>CALZFC010000093.1:105000-705000 GCA_945643635.1 Allodiplogaster sudhausi | reverse complement strand
ATTTATTTCGAAAAAAATTAATCGTTTGGCATGGAAAAATATTGATTGTATATATGTATGCGAAAAATTCTGATTACGATAAATATCAGATAATTTTCATCAGTTCTTCAAGAGGCATAAATTGAAGCAGAAAATAAGCATATATATGTATGTATGTATGTATGTATACTCAGGGTGAACGGAATTGTTGAAGCATAATGCTCCCGCAAGAGAAAACAGATTTTTAACGGATTAGAACAGGTGAGAAGACAGACAGATTCATTTGGCTGCTTGCCTTCCAGTGGGCGACTAGGAGTCTTCCATCATTGTTTGCACTCGCCCTTTCTTTTCTCTCTCTCTCTCTCTCTCTCTTTTTTCTCTCTCTCACTCTCCCTCGTTCATGGTCGTGAAAAATATTTATGTCTAGAAAGACTAACAATAACTCTGCTGCAAAATCAGATAATGCCAGCAGATGTATTTCATGTCCTTTCTCCATTCTTTAGGTGTTTTCTTGCCTTTTTCTTTACTAAAGTCTCTCCCTCTCAATTCTCTCTCTTAATTTTCTCTCAATTCTCTCTCAATTCTCTCTCTCTCTCTCTTAATTCTCTCCTAAATTTTCTCTCTCAATTCCCTCTCTATCGCTCACTTTCTCACTCTTTCTCTCTATTCTCCCCTTTCTCTCTAAATCTCTCTCTCCTTGCTCTCTCTTTCTCTCTCTCTCTTCTTGCTCTCTCTCTCTCTCTCTCTCTCTCTCTCTCTCTCTCTAACCGGCGTGAATGTATCGTGCGGACACTCCATGAGCTCGAGCATCTGGACATGTTGAGCATCGCCTCCGCTGCTCGCGTTGAAGACGCTGAAATTCTGTTGCGCCGCAGCGAGGATCGGCGTCAGCATCGTCACGGAGGAGGATGAAGCAGAAGCGGCAGCGGTTGTTTTCATCGCCGTCGAGGAAGCCCCGCCCACGCTCATTTTGGCACGATGCCAGAAAGAGAGAGAAAGAGAGAGAGAGAGAGAGAGAGAGAGAGAGAGAGAGAGAGAACGACCGAACTCGTGTCCACCTCTGCCGCGCCACAGACAGAGAGAGACCCAGAGCCACACCTGCAAAACATGCGTTACAGGCATAAGAGGCGGATTAGGTATGGATGACTGAGATGACTGAGATCTCGCGCACTCGTTAACACTTCGCACCTCCCCTCGCGACACATCATACATCATAAGGGCATGGAAGAAGAGCAGTCATTGGATTATGGAGAGAGCACTCTTAAGTCGGTCTCGAGGGGGCGGCCGAAGAGGAGAGAGAGGGAGAGATAGAAAGGGAGCGGGAGGGAGAGAGAGAGAGAGGAAGAGAGAGAGAGAGACGAAGAGAGAGGGAGAGAAGCTGAGAGTGGAGAGAGAGAAAGAGAGAACTAGAGCGGCAGAGAGAGGCAGAGAGAGAATCAAGCGTGATTGGGAATATTGGGAGTGAAATAAGGAAAGAGAGCGAGAGAGAGAGAGAGAGAGACAAAAAGAGAAAGAGAGAGAGAAAGACGAAAGAGAGACAGAGCAGAAAAGCTGGTAAAACATGCATGCGTATGTATGTATAAAAAAGACGAAGGCCAAAAGAGCGACGGATTCGTTTCAACTCTCGGAATCGTTGCTGAAACCTCGTTTTACAATGTCTGCTGCCCTCAGGCGGGGATACGACAACTAGAGAGGATGAGATCGAGAAAGAGAGAAAGGAAGAAAGAGAAAGAGAGAGAGAGAGAAACCAAGCGATAGAAGGAAAGAGAGGGCTCGAGGAAGAGAAAGGAAGAGGGAGTGTGTGAAAGTGAGAGGGCGCAGATAGGAAGAGTCACGAAATCAGCAGAGTGAGTGGTGATATGTTGACGTAACGCGGAAGAATGATGGAGTAACGATATATGAAGGGGGGGAGGCAGATATTGTTAGTCTAAGCGAGAGTAGCAAAAGTAACAGTTGCGTCTTCTCTCTTTCTCTCTCACTCTCTCTCTCTCTCTATCTCTCTCTCTCTCTGATTTCATCTGGTAACAGGTGCTTTTTGTCTTCTTTTTCTCATTGACGTTGTGCACTTACTGCATTTAAAATGCTGCCACGTTAGAGGGGCTAAATTAGGCCTAACCATAAGAGGTAAAAGTTGTTGAGTACAAGTTTTGACTAATCTCGGGATTAACTAAACTACTTGCACCCGGTGACATTTCCATTCAGAAAAGGAATAATTTCGTGCGCCATTTGACAAAATAGATTTTGTTTTAAAGCTGTTCGATACTTGCTCGTAATTTTGTTTAAAAAAAACCTTTACGATTAAAGATTGAGTATTCGGCTCCATTAAGGCAGGCAATCATACAAATATGTATGACTACAGAAAGAGAGAGACAGAGCGGCAGGCAGACAAAAGTAAGGCAGCAAAATAGAAGCGAGAGAGAGAGAGAGTAAGTGAAGAAGAAAGATAAAGAGAGAGAGAAGGAAAAAGAGGAGAAAGAGAAAGAAGAGAGACAGAGAGAGGGAATAGAGAGAGAGCGAGAGCGAGAGAGAGAGAGAGTATTTACTATTTTTTCCGAATTCGATTGAACTTTCTTGTCCTTCGAGACGGATCGGAGATTTACTAGTTTATAGGGAAGATATTGTTGACGATGGAGACAAACTGGTACGAATAAGAGGAAAAAGGATGGGAGAAATACAGGGAGCGTACACGAGAGAAAGAGAGAGAGAGAGAGAGAGAGAGAGAGAAGAGAGAGAGAAAAGATGAAAGGGATAAGAGGGAAAAGACAGAGATTCAGAGAAGTACATAATAAGAAGTATGGCCAGAAAAGATAGGTTTGATAGGGAGACTCGTGAAGAAGAGGGAAATTTGTTGTCAAGATCAGTGGTATTGATCTTCATCATATATCATTTCTCTTTATCACTTCCTTTATCTTTCTCAATCTTCGCCCTCTCTTTCTCGCTCTTCTCTTTCTTTCTCTTCTCCCTCACTTTCACTGTTGCCTTCTCGTTCTCTCTGAGCGTAACTACATACTACCTCAGCAACATAGGGCATTAAAAAGGAAGGAAGAAAAAAAACATGTGCCCAATCGTGCATCAGCCATTTCGTTTTCGCTTTCGTTTTCGTTGAGTGGGGGGGGGGGGGGGGTTTACTTGAATAAACCCACCAATAACACCTGTCTACCCTACCAAGAGTTAAACGCGTGGGCAGTATGCAGCAGTTGCTGGATGAAAAAGACAAGTTAATTTTAACCCGATTCAAAACGCTACATTTCTTCTAGCGTCGAAACAAGTCACAACTTTGACTAGTTGACGCCAAACTTTAATGTTTTAGCACGAAAACAAATTTCTTCCTCTCTCTCTCTCACTCTCGCTTTCTCTCCTTCTCTCTCTGTCTGTCTCTCTCTCTCTCCCCTTACTATCAAACGCCCTCTCTCTCTCTCCCTCTGCTCTCTCTCTCTCAGTCTCTCGCAATTTTTTATCTCTGCCGCTGTCATTTCTCTCTCGCTCCGACTTTTACAGCTCCTTCTCCCTTTTTTTGTACCACGTGAGAGTATTACTGATGTTTTTCAACACATACTACTTCCTCGAATCTCACCTGCGTATAATCTCGGGTCTGTTTCTCGAAAAAAAAGAATCATAAAATTGTAGCTAACTACCGTACTTATGGCTTCTGTAGAGATCGAAGATCACACATGGTCTCATTTTTCCTCATTTTTGAGTGTGTGTCTCTTGCTCTCTCTCTCTCTTTCTCTCTCTCTCTATCCCTCTCTCTTTCTCTCTCGCTCTTTCTCTGTCTCTCTGTCTCTCCATCTGTCTCTCTGTCTCTATCTCTTTCTCTGACTCTTGAAATCGAGAATCCGTGGAGAAGATATAAGGAAGGAGGACTACAAGAGAACTTCAAGCATTTCACATGAAAACAAGTGCGTTTGACCAGTAGCCGAAAGCATTTCACATAGTCAAATATGCTTTTCAGCTGCGTTTGACCAGTAGCCGAAAGCATTTCACAAGTCAAATATGCTTTTCAGTGAGAGAGTGTAACAAGAGAGAGAGATACACAGAGAGAGAGAGAGAGAGAGAGAGAGAGAGAGAGAGAGGCACGACTGGTAAAAAATGAGAGATGTTGAGAAAGGAACAAAATTATAAAAAGAAAAAGAGAGAGAGCAAAAGAGAGAGAGAGAGAGAGAGAGAGAGAGAGAGAGAGAGAAAGATAGAGAGAGTAGAGTGATGAAAAACTCAAAACAAAAAGAAGCATGCCATGCGTGCGTGATGGAAAAACACGCGATAGAATACTCGCGAGGAAGGACGGTCATCAAGGGACCAAGGACTGAGTGAGGAAGAGCAGATGGGAACGAGGAAATGGCAAAGGCTAGCCACTCTCTCTCTCTCTCTCTCTCTCTCTCTCTGTCTCTGTCTCTCTCTCTCTCTCTCTGACTCTCTATCTATAATGAGAGGAGAGAGAGATTGAGAAGGAGAGAGAGAGGGAGTGAGTGGGAGAGAGAGGCGTAGAGAAAATAATGAAAAGAGAAAGAAGGGAAGATTAAGAGAGGAAGAGGGAGAGAGAGAGAGAGTGAGAGAGAGAAAGGAAACAACTCCAAATGCAATGAGTTAGCATCAAAACTGGTCAAAAACTGCATGATCTCCGTACTTGTCCATTGCCATAATCGTCTTCTCATTCTAGTCTGAGCTCTCACTTACTTATCCTCCCTCACTCACGCACAAATATTACCCAACTCTGACACTCGCTGAAACCACTCGATGTCGTAAATGGCGCAGGGTTATAGGTAAACATTTCATTTCCGCGTACAAAGTACAGACACACACATACATGTATATATGTATATATTTATATATGGCTTACAAGTAATCCGATTAATGTTGAGAATGTATCTAAATTAAACGCCAAATTATTCGAAATACTCTAGCTGTTCAAAGAATTATCTCTAAAATACAATTAAATCTCATGCGTCGCAAATTAAAAGAAACACAACTATTAAATTTAATGCGATCTATTAGGAAGATGTTTTTGGAATGGAAATATATGATAATATAGGCGCTAAGTACGATTTTATGTGACGTAACACTCTCGAAATACATTGGGCCAACAAGTTTTCCGGAATAAATAGTACTCTAAATTCGTACTATTTGGTTCCTTGAGTGATCACGGTCTTTATATTTATTCTCTCTCTCTCCCTCTCTCTCTCTTTCCCCGCTCTCTCGCTCTCTATCTTTTTTCTCTCGCTCTCTCTCTCTCTCCCACTCTTTCTCCCTCTCTCTCTCTCTGTCTCTCTCTCTTTGTTCACTCTCTTTGTTCAAATCAGTAGCGCACCCACTTGGTTGCAAAATGTATCATGAATGAGCTCCTTCGGGAAATTGATGGAGCTCAATGACATTATGTAGATCAGAAAGTTTCGATAAGGATAATTTATAATATGGCCGCGATATATGGACGAGTGTGCATCATATTGCATTTATGCAATGGCAGAGTGAGAGGAGAGAGGGGAGTTGCGCGCGCGCGCGAGAGAGAGAGAGAGTAGAGATTGAACAGAGAGAGAGAAGGAGAGACAGTCGAGATAGAACAGAGAGAGAGAGAGAGAGAGAGAAAGAGAGAGAAAGAGAAAGAGACCGCAGAGAGAGGGAGAACTAGAGTGAGGGAGAGAGTGAAGCTGAATAGAAGAGAACGAAAAAAAATAGCAAGTGCCCCAAAAAAGCAGAGTTATGCAGAATGACATGACATGGTAGAACGAATCGGATGATTCTATTAGCCACGATGCAGCTGGAAAGTGAAAAGACCAGAAAGATCACCTTCCTATGAAGGGTGTGAACTTTTGCGAAAGTGTGTTCTTTAGCCTTTTGCTGTTCTACGTTATAGCAGAAATCATTCGCTAGAAGAAAAAAACTGACTTTCTTTTTTGGTGGACCACCTGAAAACATCTCTTCTGACTAATTCTATCCTTCGAATTTTAATCTGTTTCTTCGGATACAAAGTAAGCCATTATAAGAAAGAAAAGCACTTTTTTCTACTAAAACAGTTTTCTTCTCCTTTTCTTTCTCAATTCCTATCACTCTCTTTGTCTCTCATTGTGTCTCAAATGACAGACGGGTCAATAAACATGTTAACTTTTTTTCTTCTCATTACAACAAAAAAGTTTTCTTTGAGTTAAACCTGAGAAGTTGCACAGACATTCTCCGGTTGTGCGCTATCAGAGGAAGCTCAGGTTTTCGCCGAGTAATCTCAAGGCTCTCAGGTTAGAGAGAAAGAGAGAGAGAGAGAGAGAGAGAGAGAGAGAGAGAGAAAGAGAGAGGAAGCGAGAGATAGATGGAGAGAGAACAAGAGAGCTAGAGAGAAATGAGAGAGCGAGAGAAAGAGAGAGAGCGGGAGAGAGAGAGGGAGAGAGAGCGAGAGTGACAGAGAGAGAGAGAGCAAGAGAGGGAGAGGGAGAGAGATAGCGAGAGAGAGAGAGGGAGGGAGAGAGAGAGAGAGAGTAAGGAGGAGACAGCTGTTGTCTATCCTTGCGACGAATGCATAACCGAAGTTGCGTCATGCTCGGCCCCAAGCAACATCACCTAAACACGGAGGGTACCCCCTTCCGGTTTGAGATAATTTTGGTGCGTCGAACTGCAAATTTCTTATGTTTTCCACAATCGTATTGTGTGACACAAACGGAACGGAACTTTAAAATCCTTAGCGAAGGAGAAAATGCTGGCAAATTGCCAGTTGCTTGAATTTTCAAATTAATGCGAAGGTGAAATTGCTGGCAAATTGCCAGTTGTCTGAATTTTCAAATTAATGACCACATATTACGGTAACTTTTGGAGGGAGTTTAAATCACTTCGATGGATGCATTTCGAGGGCGAGCTGTATGTTTGGCCTAGCCGCGTCGCATGAAACGAGCGCAACGCGGAAAAGTACCGTATTTGGTGCGCTCTCAAACCGGAAGAATTTGTATGACCCGTACCCTCCGTGCCTAAAGCGCACTTCCGCAATTCCACGAATCACTTCGGAACGACTAAACGAGAAATGCACCCCCTCCCCCCCCCCCCAACCAGCCCGTCGTGCACCGTGCTCTTCACATGCTTGCATCCCTAAATGATTCGTGAAATTGAAGAGAGAGAGAGAGAGAGAAGAGTGAAAGAGAGAGAGAGAGAAGAGTGAAAGAGAGAGAGAGAGAAGAGTGAAAGAGAGAGAGAGAAGAGTGAAAGAGAGAGAGAGAGAGAGTGAGACAGAGAGACAAAGTAAGAAGGCCACAAATCAACTAAATAGTGCATCTGGAGGGCATAGTCAGTCACATGCAGCATGTTCAGCACCAGATGAAAATTTCTCATGAATAGCTTCGGCCGTCCATTTCGACATCAGAGGCAAAAAAATCAGAGGAAGTGAGAGAGTTAGCGGAGAAAAAAAATCAAAGGGAGAGAGAGGAAGAAAGAGTTTGAGAAAGACAGAGATAGAAGAGAGCCAGAGAGGGAGACTAAGAGAGACAGCAAAAGAGAGAGAGAGAGAGAGAGAGAGCAAGAGAGAGAGAGGGAGAGAGAGACTGAGAGAGAGAGCAAAAGAGAGAAAGAGAGATAGATAGAGAGGGAGTGAGATTAAAACAGCCGAGGGATCAAAGTGTATGTGTCTGAGTCTTGCTTCATCCGTATCCGATGTCAGCAATCATCTCTAATCACACGACAGCTGGAACTGTTGCAGATCACTGGCTCTCTCCCCCCCAGAGAAAAAAAATAAGAGAAAAGAAAACGAGATATGAAGAACATGTGGTTGTAGAAAGAAAGATGAGACACCCGAGACGACCTCCTCAGTCATAGACTCCTTTTTCCTCCATCCACATTACGAGTACCTAGGGGTGAGCGGATGCACCAACAGTCATTTTGGAGAACACACAGTCAATATATAGTCTACACACAGAATAATCCCTGAATTTTAAGAAACAATGGAATTGTTTTTTTTATAATAAAAATACAGTTACGTACATAAACGTATTCTCGTTACTTTTTGTCTGGACCTCTGAAAAGCGCCTAGCAAAGGACGAGCACTAGCGAGACCGCTTATTTTTAGCGTGGGTGGGCTTCCCCGACGACCTCCTCAACTTCCTTATCAAGGAGTGAGCCTCGTTGACCGCCTCGCGCACTCACAACCTCCGTTATTGCGCCGATGAATGTGAAATCATCTAAATAAATAATAGATGCGAAAATGTTGTGTTCCAAGTAAAAATCTCAATTCTGTATGTATGTATATGCCCCCGATCAGACTCTCTTAGTCATGTTCCCTTTTCTGACCGGCGAGAGAGCGTCTGTACTCTACCCCCTCACTCTCCTCTCTGTGAAGGTGGGGGGGGGGGATCGACGACCCTTGGGTGTTACTTCTCTCCTCCCTCTCCTCGTCATTACCCTTGCAGAGCGAGAAGATGTGACTGTGCACACGTGTCTCCTGTGCAAAGACGATGTTCAAAGATGAAGCAGGAAGATCGAGGCGACTTCTCTCTCTCTCTCTCTCTCTCTCTCTCTCTCTCTATCTCGTCCATTCTCTCTCTTTCATTTTCTTTCTCTTTCTCCCTCTATGTCTTCCTTTCTTTTTCTACTTCTTTATCTCTCTCCCTCTCTCTCTCTCTCTCTCTCTCTCTCTCTTTATCCCTCTCTCCTTCTCTATCTGCCTCTCTCTCTTTGTCTCTCTACCTGTCTAACTTTTTCTTTCTCTCTCGCTCTTTCTCTTGCTCTGTTTCTCATTTATCTACCGCTCTTATTCATACAAATCCCTTTCGCTCATATCTCTCGATCTCTCGGCTTCCAATTTTGGTCTGCTCCCAAGAAGGCAGCATAGTATTTGGTGCGCCTCTCTCTGCTGTCGCAATAATATGCGACTGAAAACAAAAGAGCGATGAAGATAGTGCGCTTATGCAAATCGAGCTGGTCAATATTTATGAAGTATGTATCAGAAAAAATATGTACAAGAGAACAGTTATAAAGAGAGAGAATGATAGGAAATACGAAAGAGAGAGAGAGAGTGAGAAGAGAAAGATGAGAATGAGAAAGAAAGAGACAGATAGAGAGCGGAGAGAGAGAGGTCTAGAGAGTGGACGGTTAGTTGTCCCTTCCTGCTCTTTCATCCGGGTACGCGCGAATCTGAAATGTCCGATGCTCTGGAAGTATTTTCTTATTCTGAACCTCTCTCTGTCTCTCACTTTCTCTCTCTTCCCTCACTCTCTCACTTCCCCCCTCTCTCTCTTCTTAGCTTTCTCTCTCTGTCCATCTTTCTCTCTCTCTCTCTCTCTCTCTCGTTGCAATTCCCTAGAAGGTCACTCTTTTGCGTGTGCAAGCCAATACGAACACCCGTGACAAAAGAGTGGTGCGCAAAGGCAAGCAATTCCTCGTAGGCATTATATTTTTAGCAGCCTGATTTGATGGCACCTTCGCTCTCTGTTTCTCTCTCTCTCTCCCTCTCTCACTCTCTATCCTCTCCATCTCCATCTCTCTCTCGCGCTCTCTCATTCTCTCTCTCTCTGTCTCCCTCTCTCCCTCTCCGTCCCTTTCCATCTCTCTCTCTCTCAATCTCTTTTCCGGACATAGTACGCCACACTTACAAAAAGCCGCTAAACGGCGTTGGCTCAGGCATTCATGTTGAGTTACGGAATGCTGAAGGATAGAAAGGGATATGAAGATATATATAGAGAGAGATGGTAATAAAAAGAAAAGAATGAGGGGAGATAGGGAGAGAGGGAAAGAGAGATGGAGAGAGAAAGCTAGAGAGAAAAAGAGGGAAAGAGAGAAAAGAGAGAGAAAGAGAGAGAGAGAGAGAGGGAGAGAGAGAGAGAGTCGATGAGCTGTCAACGCAGCTACATTGTTGTAGCGGCTCTCGCTGTCTACTTTGCGACTTGGCCGAGAGCCAAAACAACTTCAATTTGCATCCTGTCATCTTCCCTTTTCTCTCTTTCTCTTCTCTCTTTCTCCGCTCTCTCACACTCATTAATTAAGAAAATAATCAACTTCATCCGAGGTGGATCAAAAGCTTGTTCCAAAAAAAAATAGCGTTTGTTTTTTCCCTTTCAGCATCAAAGTTACGCATTGGGGTTTCATGGGGAAGAGTGCGATTTCTCGCTTATTGTTAGAGGATTGAGAGAGGGAAAGAGATAATGCGAGAGCATGAGAGATATACGGAGAAAAGAGAAAGAGAGAGAGAGAGAAAGAGAGAGAGAGAGAAAGAGAGAGAGAGAGAAAGAGAGAGAGAGAGAAAGAGAGAGAGAGAGGGTGAGAGAGAGACCGTTAGTGCTAATAGAAATAACGAAAGGGACAAGTAGGAAAAGAGCGGAAAACTTTGGGTCTAATCAGAAATGCAGTAGTCGTACGGCCAACATCAAGGCTCATACATTCTTGCCTACTTCCAACGTGCACGTGGAAGGGTGAATGTTCTTTGCATCTCCACATTCTCTCTCTCTCTCTCTCTGTCTCTTTCTCTCTCTCTCTCTCTGTCTCTTTCTCTAAGTCTCTCTCTCTCTCTCTCTGTCTCTTTCTCTTAGTTGCCTCTCTCTCACTATCTCGATCTCATTCTCTCTATCTGGCTCTGTCTCTGTCTCTCTCTCTCTATCTTTCTCGCTCTCTTTCTGTATCTCACTCTATCTCTCTCTATCTCTCACTCGCCCACTTTGTATCTTGCTTCCGCCCACTTTTTAAATCTCGTATTGCGTCGGCAGGACTTCAAACTAGTTGCCAAGGTAAAGGAAATAAGTTTTTTGAGATCGTTGAGCCTAATTAGATGAGACCAAAAAGATTTATTGCTATGAACGTGGAAATGAGCCCTGGTGAATTGAGAAGGAATAACAGTGTTCAAGAAAGCGATCACTTTGATAAGAATGACATTAACGAGTTCAATGCTATCAACTCCTTACTCGTAGTAGTGGTAGATTTTGATGTAGAGAGAGAGTGAGAGAGAGACTGAGAAAGAGTGAGCGATTGAGAGAGTGAGAGAGAGAGAGAAAGAGAGCGAAGGAATGTGTGAAAGTGGAAAAACAGGGAGAGTGACAGAAAACGTAGCAGCGAGAGAGAGATAAGGCATGAACATTAAAATATACATACAAGCAATCATAAAGACGAATTTAAGCGTCATTGCAGACAAGTTTCTGTTCAGTGATAGATCACAGATATACAAATATATGCAGTTTAGGGAACCGGAAATATTTTTTAACACCTTTGTGAGATATAAACTTTTGCCATACTTTGTGTGAGCATACGGTATTGAGCGTATACGTAATAGGGCTACGATTAAGAATCATTGGAAGTATCATAAAACGCGGGTCGCACTTGTGGTCTATTAAGGCGGAAAAAAGTGCTCTCTATGGTATGTGGCCATAGAGGGAGTAATGGGTCTGGGGGGGGGGGTGGGTGGATATCTTGCCTAAGGAGCGGTCAACTAGGTCGTGGCAGTCGGGAAGGAGAGATTGAGTGGCAGTGAGAGAGAGAGAGAGGGAGAGAGAGACTCTGCAGAGAAGGAGAGAAGTGGAGAGGGAGAGAGAGAGACAGGGAAAGCGAAAGGGAAATATAGAGAGAGAGAGCGAGAGAGGGAGGCAGAGAGGTACAGAGAGAGATAGAGAGAGAGAGTCAGAGAAAGAGAGAGAGAGAGAGTCAGAGAAAGAGAGAGAGAGATAGAGAGATATAGAGAGAGAGAGAGAGAGAGAGATTCAGAGATTGGTTGTGTACAGGTGCGCGTCTCTCGGCATTGAAAATCTGGTGCCAGGTCTCTCGGCGTCATATTTTGGACCGATTAGTAGAGGGGTGGTCGTGGCGGTCTGATGAAGACATGCGAGGCAATTTCTGAGCAGAAGGAGGGAGAGAGAAAGAGAAAGAGAGGGAGAAAGAGAGAGAGAGAGAGAGAGAAAGAGAGAGAGAGATTGGGAAAGAAAGAGAAAGAGAGAGAGAGAGGGGTTATGAAAAGGATGGAGGGCAGATTGGAGAGGCGAAGTGGCTGGCAGGTGTTACAGGCAATGGGTTCTGTCTGTATCGGCCACGGGCGGGATCGTGCCGCTGCTGCGGGGGCTGAGCAAATCTCTTTCTTTTTCTTTCTCTCTCTCACTATTTCTATCTCTCTCTCTCTCGTTCCTTCTCTCTTTCTCTCTCCCTCTCTCTTCTGGCTCCTCCTTCTTGCCTCATTCTTTGAAAGAAAGGATTATGGAGAAAAGTATAGAAATGGGAGGCGTGGCATTGCCTCAGGCGTTTTTCGTGTGATGCCGTATGCTTTGGAGAGGGAGACAGAGAGAGACAGAGAGAGAGAGAGAGAGAAGGAGGGGTAAAGTTATCGTCGACCGACTTCCAGAAATGTGATGAGTTCTCTGGGAACAATGAGGCGAACGCGTAGAGAGAGAACAAGCATGTTTAAAGGAGCATGCAGAGCAAGCAAGAACGAAGAGGATAATGGGCGTATGCGTAGCCAGTTGAAGAGCAATAAACCGTAGTGATCCATGACGAAAAATGAATAGAATGTCAGTAGTAATGTATTTGTTATCATTGTAATTTTTTAATGTATTTTTCTATTGTACTTTTTAAGAATTATATGAATGAATGTACAAACATACTATTTAATAAACCAAGTATTCAGTCATTCATCAGCTCCTTTCATTATCAATTACAATAGGCATTATGTGATTTACGTTTTGTTATGACGAATTAATCACAAAAGCATAATAGGGTGAAGTCATGGAGACGTTTGCAGCGAACTGTTGCAAGACGATTTTCTCTCTCTCTCTTTCTCTTTCTCTTTTTCTACTTCTATCTGTCTCCCTTTCTCTCTCTAACCCTTCCTATATCGCTTTCTTTTCCCTTTTCTCTCTCTCTCTCTCTCTCTCTCTCTCTTTCCTATCTCCGCCCCTCTCTCTCTCTACCTCCCTCCCTCCCTCTGCAGCGTAATTCGCAGTCCCGAATGACCAATGAGGCCAATTTTGTTTGCCGAAAGCAAGAGAAAAAAAATAGGATAGAGATCATGGATAATGCGAGAGAAGAAGCGAAAGCGAGAGAGAAAGAGAAGAAGAATAGAACAAGAGAAAAAGAGAAGAGAACGAAGAACACACAATAAGATGCAAGAGTCTCAATATTTTATCTTTCTAAATGTAGAGAAAATTGGAGGGAACCCATAAAAGCGAAGCAAAATGCACAGTGACAAAAGTGAATTCATGTTTATGAAATATAAAAAAGGGTGTGGCATTTCGCTCTATTACTATAGAAGATATCAATCATGCTAGAAAATATTTTCTCTGGAATTTGCGATAACATCATCATCATTCATGCAAATTCTCGGTTACTCTTCTGCACTTTTAATCTATTTTTGTATCGCGCGCTCTTCCTCTATTCTGTCTTTACCATCAATAGCTCTTTCTCTCTCTCTCTCTCTCTCTATCTATTCCCTCTTTTTTATTAAGTTTGGTTTCTCTTTCTCTCGCTCTCTCTCTCTCTCTATCTATTTCTCCTCTCTCCGCCTCCACTCTCTTTACTCTTTTGCAGCCCACTTGAGCATGTTCTAGGATGCATGGACGTTCAGTTATTCTCCATATGTGCACTTCTGCTCTCCTCTCTCTCCCCTCTCTCACTATCCCTCTCTCCTCTCGCTATCACACAATCTCTCTCTTTCCTCTCTCTCTCTCTCCTCATTTCTTTCTCTTTCTCCGCTCTTGAACTCTTGTTCCCTGAGGGGTCTTCCGAGAACAGCAGCGAAAGAGCACCTCGGCCCAACCACCCCCACTCATCCCTTCTCCTAACCCTAACCAAATTATGCGCTAACAAACTACACAGCTCCATAAGCTCGAACTTATTGAACACCGACCTCGTGCAACTGCCATGAGCTCAAGTCCCGCTTCCATCTATGCTTCTGTACCTGTCTTCGCTGCTCTAAATGTCTCACTCTCTCTCTCTCTCTCTCTCTTTCTCTCTCTCTCTCTCTTCTCTCTCTCTCTCTTTCTCTCTCTCTCTCTTTCTCTCTCTATATCCTATACTCTCTCTGTCTACTGTAGAAAAGTCCAACAACTTCCTCGTACCATGAACTAGCTGTTTATCACGAGAGAGAAAAAAAAAAGAAATTTCGACCAGCTTCTTGTGTCGACCGAGACAGGTGCGAGTTCAGCGAGGCCAGCACGAAAGTTATGTGAGATATGTGACTACGAATGAGAACGGGATTTGTGGGTGGATGGGAGAGAGAGAAAATAGCGTAGAAAAAGAAACCGAGAGTGATCAGGAAATTAACAATATTTTAGTACATGGAAGTTAAGCTAGCATACGTAGCCTACCTACAACTTCTTTACGTCAAAGGTTACAGCACAGGTGCATGTGCTCGAACTTGTAGACGAAATCATAGGAGAGGCAGAGAGAGAGAGAGAGAGAGAGAGATGGAGAGCGAGAGTGAGAGAGAGAGAGAGAAAGAGAGATTGAGCGAGAGAGAGCCAACGACAGAAAGAGTGCCTCCGTCACAATTTATTACGTTTTAAATGATTGCCTAACATAGCAGACCACACGATATGTTTGCACAGTGAACAAGCTTTTGACCGAGGGGTTGGTAGAGGCTATGCAAAAGACAGAGAAAGAGAGAGAGAGAGAGAGAGAGAGAGAGAGAGAGAGACTGAAAGTCAGAGAGAGGAGGAGAAAGAGAAAGAGGGAAAGACAGACAGAGAGAGAGGGAGAGAGACAGAGAGAGAGAAAGAGAGACTTTACGAAAAACAGTGAGTTCGCTAACATCATCTGTCTTATGATAGTCACACTGTATGTACATACATAGATGTAGTTACATGTGAATGTTTTCCTGAAAACTACTTTGTGTTGCCAGGAAAAAAGTATGAAAGTTGTAGTTGCGAGTAAGAATTAGTCACGGAATTGTACATACAAGAATGGGGGTGTGAAAAAGTGTGGGAGTCAAAACAAGTGGGGATTGAAAATCATCTGAATACTTTGAAATGCGTGCGTAATTGTAAGCAGAGCGGATTAGTGGCTACAACAAATAAAATTTTTCCGAGAGAAAGGAATTTTTTTTAACTAATCATAACATGACGTACTAGTTTATCTAATTCTGAAAAATATTATTTAAAGGAAAACAAATTATTTTGACTTTTCCAATAATGGAAGTGCTCTCTCTGGAAGAGAGAGATCTTGTGAAAGGGGGGAAAATGGAGTCGTCGATACAAAGTAAGAAACCGCAATCTCTTCGATAGTTCTTGGCAGGTGAGAAGCTAAGAAAGTGCGCCTTGGTTTGATTTCATACTTTTTGCTCTTTCTCTGGCTATTACACCAAGCTCTCTCTCTCTCTGTCTCTCTCTCTCTCTCAGTCTCTCTCTTCCTATCTCTTTCTTCTCTCTCTCTCTCCCTCGCACTCTCTCTCTCTATCTCTCTCTATCTCTCCCTCTCTCTCTCTCTCTCTCTCTCTCTCTCTCTCTCTCTTCCGTCACAGTTTTAATTATTTTTGAAACACCTGCTACTGTGATGAGGGCTGAAATTGTGCGTCTTACAATTAGCTGGAGTTTGCGGTAATTTCCTTTTTCCTCGCACCTTCCTGGTATCATGCGGAACAAAGGAGACGTCTTTTTTCTGCTAACCATGTGGAGATCCGGGGCCGGGTCCGGAGGGTTGGGCCGTGAAATTGGAAAAAAATTGAAATGGACTTTTGGCTGTGGCCGTGAAATCCCCCCAAGGCGGTCGTCGACGGGAGAGTTTAGTGTGTGTGCGTGATCCTATTAGCATTCTAAGGCAAGGCACTACCGAGAAGGAAAGACGGCGAGGCTGAAAGACTCATTCAAAGAAAGGGATGATTCAGAGACAGAAGAAATGGAGATGGAGAGAGAGAGAGAGATGGAGAGAGAGAGAGAGAGATGGAGAGAGAGAGAGAGATGAAGAGAGAGAGAGAGATGGAGAGAGAGAGAAAGAGGGGAGAACAGATAGATGTGTGAGAGAAAGCCGCTACTGATAGTCTGAACAAATAAGCGAGGAAATTAGCATAAAACGTGCAAATGTCGACAAAAAGAAATCCACTTCAGCGGAACAGAAAACAAATTTAACGTCATCTCACGTTTCCAACTAAAAGACGCCTTGATTGTGATTTTAATCTTTATTTAATTAAATGTAGAAGGAATTAATGACCACAAGTATAAAAGCCATTTCGTTTAAGCAGTCTTTCCTTGAACAGAATTATTAAAATGAATTAACTTTTCTTTTCCTCTCCATGACGACAATCATAGAACGCCGCTGACCCATGATATTATTATTGACATAATTGAACTAGAACTACCGTAATCGTGCGAGTTACGTGCGGAACGGCAAAAGCCATTTTCGCTGAAATCTCCTCATCAGCTGCTCCTACTTGTTTTTGCGCCGAGTGTTCGATTAGTATTCATTGTGTTTTCTTTGGGTTGATGAAATGTTTGCGAAATATTTCTTTAGCATCTCAACTTGCCTATGATCCGCGTGATTGCTTTAGTCGAACATTTTGTAGTTTTATTTTGGACTTCCATATCTGCCCATGCCCATCCTAGTTGATTAAAAAGTTGATTGATTTTGTGTGCGTATTGGCCAGATAAGCACAGTGGCCAATATGCAACATAAGGCGGCCCCCAAACATTTGTTTGGGTGACATCTAAATTGCAAAATTATACCGATTGCCTTTGTTTGTTTGCTTTTCTAAAGCGGTATTTTTGGCGTTTTGCCAAACTTTTTTTCTCCTTTGAAGTGTGCCGCGTCTCGTCGACGATGGTGACGACGCGCTCTTCGCGTACCAGCTTTGCGCCGCCGTCGAATCGTCAGAAGCCGCCGTCGAGATGGGACGTCGTCTGGGGAATGTACGCTGAGGTCAGCCCCGATATTTCTGTTTATTTATTTCTTTATTTATTCCGTCATTCTTTTTTTTTAACATTTATTTAATATTCTTCTTCTAATTACTACTGATATCTTTCTTATCTCTTGTATCAATAATTATACTGCATTATTATATTCAATAGCCTTTTAAAAGAAGCATCAAACTTGTAGTTCACAGTTTAAACTGTACACTTTGCACTATTGTGGGCTCTTCTACACCAGTTTATTGGTGTGTTCGCTTTTTTCTCTGTTAGTTTTGCAGGAAACATCTAAACGAATAAGCACTTTTAATGATATTTAATCAACCGGTAAACCCGAACTAATCTGCAAATTATGATTTCAAGCGTATCATAAGAGCCTATCAACTCGGGACTTGCGTGACATTTTAGCACAGTTCTGTCCTGCTAGAGCTGTATGATTGATGCGAGCATGGCCTTGTTGGCATTCTTTTCTAGTTTTTGTTTTGTTCAAAAGTGTGTGACTTCCTATTACATATCGGTTCCCTCTCTTTCTCTCTCTGTCTCTGTCTCTGTCTCTCTCTTCCTCTCTCCCTCCAATCTCTCTCTCTCTCTCTCTCTCTCTCTCTCTCTTTCTCTCTCTCTCTCTCTGACATTTCTAAGCCCTAAGCTTAGTAAGAGAGCACTTGTCTTCCTAGCTTGCCCCTTCATCCTTTTAACGAATTGGCTTCTCGCTAGACATTCCCCCTGTTATTTATCTCCGGCAAAATGCCAAGGCCTTCCATATTCATGCAGTGCTTATGTTTTCCTACTACTGCTGCAGGAAGAAGGTGAAGCCCATGATGAAATGATGATGAAATACTTATGAATCAGAGAGAGAGAGAGAGAGAGAGAGAGAGAGAGAAAGCCGCTAAATCCAAGGAAATGCTCCATTAACAGACTTACAATTAGTCATCTTAACTAATCCCCCTCTGACCTCGTATTCGGAAAAGCAAATACGATAGGAAATTATCCGGGAAGTCATGCAACAACAGGTTGGACAAAAAGAACAAATGCTCGAAAATTAAATATTGTTTTTAGCCAACGGAACAAAATTAATTCAAAATATATATTTTTTAATGTAAAATAAAAGAAAAATAATGAAACATTTCCAGGCTGACCACCTTCTCTCAAGCGAGCAGCTCGCTGGTCTCGCTGCACACAAGTACAGCTCGGTGGACACGAGCTGGCTCGACGAGCTGTGTATGAAAGTCAGCATATTTCAATTTGAATTTCCCGCCGATTTTTGAGTTTTCATTCAACTTGTTATTGAAAACTTGTCAAAGTTCATGAGAAATTAAAAGAGGTGATTATTCTCCAGATGTGCTAGATTCAGAAATGTTACAATTCGAGAGCTGTTCATGATTCGAGAATAAATCGAGAAACGAGTCCTCTGCCTGCTTATGAAAGGGCCATTGAATTGAAAAGCACCGGGTTGTAGAATGTGTCACAATTCGGGAGGAAAAAAAATGAGATGTTGGAAAAGGAGAAAGAATTATAGTCTCACTTGCCGCTTTAAATGTCCGTAATGTTCTAGTAATTTTTTTTAAATTAATTAAATATGTTTTTTTGAAATTTGCATAATTAATTGGTCAAAATTAATTAAGGTTTTCTGGGAGCGCGTCGTACAGCTCTACCCGACGTGGCTCGCACCGAATCTTATCACACTCCTCGGACTCATCGTCAATCTCGTCTGCTGTCTCGTTCTATGCTGGTCTCTCTCTCTATCTCTCTCTTTCTCTCTCGTTTTCTTCCAAGCTCTCTATCTCTCTTACTCTTCTCTCTCTTTCTCTCACTCTCTCTCTCTTTCTCCCCCTCTCTTGTTTTCTTCCGCGCGCTCTCTCTCCTCCTTTCTCTCTCGCTCTCTCCCTCTCCATTCTCTCATGCTTCCCACTTTCCCAAACATGCTTTCTTTTATCCTTCCCCTCTAAGATTCTCTATCAAACTCTTCCTCGCATAGTTTCAAATTCTTTTTTTTTAAATACTATAATTTGATGATTTCAAAAAGGAAAAAAAAAGTTTGAATAAATAAATCCTATCAGGTACTGCCCGACGGCGAAAGAGACGGCGCCAGGATGGACTTATTTCTTGGCAGCCGCAGGAGTCTTCGCTTATCAGACGCTAGATGCTACTGATGGAAAGCAGGTATTGTGATGGGAAGAGAGAGAGAGAGAGAGAAGCGAGAGAGAGAGAGAGAAGATGGAGAAGAGAGTGGGAGAAAGAGAGAGAGGAGAAGAGAGTGGGATAGAGAGAAGAGAAAGAGAGAGAAAGGAGAAGAGAGGGAGAATGAAGAAGAGAGTGAGAGAAAGAGAGAGAAAGGAGAAGAGAGTGGGACAGAGAGATAGGAAAGAAAGAGCGATAAGAGAGAGAGAGGGAGAGAAAGTATCCGTGTCACTTAATCATCAACTATTTTAAAGCCAATTCCTATGAATGAACAACAGGCCCGTCGTATCGACTGCGCCTCTCCACTCGGCGAGCTCTTTGACCATGGCTGCGACTCTGTTTCTCAGGTTTCGTATATTTCAGAAAATATTTATAGTGTGTTTCTAACTCTTACACTAAAAATAATTTACATCATAAAGCTGGCTATTCTATTTAGGCTAACATGGAAGCATGAAATTTTGAATGTATTGTTATTGCCTTTATAATATAATATACCAGTAAATTGTTTGACGAGTAATTGTTCAGGTCTTCATAACACTGCACATTTGCTACGCCTTCAAACTGGGCGACCTCGGCGTGTTTGGCGTCTTTCCGGTGTGCGTCCTCTCCATTGCCATCTTCTACTGTGCGCACTGGTCGACGTACTGTACAGGAAGGCTACAGTAAGCAGTTTTCTTGCTTGAATCTCATTTCTAAGCCGCCGTGAAATTCATACATAAGTGCACTACTCTTTGCCATGTATTTGCGGTTTTTTTAAAATAAACAAACTACTTATCTGGTTTCACAAGAATTTGTAATTCAAGTGCAATTTTCTTTTTGAGCCTGAATTTTTTTTTCAAGATTTGCCCGATTCGACGTGACCGAGGCTCAGATGATCATTATTTCACTTCTTGCGCTTACGGGACTTATCGGCCCGGAATTATGGACGTTTGGTAAGTGTATCTTCCTGATCTTTGATTTTAGGTTCATTTTTAGGGTGTTTTAATTGCTAGTTTTTTCTTATATTATAATTAAAAGACATTAATCAACCTTTTTTTTAAATTACTAAATTCATTGTTTACATCCATTTACAATCAAAACAATTGCAGGCATCGGCTCGTTTCAACTGCGAATCCTCTTGCTTTTCATGTCTTTCATTGGACTTCTCCAGCAATTTGCGAGCTATCTCACTGTGATCATGAACGACGGTTGTGGGAAGAATGGAGCTACGGTATTTTATGAATTATTATTATTATTATTTGGTTTTTTATTATCGCTTTTATTTTTATAGTTAAAAAGTATTTTAAAAAGAACAATGTTTTTTAAACATTTGTAGTGTGCAGCTATTCTTTTGAGTTGATTTGCAAAAGAAGTAAAAACCCGTCAATTCTAGGTTGCTGGGACGTCGGTGATCTTCCCGATCTTTCCCCTCCTCTCCGTGATCATTCCATTCATGATGATCCACTCCAAGTGCACGCGTGCCATCCACACCGAAAACATTGCAGTCTTTGTCATGTTCCTAGGAGCGGTTGCAGCCAAGGTTCAGCTATGGAGACTTGTTGATGTTGAAAAGTGTTATGATTTGAAAACAGAAAAGGAAAAATGGGCAGGGGCAGAGAAATAGGTTTTTCATAAAATCTGGTTGCATATCGAGTTTTTTTTACCAGCCAAAAGCTTCGGAAAGCTTCTGTGTTATCATATTGTACACCATATAAGTCAAGTCATTTTGTTGATTCAAACGCCCCCAAATAATAAGGCCGTTGTTTATGTGAACTATTCTGATAATGTTATAAATAATAAAATGCATATATTTAGGCAACTTCTGATAATTTTATTAATAATGATCATATTTATATCTATTTTATATTTAGGCAACGAATCGAGTGATCGTAGCCTACATGAGTCGCAGTGAGTTGTTCATCTGGGACTGGATCTACGTGGGCCCGCTCGTTGTCATTCTGAATCAGTACGATTTTTGTTTTTATTGAGTTTTTTTTATATTCAAAAAAAGATGGAGGGTGGTTACGCCTACTTCCCTTCTTCAATGATTTCAGTTTCGAGTAAATTTTTTCAGGAATTAACTTTTAGGAGACCCGACGCCAAATGTACTGAAAAATTGCTAGAGTTTTTTTTCTTTTTTTTTCTTCTTTTAAAAGCCGCTTACGTGCGATATGGAGAGAAAATATAGACAACAACAACAAATATATAAAAGATTTTAGTCGCTATTTTTAGGTACCTGCAATAAAATGCAAAATAAATTCAGGTACTGGAACTTGGTGCTGCCCGAAGTGCCCCTTCTCTATGCAGCCACAGCCTACGCATACGTCTCCCTTCTCATTTACTGCTACAACATCACGAAGCAACTCTGCGACCACTTGGGCATCTACTGCTTCACCGTCCCCTCCCAACCACTCAAACGATCGTAGGTCCTGCAACGATTCGTTTGGTGCACTGTAACAGCGACTACCAAATACTACACGAAACGTGGCTCTTTATCTGTCCGTTAAAAGCTGGTTTCTAAAGTTGATGAATAGTATGTTTAATAGTTTTTCTCTGATGAATAGTTGCTGGTAAAGATTTGGGAATAATTTTGCCGACTAGGGACGGCTCTGTTGGTTTATATCAGTAACATCGGGGATATATTTAATTTACTACGGTAATGAGTCTCTTGAGCTCACGTGAATCTGAGTTTCTCTTTGTATTATTCTTACTGTAGTTTAGCATACAACTGTATCCCAGAGAGTAACATTTTCTTTGTAATTTGTAGTAAGACAAGCGCTTATTCCTGTGTATTTCCTTCTTTTTTTGCATTTCTTGTATCATCGAGGTAGCGAAAGAATGCTTTGTGTAGGCCTAATTCTTTTGTCAAATATCTTTTGCAATCGCATAAGAAAGATCCCCAGCTGAAGGGAAGGCATCTCTCGAATGTATTTTGCAGAAATAAGATAGATTAACTTGCATAATTTCGGTGTCGACTGCAGTCTCTTATAACGTTGACTGGCAAAATATTTCCAAATGTGCTCCTCACTTGTAGTTGCAGAATATTTGCACAGTTTTTTTTTCTCACGATTTAATCTCTCTCTCCCTCTCTCTCTCTCTCTCTCTCTCTCTCTCTCTTTCTCTCTGTCTCTCTGTCTCTCTCTCTCTCTCTCTATCCTTATCTCTGTTCTAATTTCCCGTAAACAGTCTCTCCTCGCCCTTGGTTTCTCCTTTCGCTTCTCAAACACATTGTGAACATTGGCAGGTATGTATTGAGATTCTTTTTTTCTTGCTTTACAGAATAAAGTTGCTAAAATGTTGTGCAAACGTTACCCGAGGTGAAGGTGAAGAGAGAATCCGTTTTAAGCGGAGTTTTGATATCTAGAGTATCATTGCAAAGTTAAGAGGCTATAAGGTACCTTTTGCTGGATACAAGAGCGAGGTACACGACGGCAATGAGAGAGAAGAAGGAAGATGGAGACGTCGAGAGATGCAGGTACGGTTGAGAGAGAGAGAGAGAGAGAAAAATAGAGAAAGAGAGATAAAAAGTAAACAAAGACAAACGGATTTAAGAATATGTAATGAGAATATGGTGATCTATCCGCATTTTTTTTTAAATTCATTTCGTCAAGATGGTTCGTTTGTTTCCTCTGAATTGAGGTGCTGCGAAAGAAAAAGAAACTCGATAGTGAGATCCGTCAATTGCAGCTACGTTCTGCCGAAGAAGAATCGAAAATGCCGGATGCTGGTCAAGACAGGAAATCTATTCTGTGGCGAGCACTCAAACCAGGAAGCAGGCAATCAGGTATATCTACATTTTTCCTTTGTATACTTATGTTTCTTCTATTATGATGATTTCCCAATCATCATAATTTGTTTTCTATCTCTGTAAAGCTAATCGGGAAGAGGGCAATCAGATCTGTGGTGACTTCTACATTTTATATCCCAGTCATGAGTTTCCTATTTTTGTACTAAACGAAATGCATATATAAGGTAGCGGTTGTGTGGAAAATGTGATCAGTATTTCTGGGTTGATACGCCTTGATTTTTTTTCGTAGCAAATAAAATTTGCATAGGTCTATTGATGTGTTTAATGTTATAATTTTGAAGAAGAAGTAGAATAGCAAATAAAATTTGCATAGGTCTAATGATGTGTTTAATGTTATAATTTTGAAGAAGAAGAAGTAGAAGAAAAATTGAAAATAGCTTGAACTTCTTTTCTTGTCAGGACCGCGTGGCGTGCCCACTTAATCCGCGGCACACGGTGCTGCTCAAGGAGTTGGAGAAGCACGTCAAGAGCAGATGCAACGAGAGATTCGTTGCCACCCAACCGTATCTACGAGAAAAGGTGGGGAAACTAGAAATACCGTATCTCATCGAAGAGGCTGCAAGAAAAGTTAGGTGTCCTGATTTTTGGTTATACCGTATCTAAGAGAAAAGGTTGAGGAATTAAGGAGTAATATGAACAATATGGAAACAAAAGGACATATTTTTTTTAAATTGTTTTTTTTAATCAAAAAGATAATGAAAAAATGTGAGAAAAATTGAATATTGTTTGATTTTTTTTTCTTTTTGCAAAAACCTTTTGTAGTATAGTTGTTTATTACTGTGATGAAAGGGGCTGAGGCTGTTCCGTTTGTTGTAAAAAAAAGGTTTGAACCAAATTTTTTTTTAAATTTTTTTTTTAAAATAATTAATAATATTTATAGATGAATGCTGTTGACGGCGAGACGCGCTATTTCGACGCCATTGACCGTCGGCCGACAGATGTATCGATTTGTTTGTTCTTTTATTTTTTAAATTTATTTTTTTAACTTAAAAAATATATTTTATTTGAAGCGCAACAAAGATATGAATTGCAAACTTGCTTTATTATACCACTGCAGAACTATGAACAAAGTGAGAGAGAGAGAAGAGAGAGAGAGAGGAGAGCGAAAGAGAGAGAGAGAGAGAGAGGGAGAGGAGATATGGGCAGTGGAAGGAGGAAGAAAAGGTCGAAATTGCTCCGTTTTCAATCGGAAACAGAGCCTGATTTATACATTCCATTTTTATAGATCAATTGGCTTTTTCAGGAAGAATTACGCGTTGTGACTAGCATACTTCTGAAGAATGAGAAGTCGATTCCAGACGCTCTCTCCGCCAATACGGTAGGCCATGGTAAATACTGCTATGTTTATTTGTCGATCTGTTTTTTCTACTTCAATTTTATCGATTACTATTCTTGTTGATAAAAATAAGATACGGAATTTATTTCAAATTATTTTCCCGCCAAATTTCAGTCGAGCTAACTGCAGCGATGCTAGAGTACATGAAGCAGAATCGAGATCTCTGCGGACAGAAGATCAAGCACATGAAGCAGATCGCGGCTATGATAGGTATATCGTGTTTTTTTGTTTGTTATCATAAACAAATTTAGAAAAGGATTATTTATTCCCATAGATTCGCAACTCTTGCGGTTTTTATTACTAAGGATAATACAGTAAACTTGAAATAGTTTTTACCTGAGAACTGCTCATATATTTCTCTCAAGATGAGGTTTAAAATGTTTTTTTTAGCGCAGATGAAATCTGCGAAACTATTACGCGATGAAGCAACAACATGCCTCTGCGACCTGGGAGCAGGAAAGGTTTGCATAGCTTTTAGAATTTGGATGAGAGGGAGAGGGAATGTGAGATATCGAGAGAGCGAGAGAGAGAGAGAACGAGAGAGAGAGAGAACGAGAGAGAGAGAGAACGAGAGAGAGAGAGAGAGATAGAGAGAGAATGAGAGAGAGAACGAGAGAGAGAGAGAGAGAACGAGAGTGTTCATGGAAAAGCGAGAAAGCATTAAATAAATGATGGAATTGGAAAAGATTTGTCTGTTGGTTCTTGTTATTTGTTGAAATCATAGCCTAGTAAGAACAATAAGTAATAATTATTACTAGTAATGATGATAATATTAGTTATAATAATTATAATATTATTATATAATAATAATAGTAAACTAATAATAACAACAACAATAATAATGATAATAAATAATAATAATAATAATAATAATAATAATAATAACAATATTGAACATTTGCAGGCGCAACTGGCGTACTGGACCGCCAAGACTGCTCCGTCGGTCCGCTACCTTCTCGTGGATCGACAAGGGATGAGGCTCAAATGGGACAATCGGGCGAAGAAGGTGTGATATATAATTAATTAAAAACTAAAAGGCCTAGACATTCAAAAAAAAGGAAAAAAGGGTGGTCCGAGGGTCCACCAAAGGGGAGCCTTCGCAGATTTCTCTATCTCTCTCTCTCTCTCTCTCTCTCTCTCTCTCTCTCTCTTTCCCTTTCTCTCTCTATCTCTCTGTCTTTACCTTTCTCTGTCCATCTCTCTCTCTATCTCTCTCTTTCTCTTCCTTTCCCCGCGTCTCTCTCCTTTCGATTGCAATTGATCTCCTAGGAAGGCTGTACATTCGACATGGTTCGACTCCGCTGTTCCGTTGAGCATCTCGACCTTAGAAAAGTGCAAGAATTACAAGTTGGTCTATTTATTTAAAAAAAAGATTTAAACATCTTCCTCTTTTTGATCAACTTTTTTAAAGAATTTTACTGCAATTCGGCTTGTGCCTGTTCTCTTAAAATAAAATAAAATATTTGCTCATGCATTAATGGTGGTTTTCATTGTCCAGCCTTGCTACATGTACTCTGCCACTTCCATACTCTTTCGATAACTCGAGCTTTACTTCGATATGCTGCCATAATTCTATTTGTCGTCCCTCCTCTCGATCTCCTTCTCCCTCACTCTCTGTGCTCTCTCAAGCTCACTCTCTCTTTATCTATCTCTGTTTTCTTATCTATCTCTTTTGATCTCTCTCTCACTCTATCTTTCTCTCTCTCTCTCTCCTCTTTTTCTCCCACTCTGTCTCTCTTTCTCTCCCTCTCTCCTTCTTCCTCTCTCTCTCTCTCTCTCTCTCTCTCTCTCTCTCTCTCTCTCCTTCTTCCTCTCTCTCTCTCTCTCTCTCTCTCTCTCTCTCTCTCTCCTTCTTCCTCTCTCTCTCTCTCTTTCTCTCTTTCTCTCTCTCATTCTTTCTTTCTATCTCTCATTCTTTCTTTCTATCTCTTTCTCCATCTCTCTCCCCTCTCTCTCCCCCTCTCTCTCCCCCTCTCTCTCCCTCTCTCTCTCTCTCTCTCTCTCTCTCTCTCTCTCCTTCTTCCTCTCTCTCTCTCTCTCTCTCTCTCTCTCTCTCTTTCTCTCTTTCTCTCTCTCATTCTTTCTTTCTATCTCTTTCTCCATCTCTCTCCCCTCTCTCTCTCTCCCCTCTCTCTCTCTCCCCTCTCTCTCTCTCCCCTCTCTCTCCCCCTCTCTCTCCCTCTCTCCCTCCCTCTCTCTCTCTCTCTCTCTCTCTCTCTCCTTGAGGGCATCCATGACGTGTTCGGTGTCTGCAAGCATCTCTGCGGCAGCGGAACTGACGCAGGCATTCGCTGTATGCTGCGACTGTTAGAAGAAGATGAAGGAGAGCAAGAAAAGGAGACGGAGAAAGGCAGTTACATCGAAATTAATTTGCTAATCTAATTAATTGGGCAATTAATTGACTAATTCTTTTTTTTTCAAATTTTAATTAGAAAAAAATTAGGTTAGTTGGTTTGGTTTTAAAAGTTGGCATTATCTTGCCCTGCATTTACTATTATATTCTTTAAAAAAATTTACATGTATTTTTGCAGCCAGTTTCTCATAATTAATTGACGATAAATACATTTTATATGTATTATTTTTTGATTATTTTTATTCATTTTTATACATGATTAAAATAGCCTTTTATGCCTAGTAGATTCTTCAGAGTCGGCAGATGACGTGAAGAAGCCTCCTCGACTAAGCGGACTCGTCCTCGCGCCATGCTGCGCACACAAGAGTCGATTCGCAGAGGTGAGAGGTGAGTCGCGGGAAAATAAAAGATTTGAAAAATATTTTTTTTTATTAACGCAATTTTTTCTACTCTTTTTCACTTAATAATGGTTATTATTTTTACTAGTGAAATTTTTTTATTGCTTACCAAACTTCTCGAATTTGGACGCGCAACTATGTGTTTATGGTGGACTCGTTGAATTAATGAATTTCTTATTTGACGCAACATGGGTTCTATCAATTTTTGTAAACAGTGCCAAATGCTAAAGATTACTTCTTCTTGTGCTTTACCCTCTTTTGGATTAGAGAGAGAGAGAGAGAGAGAGAGAAAGTGAAAGAGAGAGAGAGATAGAGAGAGAGAAAGAGAGAGAGAGAAAGAGGGAGAGAGAGAGAAAGAAAGAGCGAGCGAGAGAAAGAGAGAGAGAAAGAGAGTGAGAGAGAGAGAAAGAGAGAGAGACACAGAGAGAGAGAGAGTGAATAAAAGAGAGAGAGAGAAATAAGAAAAAAAACCGTTCTGAAGCAGGGTGATAGGTTTGAAAAAAGTGTATAGGAACTGATCGATTTCTTTTTTTCTTCTTCTTTGAAATTGGGAAATTTAGTAGTTAATTAAAATATAAAAAAAAAATGTTTTTTTTTTAATTATCTTAAATTCGGGCATATAAAAAGTATATTTTAAAAATAATATAAAGAAAATATGTGCTTAAAAAATAGCCATTTCCTCTTTGCAGTACATCGGCAGCGAGCATCTCGCATCACTTGGTCTCTCAACGCCAGCTGACTTCTCCGCCCTCAGACACGTTGCAACCTGGACAGTCGCCGGGATGGCAGAGAGGAACGACGATGGAGAAGAGGATGGCACGTGGTATGTGGAGTATTTCTCTCTCTCTCTCTCTCTCTCTCTCTCTCTCTCGTTCTCTTTCTTTCCCTCTCTCGCTCTCTCTCTCTCGCTCTCTCTCTCTCTCTCTCTTTCTCTCTCTCCCTTGATGGATCTTAATGTCCTCTCTTGCGTTCTTCCTTCTCTCACCCTCTCCATCTTTTCCGTTAATATCCATTTCACTATCTCTTCTCTCTCTCTCCTTCTTCCTCTCTCTCTCTCTCTCTCTCCCTGATTCACTTTTATTTCTCTCTCTCTTCCCTTCTCTCTCTCTCTCTCTCTCTCTCTCTCTCTCTATCTCTTTCTGTCTCTATCTCCACCATCCTTCAATTTTCTTATATTGTATTCACTATTCATATGCCACATTTTTCAATGGATCTACATGTCCTCTTCTCATGCCAGGTCTTCACAATGGAAACGTCGCCTTGGCCGCCTCGCAAAAGTGCTCCTCGAAACGGGGCGCGCCCTAGCGATCCAGAAACGAGGCTTCAAGGTTACGGTAGTAGAATACGTCGACGAAGGGACGTCGCCAGAGAATCTTTTGATTCTTGCCGTAAAATCAGAATGATTTATTTAGCTGTTAGAAAAATATTCTAATTATGAGCAGCTGTTTATTGTTATTATGGATCTTTGAATATGGTTTTTTGTGTTTTTTTTTGTATTTACTCGATTACGGTGATTGTTTTGGATGATGATGTTTTGTTGTTATCAAAATAATCTGTATGAAAGGCTGTTAAAAATAAAGTTGTTACGACAGAAATGTATATGAGATCTTCTGTAGGCGTTTACAACGCTATAAGTGTACTTTTTCGCTACTGCTTTCTTTTTACGTTCCTCTAGCCCCTTGCATAGGAAACCTCTGCCGAGGCTAAAGGTTTGCCAAGCAGGACTTGTCGAATCGTTTTGGAGAGCTTATCTTTCTTGTTTAGGATGCAGTTTTGAAAGTAGTCTTTTCTATGTCAGGTTACTGTAGAGTTGTTAAAATAGGATTACTGTTGCGTTTCCGGAACTGTGTGTATTATTCGTCCAGCAGGCTATTAATGTAGTCACGACGGTATTACTAGTGATATACTATGCTTAATTTTATAATTTTTTGTTCTCACGGTTACGGTAGCCTGACCCCCCCCCCCTCTTTCCAGTGTCGAAAAAATGCTCCGCAACGTGCTGTCGATGTTCTCTCGGCCCGCGTCGTCTGCCTCGACCCGCCCGAACGTCTTCCTCAAGGTGGCCATCGACGGGAAGCCGGCAGGCAAGATCGACATTGAGGTGAATGAAGTCATCAGTGTTTAAACTGAGGGATCCTGGATGGACTGGCCACGAAGTGGAGAGGACAGTGACTGAAAGCTGAAGTAGTTACCTTGCTTCTTTCCTCTCTTTCTATTATCATTTAGGTAAGCTTGTCCAGTTAGTTTTCTAACATTATGCTCTCCCTCTTCGTTCTTTCTCAGTCTAACCCTCTCCCTATTTCTCTTTCTCTGTCTCTCCCCCCCCCCTCCTCTTTCTCTCACTGATTCTCTCGCTCTCATCTTTCTATGTCTCTTTCGACTCTCTCTCACACACACACTGTCTCTCCCTCATTTCTCTTTCTATGTTTCTTTCATCTCTCTCTCTCTCTCTCTCTCTCTCTCTCTGTCTATATTTTCACTTCCACAATCATCTCAGCTCTTCTCGGACGTCGTCCCCAAGACGGCGGAGAACTTCCGCGCACTCTGCACAGGCGAGAAAGGAAAGGGCAAGAGTGGCCGGCCACTCCACTTTAAGGGATCCGCATTCCATCGCATCATTCCGGACTTCATGATCCAGGTTGGGGAGGGAGAGAAAGAGACAGAGAGAGAGAGAGACAGAGAGAGAGATAGAGAGAAAGGGGAGAGAAATTGAGAAGAGAGACGAACAGGGATAGAGAGAAATAGAAAACGAGATAAAGAGAAAGATAAAGAGCGGAGAGAGAGAGAAAGAGAGAGAGGTGGTGTAAAAGAGAGCGAAATAGGATGAGAGAAAGATCTACTTTCTTGTCGCCAGGGCGGTGACTTCACGCGTGGCGATGGCACGGGAGGCGAGTCGATCTACGGAGCCAAGTTCGCCGATGAGAACTTCAAGGTTTGATATTTGGTCTCTAATTTTTCTCTTTTATTTCTCACGTCAACAACATTTTTTGACGACATTTTTGCATCTAAACCGCTTTAATTATTAATAACACATCAAAGAAGTAAAAAGAAATTATATGAAAAGTATTATTCTTTATATAACTCGTCAGAGTGTTGTTTTTTCGATATATGTATCTTCCAAGTAGTACATGAGATTGTGCAAAAGTGTAGCAGTTGTACTCTAGCTTCTTAAAAATGACTAATTTAAAAGTTTAATTCTTGTAAGCTTCTTTAAAACGGCTGAATTGAAGAGTTTAATCGTTTTTAGTTTGTTTAAAATGGCACATTAAAAAGAGTGGAATGGTTTTTTCAGCTGAAGCACTCGGGCCCCGGCTGCCTGAGCATGGCGAATGCCGGCCCGAACACGAACGGAAGCCAGTTCTTCATCTGCACCGCTGACACTGCGTGGTATCTTTCTTTACCGCTCTCTGTCTCTCTCTCTCTGTCTCTCTCTCTCTCTCTTTCTTTCTCTCTCTTTCCCTGTTTCTCTATTTCCCTCTCTCAATCTCTCTTTTTTTCTATCTTTTTCTCTCTCTCTCTATCTCTTCCTCTCCCATTCTCTCTCTCTCTCTCTTTTCATAACTTCTTTCCTTTCCTAATTACAACATTTTTTTTAATTTAATTAATAATAATTTTGCTATTTAATCATATTATTTAGCTGCTCGTAGTCGGGGGATGGAGTGATGATTGTGGAAATAATTTAACACATTTACATGAATCAATTACTTATCTGACTTGTAATACATTTTGAATCCCGATTAATGTTAGTCTAATAGAGAGTAGTAATAAACATTATATGGGGAAAAATAAGAAGAAGAGACCGGCGACAAATTAATTGACCCCAGGCTCGATGGTGCTCACGTCGTCTTCGGCAAGGTGACCGCAGGCATGGACGTCGTCAGACTTGTCGAGGAGCAGGGATCGGGCAACGGACGACCGAGAGCCAAGGTTGGGATTACGGTTGTTGGGATGACGGTAGTCTTGGGATTATGTTGGATATTATGGATAACTCTCAGTGACTAATACACATTATGACTAATGCGTCAAAATGTGAAGACTACTTGATGAATAAGATGAGTTGGTAATCACGTAAGCAAGGAAAGAGGATTCTTGGCTTTCTGAGAAAAGATATTAAAAAGAATATGTATAGTAGAATACTGTTTGCGTAGTGATCCACTGATGAGTGGCCATTTTTTTGGCGGGGAGGGGGGGGGAGAGAATAAATTACAATAATGGAAGGATGATGTTTACGGGAATTTTTGTTCACTCGCGCTAGTTTACAAATCTTTGCTCTTCATATTTTCGGTGTAATATAGAAATAACAAGAGCAGAAAAAAGCTAATACAAGATAATATTACTATTATTTAGGTGACGATCGAGGATTGTGGCGAAGTTACGGCTGCCGCCCAGTAAAGGAGAATAAAGAAGAATAGCGATCATTTATCTTTGACGAAGTTTTGAACTCTCGTCAATTAGTTAAAGTTGTTGCTTGTGCACGTTGTTGCATATATTTGTTTCTTCTCTTTACAATCAATTTTTTTCGTTGATATCATTTTAATAAACATATTTTTTAAACGTTCTGCAGCAGTTCACGTAAAAAAACAAGCGTACGATTTATTAGGAAGCGTGCAGTTTATTCAATGTCACTCTAATACGATAACAATACCGGGCAACAATACAATACTGCACCGGGCCTTGATAACGGCTTCAAATGCAGAAAAGAGCACGCAGGAAGAGATAAATATAGAGTAGATGAAAGCAGGAGAGAGTGGTAGAGGCAGAGAGAGAGATAGGAGGGAGAGTGAGATAGGGAGAGAGAGAGGGAGTCAATGAAATTACGAGAGAGTGGAAGAGAGCGAGAGAACCCATTTTAGCTGGGTTCAAAGGTCAAGGGTTCGAATTGAAAGTTGTCGTTGTATCCAAGATGCGCAGAATACAAACTACCTCTTTGCACGTGGTGCTGAACTATCGAGATAGGTGAGTAGTGATACCACACAAGGTGTCATAATAGCTTGTGCTTTTCTTACTCTCTCTCTCTCTCTCTCTCTCTGTCTGTCTCCCTCCCCTTCTTTCTCTCTTTTCTCTCTCACACTCTCTATCTCATTCTCTCTCTTCTTCGCCCTCTCTCTCTCACTCTCTCTTCTTCCTTCATCTCTCTCTCTCGTGTTATATAGATAATGAATATCTACATACATACATAGTATGTACTATGTTAGAATACCCGACTACATGAGTCTCGCGCATCTTCATAAGTATATAAGGCAGACTCAGGCGGTCTCACTCTTGCCACTTGCTTTCTTCTCTCCTCTCGCATGCGGTCAACTCCCTATTCCCTCACTTTTTCTTAATAAAGCGCTCTCCACTCTCGCCTTGGCTACCCACACGCAAACTTTCCTCTACGTATCTGGAGATGAACAACGTCTCCTCTCTCTCTCTCTCTCTCTCCCTCTCTCTCTCTCTATCTCTATCTCGCTCCATATCTCTCCCTCTCTCTCTCTCCATCTCTCTCTCTCTCTATCTCGCTCTCTATCTCTCTCTCCATCTCTCTCTCTCTCTATCTCTATCTCGCTCCATATCTCTCCCTCTCTCTCTCTCCATCTCTCTCTCTCTATCTCGCTCCATATCTATCGCTCTCTCTCTCTCTCCATCTCTCTCTCTCTATCTCGCTCCATATCTATCGCTCTCTCTCTCTCTCCATCTCTCTTTCTATCCCGCTCCCTATCTCTCCCTCTTCTCTGTCTCTCTCTCTCCTCAGTCCATCTCGCTCTCCCTAACCAAACATGTCTTTTACCCTATTATTCATGCCAAAGTGATTCCGCAGTGAACACGCCCCTAATTTTTCGAACTCTTGCATTCTTGAAAAGATTAGAGCAGGAAGTTCCTCTAATTGTATCGTTTATTATTTGCCTCGCTTTGAAGAATAGAAGAGCAGCCATGTGAGGAGAGAGTGTGAGAGAGAGAGGGACAGAGAGTGAGAGAGAGAAGGAGAGAGAGAGAGAGAGTGTGTGTGAGAGAGAGAGAAGGAAGGATAGTGAGGAGAGAGCGGGAGAGCAAGGAGAGTGTCATAGAGAAGCAGAGAAGGTTTTTTTTAATCAGCAGGTACAACTCTTTGATGCATTGTGAAATTCTTTTCTAGAATTGTCGTGAATACAAACAATGGGCCGCCGAATTGGAGTAATATTGTTTTTTTATTCAATCGCACTTTTCCGTCGTAAGGTTTCCTTGAAATGAAAGAAATGATTCAGAATGCCAAGGCAAACATTAAAAAGGGAATGGAACAGCCCCCCCCCCTCTTCATTGGATAAAAATGCGGAATAATTCTCTTATTCTCTCAAATAATCATTGGGTAGCTCAACGAAAGTCTATGGAACTGTGGGAATCTAGGCTCTCTCCGAACTTGAAATCTTGCGCGGAGAACGACCGAACGTTTTTGTAGTCTAGACTTCGTGAGTTCACTCTCTCTCTCTCGCTCTATCTTTCTCCCTTTCTCTCTCTCTCCCTTTCTCTCTCTCTCCCTTTCTCTCTCTCTCTCCCTTTCTCTCTCTCTCTCTCTCTCTCTCCGATGGAAATATTTCTCTTGCCCTAATATTCATGCCAAAGCGATTCTGCAGTCGACACTGCTCTGACTTGTCGAACTCTTGCTATCTTCAAGAGATTAGACCAGGAAGTAAGTACCTCTGTTTGTGTCGTTCATTCTCTGCCTCGTTTTGGAGAACAGATGAGTGGGAAGGTGAGGAGAGAAATGACAAATAGAGGGAGAGAGAGAGAGAGAGAGAAACAGAAAAGTTGTTGTTGTTATTTTTTTCAAATATATAGGTGCAACTCTTCGAATGCTCACCGTTTTCGCGATTGTCCGTCTCTATTATGAAAAAAATTCCATTTCTAGAATTGTTGCAAAAAAAACATCGATATGCAGCGATTTGGAGAAATCTCGCCTTTTTCGATCGCTCTTTTTACACAGTCTGTAATGTCATTTGTTATTGCGGCCTTCCTTGACAAGTTGTCCTTGAGATGATAGAAATTATTCAGTTGGCACAAGCAAAAACATCATATGTAGTTCAGCCTGATAGTGCGGCCTCGCTATACTATCTGCGATGTGTGTTGGTACATAGACCCCTCTCACTCTCCTCTCCGTTTCACTAGATAAAGATGCGAAATATTGCTGTTATTCTTGTCTTCCTGTGTGGGAATCTAGGCTGTGTTTCCGAACAACTTGAAATCTTGCGAAGAATTCAAAAGAAGGAGAACGATGGAACGTTTTTGTAGCGTACACTTCACGGGATCTCTCTCTCTCTCTCTCTCTCTCTCTCTGTCTTTCTCTCTCTGTCTCTCTTTCCCTCTCCCACCGCTCTCTCTCTATATTTCTACGACTCTCTCTCTCTCTCTCAGTCTCTCTCTCACTCAAGCTCCCTCCCCACCTCCCTCTCTCACTCTCTCTCTCACTCACTTTCCCTCCCCAACTCTCTCTTTCTGTCTCTCACTTTCTCTCCCACTCTACTTCTATCCTAACAATGATGCGCGACTCATAGCACTATTGCGGTTTGTAGGTCAGAGCGGCCCTAGGCTCTCGGATTTATACGTGAAACATATACAGAGTTTGACAGAAAGAGAAGGATAGAAAGAAAATAAATAGAGAGAGATTGAGAGAGAGAGAGCGATATATGGAGAGGTGGAGGGTGAAAGAGAAAAGTTGTTCAACAAGGTTATAGAGAGCGAGGGAGAGAGCGAGAGAAAGAGAGAGAGAGAGAGAGAGATCACAGGTAGGCTCTCAAGCAGATGGAAATGATACTTGAGCATGTGAAATATGAGTGGGTACATTCTTATCCTCGCCAATAGGATCGTGACCACTAATACTATCAATCTCCGGAATGTGTTCCAGTTTTTTTTAAAACTTTTTTTTTGTTGCACAATTTGTTTGAATATTATGCTCGTGCTCGTCTTATTTTTAGTTTTTGGAATTCAAATTTTAAATGTTCGCGCCATTGAGACGAAAAGCGATGAATACGGCGTCGGGTGCGATCGAGAACGCGCGCTTCCCTCGCGTCACTCAGCACTCGCGGCTACTGCCGGGGCCAGAACGTATTCGGGCGAATGTCTTCTTTCATGGTCCATACATCATTTCGGCCTCTAACAACTTGGCGCTCTCTCTCGTTTTCTCCCTCCCCTCACTCTCCCACTCTATCACCCTCACTCTCTCTCTCCATATCTCTCTCTCTCTCGCTCTCTCTCTCTCTCTCTCTCTCTCTCTCTCTCTCTGACAGAGCCCATCACCGGCCTCCCTGACGGCAACTCGACCGTCTACGACGTGCTGCGTCGCGGTCGAGGAGGCGCACGCGATGCGGCTGCTGAGTATCTCGGCGAGATGGTCAACGGAGAGTTTGTATGGAAGACGTATGGAGAGGTTAGAGAAAGAGGGGGAGAGAAAGACTAAGAGAAAGAGAGAGGGAGAGAGAACGAGAGATAGAGAGAGAAAGAGAGAGAGAAAGAGAGAGAGAGAAAGGGAGTATGAGCAGGAGAGGAGGAGAAAGTGAAAGGCTGTTTCTGTTGTCTTTTTGTATGTACATAAAAATCTTTTCGTCCACTTCTTTTTTTAAATCGAAGTGCAGATTAATTTTCGCCTGAATTTTTGAAGAAAAAAATGGAGGGAAAATTTAAAAAAAAAGTTGATTTGTCACTTTTCTATGGCTTGTCGTAGTCATCTTCTCTCTTTTCTCCAAATCTTTGCAATCTCTCCTTATCACTTTTCTTCCTATTCCAGGTGATGGAGACGTCGTTGGTGGCTGGCGCAGGCTTACGCGCACTCGGCTGCCAGACAGCGCGCGTTGGACTCGCGGGCATTCATTCCGTTCGGTGAGAGAGAGAGAGAGAGAGAGAGAGAGAGAGAGAGAGAAAGAGAGGAGAGGGAGAAAGAAATTAAACAGGAAGAGAAAGAGAGAGAGAGAGAGAGAGAGAGAGAGGGAGAGAGAGAGGGAGATAGAGAGAGAGATAGAAAGAGAGATAGAAAGAAAGAGAATGAGAGAAAGAGAGACAGAGAGAAAGAGAATTTTAAACTTTAACAGCAAATTGAAAAGAAGAACACGGAGCTAAATTTGATCTTGTAATGGAACGTTATCGAATGGCAATGAAAGAGGCAGGGTACATATAGCAAGGCTAGCAATGAAAACCGCCGGTAACACTAGAGCAATTTTTTTATTCATCTTTAGAAAAAATAAAAAATAAAATAAATAAAAATAAAAGACTACTCTGTCTCTCTTTCTCAGCTACATGACCGCGCTGCACGGCCTCGTCGCCTTCTCGTGCACCCTCGTGCCGCTCTACCACAACAGCAAGATGGACGATCTGTGGTTGGTGTTTTCTCTCTCTCTCTCTCTCTCTCTCTCTCTCTCTCTCCCTCTTTCTCCATCTCTCCTCCCTCCCTCCCTCTCTCCATCTTTCTCCCTCTCACTCTCTGCTCTCTCTCTCTCTCTCTCTCTCTCTCCCTCTTTCTCACCAGTGCCATCATCGACTCATGCTCCCTGGAGTGCGTGCTGGCCGAGACCGCAACGCGTGCCGCGTCGCTTCTCGCCGAAGTGCGAGCGGGTCGCGTCAAGACCCTCACGCACATTGTGCTGCTGCACGACGGGACAGATGACGTCGAGCGAGCAGCCGGCGATGAGGCTGTCAAGGTTGACTTTTTATTTTAATTTTATTTTCCCTTTTTTTCTTTTTCAAATTTTTAAATTTAATTCAAGTACGCATTTTCTAACGCCCACTACTGAGAGTGAGAGAAAGAGATGGATAGAAAGAGCGAGAGAGAATGCAGGATCTCTGGCTGTAATTCCCCGATGAATCCCGGGAGAGAGAAAGATATAACGGAAAAGGTATGGAAATGAAATTGAGCTGAAGAAAGATTCGATCCCGGCCATAATTGGAATGATCGTTGGCCTGGTGGTTTTAGTACGGGCAATTTCTACTTACGAGTCATTCCTCCTAACTTGATATGGACAATGAATGTTAGTACTTACAATTAATAGAAGTGCAAAACCATTTTGAATTATGACCAACACACATATGCGTTGTAATATCGCATGCAAATGATTATCATTTGTGCTATTACTAATTTGTACTAATTAATAGTTTTTGTTAATTATATGTACTATTGTTAATTATGTACATACATACATGCCTATTCTTTCAAGTCTGTGTGAATTGTCTCCTTGATTCATTTGTCAGCTGCTCGATTGGGACGAGCTGCTCGAGTTGGGCAGGCGCAATCCGCGCGAGGCCGAGCCACCGAAACCGGACGATGTCTATGTCATCTGCCACACGAGTGGAACGACCGGTGAGAGAGAGAGGGAGTCGGCCAGAATGAAATCGAGGGAGAGATAGAGAGAGAGAGAGAGAGGATTGAGAGCTATGCAGATAGCAAGAGAGAGAGACAGAGAGAGAGAGAAAGAGAGAAAGAGAGATACGATGATTTCCAGGACGTCCAAAGGGCGTGCAGAGTACACATCGCAATCTGCTGGCAGCTGTCGCCGGTGCGTACGTGCAATGGTGCGAGGAGCCGCATCGGATTCAGTTCGACAAGAATGATGTCTACTTCTCGTTCCTCTCGCTCGCGCACATCTACGAGCATCTTATGCAGGTAGAGAGAGAGAGAGAGAGAGAGAGAGAGAGAGAAAGAGAGAGCGAGAGAGAGAGAGAGAGAGCGAGAGAGAGAGAAAGAGAGAGCGAGAGAGAGAGAGATAGAGAGAGCGAGAGAGAGAGCGAGAGAGAGAGAGAGAAAGAGAGAGCGAGAGAGAGAGAGAGAAAGAGAGAGCGAGAGAGAGAGAGCGAGAGAGAGAGAGAGAAAGAGAGAGCGAGAGAGAGAGAGAGAGATAGAGAGAGAGAGATAGAGAGAGAGAGAGAAAATTGCGAAAGATTTCTGTTCTTGTTTCTCGTCTTATTTTTGTTCTTCTTTCTCGTCGATATCTCTCATTCTATCTCTCCTCTCTCCTCTTTTTTCTCTCTCTCTTCTCTTATATTTCTTTCCGCCCACTCTCTCCCTCTCTCTCTCTCTCTCTCTCTCCTCTCTCTCTCTCCTCTACAACTCTCTTTTCAAGATGTTCGTCACCTTCACGGGTGGCCGAATCGGCATCTACTCGGGTGACGTGTCCCGTCTCCGCTCCGAGATGCAGCTGCTGCAGCCGTCGATGGTGGCGCTCGTGCCGCGTCTTCTCAACAAGTATTCTCTCCTTAATTAACGAATTAATTACTTACTGTTTGTTTATTTGTTTACACAAGTAAATAACACATTTTTCATATTGCCGGCGCCTTTTTATTTCAAAAAAAAAACAACAAAATTAGTTGTTTGCGCTAAACTTCAGATTCTATGAAGCAGTCCATGCAAAGATCGCCGCGGCTGGCTTCTTCACCCGACTCGTGTTCGCCATCGCCAAATGGGCATGTTGACGAGGGGGGGGGAGAGAGAGAGAGCGAGAGGGAGGGAGGGAGAGAGGTGAAAAGGTGGAGAGAGCGGTTGGGATAGAGAGAGTGAGACTGAGGGAGAGTGAGAGAGAAAGGGATGGAATCAGGACGAGATGGGGGGAGATGGATAAGACTGGTTCTGAGCGACTACAGAAATATGTAGAATATGTATGTAGTATGCTCAGAATTTGGTAACTCGGGCGCAGAGCAAAGACCAAGGAGCAAAGATCAAAGATCATTTCAGGCGAAACTACGATCGCTGCACTCGGGCGTCTCTCGATTCGACACGCTCTGGGACCGATTCGTCTTCAGCAAGGTGGGCCTGAAAATATGTATATATTTTAATTAAAAAAATTAAAAACTAAAATTTACATCTTATAAATTCTTAAAAATTAGCAACGTTCAGTCATGTAAATGAAATAAACATTTTGAACTGAAGACCGAGAGAACTCTTCAAGATTCACGGCGAGTTCGGCGGCCGCCTTCGTCTGATGACCACGGGCGGCGCGCCCGTCTCCGCGGCCGTCAAGGACTTCTCGCGCATCGCTTACGGCTGTCCACTCTTTGAGGGGTTCGCCTGCTTCCTTGTCATCTCTTTGTCTCTCTCTCTCTCTCTTTCACTCTCTCTCTCACTCTCTCTCTTTCTCTCTCTCATTCTCTCTCTCTCTCTCTCCATATTACCCTTGCCCTCCATTTATCCCTCAAGTACATTTCGTGTAACCCCTAGCATTCATTCATCGTCCAGTACTCTATCAGAACGACAGAAATTCAGTAAATTAAATTAGTGCCGTGCATAAGAAGAGAAATATAATAAGAAGATATATTGTAAAAAAAAATTGCTGATCAATTTGTAAAATAAAAAATAAAATAAAATAAAAACAAATATTATTTAATATTGTTTGAAGCTACGGCCAGACAGAGTGCTGCGCTGCGGGCACGCTCAATCTGCCCGCCGACTGCACGGCGGACCATGTCGGTGGGCCGGCGCCGTGGGCTCAGGTGACAAATATAATTAATTAATTAATTATCAAGTAATTACTGCAATTACATATAAATATCTTTTTTTTTATTTATATTTAATTGCAGTAATTACTTGATAATTAATTAATTAATTATAATACTTACCCATTCGAATCTTTAAATCATTCTTCTCTTCTTCAATCATTGTCTGTAATAAATGCTTACGAGACGGTTAGAAAATGGTTTAGCAATGAAAAATTCTTAATTTTTTCTTCGGAATTGTCTCGACTCCACAATCAGTGTAGGCGAGCAATAATTAATTTATTTATTTGGTAGTTAATTTATTAATAATGGCAATAAAATATGTACCTTCAGATGAAGCTCGCCGACATCCCCGAGCTCGGCTACGTGGCCGCTGACGACCGTGGCGAGGTGTGCTTCCGCGGCGCCGCCGTCATGGCCGGCTACTACGGCGACGAGGAGTTGAGCAGGCGTACGGTGGACAAGGAGGTTAGCCATATTGGTCAAACCATATTTTTAGCAGTCAGCAAGCGAATCATAAAAATCACTGGCTATGTTTCTCTCCCTCTCTCTCCTCTCTATCTCCTCTCCTCTCTCTCTCTCTCCTCTCTCTCCTCTCTCTCTCATCTCTCTCTCCTCTCTCCTCTCTCCCTCTCTCCCCTCTCTCTCCTCTCTTTCTCTCTTTCTCTCTCTCTCTTTCTCTCTCTCTCTTTCTCTCTCTCTCTTCCTCTCTCTCCTCTCTCTCCTCTCTCTCTCCTCTCTCTCTCATCTCTCTCTCCTCTCTCCTCTCTCCCTCTCTCCCCTCTCTCCCCTCTCTCTCCTCTCTTTCTCTCTTTCTCTCTCTCTCTTTCTCTCTCTCTCTTTCTCTCTCTCTCTTCCTCTCTCTCTCTCTCTCTCTCTCTCTCTCTCTCTCCTCTCTCTCTCTCTCTCTCTCTCTCTCCTCTCTCCTCTCTCCTCTCTTTCTCTCTTTCTCTCTCTCTCTTTCTCTCTCTCTCTTTCTCTCTCTCTCTCTTCCTCTCTCTCCTCTCTCTCTCCTCTCTCTCTCCTCTCTCTCTCATCTCTCTCTCCTCTCTCCTCTCTCCTCTCTTTCTCTCTTTCTCTCTCTCTCTTTCTCTCTCTCTCTTCCTCTCTCTCCTCTCTCTCTCTCTCCTCTCTCTCTCCTCTCTCTCTCTCATCTCTCTCTCCTCTCTCCTCTCTCCTCTCTCCTCTCTTTCTCTCTTTCTCTCTCTCTCTTTCTCTCTCTCTCTCTTCCTCTCTCTCTCTCTCTCTCTCTCTCTCTCTCTCTCTCTCCTCTTTCTCTCCCCCAGGGATGGCTGCACACGGGTGACATTGGCCAGTGGCTGCCGTCGGGCGCCCTCGCCGTCATCGGCCGCCGCAATGCGTTCCTGAAGCTGGCGCAGGGCGACTTCGTAGCGCCAGAACAAATCGAGGGCATCCTCGCGCAGTGCGAACTCGTCTCGCAGGTGGGAAGGAAGAAGATGAAGAATAGTCTAAGTTATTTTAAACGAACCATAAACTCACGTTTGAATTCGCGCCTTTTCCTGACCCACAGGGCGAGAGAGCATGCGATTTAGAGAGACGCGAGAGCAATAGTCAAGAAATAGAAATAGATTACATTTGAGTTTCATTCTCTTTTATACAGCTTTTCATCCTATTCCTCTTCGAAAACCACTATGACTGTCTTCTAAATTACTTCTAAATTTTCATTAAAGCATAGCATGAAACAAACAAATAGACAAATAAACAAAGTTGTTTTCAATGGTTGAAAATTGGTATGCTGTCTTGCTAAAAGTCGACTCTCTCTCTCTCTCTCTCTCTTTCTCTCCGTGCCATTTGTAGATCTTCGTGTACGGCCGCTCTGAACGCTCGTTCCTCATTGGCGTCGTCGTCGTGAATGTCGCGGAACTGAGAAGAAGTCTCGCCGCCAGCGCCAGCATCAGTAGTGGAGAGAAGACGGTGAGTTGAGAGAGTGAGGTATTTTGAAGATTTGTCAAAAATTTCTCTTTTTTTATGTTGTCGTTGTCGTTGTTGTTGCAAATGCAGTGTTAATATTTGTATGCTTATTTTTTCTTGAAGACAACTTTTATATTCTCTCTTGAGTTCTCAGTAAGCATTTTTTTTTCTGCCTCTTTACAATCGGGAGGTTTCTTTCCCTTAATTTCTTTTTTTAATTGTTTTTTTTTTTAAATAACCATCTTCATTTGTCAGTCCCTCCTCGATGACGACCGCCTGGTCGCCTCTTCCTCTGCGCATGCTCATGTGCTTCGCGAGCTGAACGCGACCGGCCGGCAGCACGGGCTGACTTCGATTGAGTTGCTGCGCGCCGTGCATCTGACTACCGAGGTGAGCGAGTCGCAGAGAGAGAGAGAGAGAGAGAGAGAGAGAGAAGGCTAGAGAGAGATAGAGAGAAAGATGGAGAGAAACAGAGGCGAAAGAGCGTGACAGAGGGAAAGAGAGAGAGAAAGATAGGGAAAGAGAAAGAGAGAGAGATAGAGGATAAAGATAGAGAGAGTACGTTCTCCCCTCACTGGGGAAACTAACTTGTACATGTAAGCTGCAGAAGTTTGCAGTAGTATATCTCTACCGTATCTCTCTTCTTCCACTCAGGAGTTCTCGGCCGAGCGCGGCCTGCTGACATCGACACTGAAGAACCGTCGCGTGCAGCTGGCCGCCTTCTTCCAAGACGAGCTCGACCGAATGTACCGAGATGATAAGACGATGTAGAGCAAAAAAAAAGGGAATTCGAGTACTCGCAAACAAAACGACAAATTTCTCAAGTCGTTTTTTTTTTGATCGGCTGAATATTATTATGTTCGTTGTGACCATACACAAGCCTGTAAATATATTATTCATAAACATAAAAGAATGCAGCTTCATCAATGTAAACTGTTCTCAAGACTTGCCTGTTTCCACTGGAAAAGATAATTCTCATGGATGGAAGAAAATATTACGAATTGAGAGACAAGACAACGGTCAAGTGAATACATTCCTGCACTTATTTATAACCATATAAAAGGTAAGCATTTGCCAAGAATGTATTTACTAACGTTGGTATCACTAGAAACATCATATTTACGCTGTTAAAAAGTAGCAGATGAAAACTTTGGTTAATAGTTTGCAATGTCCTTTTCACTGTGGATCACTTGCTAACTAAACGACAAATTGTGACTTCGTAGCAGTCCTGGTTGGTTTTTATAATTTCATTACGAAAATTGCTTCCTTTCTTCATTTTGTCTTCTTTATATTGAACTTACTGAAGTTCATAAACAGGGAACAAGTTGAAACAAGTTCAAGTTCAAGTTCACTTTAAAGGCTACCCTTAATTAGTTATTCAGTTATATGTTTGCAGACTATTTATTGGTCCATACATGCGGACATGTCAAAGAAACATATTCCTAATGATGTCTTTTCAATTTGCACAGCTTGACTCATACAAATTTGCTGAATTGCATCATCGCTAATCTGTGGAATTAGCGATAATTCAATTCAGCAAATTGAATACAAACGCCATGCCTCTTGTCGTAAATCGTTAGCAAAACAAGCGCGTCAATTAGGAACCATTATCGAACTAGCAGATCTGAGTCATTCCTACTGAATTCAACGGTCTCGCATTAGGCCATCAAAAGTTGAAATACGTGTGTGAGAGTTGTATGTGCGCAGCTGTAGTAGTAATCAGCCACTTATTCTTTTCTAACCATAAGATATCCTCGTGACTCAGAGCGTTGAGTAATTCCATCACGTGTATAAACTTTGGACTTTGTTTTATATACGAGTTAAAAAAAACTAATATACTTTCGCGACCTTCTAGAACATTATCTCCCACGCCACAGCACGTGGAATATGTCGGAATAATCCCGCGCACCCGATATCGTGGATTTCTGGCAAGACAAGAAGAATTGCATCTTCTCACCATCTGTGGAATTCTGCTGAGAAGAATTGGTTAGCAGAAATTTCAGAACAGAGATCTAAAGATGTTCATGTGACCTCTTCCAGTTCCAGGCACATTCTTCTCCATCCATTTAATTTCCATTGCAAAAGTGCGAATGACAAAAGGATAAGGCAAGAAAAGTGCAAGTAAAATCAAAAGAGTCTTTAAAAAACGTCAATTGTTTATATTTTCGTCTTCTTTTCTCTTTAAAGTGGAATATTATTTTATATTCATTCGAAAATGTAACGCAAGCTGATGCTCTGATTCTGGGATTGTTTTGCACAATTTGTACGATTTAGTTTGTAGCAACTCCTCCGAGGTTACAATGAATTAACGCGTCGTTTCCGCATCCTCTCTCTCTCATTCTCTCTCTCACTCTCTCTCTTCTCTATATCTCTCTCCATCTCTCGCTCTGTTCACAGTCAGTCAGTCTCTTTCACTCCCCATGTATCTTACCTAGGATTCCTGTCATCCTTCTAAAGTAGACATCTGAAAATTGTCTGGAAATACTCAGTTACAATATCCCAGATGTTTCACACGTCATGGTAATTTAAAATTGAACAAAAGAGCTTGAAAACAATGATCAGTGCATTCAATGTCTGTATTTTTTAATGTATTTTGAACTAAGAGCAAGATTATGGCAAAGGCATGTCTAGCAAGTGAACAATGAAACGTGAGGTGATAATATTGTCCATTCGCAGAGATCAAAATGGTCAATTGTGTTGCAGACTGAAATATATTTTTAAAGTGTATGTAAAAAGCGCAGTGATAAACATCAAATTTACAAACATATATAATTTTCAATCTTATTTTTCCGAATATTTGTTCTGGAAAAGAAAGGAGTGGACAGAAGAAGATGTATTAAAGGTATTGAACACTCAACCGAAATCTATTCGTATTTTCCTGGTCATTGTATCTAGAGGTTATGCTCTCTCGCCGTTCGCTCAGGCAAAAGGGCGCGAATTCAAACGTGGGTTTTGGTCATCCTTGAGAATTCCTCCATTCCATGATCACGCCTTCGCCGTGCTCGACGTCTGCATGATCGTTGCTAGCGTCGGCGTCTGCCGCCATCTGAAGATGTCTCTGAGCTGGCAACGGACGCGGCCACTCAGACAGAGAAGGAGGAGAGGGGGCGCGAGCGAGCGAAGCTCGGCCGTGTAGTTGAAGGTCATGTACTTGAGGACGGGGTCGAGAGAGGAGCCAGCGAACGCTTTCACTACCTGGCATATGAAAATTGTTGTTTTGAGAGAGAGAGAGAGAGAGAAGGAGAGAGAGCGAGAGAGAGAGAGAGCTTCTCTACCTGATCAATAATCATGGGCATGTTCACAAGTAGCAGTCCGACGCCAACATAGCCGAGACGTTGCTCGTGACGGGCCACCTAATGGAAAGCGAAGGCAATTTATCCTTTTTTAAAATTTCTTTTCGAGAAAAATAAAATGCCTTGCCAATAGTCTGTCTGCGTTGCACGGTTGAACCGACTTTGTATCTCGACGAGCGCCGCTCGCTCTTCAGCTCGCGTGCCGTGAGCACATAGAGGACGACGGTGGCAGATGTCGTCAGCACGACAACGGAACCAGTAAGGGCATAGCGGAGTGTCTGAAATGGCATCAGGCTGTTTGCTGCTTAGTTAGTTGGCTTACATGGCTGTTCCTTGGTAGACTAAATTGACTCTTTCTAAGGTGGAGCTCTATTCCAGATTAAGGGAGCATACAATGTACTAGCGCACTTTGCAGGCTGCGTCTCTTGTCTTGCATGTTCTTTTCTGAAGGATTACGGTAGTCCAAGACAGACTCTTTAAAAAAAGGTTAAATCTATTTTTAAAAAAAAAGACTAACAGATGGCAGTGTCGTGATGACGCGAGTGTTGAAGTAGACGCCTTCTGGCCGGACGATTGGATAATAGACTATCTGATAGATCAGAGCGGGCCACGCGGAGAGGAATGGCGCGATGCAGGAGACGACAGTGCAGCGGAGTACGAAGGAACGTTGTTGCACCTGTGGAGAGAGAGAGAAGGAGTGAAAGACAGAGAACGAGTGAGAGAGAAAAAGGAGTGAGATGAAAAGGACGCCAAAAGGATTGGGGAGAGAGGGGCATAAAATAAAGATAGGACAACGTTCGCTTGACGATAAAATATAGATTAGAGAATTAAGAATCTTCAATACCGTATTCGACGGCCAGCGCACGGTGACGAATCGATTGACAGCAACGGCGACATTGTTGTACTCTTGCGCGACGCTCAGGAAGAAGGTCAGCCTGAGGGATGGAAGATCTCTCTCTCTTTCTCTCCTGTCTCTCTCTCTCTTTCATTCTCTCTCTTTCTTTCTCTTTCTCTCTCTAACTGGTAGCATACGACGGTGAACCAGTCGCCACTTGAGCAGCACAAGTGCAGCGAGTTGAGCCACGGCGAATTTGGAATACGACACGCGATGAAGCTGGTGATCAGCATGGCAATGTCCTAGGCAGTTATTTGTTTAAAAAATAAATAAATAAAATTTAAATTAAATTAAATTATTTTTTAAATTAAATTTCTTATAAATTTTTTTTTTTAAATTTTATTGTTTAAAAGTGTTCTCGTGATTACATAAAGGATTTAAATCTATTTGAAAAGAAATTAAAATAAATAAATAAATAAAAATCGTACAACAACGGCGCCGAAGGCGAACTGGCCGAAGAAAGCGCTTCGGAAAGCGCCATTTCTATTACGCGCGATGATGAAGAGCTGCAGGCCGTAGAGTGCCAAAAGTGGAATGATGTAGAAGAAGGAGGCGATCAAGAGGAGATCTTGGAGCACGAGTGGCATGTGTATTGCTGGCAAAACAGAACAAGACTCAGTAATTTAAATTAATTAACAGTTATCTATTAACTTGTAGAATGCAACCTCCACTTGGAACACACGCCATAATTCTCTTTGCTCTACAACTTAGTTGTATTCGCTAACTACGCTACATACGGTAGACAACGGAAATGAGGCGTATTGGATGCAGAGCGAAAAAAACAAACGAGACCCCAGACTCTGGGAATGAAGGATAGCTTTTCTTATTATTTATAAAGAAGAATTGTAAACATTCTTATGAACATACTAAATATGCGCACGCCTCCTCATTGTTATAGTTTCACTGATTCTGACTATGAAGGGAGACTTCAGATATACAAGGGCGGGATTTCAGAGAAAAATAATTTGCAGCGCTTTCAGCTTCAAGAGTTCACGCCATAGCAAAGTGACCTTTTGTGAATTTAGAGGAGGGTGGGAGAAACCTGGGAGCAACTCAACATCGGGAAAGGTATAAAGGCTTCGTTACCTGTTCTAGCTCTCTTTCTCTCTCCTATATTCTCTCTCTGTCTCTCTCACTGAATGTCTCTCTTACGTTTCATACTCTCTCTCTCTCTCTCTCTCTCTCTCTTTCTCTCTCTCTCATCCTCCTATCACGTTCTCTTGAAATCACTGGGTGCATCGGATCAACGAAACTGATGCTTGAATCTTTGCGATTCGTAAAAGATTATTCGTACAATATCGCTAATTACGAGAGGTACCATCTCTTTTTCAGTATCTCGTTCCCTCACTCTCTAACTCTCTCTCACTCTTCACTCTCTCACTATCTCGCCAGTTCAAAAATCTGCTACGGCAAAAAAATGCTCAGAATATTGCGGCCGCCGATGAGTGTGCAATAAATATGCATATATATTTTTTTTCTAGAGAAAAGATAGAAAAATATACATCCTAAAATGATGTCAAGATAGTCGTCTACCTTTGCCCTATTAAATCGAACAAAGTCTATCCGTTGAAGACGATGTATGTATATGTACCATCACTTTTCAACCGGAATGAACAAATGTAGATATATGTCCATACATAAATGTTTAGTAGCATTTAGAATTTTTTTTTATAGACTCCAACCTGAAAAAAAATATAAGGGAAGGTATATACACTCAGGCAATGCACGCACTTCTATCATATTTTCCATTTATATCTCTGGCACAGTTTCTCTCTCGCTCTCTCTCTCATTCTCTAATGCTCTCTGTTTCTCCCTCATTCTCTCCATGACACTATATCCGCCGTAATCGAAATCAAATCCCCTCTCTCTCCTCTCTTTCTCTCTTTCTCTCTCTCTCTTTCTCTCTCTCTCTTTCTCTCTCTCTTCTCTCCTCTCTCTCCTCTCTCTCTCTCTCCTCTCTCTCTCCTCTCTCTCTCATCTCTCTCTCCTCTCTCCTCTCTCCTCTCTTTCTCTCTTTCTCTCTCTCTCTTTCTCTCTCTCTCTTTCTCTCTCTCTCTCTTCCTCTCTCTCCTCTCTCTCTCCTCTCTCTCTCCTCTCTCTCTCATCTCTCTCTCCTCTCTCCTCTCTCCTCTCTTTCTCTCTTTCTCTCTCTCTCTTTCTCTCTCTCTCTTCCTCTCTCTCCTCTCTCTCTCTCTCCTCTCTCTCTCCTCTCTCTCTCTCATCTCTCTCTCCTCTCTCCTCTCTCCTCTCTCCTCTCTTTCTCTCTTTCTCTCTCTCTCTTTCTCTCTCTCTCTCTTCCTCTCTCTCCTCTCTCTCTCTCTCTCTCTCTCTCTCTCTCTCTCCTCTTTCTCTCCCCCAGGGATGGCTGCACACGGGTGACATTGGCCAGTGGCTGCCGTCGGGCGCCCTCGCCGTCATCGGCCGCCGCAATGCGTTCCTGAAGCTGGCGCAGGGCGACTTCGTAGCGCCAGAACAAATCGAGGGCATCCTCGCGCAGTGCGAACTCGTCTCGCAGGTGGGAAGGAAGAAGATGAAGAATAGTCTAAGTTATTTTAAACGAACCATAAACTCACGTTTGAATTCGCGCCTTTTCCTGACCCACAGGGCGAGAGAGCATGCGATTTAGAGAGACGCGAGAGCAATAGTCAAGAAATAGAAATAGATTACATTTGAGTTTCATTCTCTTTTATACAGCTTTTCATCCTATTCCTCTTCGAAAACCACTATGACTGTCTTCTAAATTACTTCTAAATTTTCATTAAAGCATAGCATGAAACAAACAAATAGACAAATAAACAAAGTTGTTTTCAATGGTTGAAAATTGGTATGCTGTCTTGCTAAAAGTCGACTCTCTCTCTCTCTCTCTCTCTTTCTCTCCGTGCCATTTGTAGATCTTCGTGTACGGCCGCTCTGAACGCTCGTTCCTCATTGGCGTCGTCGTCGTGAATGTCGCGGAACTGAGAAGAAGTCTCGCCGCCAGCGCCAGCATCAGTAGTGGAGAGAAGACGGTGAGTTGAGAGAGTGAGGTATTTTGAAGATTTGTCAAAAATTTCTCTTTTTTTATGTTGTCGTTGTCGTTGTTGTTGCAAATGCAGTGTTAATATTTGTATGCTTATTTTTTCTTGAAGACAACTTTTATATTCTCTCTTGAGTTCTCAGTAAGCATTTTTTTTTCTGCCTCTTTACAATCGGGAGGTTTCTTTCCCTTAATTTCTTTTTTTAATTGTTTTTTTTTTTAAATAACCATCTTCATTTGTCAGTCCCTCCTCGATGACGACCGCCTGGTCGCCTCTTCCTCTGCGCATGCTCATGTGCTTCGCGAGCTGAACGCGACCGGCCGGCAGCACGGGCTGACTTCGATTGAGTTGCTGCGCGCCGTGCATCTGACTACCGAGGTGAGCGAGTCGCAGAGAGAGAGAGAGAGAGAGAGAGAGAGAGAAGGCTAGAGAGAGATAGAGAGAAAGATGGAGAGAAACAGAGGCGAAAGAGCGTGACAGAGGGAAAGAGAGAGAGAAAGATAGGGAAAGAGAAAGAGAGAGAGATAGAGGATAAAGATAGAGAGAGTACGTTCTCCCCTCACTGGGGAAACTAACTTGTACATGTAAGCTGCAGAAGTTTGCAGTAGTATATCTCTACCGTATCTCTCTTCTTCCACTCAGGAGTTCTCGGCCGAGCGCGGCCTGCTGACATCGACACTGAAGAACCGTCGCGTGCAGCTGGCCGCCTTCTTCCAAGACGAGCTCGACCGAATGTACCGAGATGATAAGACGATGTAGAGCAAAAAAAAGGGAATTCGAGTACTCGCAAACAAAACGACAAATTTCTCAAGTCGTTTTTTTTTTGATCGGCTGAATATTATTATGTTCGTTGTGACCATACACAAGCCTGTAAATATATTATTCATAAACATAAAAGAATGCAGCTTCATCAATGTAAACTGTTCTCAAGACTTGCCTGTTTCCACTGGAAAAGATAATTCTCATGGATGGAAGAAAATATTACGAATTGAGAGACAAGACAACGGTCAAGTGAATACATTCCTGCACTTATTTATAACCATATAAAAGGTAAGCATTTGCCAAGAATGTATTTACTAACGTTGGTATCACTAGAAACATCATATTTACGCTGTTAAAAAGTAGCAGATGAAAACTTTGGTTAATAGTTTGCAATGTCCTTTTCACTGTGGATCACTTGCTAACTAAACGACAAATTGTGACTTCGTAGCAGTCCTGGTTGGTTTTTATAATTTCATTACGAAAATTGCTTCCTTTCTTCATTTTGTCTTCTTTATATTGAACTTACTGAAGTTCATAAACAGGGAACAAGTTGAAACAAGTTCAAGTTCAAGTTCACTTTAAAGGCTACCCTTAATTAGTTATTCAGTTATATGTTTGCAGACTATTTATTGGTCCATACATGCGGACATGTCAAAGAAACATATTCCTAATGATGTCTTTTCAATTTGCACAGCTTGACTCATACAAATTTGCTGAATTGCATCATCGCTAATCTGTGGAATTAGCGATAATTCAATTCAGCAAATTGAATACAAACGCCATGCCTCTTGTCGTAAATCGTTAGCAAAACAAGCGCGTCAATTAGGAACCATTATCGAACTAGCAGATCTGAGTCATTCCTACTGAATTCAACGGTCTCGCATTAGGCCATCAAAAGTTGAAATACGTGTGTGAGAGTTGTATGTGCGCAGCTGTAGTAGTAATCAGCCACTTATTCTTTTCTAACCATAAGATATCCTCGTGACTCAGAGCGTTGAGTAATTCCATCACGTGTATAAACTTTGGACTTTGTTTTATATACGAGTTTAAAAAAACTAATATACTTTCGCGACCTTCTAGAACATTATCTCCCACGCCACAGCACGTGGAATATGTCGGAATAATCCCGCGCACCCGATATCGTGGATTTCTGGCAAGACAAGAAGAATTGCATCTTCTCACCATCTGTGGAATTCTGCTGAGAAGAATTGGTTAGCAGAAATTTCAGAACAGAGATCTAAAGATGTTCATGTGACCTCTTCCAGTTCCAGGCACATTCTTCTCCATCCATTTAATTTCCATTGCAAAAGTGCGAATGACAAAAGGATAAGGCAAGAAAAGTGCAAGTAAAATCAAAAGAGTCTTTAAAAAACGTCAATTGTTTATATTTTCGTCTTCTTTTCTCTTTAAAGTGGAATATTATTTTATATTCATTCGAAAATGTAACGCAAGCTGATGCTCTGATTCTGGGATTGTTTTGCACAATTTGTACGATTTAGTTTGTAGCAACTCCTCCGAGGTTACAATGAATTAACGCGTCGTTTCCGCATCCTCTCTCTCTCATTCTCTCTCTCACTCTCTCTCTTCTCTATATCTCTCTCCATCTCTCGCTCTGTTCACAGTCAGTCAGTCTCTTTCACTCCCCATGTATCTTACCTAGGATTCCTGTCATCCTTCTAAAGTAGACATCTGAAAATTGTCTGGAAATACTCAGTTACAATATCCCAGATGTTTCACACGTCATGGTAATTTAAAATTGAACAAAAGAGCTTGAAAACAATGATCAGTGCATTCAATGTCTGTATTTTTTAATGTATTTTGAACTAAGAGCAAGATTATGGCAAAGGCATGTCTAGCAAGTGAACAATGAAACGTGAGGTGATAATATTGTCCATTCGCAGAGATCAAAATGGTCAATTGTGTTGCAGACTGAAATATATTTTTAAAGTGTATGTAAAAAGCGCAGTGATAAACATCAAATTTACAAACATATATAATTTTCAATCTTATTTTTCCGAATATTTGTTCTGGAAAAGAAAGGAGTGGACAGAAGAAGATGTATTAAAGGTATTGAACACTCAACCGAAATCTATTCGTATTTTCCTGGTCATTGTATCTAGAGGTTATGCTCTCTCGCCGTTCGCTCAGGCAAAAGGGCGCGAATTCAAACGTGGGTTTTGGTCATCCTTGAGAATTCCTCCATTCCATGATCACGCCTTCGCCGTGCTCGACGTCTGCATGATCGTTGCTAGCGTCGGCGTCTGCCGCCATCTGAAGATGTCTCTGAGCTGGCAACGGACGCGGCCACTCAGACAGAGAAGGAGGAGAGGGGGCGCGAGCGAGCGAAGCTCGGCCGTGTAGTTGAAGGTCATGTACTTGAGGACGGGGTCGAGAGAGGAGCCAGCGAACGCTTTCACTACCTGGCATATGAAAATTGTTGTTTTGAGAGAGAGAGAGAGAGAGAAGGAGAGAGAGCGAGAGAGAGAGAGAGCTTCTCTACCTGATCAATAATCATGGGCATGTTCACAAGTAGCAGTCCGACGCCAACATAGCCGAGACGTTGCTCGTGACGGGCCACCTAATGGAAAGCGAAGGCAATTTATCCTTTTTTAAAATTTCTTTTCGAGAAAAATAAAATGCCTTGCCAATAGTCTGTCTGCGTTGCACGGTTGAACCGACTTTGTATCTCGACGAGCGCCGCTCGCTCTTCAGCTCGCGTGCCGTGAGCACATAGAGGACGACGGTGGCAGATGTCGTCAGCACGACAACGGAACCAGTAAGGGCATAGCGGAGTGTCTGAAATGGCATCAGGCTGTTTGCTGCTTAGTTAGTTGGCTTACATGGCTGTTCCTTGGTAGACTAAATTGACTCTTTCTAAGGTGGAGCTCTATTCCAGATTAAGGGAGCATACAATGTACTAGCGCACTTTGCAGGCTGCGTCTCTTGTCTTGCATGTTCTTTTCTGAAGGATTACGGTAGTCCAAGACAGACTCTTTAAAAAAAGGTTAAATCTATTTTTAAAAAAAAAGACTAACAGATGGCAGTGTCGTGATGACGCGAGTGTTGAAGTAGACGCCTTCTGGCCGGACGATTGGATAATAGACTATCTGATAGATCAGAGCGGGCCACGCGGAGAGGAATGGCGCGATGCAGGAGACGACAGTGCAGCGGAGTACGAAGGAACGTTGTTGCACCTGTGGAGAGAGAGAGAAGGAGTGAAAGACAGAGAACGAGTGAGAGAGAAAAAGGAGTGAGATGAAAAGGACGCCAAAAGGATTGGGGAGAGAGGGGCATAAAATAAAGATAGGACAACGTTCGCTTGACGATAAAATATAGATTAGAGAATTAAGAATCTTCAATACCGTATTCGACGGCCAGCGCACGGTGACGAATCGATTGACAGCAACGGCGACATTGTTGTACTCTTGCGCGACGCTCAGGAAGAAGGTCAGCCTGAGGGATGGAAGATCTCTCTCTCTTTCTCTCCTGTCTCTCTCTCTCTTTCATTCTCTCTCTTTCTTTCTCTTTCTCTCTCTAACTGGTAGCATACGACGGTGAACCAGTCGCCACTTGAGCAGCACAAGTGCAGCGAGTTGAGCCACGGCGAATTTGGAATACGACACGCGATGAAGCTGGTGATCAGCATGGCAATGTCCTAGGCAGTTATTTGTTTAAAAAATAAATAAATAAAATTTAAATTAAATTAAATTATTTTTTAAATTAAATTTCTTATAAATTTTTTTTTTTAAATTTTATTGTTTAAAAGTGTTCTCGTGATTACATAAAGGATTTAAATCTATTTGAAAAGAAATTAAAATAAATAAATAAATAAAAATCGTACAACAACGGCGCCGAAGGCGAACTGGCCGAAGAAAGCGCTTCGGAAAGCGCCATTTCTATTACGCGCGATGATGAAGAGCTGCAGGCCGTAGAGTGCCAAAAGTGGAATGATGTAGAAGAAGGAGGCGATCAAGAGGAGATCTTGGAGCACGAGTGGCATGTGTATTGCTGGCAAAACAGAACAAGACTCAGTAATTTAAATTAATTAACAGTTATCTATTAACTTGTAGAATGCAACCTCCACTTGGAACACACGCCATAATTCTCTTTGCTCTACAACTTAGTTGTATTCGCTAACTACGCTACATACGGTAGACAACGGAAATGAGGCGTATTGGATGCAGAGCGAAAAAAACAAACGAGACCCCAGACTCTGGGAATGAAGGATAGCTTTTCTTATTATTTATAAAGAAGAATTGTAAACATTCTTATGAACATACTAAATATGCGCACGCCTCCTCATTGTTATAGTTTCACTGATTCTGACTATGAAGGGAGACTTCAGATATACAAGGGCGGGATTTCAGAGAAAAATAATTTGCAGCGCTTTCAGCTTCAAGAGTTCACGCCATAGCAAAGTGACCTTTTGTGAATTTAGAGGAGGGTGGGAGAAACCTGGGAGCAACTCAACATCGGGAAAGGTATAAAGGCTTCGTTACCTGTTCTAGCTCTCTTTCTCTCTCCTATATTCTCTCTCTGTCTCTCTCACTGAATGTCTCTCTTACGTTTCATACTCTCTCTCTCTCTCTCTCTCTCTCTCTCTTTCTCTCTCTCTCATCCTCCTATCACGTTCTCTTGAAATCACTGGGTGCATCGGATCAACGAAACTGATGCTTGAATCTTTGCGATTCGTAAAAGATTATTCGTACAATATCGCTAATTACGAGAGGTACCATCTCTTTTTCAGTATCTCGTTCCCTCACTCTCTAACTCTCTCTCACTCTTCACTCTCTCACTATCTCGCCAGTTCAAAAATCTGCTACGGCAAAAAAATGCTCAGAATATTGCGGCCGCCGATGAGTGTGCAATAAATATGCATATATATTTTTTTTCTAGAGAAAAGATAGAAAAATATACATCCTAAAATGATGTCAAGATAGTCGTCTACCTTTGCCCTATTAAATCGAACAAAGTCTATCCGTTGAAGACGATGTATGTATATGTACCATCACTTTTCAACCGGAATGAACAAATGTAGATATATGTCCATACATAAATGTTTAGTAGCATTTAGAATTTTTTTTTATAGACTCCAACCTGAAAAAAAATATAAGGGAAGGTATATACACTCAGGCAATGCACGCACTTCTATCATATTTTCCATTTATATCTCTGGCACAGTTTCTCTCTCGCTCTCTCTCTCATTCTCTAATGCTCTCTGTTTCTCCCTCATTCTCTCCATGACACTATATCCGCCGTAATCGAAATCACTTCCTTCTTCATAGCACGCAAAGTATAAACGAACAACTGATAAGCAAAACTTGTCTGATTGTGAGAACAAAAAGCGAAACTTTTTTTTCTTGTTTCTTCTTCGGAGTAAACAATAAGATAAGTCTGGCCTGAAATGAAGAAAACGTCACAATTTTTTTGCCGGTTTTGCTCGCGAATTCTTAGTGCGACTTGTGATTGCTCTACTTTTATTCGATCTCGGCGGCATGCCAAATGGACGTCATTTATATTAGGTGCACGGAGAGTGCGCGAAGGAACGATCCCTTCTGATCCCCACCGGAATCTCATCAGCAGCGACAACCGACTGGCAATCCAAAATAGTATGTATATAATATGATTTGTATATTTACATATGTTATGCTTCCATGCATATTGCTATGAGAAATACACGATCTTATCACATGCTGTGAATATAAAATGCACAGAAAGATCACTAATGTCAATGGTGCAAAACTGAAACGTCTTACAATTAGCTTCTCGTATAATAATGAGCACTTACATACTTGTAAATGCCAGCGAGTTCACATATAAAGATGTCAATAAACCGCACACAAACACAAAAATTGTTTGAAAGAGCAATTGTTTCGGCCGTAAAACTGAAACAATATTGTTTGACATATGAGCCAATGAAAAACATTGTTTGATACATATATCAAACAATATTGTTTGAGTTTTACGCGGAAACAATAGTTGTTTCATCAATTTTGTTTGTAAAAAAATTATTATAATTACAGCGAACCCGCTACAATTTTATATTTCGCGAAAGTGAATCTGCAGTTGGCAGAGAAGTGTATTCTCTGCAGATGAAACGTATTTGGAAGCATATTTAGTCATTCTCTCTAAACTAAACAGATTAATCTACTTTTATTCGATCTCGGCAGGAAGCCCAATTGACGGCGTTTACATATATTTGCACGAAGAGTGTGATGAAAGTATCCCTTCTGATCCCACTCAGAGCAAGGAAAACGAGGGTTCCCTACTTTTATTAGACTTTGAAAAATTCCATTATGCAAATTTGTACTATCCAAAAATATGCAAATTAAGTAACTTTGTTTTTAAGGATAGAGGTCACAAAAGTACCCTTAGTGGTTCGAAAATTCAGGTCTGACAACTTATTTGAAAATTTCAAGTTTCTGACCATGAGCAACTTTTATACAGGGTCTCCAAGAGCACTGCTGAATGCTCTGATGTCTTGTAAGTCTATGGCAAATTGTTGAATTCCAAGGTCATTGGCCCCAAGGGAATCGCATGGACCCAGCCTATAGCTCGTTCGACTCAGCTTTAGAATGCATCTTAGGATCTACGGAACAAAAACTAACGATAACCCTGGGTTTCCTTATAAGTAAACCAGGGACTGCAAGCTGCCCAGACCAAAATCCAAAAAGCGTCAATTGCTCACGCTTGTTCGAGCAAACAATTTACCCCAAACGTGTTTATCGGAGGGCTGAGAGTGGGAATAGAGTTGCCAGTGGAGAGCGAAGAGACGGGTACTTCAGGGATTGTACTCGATGGGGAGGTTCTTGCGGCGGACCATGCCATCGCCCTGGAACCACTCGCGGCGGAACTGCTTGGCGGCGCCGTCCGGGGTGTTGGTCCACTCGATGGTGATGCGGTCGTTGTTGGTGTCCTCCTGGAAATCATGATTAAATTAAATTTCATATTTTTTATTTATAAAATAGATTTGTTGCGATTATTTTGCAGAGTACACCATACCTGCCCGTAGGCGAAGGCGTCGCAGGAAACAGCGACCAGGACAGGCTCCTTGGGGTCGAGGACGCCGCTGGCCGGGTCGACACCGAGACGCTTCATGTTGGTGGTCTTGAAGGCCCAGCCGATGCGGCGCGCAGAGGTGTTGACCACCTGAAATTAGTAACATCCATGCTTATCCAAATGCTTTGAAAAGGGCTTGGACATAAGAATGGAGACATCAACTTGGAGAGAATAGCAAACTGAAGAAAACAAACCTTGATGTGGTAAGTGTGCTTGTCGTCGTAGGGCGCGTTGAAAACGACCTTGGCGTTGGGCTGAGTGACGATGTCACCAGGAGGAACGGACTGAGCCATGGCTTGGAGTGAAGTGGAGAGGAGAGGAGAGCAGCGAAGCACAGTCGACGACTAATGGAAATGCCTCTGGACACCTCCTTTTATAGGAATTTATCAGCCTGAAATTTTGCATTTCCGCAAAAGTGCTTTTAAATTTATGATTATTTCCAAGAACACAGAACAAAGATCAAAGTTAAAAAACACTTCAGTCAAAGTCACGTATTGCGTGCCAAAATAAATTAATTTTGAAAGTATTAAAATTATGAACTTGTACATAGTACATTGAACTTTGAAAGGAAAACATAAGTTTCGCTCTTTTCACCATTTAATATTTTGAACTTTGATCTTTGTTCTGTGTTCTTGCGAAATAACCGCAAATTTGACTAACCAATTCGATGCACTTCAGAGGAAATGTAAAATTTCGGGCTGAAAAATGCGTATAAAAGGAGCTTTTCAGAGGCATTTCCATCAGTCGCCGTCTGTGCTTCGCTGCTCTCCTCTCCTCTCCACTTCTCCTCATCCAAGCCATGGCTCAGTCCGTTCCCCCTGGTGACATCGTCACTCAGCCCAACGCCAAGGTCGTCTTCAACGCGCCCTACGACGACAAGCACACCTACCACATCAAGGTCCAAAAGCTTCCGCTTTTGCATCCCTTTTATCTGTCTATTTCCAATCCACTTTCTCCTTTAGGCAAGAAAGCTTTCGAGTGTTTGTTGGTATAATTTCTAAAATAAAAAATATAATAGAAGAAAATGTTATTATAAATATACTTTAGGTTGTAAACACATCTGCGCGCCGCATCGGCTGGGCCTTCAAGACCACGAATATGAAGCGTCTCGGTGTCGACCCGGCCAGCGGCGTCCTCGACCCCAAGGAGCCCGTCCTCGTTGCTGTATCCTGCGACGCCTTCGCGTATGGACAGGTATGATTTGTTTGAAAATGAAGAGCTGGAAATATTTTGATATAAAATTTTAAATATAATTTAACATCGTTTCCAGGAGGACACCAACAACGACCGCATCACCATCGAGTGGACCAACACCCCGGACGGCGCCGCCAAGCAGTTCCGCCGCGAGTGGTTCCAGGGCGATGGCATGGTCCGCCGCAAGAACCTCCCCATCGAGTACAATCCCTGAAGTAGCCGTCTCTTCGCTCTCCAACTCTCAATTCTTTCCACACTCTCAGCCCTCCGATAAACAAATATGGTAAATTGTTTGTTGGAACAACTTCTAGAGTCCGCCTGACCACTGGGTCTGTTATGTCGTCAGTAAAAAATGCTGTACATTGCTCCGCTGAAAAATATTGCAATCGATATACTTGTATTTTGGTTCAATTGGACGACGCTTGTGAAGTAGATCAGCTTGTGAAGTGAGAGAACATTGTTCCAATTTGAATGAGTCTTACAGGAGAGAAACGAAAGTAACAAAAGCTTCGATTTCAAATAGTGCACTTGAAAGTTCCACTTTTGACAGACATGAGACTTTTTATGTTCATAATACCAAGCCAATATATCGCCAGAATAACGGCCTACATACATACATACATCATTGCGGGAAAATAAGCGTTACTAAAATTTCCATTTGAGAACCCTTGATATATTTTTCCTGTACGATTATTAAACAAGGAACTAACGAGAACTCTTGAAGGGTTTTCATTCGAGGGATGTTAAAAGGGACATCATAATGATCATAGCAGATTGGGTTGATTAATTAATTAATGTAAACCTGTTTAGATCTGAAATTATCCGGAATTTACGTGACAGACGAAATATTCCAAGTGATCATAACAGTTTTAGATGAATACTTAAATGGGAAAATGATCATGGATTTATGCGATAGGCGAAATAATCATAATGCTCCTAACAGTTTGGGATAAATAATTGACCAGTGTATTTACCAATTTAAATGGAAAATTATCCTGAAATCACGTAGCATTTACAAGACCTTTTGCATGTTCATCATTATCCAGATGAAGAAGTTAGACTTATGTTAGAAAAAGACTAATACGCAAATTAGTAATTTATTCAGTGGTTCCAAAGAAGTACCCAGGCCCAAAACCAAATAGCTAGCCATATTCTTCAGACACAACTTCATTCGAAGTTTGAAATTCGGTATTCATAGTATTTCAACCTTTCTTGTCATTCCGACCTACGAGGAAAAGGGCAGCTATCTTTCAAATAAAGAATGGAAATTATCAGGCTAACTGGCCTTCATTGTATAATGAATGCAAATAAAGTTATTTGTTTATATTCGTATTCCACCTTTTCTTGTTCTCAGTTGCCAAAAGGGAATACGAAGGCACGTTATCTACTATAGTGGAAGAAGAGGGAGAGGATGAGAGTCAGAGGAGTGAAAGGGACAGAGAGGGTCAGAGAGGGTCAGGGACGTAGAGAGAATCAGAGGGTGCGGGAGTTCTTGCTGGTGCGCTGAGTCGTGGAGCGGCCGCAGCTGATGGTGCTCTCGAAGACGGGCCGTGGGATGCCGAAGATGGACTCGAGTTTCTTCGCGATCTCCACCATCCCCAGTCGCTCGTTCGGGCTCTCCGACCACACTTGGCGCTTTAAAATCAGCACGGAGATCACGTACTCGCGTTGGCCGGGCTTGGAGGGCTCCGTCATTCGCACGAGTAAATCGCCCGGATTGTGCAGGAACGACTGAAATGATTTCTGTTGAATATTTACATTTTCAGCGTAACTGCCCTTCATTATTCAAATTCCTTCATAATTTCTCTCATGTCAAAGCAAATTTGACAAATCGGGAATAGCCTTATTCCATTTATCATTCCTGCCCGGCCTCGAGGGTAGGCACCCACCTTGATGTCTTCACGAGGGAGAAGGCCGTGGTAATACATCTGGTTGTAGAGATCGCCGTCGTTGTTGGATCCCATGGCGTTTCTGAAAAAAATCAATAAGATTTTGGGAATAAGAGAGGCAGGCCAAGGATATTGTAGGAGGGTGCTCGAGAAGGAAAGAAAAACGAAGAAGAGAGTAAAATGAGGAAGCGAAGAGGAGAGAGCATGGGAATTGGAGAGGGCAAAGATCCAGAAAGGAATGGGGGCGAGGGGAGATCGGGATCGTAGAGAAGGCAGAGAAACCGACGAGTGAAAGCTGGGAGGCAACCGGCAGCCGATGAGAAGCGAAGTGAGAGTGAGTCAACGTTCTGCTTTCGGCCTCTTTTATAGCGCGAAGCAGCTGCTGACCTTTGCGAGTTCAAAGGGTTACTGATGAACTTGCAAAGTGCAGTATGTAAAAGTGAAAGTGTGCATGAGTTTGTCGATTTATTTGGGAAAATTATCCTGCAGTATGTAAAAGTGAGTATCCATTTCAACAGGTAAACACACTAATCAATTATTCATTCCAAACTGTAATGATCATTATGGTTATTTCGCATCTCAAGTAAATTCAGGATAATTTTCAAATTTATACACGTAAACACACTAATCAATTATTCATTCAAACTGTAATGATCATTATGGTTATTTCGCATCTCAAGTAAATTCAGGATAGTTTTCACATTTAAACCCACTAATCAATTATTCATTCCAAACTGTAATTATCATTATGGTTATTTCGCATCTCAAGTTAATTCAGGATAATTTCCCATTTAAACACGTAAACACACTAATCAACTATTCATTCCAAACTGTAATTATCATTATGGTTATTTCGCATCTCAAGTAAATTCAGGACAATTTTCCCATTTAAACACCTTAACACACCAATCAATTGTTCATTCCAAACTGTAATTATCATATGGTTATTTCGCATCTCAAGTAAATTCAGGATAATTTTCCCATTTAAACCCACTAATCAATTATTCATTCCAAACTGTAATGATCATCATGGTTATTTCGCATCTCAAGTAAATTCAGGACAATTTTCCCATTTAAACACGTAAACACACTAATCAATTATTCATTCAAACTGTAATGATCCTTATGGTTATTTCGCATCTCAAGTAAATTCAATATAATTTTCCCATTTAAACCCACTAATCAATTATTCATTCCAAACTGTAATTATCATTATGGTTATTTCGCATCTCAAGTTAATTCAGGATAATTTCCCATTTAAACACGTAAACACACTAATCAACTATTCATTCCAAACTGTAATGATCATCATGGTTATTTCGCATCTCAAGTAAATTCAGGACAATTTTCCCATTTAAACACCTTAACACACCAATCAATTGTTGATTCCAAACTGTAATTATCATTATGGTTATTTCGCATCTCAAGTAAATTCAGGATAATTTTCCCATTTAAACCCACTAATCAATTATTCATTCCAAACTGTAATGATCATCATGGTTATTTCGCATCTCAAGTAAATTCAGGACAATTTTCCCATTTAAACACGTAAACACGCTAATCAATAATTCATTCAAACTGTAATGATCCTTATGGTTATTTCGCATCTCAAGTAAATTCAATATAATTTTCCCATTTAAACCCACTAATCAATTATTCATTCCAAACTGTAATGATCATCATGGTTATTTCGCATCTCAAGTAAATTCAGGACAATTTTCCCATTTAAACACGTAAACACACTAATCAATTATTCATTCAAAGTGTAATGATCCTTATGGTTATTTCGCATCTCAAGTAAATTCAGGATAATTTTCCCATTTAAACCCAGTAATCAATTATTCATTAAAACTGTAATGATCATCATGGTTATTTCGCATCTCAAGTAAATTCAGGACAATTTTCCCATTTAAACACGTAAACACACTAATCAATTATTCATTCAAACTGTAATGATCCTTATGGTTATTTCGCATCTCAAGTAAATTCAGGATAATTTTACCATTTAAACCCACTAATCAATTATTCATTCCAAACTGTAATGATCATCATGGTTATTTCGCATCTGAAGTAAATTCAGGATAATTTTTCCATTCAAACATGTAAACACACTTATCAATTATTCATTCAATACTGTAATGATCATTATGCTTATTTCACAACTCAAGTAAATTCAGGATATTTTTCCCATTTATACACCTAAACACACTAATCAATTATTCATTCCAAACTGTAATGATCATCATGGTTATTTCGCATCTCAAGTAAATTCAGGACAATTTTCCCATTTAAACACCTAAACACACTAATCAATTATTCATTCCAAACTGTAATGATCATTATGGTTACTTCGCATCTCAAGTAAATTCAGGACAATTTTCCCATTTAAACACCTAAACACACTAATCAATTATTCATTCCAAACTGTTATGATCATTATGGTTATTTCGCATCTCTAGTTAATTCACACAGAAAACAATTTTGTAGTTTTGGACGCGAGCCGAAAAACGCCCAGGACATTTTGTAGTTTTGGCGTTTTCGACCCCCCCCCCCCCCAAAACTACAAAATGGGGTATCGCGGACATTTTGTAGTTTTGCGCACCATGACATGCAGCGTGTTTTCTTTCCCAAATAAGATGCATTTTTCATTGTCTACCTCGTAATATGTTCTTCGTTGGGTCTGTCTTTGATTTGCAGCACATTCTTCCACGTTCTCCAAACATTTATGAAGTAATTATTGCCAAAAAATTTAGATTTAGACCCTAAACTTAAGTGCAAATAGACATATTAATAAAGATTCTCACGCGTTTGCGACTATTTAATCCATCACAATTCGAATAAATAGACATAGAGATATAACATGGAGCGAAGAAAACGAAGTTGAGTTAGTAGACAGGCCAATGTCGAAGAGGAACAACCAACGTATTGCTATTGTTATCATAATACGCGTCCAAGGGGTGCGCATTTGCAAGGGAATCGAAGTCAAGAAGAGCAAATGATTGAATCAATTGAATAGCATAAGCATTGATGTCATCTCGGAACGACAGAGTCTGGCTGTTTTGAACAGCAATGCGCCACTTATCATCAACGAAGCAGAAGAATGAAATCTGCGCGAAAGAAGGCTGAGAGCCCTTTGCCATTGAAGAGATCAAGAAATCTCGCCTTCTCTCTCTCCCTCTCTCTCTCTCGCGTTCTCTCTCCCTCTCTTTCTCTGTCTGTCTGTCTGTCTGTCTTTCTCTCTGTCTGTGTCTGTCTGTCTATCTCTCTCTCTCTCTGTAGCGAGCAAGACAAAGGGGTGCATGTATACTCGCAATGTATGTACAGACAAACAGCGTAAACAAGAAAACAAAACAAGAGAGATGAGAGAGAAACATGAGAGAGCAATGAAGCAAATCGCTGTGCATATGTCTCACCTATCACTAGGCTATCCAATGCAGAAAGCTGCATGGGTGGGTTGGTGGCCTGGTGGTTAACGTGGGAAAATTGCGCGCGGGGGGTGTTGGTTCGGGTCCGGTCGGGTACAAAATGTCTATCTCTATCTCTCTCTCTCTCTCTCTGTCTACTTCCAGGTACCAGCAACGGCGACGACTCCACCATCATCACTACAGTCACAGGTTAGCTAAATTATCGCTTTTTGCTATCTTTAATGACATTTTATTCTATTTAGATAGACAGAGAGAGAAATGAAAAAGATATAAAAAATTTCAGAAACTCTGGAATGACGTATAAAAGTAATTTTAAAGGGGCTTTAAAATGCAAGTACAGTCGGGAAAAAGGTATTGTTGGGTAGAGAAAAGCTGAGAGAAAAAAGATATATAGAGAGATAGGCAGTTTTGTCAAGAGGGAAAGAGAAAAAAAAACAAAACAGAGCTAAAAACAGCAGCTGAATGGGGCGCTTCCGGCCCAACTCGCTCATTTTACAAAATGTACCTCGGAGGGTACAGAATGCCAGCGCCGTTTTCACAACATATTTTGCAAGTTGCCGTTCTCATAATATATTTGTACCTCATTTTGTTAAATACAACCAAATTATTTTCTGTGTGTTCAGCCGCACGATTAATCTCCCTCGAGGACATGGACAAGCGTCTCTGTTATGTCCAGGACATTTTCTAGGGTAGGAGACAAATGTCCCAGACACTAAGGAAAAGGGCTATGTTAATACACGGGTCTCGCGTCTGTCCCTCATATGTCTTTGAAATGCCTCGGACACTTTTGGGAAAATATTATGTCCAAGACATCGAGAATGTCCGGGACAATGTCCAAGACATCCTGAGAGGGCGAGAGAGTATGCAATTTGAAGAGAGGCGAAACAAACACTCCAAATGTCATTTCTTGTCTCCGAGACAAAAGTTATGACTTCGTCTTATTGAACGCGCAATCGTACTGTTTATACGTACTGTAGCTGCTACTTTTGGCAAGAGAAGCCGTTTTCAAAAAGAGTTTTTTTTTACTTCGCATCCATTGTCGTTTTGCTTACTCAATTCTGTGATTTGTTCTCAAATACGTTTTGATGATTAAATACATCTATTTGCTGGTCAAGTGAGCGGAGTGAGCTCCGCTCACTTGAACAGCGAATTGAAGAATTCTTTCCGCTTTCAGAAGATGCGTGTTTCGTCTAGGCGTTCTTTGTGGCAAAGCAGCTCCGTCCACTTCCGACTTCAGACCATCCTCAGTTCCGTTGGTATCGAAGCAGACGCTGAGAAGGCGCGGTCTTCATTCTTTTCTCCTTTTTTTACTTTTTCATCACTCTATTTCACATTTTATTTATCTAATTGCTCCCTCTTCAACAATATCTCAATATGTTATTGTTGATTATAGTAATCAGCAGCCAGATTGTAGCAGTGTGGTGACTCATTTGGCGAGAAAGTCGCTGCCCCAACTGTTCGAAGGGAAGCGGAGCCGCGGTCTGGTCACTACTTTCATCTTTATCTGATCTGGTCACTACTTTCAAAATTATGCGCAATCTTACGCCAATTGATCCCCTCGCTTCTTTTCCTTTCAATCACAATACACTGCCGGCCTTCGTGGTTATTCTCTCAAGCTTGCTCTTCCTCCACTCCGATCTCTGCGTTCAAGACGTTCATGCTTGTCCTTTCGGGTTATTAGACACTGGAATTCCCTACCGCAACTAATTATATCTACCAACTCGCTTTCACCTTTCCGGACATTTTGTAGCAGTTCGTTTGCATAGTTTCGTTATTTTGTTTTGTTGTTTCTTTTTACCTTCAATTGCTTGACCCGCCCCGTTTAATACTTTACATATGTACTTTCCAATACAATATATTCTTAAATCGGTCAATGTGATAAACAAATTGAATTGAAAACGGTGTTGAAGGAAGAGAAGGAGGATTACGGCGACGACATGAGATTCGGCCTCCTCGAATAAGTCTCTCACCCTCTGCCTCTTGTTTTGTTTGATTGACTTGTTTTTCATCGCTCTTCTGTATTGACATAATGAAGTAATGGAAGGAGATATCTATAGGTGTTTTTGCTGAAGAAGAATTCAAAATATCTACAAGCATATTTCGTCTCGAAAATACTCGGAGTGCTGATTAGAAGAATTGAAAATAAAAAAAATGGGAAGTATTTCCAAAATGCTTTATATCTGATGCTGCTTTGTACTCTCTTCTTTCGTCTTCATTGTTAAAGATGAGTGTTCATAGTCTGGAGAAAAAAACATGCAATGCGTGCATGTCACATAAAGAAAGCGAAGGATAAATATATAAAAACCATTAATTTGGACGCCTCCCTTTGGAAAATTTGTCCCTGACATGTCTACCAAATGTCTCGGAAATGTCATGGACAATAAAACGTCCTGGACATATCAGAGACGCTTGTCTGTGTCCTCGAGGGAGAATAATCGTGCGGCAGGATTATTTTTTCCATTTCAACAGGTAAACACACTTATCAATTATTCATTCCATACTGTAATTATCATTATGCTTATTTCGCATCTGAAGTAAATTCAGGATAATTTTTCCATTTAAACATGTAAACACACTTATCAATTATTCATTCCATACTGTAATGATCATTATGCTTATTTCACAACTCAAGTAAAATCAGGATATTTTTCCCATTTAAACACGTAAACATACTAAGCAACTATTCATTCCAAAATATAATCATCATTATGGTTATTTCGCATGTCACGTAAATTCAGGATTATTTTTCCATTTCAACAGGTAAACACACTAATCAATTATTCATTCCAAAATGTAATGATCATTATGGTTATTTCGCATGCCACGTAAATTCAGGACAATTTTGCCAATAAATCGGCAAACTCATGTACACGCTCACTTTTACATACTGCACTTAGCAAGTTCATCAGTAAACTGTTGAACTCGCAAAGGTCAGCAGCTGCTTCGCGCTATAAAAGAGGCCGAAAGCAGAAGGTTCACTCTCACTTCGCTTCTCATCGGCTTCCGGTTGCCTCCCAGCTTTCACTCGTCGGTTTCTCTACCTTCTCTGCGATCCCGATCTCTCCCAGCCGCTATCCCTTTCTGGATCTCTGCCCTCTACTATTCCCACGCTCTCTCCCCTTCGCTTCCTCATTTTACATTCTTATTAATTTTTCCCTCCTTCTCGAGTCACCCTCTTCAAAATTGCATCCACAGTATCCTTGACCTGATCTATTACTCCCAAAATCTTATCGATTTTTTTCAGAAACGCTATGGGATCCAACAACGACGGCGATCTCTACAACCAGCCGTATTACCACGGCCTTCTCCCTCGTGAAGACATCAAGGTGGTGTTAACGGGAATATACTTTCGAGGCCGGGCAGAGGGAATGTTAACTGGAATAAGGCTATTGGGTGCTCATAGAATAGCGTTGATCTGTGAAGAAATTTGGATAACGAGAGGAATTTTTACAGAAAATTTACGGAATAGAGAAAAATTAGCATCTTTCAGTTGTTCCTGCACAATCCGGGAGATTTCGTCGTGCGAATGACGGAGCCCTCCAAGCCCGGCCAACGCGAATACGTGATCTCCGTGCTGATGGAGAAGGACCAGGCGGTTCGTCTGCTTCTCTCGCCTCTCTCTTCATCGCACTCTCTCCAGCACCAATTCTCTCTAACTCTTCCTTTTCCGCGGCATTTTATACCTTCCATTCTCTCCATTTGGCATTCGTTAATTGGTTTTCGTCATTGGGAGCTCAGCGAGCAACTGACGCTATTTGGGGTTTGTGGAATCCCTGTATCAAAGTTGCTTAGAACCCCTTGGCAATTCCAACTGCAAAGTCAGGTTCATAAATTTAGGATCATTTATAAAGTTTTATTTCGGGACCTCAATACATATTACCAAAGAGAAATTTGCATAGTACTAGTTTGAATAATAGACTTTCCCAATAAAAGCAGGGAAACGCTTGTTTCCTCATTCCTGGAGCTCCCCGCGCGAAGAAAGCATGTCATCCCTACTGATTGTTCATCACGCTTCTCTTTATTATCTTTGCTTTCTCTCTCTTTCTCTTTTCTCTCGCGCAATCTTTCCCCCTCTCTCTTGTAGCCTAATCTCTCTCTCGCCTTCACTTTCAGCCCAAACACTTCGTGATCAACAGGACGGGAGAGAAGTTTTCGATCGAGCGCACGACGTCGTACGATTCGGTGCCGAAACTCGTGGAATATCACCTCAAGTCGGGGACTTCCCTGACTTCGGTAGGTTATTCATTATTAAATTCAGCTAAATGCTACAGCTTTCTTACTTTTGGATTAGGCATAAAAATGTAGTAGAAAGAGCTTTTAATTTTTCTTTCTTTCTTTCAGAAACAGCCCGTTGTGATCACTTCGCCAATCGGCCGCCGCAGCTGGGAACTCGACCACGAGGACATCGAAAGCACGAAGAAACTCGGCGAGGGCGCCTTTGGAGAGGTCGGCCGGAATTCCAAGCATTTTCCTATGGATGACTATCATCAAACAGAAATTAGTTTTTTTTTGCTGGAATTAATGTATTTTCTCATTTTCAGGTCCACCTCGGGAAGTGGAGGTCGAAGAAGACCGGCAAGGAGCTGCCGTGTGCGATTAAGCTGGCCAAGCTAGACGCTCTGACGAAGGAGCAGATCAAGGAGATCATGAGCGAGGTGGGAATTTGTGTTTTATTATATTTAAATAATAAGTTTTCTTTGCAGGCTCGCCTGATGCGCTTCTTCGACCACCCGAACATCGTCCGCCTGTACGGGGTGGCCGCCCGCAAGGAGCCCCTCATGCTCGTCATGGAGCTGGTTAGAAGCGCATTTTTCTTCTTCTTGTTAGAGGTGTAAGAAAAATAGGAAAGGTTATCTATAACTTATTTCTAACTATGTGAGTTTTTCAGGCCAATCAGGGATCGCTCGACAGCTACCTCCAGAAGAACGCGGTCTCCATGGAGACCAAGAACGAAATGGTCATGCAGGTTGGAATTCACCTCATGCTCATTCAAACAAATATGTAATGAAGCTTTCTTGCTTCTTCGCTCTCTCTCAAAGAGACGAGTGAAAGGGCAAAGGGCCCAAAAGGCAACAACTAAATAAGGGCGAGACGAGAGAAGAGCGACCGCTCTGTGAGAGCACTACAAGGCAGACTGAATTGAAGTAGTCACAAAAAGCACGTAATATACTAAATACACCGAGTAATAATTACAAGCATTATTAGAATGCAACGAGTGCACTAGAATGGAATATTTTAAAAACTGTTCGAAAAATTAAAAGGTCAAAAGTTTTACAGTCCGCTTGGGGAATCGAGTACCTGCACGAGAAGAATTGCCTCCACCGGGACATCGCAGCGCGCAATTGCCTGTACGGCGACAATAAGGTTATTTTTATTTTCAGCACAATATTGTTGAAATAAAATATATTCATATATTTCTTTAAATAAAAAAAATTAATTTTAATATTTTTTTAGGTCAAGATTGCGGACTTCGGCCTCTCGCGCGCAGGCAACATCTACCAGATGGACCCGAAGAGCAGGGTTAGGATTGTCCTTCCACATATCTACAGTTCCTTCGCCTCTCTCTCTCCAGCTTTTTCCTCTCTCATTCCTTGCTAACTTCCCCTCTTTTCTCAGGTTCCGATTCGCTGGCTGGCCCCCGAGACGATCAAGACTGCGATGTACTCGCAGAAGACCGACGTCTTCTCGTTTGGTGAGGCTGTCTGGAGGAATATTTATTTATCATTTCGAATAGAAAATTACACTTTAAATAAAGAAAACCTGTTTGTAAAATACTTTCTAATTGCAGGAATCCTGGTCTGGGAGATATACCACAACGGCGTGGAGCCGTACCCGGGAATGCGCGTCATGGAAGTGGCTACGAAAGTGGCCGGCGAAGGCTACCGCATGGAGTTCGACCCGACTTTGGGCGTTCGTGAGGACGTCATCCAGTTCGTCCTGGTTAGAATTTCTTTCTTTTATTTTAAATTATAAAGCTTTAAAGTTTCACGTTTTAGATAATACAAAACTAGAAAGATGTGATAAAACAGAGCTATTTAAAAATGCATTTTACAGCGCCACGTGTGGTCGGAGAGCCCGAACGAGCGATTGATGATGGTAGATATCGCGAAGAAACTCGAGACGCTCTTCGGCATCCCGCGGCCCATCTTCGAGAGCAACGCGTGCAGCGGCCGCTCCGTCACACAGCGCCCCAACAAGAACGCACATCCATTCTGAGTCTCTGCGTCTCTGCTCCTCTCTCGCTCTCTTGCACTCTGAGTCTCTGCTCCCCTCTCGCTCTCTCGCACCCTACCCATCTCACTCGCCCTTTCCTCTTCCCCTCATCATCTCCATTCCACCCACTTCGACCCCATAAACAGTCCTTATATCCTTCTCCTAAACTGCCTTCTGAATACTTTGAAACGATGAATGAAAAAAGGACAAGCTTGTTGTCAACTAACTGGCATCTTCTTTATTTTCCCGCAGCTTGATTGTAAGTAAGTAATTTAAGATCTACCATCTGACGGCGCCAAAGAACTAATAACTGAGCGTGCACTTTTAAGTTAATCAAAGAATATTGAGGAAAAATAAGATGTGGTTGAGAATGAGACCAACTTTCAATTTCAGACCAAGTGCTTCCTAGAGCGAAAGAATCATCAGGGTGATTCCAACAACATAAAAGAGTCTATAAACAAAAAGTGTTAAAAGAACATGGCTGATACGTGAAGAATTATAATTATATTGTGGCAAAGACTGTTTTCTTTTCAAACTACAAAAACATCGTTCTTGGAAAATTCAAATAATTTAATTATAAAATTGGCATCTCGGATATAAATATGTAATTAGCGTTGAATCGGAGTGCCGTCTGCAAAACTGCTCGATGATGTAAGATTATGGTTAGATTGCTTGCCCAGTTGGCAGCGATAGAGAAAAAAGCGCCTTTCCTTGCAGGCATTGCAGCTGTTGAGCAGTTTTCCTGTTACATGAATAAATATGTGCATAGATACGAAGATATGTCCATATGTTCGTTCAAATTCGCCTCCCGTAGTCGCTCCCGAATGAGAACTCCCTAGATATCTCATTTGTTTACTCTCTTAAAAATATCTAATTAAATGGTATCTTGATCTTGAGGCGCATTGTCGCGTATTTAAAAACCTCTTACTAATTCGAATGTAAATCAATTGGTTGCATCATCCACTTCTTCTATAAGAACAAAAAGATGTCCGTGGAAGCGACGGTCGCTGAGCTTCTCGAATACTACGACCCACTGCTTGGGCCCTTCAACTGGGCCCTGCGCATCGTTGGCGGGCTCGGCTGTTCAACGAGCCTTCTCACTGTCATTCTCACGCTAACACAGGTAAATTAAAAGATTGAAAAACATCACTTAGTGGAGCCAAAAATTCCCTCTTGTGACAGAAGTGCGCGAGGGAGCATATGTTTTCGAGGGACGCGAGTATAGCCTTAAAATAGCAAAGCAAAGAAATTTTTCGTGTTCCGTTAATTAATGACTAGTCAATCCAGAGTTTCACCCAGATTATTCTTTCGAGATTGACAAATAGATTAAAACTGAGACTAATTGAATTTTTAATTGCTTTCTTCACAGGGTCGCACTTTATGGAAGATCTATCGTATCATCATCATCAATCTGCAAATTTGGCCCATTGTTTTCACTCTGCCAGTTCCTTACGCATTCCATCCGGTTAACTGTTTCGGGTCATTTCATCCGGTAAACTTTTTTCACCACTACAAACGAACAGATTCTATACATTTTTGGAGTATTTGAACGCTTAAGGTAATAATCATGCCAACGGTATCATCATATGGCTACTTTGCCATGTACAACGTTCTTCCAGAGACAAGACATTCACATACCATAACCATTCTGGTGAGTCTCAAATCATCCAGGCGGGAGAGGGACGTTTAAGTATAGTTAATATTGTTTCCAAAATCAGATGCTTCTCGTTCTTTTACCTTCGCTCGTTTCCTACTTTTTCTCCGTCTTCCTCTCAGTCTTCTTTTTCTATGTAATCATATGTCATCCACTTCGCGCGAAATTGCTAACTACAAGGTGGAGCTACGGACTTATCGCTGCGACTTATGCAACAATTCAGGTTCGAGATGGTGGATCAATCCATAATTATGAATTACAGATGGAGAGGAAACTGTTTTTCAAAATATCTCATGTTCCTTTACTTCCATATATGCATGTATGTACTGTGTAAGAATGTGATAAATGGGCTTGCTTTCAGATCTACTTTATCGGCCTGATTGCATCAGTCACATCTGGCTTCAAAGAAAGCGTCCCTGGCATTCCCGGCCTCCAAGTATTCTCCTTCAAATCTTCCTTCATACTCGTAAACATCCTCTTGATCTGCGGAGTCGCGTTATCTTTATTTGGCAAGTCATTCATTTTCCTGTCCATCGCAAGAAACAAGTTACTAGCGTCCTTTGAAGTTGCCGTCCAATTATTAATGGTGCTAAGTTTCCTTTCCATCCGACGAACCATGCGAAGGAGAGTCTCTGCCACAAGGGAATACTCGGTCGTAATCGCCATGTTTCGGGTACGTTCAACAGAACAAACATCTTCTCTGAGTATATTTGGTAATACATTTATCGTCTTCGTGAAAAAAGGGTACAAAGTTAGCCGGAATCAACGCTTGGCCTGCCGGTGGTCACTACTGACAGCTATGATCATTGGTATAGTTATGTACCTCATAAATTATAAAAATGTATGTTATGTATAAAATAGTCGGAAAAGAAGAAAATCACTGATTTTGTTCTTTTCAGACTCTCGTAGTTTACTTGGGCGTCTTCTTCATCGTTCTTTCCTTAATCCCGTGGTTCGCGTGCCACATTGCGATATTGAGGTAAAGAAAAAAGTCGTACAGTTATTTTGTTTTCTGAGCGTTTATGGTTAAGAAACATAGTTCTAGAACTACAGAATTCTGCATAAGATCGGTAACACTGTTCACTCTTAATAGAATGTATGTAAGAGATTTTGCGGATATTATTATATCTAGAAAACAATATATTTATTTATATATGGTACGAAATGAAGAGTGCAGAATGTAAATATAATTATATATATATATATATAAACAACTCAGCCCGAATCCATACACTCGCTTCTGGACGTCGTTCGTGTTCATTCTGATGTACACCTCGGCACCTTTCCTTACTTCCCTTACGATTCTCTTCTCTACTTCGCCTCTTCGGTTCTCTTTTAGTCTGAATAAATTAAAAGGAAAAAAGATTTAGGTTGGTGCCTATAAAAATTTCGTGAGATGATGTTGCGGTGCTCAAGATTTTTTATACATACATATGTATGTATGTACATACATATTATGTAAATGACTATTAAGCCACAATAACACTTTGTCAGACTCACACTTTATATTTAAAATTTAAAAAAAAAACATGAAAATATTGAGAACAAAGTCTATTTTTTCTTATAGCAAATTCGTCTGGACAATTCTGGGATGCCGACGACGCTTACCACGTAAAATTAGCACGGCGCCTCGCTAGGAGAGGCGGTCTTTGGATAGGAAAAGAATATTCTTTCATTGGTGTTTCATTTCTTTCATTCTTTCGAATTAGTCTAGTTTCGTTTTTTGACTATTTGTCGTCCATTCGATTTATTTTATGAAAATATGTAGGTTAATGTATGCATAGAATAGTAGCATTTTTATGCTGAATGGTGCCGAAGGAGTGAAATGTTTCGGCACAATGAGCACTCCGGTGAGGTTCTGGGAAAGGAAGATTTGCTGATATTCCAAAAAAATCTAAAGTTTTTCTTTCTTGTTTAGAAGTTTTCTCCTATAATTAGAACGGAAAAATATACTCCAATTATCATCATTTACTTTTATGCTTACTCGCCGGCTTCTCGATAATAATGCACTAAACGCACTACTACCAGAATTGCATGCACACATATGTATCTCGGCCGTCACAATCTGTTCCTTTTTGGAGGTTTCCTCTTTATCATATGCCTTTTTAGTTATCAGAATTTGGAAAATGTGATTTAAAGCGTTTCCGTTATTCTTTACACTTTGAATTGTACTGATAAAAATAAATGAACGGAGTGAATGCGTGCAATTTTAGAATGGCTTCTCATTTGCATTCAGTGAACACGGTATGAAAGTGGTAAAAAGGTTTTCAAAGATCTCTGCTCAAATGGCCATTCAAGAAGAGTTAAAAGTTTTAACATATTATATTGTCATTTAGGTGGGGAAAAATGGCCCGCAAGGGCTCTGAAGAAATAAAAAGTCGTTCCGAAGTGGCAATAAGAATCGTCTCTTTCTCATTAACGCAGTACAACAATTTACAACGCCATTTTCTCTTCTTTTATTATTACTTTCACATTCTCGAACGCTGCCATTAGCTTGCCTGCTAGTCTCGCAATGGTTCCGGTTAGGAATATGTAAATGGCTAAATCAACTTAAAAGGACGTTGCAAATCCACCTTCCCGTTTCACTCTTTCATGTTTCTTTTTTCGGTTCTCGAGCTTTTTTTGTCTAGTTTGTCGAGCATTCGAATTCTGACTCGCCAACCAGTGTCTCAAGAAAAATTTAAGAGTCATCTGATAAGGATGCCTTATTCACTTGCGGTTATGGATGCGGACACGAAATCCAGGCTCGCACCATTTCAACAGATGAGCGCTGACAGCAAAGCAGGCATTACTCGAGCGAGAGACAGCGAGCCAGCTCCTGCATGGCCTTGGAATCCTCACCTTCCGTGTAGCAGTGTATCCGACTCCGTGATGGCGGCAAACGGCCTCGTCCCAACATCGTTCTTCCGTATTCAGAAGCGTAAGAAGATGCAATTTCACTCCGGTCGAGTTCGGCAAAAGTAATCAAGTCAAATCGATTGGTTGATATCCAAATCGGAAAAAAAGCAAATGACGAAATAGCAGATAGACTTATTGGAAATGTACTAAAGGAGGAAGAAGTGCAAAAGTTGTTCTCACCAGATGAGAAAAAATTTAGTTAAAAGTGCAACATTTTCCCTTGTTATCATATTCAGTAGGGAATGTGAATTGCGAATTCGGTTTCTTTTCTCTTCCGAATTCCGAACATTACAGAATGCAAATTTGTATCCCGATAGATCCCTGACATTCAGCCAGCGCAATGAAGTTTAGTAACACGAGCCATTTTTCGGCACTTTCTCCGTGACGCTTGGTTGCTTCTACTATTGCTCTCTTCATCTCCCTTTCTTTTCTGATCCCTCTGCTCTCCTCCCTTGATCTCTTCTCTGCACAAGCCATGTATAACCAGCAGCCCGGCTATGCGCCCGGATACCGCAGCCTGGCTGTCAGAAACAATTTTTTTAATCTTTATAATTTAAGTTAATTTTTTATTGACAAATTAAATATGTAATTTAATATTTTTTTAAAAGTTTTATTAAATTTTCTACAGTTTCTCTTTATTTCATGGAATTTTTAAATAATTCTTTTATAATAAACTAAATATGTACTCTCTCCCTCTCAGACAATCCTCCGGCCTACAACGCCGTTGCTGGCAGTGGAATGCCGCCGCCGCCCGCCTATGGAGCTGGCGGCAGGATGCCTCGGATGGGCGGCCGGCCGCGTCGCCAGTTTCGTTAGTTATAGAATCAATAAAAAATTAAATGTATAAAATGACAGCTCTGATTTTCTGCCTTATCCCTTATTTTCTTCCTTTCACCGTTGTGAAATACTAGCGCTTTCTAATTAAATTTTTACGAACATTTCTTTTTTTATGGTATTCACTCAAGTGGTATCGCTAATTTGGAAATCCAATGGTATTTTTAGTTCCGATGCCGATGCCCTCGAATTTGCCGCCCGGCTGCCCGCCTTCGCTCGCCTACCTCGCGCACATTGACGGTCTCGTCGTGCAGCAGGTCACCACGACTTCCGAGACTTCTCTTGATCTCAATCTCAGATCACGAAAAGCCAATCCATAATAAACGGTTGTTTTTCTTTTCAGGAGCTTGAGCCACTAGAGATTCTCCTTGGCATTGAGACGGCGAACACGTATCGACTGCTCAACCGGATGGGACAGCGGGTCAATCAAGTTTTTAAAAGGACCATTTGAAGAGATTCTAGGATATGAGTGATAATAAAAAGGCAAATAAAGAAACATATCGGCATCATCCATTCTCTCGACTAAAACTCTTCCATTCCTTGTCACTCTCATGTTTCATTCCCTGCCTTCTTGTTCTCCCAAGCCCTTTCCCTTCTCCCTCCCTCTCATTCTCTCATGCTCCTTCTCCATCCTTCTCTCTCTCTCTCTCTCGCATTCTCTCCGCATATCAACCTGCCCACCACTCTCTCTCTCTCTCACGCTCTCTCTCCCTCTCTCTCTCTCTCGCTCTTTCTCTCCCTCTCTCCATTTCGCTCTCTTCAGGTTTTCTACGCGATGGAGGAGTCTAACGGATACTCTCGCCAGTGTGGCTCGGCGCGTGCTTTCGTCATGCACGTCGTCGACAACATGGGCGTGGTCATTAACAAAATGGGCGTGGTCAGAACCAAAATGGGCGTGGTCAGAACCAAAATGGGCTTGGTCAGTACGAGAATGGGTGTGGTCAGGACCAAAATGGGCGTGGCCAGAACCAAAATGGGCGTGGTCAGGACCAAAATGGGCGTGGTAAGGACTATAATGGGCGTGGTCAGTAAAAAAATGGGCGTGGCCGGAACTAAAAACAATAAACATTCTGCACAAGCAGTAGAAAAATGATATTCCCTATTAATAATATCGAATAAATTAAAACATCGAAACACAAACAGTATCGATTGCAAAAGTAACTGGGCTACTTTTCAGGAAGTCATTCGCTGCTTTCGTCCTTGCATTTGTGCGTGACAACAGCTGTTGCCACACGGACTACATAATCACGGATGCGAACTCGGTGCCACAGCTCATGATCAGCGGCCCCGGACCCTGCGACTGCAACGTCGACCGCATCTTCCAGGTTTTCGCCTCGGATGGCGATATATATTGCATTCTAGCATTGCCATTCTAGCGATATCTTGGCAACCTTAAAACAACAACCTTTAGAGCAGCTCTCTTGATCTCCTTTAATCTTCTCTTAATTTAGGTGTCAGACATGTCGCTGAGGCCCATAGGCGAGATCCGCAAGATGTACGCCGGCTTCCTCCAGGAGGCCTTCACGGACGCCAACAACTTTGGCGTCTCGTGTCTGTTGCTTCAGCCCATTTACCACTGGTTCAACGGTATTCCCCGCACCTTGATCCATCAGTTTCAGTCCCTCCGACTCTGCCCGTCCAGATGAAGGCGGCGCTCATCGGCGCGATTTTCCTTATTGTGAGAGTGTTATTGAATGATTTTGTAAAGCTATATTTTTCATTGTATAACTTACTGAGGAGAGGGACTTAAGAATAAAAAATTTTAATCGATAAAAAATCATCCCAAGCCTTTCTGGTTTGCAGGACTTCATGTACTTTGAGAGTAGCCCGGAGTGACATCATATCGACAGGATTTACGCAACGGAAATCGATGACGTCCTTTTCTGTCCCCACTCGTCAGAGTCCTTTCCCTCTCGCGTAATCATATCTTTCTCTCTAAGCCCTCCCCTGACTATACCGCTGCGAATAAACGGATGAGAATATTTTCCTTGATTGATGTATATTAAGCTCATGGTCAGAACACATAACGCATTTACACAGGTCGAATAGAAAAATAGAGAGGATGTATTTTACAAGTCATCATCAATAAGAATTCATCGACATCGCTGAGATTGTATTCTACTTGGGGAGACGGCGTCCGAGAATTCTCAGCAGAGTTGATCGGTATTCACTTGAGCACAGCGAGTACAAGTAGAAGTTGGTGACTATCCTAATAAAATTAACATCTTCCAGTATAAACTTTTATAGATATTATTCTTACTGTTACTATTGCTGAGAATTTTTTAATAATAATAATAATAATAATAATAATAATAATAATTATTATTATTATTATTAATACTACTATTATTATAGCTACAATAATAATTATTATTTCAGCGTCTCTACAACTTACGGTAGGCCTGCAAGTAGGTTTGCAATGCCTATGGAGACATCGGTGACGAGAAAGCCGGGCGCGAATGATAGCTGTTGGAGAGAGCGCGGAAGTTGGCAGACGAGGAAGGAGGCCGAGGCAGCGAAGAGCAGAATGGACAGACGCCATCTCTTGTTGCTGCTGGTCAGAAGGAATATCGATATGCCAAACTTATTCAGTAACCCTAATTTAACTTAAACAGGCTATCCCAGGACCTTAAAAAGTACAGTATTCCTAAAGAAAAGAGTGTGCAAGACGAGAGAAGCCGACAGAAAAGTAAGGAAGATTTTAAGCTCCAAATGAGGCTAATACTCAGTCTTGATTCGAGCCCTTTTGCCTTACAAGAAAACTGAAATAATTTGTTTCGATAACGAACTAGTAGATAAAGCAGCAGCAAAAAAGAAAAGAAAAAAAAGATGTAAAAGCCACCCGTCGTTGGCGAGCGACAGCTTTACTACGATGGATAAGTTCAACAGTACGATCAGCACGATGGGAAGCCATCGAAGGCAGAGCTGGAACATAGAGTGCCATTCGTATTTTTCCTTACAATTATCCCCAATTGCATACCTCTCTCGTCACTTCGTAGACGCTAAACCAGACGGCTGTAGCAACTTCCTCTTTGTAGGTGAACCAGCCGCCGGATCTGTCATACGCCATGCAAACTTATTCTTATTTATTAATTATTATATATTTCATTTCTTATTCAAGCTAATTGGGTAAAATATTTAAGAGCTTTGCTTATTTCTTCAATAATGCATATGTATTGATAAAGGCTACCTTTAAAAAAATATAACTGCACTCAGTGTAAGCATGTAATGCCGAGTGGATAAAGGAAAAAAAGCTATGAGAGATTTTAAATTGCCGCGCAAGCTATATTCAAACAGCGGATTTGTCGAACTCCGCAATAGAACGCGAATTAGAGAGAATGAGAGTAGGCTCCAGCGTAAACGCTGCAATTTATACCAGTTTTTAGAATTTTTCAATAATTGTCCCTACTTTAAGCTGATAGAAATCTGCCAACTTTGCTGCGTCGTTTGCCACTTGCTTTGGATCATTAGCAGCGAGCGTTGGAAGCTGAAAATACGCCCCGGCTCTATGTGTTTTACTCGAAACATTTGCACGTACAATTATGTTATTTCGCTCTTTAAAGAAGGACAAAATTTCTGTGCAATTTTTTTTCTTCCTGAATATTTTCGGATAGCAAAATGTACTGAAAAGATGTCGTGTATGCCAAAGCTTCGTTTTTTCATATGACATAAATAGTTACCTCGATTAGAACGAGAAGTGCAGCGAGCACTTTTCGGCGGTCTTTTCCGTCCACTTTGCTCTTCTTATAGGCAACCGGGAACCAGACGGCGATGAATCGATCGACAGTCATCGCAGCGATACACAGGCCACTTGATTAATGATCATAAATATTCTTTTTTATTTATCAAAAATTAATATGAAAGGAGGCTCGAACAAGAAAGCTCCTGCCACGACAACCCGGACATGTCCGATGCATCCTAATACCACCTCCCGTTGTATCTCTAGTATCCGGAATCAGGTGGAGTAAAGTAAAAAAAATAAGCTGGTATAACTAGATCAGTATTTCTCGCATATTTAAGAAGTTCTCGACGTTCATACTTAGCTATAGTTTTAGTTTAAAGAGACCATATTCAATATTTACATCAACTTAGCATCGAACAATATGAGTTTATCGCTCCGCTAAAGGATACTAATGACGCGGAACCTAGCCGAGTCGAAGGCCCTAAGCAGCTGCATCTCAAAGTACGTGAAGAAGTAGGTCATGGTCGGTGATTCGTACCACTCGACGTCGAAGTACAAGAAGGAGAAAAGGAGAACAAACGGAACATTGGCAAGCTCAACCATTGCCGATGCCTGAAATTTGTTCACAAGCGCTTGGTTACAACTACGTCATGTGTTGGGGGAGAGTGATAAATATATATTTGCTCGTGGCAGAAGAAATATGCATATTGCAAGAATCCATGTTTAGCGGACGCCTCGAGCAGTAAGACTCGAGAGGACGCTACCGTGAGGAAGATGTAGTTACCCGATGAAAGGCGACGTAAAACGAGAATATTCAGCGTCTGGTTGAAGAGCAATGCAAATAAGGGTACTAAAAATTATCAACCTGCATGTATATTGTATATAATTTTTTTTTATATATTTTTTCAAATACACTTCTCCGGACACTCGCAGTTCAGTTAACTCCTTCTCTTCTTCTACACCCGGCAGGTCCTCCCTTCTTTCTCATTTTCCCTCTTCTTAAAAATCCTCTAACTCTCTCTTTTTACACACACTCCATTCACTATACCTCACCCTTAAGGAAATAACAATAAATAAAATTGAAAAAAGCCAACCGATGACGCAGAGAAAGGGAGTGCAAATTGCCTAGGCGATGAAGGCAAAATCCCAGTTCCAAATCATTCTCCTATGAGATTTCCGTAATCAAATAACAGAACTTGACAACTAAACAATAAAAGCTCGAGTACCAAAAAAAGAAGCACTAGATAGTGAAACGGGAAGTTGGATTTGCAGAGTGCTTAACCGACAAAATTTCTTTTTAAAGTGTTAACTGCAAACGCATTTGTATCTTCTTGTGAGCAGGCCTTTTCTTGAACATGAACATTACTGCCAGACGTCAACCACTGAAGTGATGATTGTTGATAAAGGATGTATGGTGGTAAGCCTTTTGCTTTTGTTCCTATCAGCATTTATGTACTTGCAGCTTCTAGGACCTCAAATCTCTTTCTCCTCCTACTTACATATAACAAATAAAACCCTAATCGTCTCTATTCTTCATTCGCGTTATTTTTGCCTTTTGTTCTTATTTTTGCATTTCCTTAATTCTCTGGCGACGATCAATGACAGTACGGCCTTCTATAGAGAGGATAAAAGGACAGACGAATGCTTTCAACATACAACATGTGATACAGTATGTATATAGAAAATGGCTTAGCTCTTCGCCAGCAGGCGCTTATGAGTTGTGAGAGTTAAGGATAAGACGGCAATGGCAAGACTTCTGCTTCTTCTCGCACTCCTGGAAATTTGTTCTTCTAAAAAAATCAATGGATACGTAGTTTTAAAAAAGGGCAAAAAAAGTTGTATGGAAGGGAGTATAACTCGCGACCATAAGTTTTTAGCAAAAGCCCACTATCCACTAGGCCAGCCGTTGGATCAAACACTAATACAGTTTTTAACACCGCAATTTCACAGAAATCCAAACATTTTTTGAAACTTAAAGGGGTTGTATGTAACTTTTTGTCACTGTCAATTCATGTGTGACATATTGATCCGATGCTGCTGCTCGGAATGCTGTGTTTATGTAAATACAAGGCTCCGTGATGCAGCCTGGGGCACGAAGAAGCTCCAGCTGCCCATGATGTGGTTGTCCAATAAACAAGTATATATCAGGGTGTCTAGTCATGGTTAGCCTAAAGCATATCTCTCGCCTAGACTTTAATTAAAAGAAAACGCGTTGAGCGTAAGAAGATTACCAGGAATGAATAATACGGGGTGATACCAACATACAAAAGGATATACCGTATTTTCTCTAATAGTGCCCCCGGGGGCACTATTTTTCAATCCCCTTGCGAGAGGGGGGCACTATTAGAGGGGGGGTTCTATTAGAGGGAGGGGTACTATTTTTCAATGTGATAGGCTAAAAAGTTTGTAAATAACAATTTATTCCTAACAAAAGAGATTTGTAGCTCTTCTTCAATTGAATCATCACCGGAAGATCCATTTTAGTGAAAATTTTGAATGAATTTGTATTTAATTCATTGGGAAGAGCCTCCAGAATCCATTCGAGGTACATATCGAGCCGAGGTATTATTGGACTAATAGGGGGGCACTATTGGAGGGGGGTTCAATTAGAGGGAGGGTACTATTTTTCAATACCCTCGCGAGAGGGGGGCACTATTAGAGGGGGGGGCACTAATAGAGAAAATACGGTATAAACTAAAAGAATAAAAAGTTCACTGCCAATATATAAGAATCTGTTGCTTTCTTTCAACATACGCATTCCGTATTGAGATTTTCTCTCTAATAATTTTGCTACATTTCTTGAAAGCACTTGTTCAAGTCTTACGATTACAACGACATTGTGGCAAAGAGTGTTTTCTTTTCAAACTACAAACAAATATCGTTCTTGGAAGATGCAAGATGAGATACATAATTTAATTATGCAATTGAATTATGTCTGGTATAAATATGTAATTAGTATTGAATCTGACTCTGTCTGTAAAACTGCTCGATGATGTAAGATTATGGTTAAATTGCTTGCCCACATGGCAACGCTAGAAATAAAGGCACATTGCCTAGTCGACAGTGCAGCTGTTGAGCTTCTCTCCACTTGCAGGCATAGAAATATATGTATGTATGTACATAGCGAAAGCGCATATATGTATCTCGTTTATATTAGACTCTCCGAAGTCCTGACCGAATCAGGAACTCTCCATATGTATATTACTCATATTTCCCTCTTATATGCATAGTTTAAGTGTGATTATTGAAAATTACTATTTCTTATCCGTTGTCTATTCACCAACAGGTGCCATACAATTAGCTTACTTCAACTCATTTTATTTAGATGTAGGAATAAATAAACAAAATGTACTTGTAAAACCCTTAAAAATGTCAAACAATCGGGTTGAGCTTTAAAGCAGATTTTCGCGCTTTAAACCCCGCAAACTAATTCGTATGTGAATCGCGCGCGCTGTATGTATTTGGTTGCAGCTGCTACTTCTTCTGCGAGAACAAAAAGATGTCCATGGAAGTGACGGTCGCTGAGCTTCTCGAATACTACGAGCCACTGCTTGGGCCCTTCAACTGGGCCCTGCGCATCGTTGGCGGGCTCGGATGTGCAACGAGCGTCCTCACTGTCGTTCTCACGCTAACACAGGTAACTCAATTCAAAGCAGCCAAATATTCACTCTAGAATTCGTTTGTATTTTGTTTGACACAAGAACGAGAGAGTATGTGTTGTAGCGAGAGGAAAATCGAAGTAAATTTTCGTGCCTTAATAATCAAACTTAGCAATAGTTAATCCAGTGTTGGATTACATCCATTCTTTCGATATCGACAAACAGAATACGATACGCTGATACGAATCATTAATTGCTTTCTTCGCAGGGTCGCACTTGATGGAAGACTTATCGCATTATCCTTGTCAATCTTCAAATTTGGCCAATTGTTTTCACTTTGCCCTCACGCATTCCATCCGGTACAGTTGTCTGTTCCGCTAGAAAAGAAACGATTTAATGCTTTTCATCATTACTTTCTCTCTCTTAAGGTAGTCATCCTGCCTTCAGTAACATCAAATGGCTACTTTGCCATGTACAACGTTCTTCCAGAGACAAGGCATTCACATACCGTAACCATTCTAGTGAGTCGCAAAATTTCCAGGCGGGAGAGGGACATTTTAACTTAATTTCAATTCTTCTCCACAATCAGATGCTTCTCGTTCTTTTACCGTCGCTCGTTTCCTACTTTTTCTCCGTCTTCCTCTCAGTCTTCTTCTTCTATGTAATCATATGCCATCCACTTCGCGCGAAATTGCTAACGGCAAGGTGGGGCTACGGACTTATCGCTGCAATTTATGCAACAAATCAGGTTCGAGATTTGCGGATCAATCGATAATTTTAAAATGCATATCTCACGTTTCAATGCTCCTATGATTTCAGATCTACTTTTACGTCTTGATCTCATTTGCCACATCCGGCTTTGGAGAGAGTGTTCCTGGCATTCCCGGAGTGCAAGTGTTCTCCTTCAAATCTCCCTTCATTCTCGCAAACATCCTCTTTATCTGCGTTGTCACGTTCTTGCTCTATGGAAAGCCATGAATTCGTTGTACAACGCAAGCAACAAGTTAGCAGTGTCCATTGAAGGTGCCGTGTACCTCTCAATGCTGCTAAGTTTCCTCTCAATCCGACGACATGCGAAGGAGAGTCTGTGCCACAAAGGAGGATTCGGCTGCAATCGCCATGTTTAGGGTGTGATAAATAAAACATTACTTACTATCCGTTTACATAACATTAGGGAGCCGAGTAAACATCTTCTTATTTAGAGTTTATTTGAAGATTCATTTGTCGACTTTGTGAAGGAATCTATTTGATAATGTTGGTCTCACAGACTCTGAGACTTTTTAAATATGCCACCTATTTAGTTGTGTAACTGCACAATATTAAAAATTTACGCTTTAGAATGGATTGAAAAAGAAAAAGTACTAATTTAGCTGTTCTCAGGCACTCGTAATTTACCTGGCCAACTTCTTCTTTCTTCTCACTTCTATCCCGTGTCTCGTGAGCTTCATTGCGATGTTGAGGTAAATGTAAAAGGCTTTCAATTAATTAAACAACATTATATTTCGACGCCCATACAGATCTAACCATAAGAGTAATTCTGCATGTACCACTGTTAGAATGTAAAGAGTTTTCGTGCATATTATTATGCCTTCATACTAATTTTAATAATGTAAGGAATCAGTAATAAAGAACATAAATGTTTATTAATAAATGAGAAACGCAGCACGAATCCGTACACACGCTTCTGGACCTCGTTCGTGTACATCCTCATATACTCCTCATCACCTCTCCTCACTTCTCTTACAATTCTCTTCTCCACATCGCCTCTTCGGTTTGACTTGTCTTCTCTCACTAATTATGAGGAATACAGCCTTACCATAAGCTTAAGTGCCTAATCAGATTCAGATTTTATAAGCTAAATTAAATGCATACCAAGAAATGAAAGATTCTTGAACAAAGTAGAAAAAGATTCCGTTTTTCTTGTAGCAAAGTCATCTGTACCATTCTACGACGTTCTCCACGCAAAATTAGTACTAGGAGTGGCGAATTTTTTGGATAATTAAATATTACTCAATTTGTACTTTTCTTTTGGTGGAATCTTTATGTAATTTTTCCCTGATGTTCCATTCATTTTATTTTCTGAAAATATGTATATTAATTTGAATCTAGAAATGTACCATTTTGTCAATACATACTAGGAGAAAAGATTTGTTTTCTAATTAGTTGTATAAATTAGCAGAATTTTCAGAAATTTGTCAGGGCACGAACCACTTGCTTCCCATTATGTAATTGCCGGTTAAGCTAGTATCAGCGTGAACACTCATAGTTAGAACAAATAATATCTCTCATCTATTTATTATTTGAAAGTACTAGCTTGAACTAGAAAGCAAGAATAAATTGATAAATTCTTTTTTGATCGCTTTGATATCTCCAAAATGAGATAATGTGAAATTTTTTTATAGAAGATTTTAGTAATAATGTGGCAAAGAGTGCCGATTTCAAACATCAACAACAAGAAACATCGTTCTTGGAAGGCGCAAGTTGAGATAATTTCAACATGAAGTTGGGTTTTGGATATAAATATGTAATTAGTATCAAATCAGACTCTATCTTCGAAAACTGAAAACTCAGTGCTAGATTGCCTGAGTTTGAATATTAATATTCATCACCAAAGCTGCTTGCCAGTTGGCTCCGGTAGAAAAAGAACAGTGCAGCTGTTAAGCTCTTTTCCACTTAAATGCATATCTGCGCGTTCACTGACATACATATGTATAAACTTTCCGAAGTCGTTGCCGAATCAACACTCCATAAACTATACGATTCGATCGTTTTGTGTTTGAGGCAGATCTTCGAGTTATAAATTACTTATTCAAGTGCTGGATGTGAATCGTACGACGTGCTATGATTAAATGTATTCTAAGAGAACATAAAAAGAAGTCCATGGAAGCTACGCTCGCTCAACTTCTCGAATACTACGATCCGCTGCTTGGGCCATTCAACTGGGCTCTGCGCATCGTTGGCGGGCTCGGCTGCGCAACGAGCATCCTCACTGTTATTCTCACGCTAACACAGGCAAACTTTACAGATTGATAAAGAACTTCTTAACTAATCAATTATCAATCCAGCGTTCGACAAATAGAATAAAGCGGTCGCTAAGACGAATCAGTAATTACTTTCTTCACAGGGTCGTACTTTATGGAAGATTTATCGTATTATCATCATTAACCTGCAGATTTGGCCCAATGTTCTAGCTCTGCCAATTTCTTACGCATATCATCCGGTATGTCTGTTAACGTCGATTCGCTACAAAGGAAGAATTATATATATTTTTTGACATTTTGAATGTTTTAGGTAATTATCATACCATCAGTACCGTCAAATAGCTACTTTGCCGTGTACAACATTCTTCCTGAGACAAGGCATTCACATACAGTAACCATTCTTGTGAGTTTGGGATCTTCCAGGCGGGAGACGATCGTTTACATTTAATTTCAATTCCTTTCCACAATCAGATGATCCTCATTTCACCATCCTCATTTGTTTGCTACTTCATCTCCGTCTTCCTCTCAGTCTTCTTTTTTTATGTGATCATATGTCATCCGGTACGCGCGAAATTTCTGACCACAAAATGGAGCTACGGACTTGTCGCTGCAATTTATGCAACAATTCAGGTTCGTGATGATATATTCGAATGTTATAGATTATGCATGTACATATATGAAATTGAGCTCAGAGTATTTACATATCTTTACATACTTGCATTCAGTTAAAGGCACAATAAGGCTTTTGTTTTAGTAAATGGGTGTGATTTTAGATCTACTTTATCGGTTTCACCGCATCTGCCACATCTGGCTTCAGAGTGAGCGTTCCAGGCATTCCCGGCCTACAAGTCTTCTCCTTAAAATCTCCCTACATACTCGGAAACGTTATACTAATCTGCTCAATCTCGTCCTTTCTATTTGGAAAGCCATTATTTTCCCTGTCTATTGCAAGAAAACTTACCAAAGCCTTTGAAGCTGCCGTTCAAGTATTATTGGTGCTAAGCTTCCTCGCTGTCCGACGCATCTTACTAAAGAAAGTCTCGGCTACAAGGGAGGACTCGGCGGTAATCGCCATGTTTCGCGTGTGTTAAACGGAAATACAGTCATTCTTTTCCATCGGTTTAACTGGCGATTAGAGCGAACCCTTTCTCATTGGAAACGCGGCTCCACGGGCCTTTAAAGGAGCATGAACACCCAAAACTCCTGCATGGAAAGACCTGTAGAAAAGTGCAGTGATATTGTAATACGCTTTGCTTTTATTATAATATTTGTACTGAAAAGCAGTACACACGGACTACTAGAAACTTTTAGAATAATTTTGAAAGTGAACATTTTCTTCGATATTTCGATATTTCCTTGGGAATCTTGGCAAAATGACAAACGAACATAAAGAAAGGAACTGGAGATGGCGATTTCCATGCATTTCGACCTTGCAAAAGAAGATGTTAAAAAGTATTATCCCGCCTATATGCGGTTGGTGTATATCCTGGAGTTAATTTTCTGCAAAACTAACACAGAACGGAAATATACAGCATCGCACCAAACATTTCCCTGATACTTTTTTTAAAAGCAAATTTCTCGCGAATGCTGTACTTTTGAATCTTTTTACTCGCATGAGTGACATGGACCGACTAGTGTAATAGGTTTTGGCATGAAAAAAAATTGAGTTTCATGCTCCTTTAAGGCTTGAAAAATTTGAGTTTCATGCACCTTTAAAAACGATCTCACATCTCAGTCCAAAACAATAAAAAAGATAACGTCATAAATGAGCTTGAAGAAGAACAAAAATACAAATTTTTTTCTTCTCATTGTCAGACTCTCGTTGCTTACGTGGCCATCTTCGTCTTAATTCTTTCCTTCATTCCGATCCTCGCTAATTGCATTGCGCTCTTAAGGTAATGGAAAAAGTGAACAATTAATTTGTTTTCTGGGCGTTTACAATTCCGAAATACTGTGCACGCAAATATACCCATGAGATCGGAAAATGTTATTTAATCATGATAGAATGTGAATAGCTTTCGTGTATATGCATTAGGATATGTATTATATTTAAAGGAAGGAATAATAAGGAACAGAAATATATATATTTTTTTAACGCAGCCCAAATCCATACACTCGCTTCTGGACGTCGTTCGTGTATGTACTGATGTACACATCGGCACCTCTCCTCACTTCTCTCACGATTCTCTTCTCCACATCGCCTCTTCGGTTCGATCCGCCTGTCTCAATAAATTTAACGGAAAAAGGTTTATGCTGGTGCATATAAAAATTTACATATATACATATGTAAAGTATGTATCTACATAAATAGTTCAACAATGACTATAAAGACACAATAACGCTATTAGCCTCACACTTTGTATGCAAAATGTAAATAAAATACAAGGCGAGTAATGAAAGACTTTTGAAGAAAGGAGAACAAAGCCTATTTTTCTTTTAGCAAATTCATCTGGAAAATTCTGCGATGCCGACGACGCTTGCCACGCAAAATTAGTGCGATTCCACGCTATTAGAGGCGATCTTTGTAGTGAAATATTGTTCTCAATTTTTATTATTTTTTGGTGGAGTATAGTATTGTCTTGAGTTATTTTCGCTCATTCGTTTTATTATGTAATAAACAGAAGCACTATGTCATTTCACATATGTACATACATATCTCCTAGCGTCAACAGGTGGTTTCGTGTTCTGGGAATTGAAAGAATTGTTAGAACTGTGTACTTTGGTATGATTTCGTGAACGTCAAAATTCAGAGCGATCAGGTAAAAGCCTTTTAACAATTGTGTTCCTCCTTCCCATCCTACTGCACGTCGCTCATTTTCTTATCCATAAGCATACTTATTAAACCACCCCGTCCTACCCTATCGTTGGCGAACAGTAACCATCATTCACACAGCGGGAGGAGCTTGACTTTGGAGGAGAGGACAAAGTGGAGTCAGCATCATGGATACATCTGCTGGATGGGTGATGAATACGGAACGGAAACAGAGATCGCCGTCTCCGCCGGGTTGTCCAATTCCTGTTGCCCGCCCATTCAATACTGCTCGTTCGCGTCATTCATTAGCCCCGCTTCTTCGTTTGGTCTCAACCTGCTCGGCTCTTATTCTGTCGAACAATGCCCTTCCTTTCTCTTCGTTTGTTCTTACTTCCAACTGCCTCGTTAATAAGCGCCGATATTTTCCTCCGTCTTTTTATTTTGCCAGCAACTTCTACCAGTCTCCTTCAGCTCTGCCCGTCTTCCTTCGAACAACTCTAACTCCGTTGGCAAGCCCAGATCAGACTCTAATTCATGGTGAACAATAACAATACAGAAGAATGTATAAAATAAGAGAATTAAATAAATATGACAGATAATAGATTCTCTCTAAATTTTAGTATTTCTCAAGCGTAAGAACTTGTCTAGTCTTACGATTATGATGACAATGTGCCAAAGAGTTTTTTCAAGCGACAAAACAAATATCGTTCTTAGAAGAAGAAATATGTAGATTCATTCCTAGAAGTTGGCACTTCGGAAGTAAATATGTAATTAATATCGAATCAGACTCTGTCTGCAAACTTGCTTTTTTGTTAAGTTATGGTTAGTTAGATTAGAAGTTCTTATGACAATCGCGCCCACGTTAGAAAATTAAGCGCATTTTCTTGCCGGCAGTGCATCTGTTGAGCTCAATTCTAGTTACATGATTGCATGTATGTATGTATGCATGCAGTATATTTACATACATAGTGAAACCGCTCACACACATGCGCATTCAAATTCAGTTCTCACATGTCCTCACCGTATAACCACTCCCTAGATCCTACTTTCTGACTCCCTTAAGACAGCCTATCTGTAAGGGTCGATCTGCCCTCTGCAATGGGAAATTTTTGATTTTTAAAATTGATGAAAACTTGATCATTTGTACTATTCGACATGCTCTTTAAAATGGTGAAATCGTGATTTCGAAAAAAAAATTTTCTTTCGAGATAATAGCGATTTACGCTTAAAATTCACATGCCCATATCTCAGTTATTTCTTAAGATTTTTGAAATCTCTTTTTTGTGTTTTATAGATCTTTGTATTCTCTTTAAAAAAGGTCGCGGTGACGTTTCGTGAAAACAACTTTTAAGCAGCAAAAATCGTATAAATAGATTTAAAAATATGGTTTTTCTGGTTTTTCAGACCAAGTAACCCCCGCGGGGAGGATAATCTGTTCATAGAAAGAAAGCCCGTGAAATTTGCTACAATGCGATGTATCTTTAAAAGAATTCTAGGAGGACATATTTTTGGAATATGCACTTAAGCAAATATACTCAACTTTAAAAGTACCTTGCAAGAGGTCCGGGTTCGAAGCCCGCTCGGGGCAAAGTTTTTGCAATGTTTTGTAAACTGCCAAAAAACATATTATCGATCTAAAATTGATGTCTATTCGTCTCATAGCTCCATAAATTTGCATATGCTTTCCGTTTTCATTCTGATTTCACCAACTGAAAATTTCTTCAACATGTTTTTATTCCAACAAAGGTGCACAATTATAGAATCATTTTAGCTTCGTGATTCGAAAGTGCAAAGCATTTCTCAAGTCTCTTGAGGGGCTCATCAATGAACAAATATGTAGGGATTATCATGACTAATGGTCAGAATAGTTCATCGTGGACGCGTCTGGGTGCTGTCTGGGCAGACCCGCTCATGTCTACAGGCTCAAATACGTCTTCATTCGAGAGCTCCTCAGGTGATTCCGTTTGCGTGGCTGTGGGATTTCTTTTTGGATCTGCCTTCTCAGATGGGTACTCAACGTCATTCTCTATCAGTTGTCTAAATTCGTCGAAGTCAGTCCCAAAAAGCGGTTCCGATTGAGCCTCCTCAATGATATCACCTTCCGTATCGAACAGTTCATCAAGCTCGTCTAAGACGTTCACAGATGTTGGTTGCGGTGTCGTTGTAGTTGTTGATTGATCCAAGTCGGGCACATTTGCATGTCTCTTCTTCGAGGCAAGATTTCCGAAAATGCTTGCTATCTGCTTTAGATAAGAGCGCAGGAGGCGACCAGAATTTAGATAAGAGCGCAGGAGGCGACCAGAATTGAAACAAGATTGGGCCGCCGCCTCGATGGCACTCTGCCAACCGTTCAAAGCAGAGGACTGTGCGTCCACCCTCTCGAAACCATTGTGGTGCCGGTTAGAATTTATTCATTTTCATATTTAGATAATGTTGATTGCTATAGGTGCAGTACTACCCTAATTATCGAGGGGCACTTGCACCCCGCAATCCAATGCCCATCGTCGCCTACACAGATCCTCGACCATCCGCAATATAGGGCACAATGTGCAACAGCTCGCTCATTGTCAGGCTACAAGTGTCTACTCTTCTTTTTCCCTCCCCAACTTCTCCATTTTGCTTAAGTCATTTCTAAATGCTTCCTCGTCTTTTACTTATTACTTCTATCCAGGAAGCTTTTAATAACGACTGAAATTGACTTTCCAAGTGTCGTTACATTAATTTATTTGATGTCGATAAATATATATACATATATAAACATGTTAACTGAGCGCAGTTTACTATGAAGAAATTTTCAGTTGGTGAAATCAGAATGAAAACGGAAAGCATATGCAAATTTATGGAGCTATGAGACGAATAGACATCAATTTTAGATCGAAAATATGTTTTTTGGCAGTTTACAAAACATTGCAAAAACTTTGCCCTGAGCGGGCTTCGAACCCGGACCTCTTGCACGGTACTTTTAAAGTTGAGTATATTTGCTTAAGTGCATATTCCAAAAATATGTCCTCCTAGAATTCTTTTAAAGATACATCGCATTGTAGCAAATTTCACGGGCTTTCTTTCTATGAACAGCTTATCCTCCCCGCGGGGGTTACTTGGTCTGAAAAACCAGAAAAACCATATTTTTAAATCTATTTATACGATTTTTGCTGCTTAAAAGTTGTTTTCACGAAACGTCACCAATTTCTAACGCTTATCTTCCGGTTTGTCTGTTCACGTCAAGTTACAAAAGGGCTGATGTTATATATTTTTGACATGTTGTATGCTTTAGGTCATGATAATCACATCAGTAACGTCAAATCACTACTTTGCCGTGTACAACATTCTTCCAGAGACAAGGCATTCACATACCGTAACCATTCTAGTGAGTTTCCGGTCTTCCCGGCGGGAGTAGCTCGTTTGAATTTAATTCCAATATTTTCCTCAATCAGATGTTCTTGTTTCATCCTCTTCATTCGTTTGCTACTTCATCTCCGTCTTCCTCTCCGTCTTCTTTTTCTATGTTATCATATGTCATCCACTTCGTGTGAATTTGCTGACGAAATGGTGGAGCTGCGGGCTTATCGCAGCAATTTATGCATCAATTCAGGTTAGAAAAAAGAGACGGTGGATCAATCGATTGTTTATGCATGTACTTGAATTCAGCTGGTTACGTAAGAAAGTTTTAAATGGGTGTGATTTCAGATCTACTTTTTCTTCTTCATCTCATTTGCCACATCCGGCTTTAGAGAAAGCGTTCCGGGCATTCCCGGCCTTCAAGTCTTCTCCTTGAAATCCTGGTGATTAGAGTGATTATTTTCTTTCAATATACTATTTGTCGACTTATTTACGTCCTCTTACTGAAAATAAGACCCAACAGGGCTTTTAAATATAATCACATCTACCTCCAAAACAGTTCGCGTTATGGATGAGTTTGAAGAAGAATGAACAAGTGCTAATTTTCTCCTTCTCAGACTCTTGTTGTTTACGTGGCCGTCTTCTTCTTACAATTAGTTCTTTCTGGCATCCCGAGCATCGCGAATGGCATTGGGTTCTTGAGGTATGTAAGGGAAATAAGCGTACAATTCTTTTTTTACGACTATGAAACACGAATTGCATTGGGCGATGATGAAAGGAAAAAAGCCATGCATTTAATTTATTTTTATTTTTGGTTTTTCTTTAAATATTCCATCGCGGACACGAAGCTACGAATGCCAGTAAGGCAGCATTTATATGGATTAAAATTTTTTTGAAAAATAAATATAATTGAAAAAACAAATGCAGCCCGAACATGTACACTCGCTTTTGGACGTCATTCATGAATATTCTGATGTACACCTCAGCACCTCTACTCACTTCTCTTACGATTCTCTTCTCCACGTCGCCTCTTCGGTTTGAATCGAAAATTCTTCCTAACCTTTAGGAAAAATACTCATGTCAGCAGGGCTGCCTAAAACTTTTCGTGCGACGATATTTCACCTCGGTATTCAAGAACTTGTATGTATGTATATGTTTGTAGTTCATTGAAGGGCCACAATATCGCCTTGTCAAATTCACACTTTATGTGCAAAAAACGTAAATTAAATACACGCCGAGGCATGAAAGATTTTTCGTCATTTATAGCAAATTCATCTGGACAATCTTGCGATGTCGACGACGCGTACCACGCAAAATTAGCACGGCGCTGCGCTAAGGGAGACGATCTTTGGATTGTATAAGATTGCTCTTCAATTTCTCCTTCTCCCTTGTTGAAATGGAGCATTCGGGCTCCGCCCCGCCCTCGTTCATCCTCAAATCCCAGCTGCGAAGCGGTGCACTCGCCAGAATATTCCAACGAATCGTCGAAATCTTTGACTCCTCTAAGATTAATGCCTTGATTAAATCTGCTTAGGAATAAAGATTTTTCTTGAGTAATTGTCGATCATTCGTTTTAATTTCTGAACATACATTCATGCATATGTATATTACTTTGTACTTATGAAGAAAAAACCCTTCATCCTGTCCCTTTTTATTATCATGCCTTCTTCGAATTTATTGAGACAACATTACTCCATCGATTATCCCTTAGATAACTTTACTCTCAAACGAATTCAGCAAACCCATTGTTCCCAAAGACAGATTTAGATTTTTGAAGCAACTTCCTAGACACGTAAAGCATTCTCATATACAATATTCACATTTTCTCTCTCATAATACTAGTGCATATTTCTCAAACGTCAGAACTTGTCATAATGAGAGTGTGGTAATATCGAAAAACAACATCGTTCTTGGAAGACTCAAGTGAAGAATCTTACACTGTGCAGTTGGCAATTTGGATATATATCTGTAATTTGCTTTGAATCATACTCTGTCAGCAAACCCGCTTTTCACGTTAACTTAGTGTTACATTGCAAAGGGCTATAAGTTCATATATGTACATATGAGTATAACGCCGTGCCAGCTTCTCCGTCTTGCCCAGTTGTTGTAAAAAGGCGCATTACCTTGTTCGCACTGCAGCTGTTGAGCTCTTTTCCAATTACATGCATACATACATGTATTTTTGTTCATTGTCAAAGTAAGGGAACATTCACATTCGCTTTTCTGAAGTGCTCAGTGCATCAGCACTCTACAGATCCTACATTTTGACTTCCTTAAAGGAGGGTGATCACCGAAAAATTATGTGATATTTCAAATTGCCGCGTTCCTTCGCACTCTCATTCGCGCGTGCTATTTTCACGCAGCGGGATTGTGCGACCTTCGAAATAGCACGGGAGAATGAGAGTGCGGAATCACAGGGCAGACGCGGCAATTCAAACCTGCATTAAGTATTTTTCGGTGGTTGCAATCCTTTAAGAATGTAAAAAAAAATGGTGTCTAGTGCTGGAGATGGGTTTTCGAGAGTTTTAAAAATCCCTCACTCCTTCGAATGCGAATAGCGCGCTGTATGTTTATTCAGTTATTGACTAAAGTAATTATTTCGATAGAACAGGTTAAAACTGGTCGCGGCGAGGAATCATGAAATTGCTTTCTTCACAGGGTCGTACTTTATGGAAGACTTATCGAATCATCATAATTAACCTACAAATTTGGCCCAATGTTCTTGCTCTGCCAATTTCTTACGCATATCATCCGGTACGCCTGTTCACGTCAAGTTCCGCTACAAAGGACAGAATTTTTTTTTGACATGCTGTTTGCTTTAGGTAATCATCATGCCATCCGTAACGTCATATGGCTACTTTGCCGTGTTCAACGTTCTTCCTGAGACGAGGCATTCACATACCGTAACCATTCTAGTGAGCCTCACATCAGATTTGACATCTAGTTTCAATATCTTTTTCTCAATCAGATGGTTCTCGTTTCGTCCTCTTCATTCGTTTGCTACTTCATTTCCGTCTTCTTCTCAGTGTTCTTTTTCTACGTAATTATATGTCATCCAGTTTCACGCGAAATTGCTGACGACAAAGTGGAGCTACGGACTTATCGCTGCAATTTACGGCGCAATTCAGGTTTGACATAATGGATGATCAGCCGGTAGTTATAAGTTAGACATGTATACAGCATTTTTCAACACACAGACTTAGTACATACAAACAGTACCGCCCAACAACCAGGGGTGCAGGAACTTTCAGAAATTTCAGAAAGTTCCAAAATATCCGATCAAATTGTGCGCTTCTGGATAATCGCACGTCGATTTGGTTTGCATATTCGGATTCAGGCACTCGGGTTTTACCATAATTGAGCATAAAATGTCAAAATAATGAAAAATGGAAATCTTGTGAATTCAGTGGTGCAGGACCATCACAATTCGTAGTGTGTCAATGTGTAATCGTTTCAGTGCAATTTATGAAGGCAGTTTACATTCACACTCTTACAAGCATACCAATACTCCACACAGCCATACAGCCTAGATCTACCAACAATTTTAGGAAGCATTTGACGTTGTTTTTAAGAGAGCCTCTCTGTAAGGATCAAGCAGCCCTCCATGGGGGCCTGCCCCGGGGTAAAAATTTTTGATTTGGCTATCCAAAATTTAATCAGGGGTACCTATGCGCACTATGAAGAAAATTAGAAGGTCAACTTTGTTATAAAATTTTTTTCCTTGATTGGGCATTCAAAAGTAGGGGAAGAGTTTAAGTGCACATAACTTTCTTTAACATCAATATTTCTTAAATTTCTTTTTTTTATTGGCATCGTCGTTGGATTCTAAACAAATACTGCCCAGATGTTTTAGTCAACTATTTCATTTTCACATCGAAAAATTACTTTTAATATTTGAATTTGACGGTTAAGTACCTTATACTCATTTGTGTGTGGGTGTTATAACTCAAAATGTAGAGCATTAAAAACTGTATAACATATCTTCTTTTCGTTTAGCCTGGATGTCTCCTAAGCTGTCAAAAATATCCTCAAAGTGGCGTATCTCGGATCTGTGGGATTCAAGGAATGCGTGAAAAAGAAGTTAAATTCTTGTTGTAACATAAAATGAATCATTTCCTTCGATTCAGCTTGTTCCTTTTCATAAAATCTCCCTACAAAAATTTCATAAAAATATCAATTTCCCTAAAAATAACGCATTTTTCGATTTTTCTGCAATTGTCAGAAAATGGCCTAAAACTATTCAAAGAGCTGTATTTTCAATGTTTTCAGCGAGAACAGAATGCGGATAATACTGTTCAGTACGCGACAAAGTTCTCTACATCATGCATCCATTACATCTCGATTGGGCGTTCCCACCAATGACAGTATCGATTTTCCAATGGCGGTCGCGTCAAAACTGACAGATCCGCATTTTTCAACTTTTCGTGCAATCTTAATGTTTCGTACTCATCCAATACATCATTCTGCTCCACGAAGCACACTAAGGTCAGAATCGATGTTTGTTTTGCAGATTTCATATGATAAAAGCCCGCAAAAGCGTTTGCACGCGCGCGGATTTGAACCTGCGACCCATGACATTCGACGTGCACAACCAATTGGCGAAAATGACATAAAAAAATTCATTTCTGGAAAATGCCAAAACCAATCTTAAAGGTTGACCTATCAACCGATAGCTATTTTTGCGCTCTATCGAAATAAATATATCCGCCAAAAAGTGTAAATTGGCAGCAAGGCCAAATAAGTGGCCATAATATTCGAACCCAAAAAAGTAGATCAAACAATCTATACATCATAACGTGATGTATGGGATAGTTGTTCGTCTTCGCGAAAGCTATCGAATGCCATATAACATGTGGCGATAAGTTCAATCCGCGAGCAATAACAGCCGCGAAAATGTCCCCCTAAAATATTGACATTTCAACGGACCCCAGGGCACTTTTTCGGTACTCTTACTAATAGAGAGGACATTATTTATCAGTCACTATTTGTTATTCGGCTGGAGAACGCCCAATCGAGATGTAATGGATGTATGATGTAGAGAATTTTGTCGCGTACTGAACAGTATTATCCGCATTCTGTTCTCGCTGAAAACATTGAAAATACAGCGCTTTGAATAGTTTTAGGTCATTTTCTGACAATTGCAGAAAAATCGAAAAATGCGTTATTTTCAGGGAAATTGATATTTTAATGAAATTTTTGTAGGGAGATTTTATGAAAAGGAACAAGCTGAATCGAAGGAAATGATTCATTTTATGTTACAACAAGAATTTAACTTCTTTTTCACGCATTCCTTGAATCCCACAGATCCGAAATACGCCAATTTGAGGATATTTTTGACAGCTTAGGAGACATCCAGGCTAAACGAAAAGAAGATATGTTATACAGTTTTTAATGCTCTACATTTTGAGATATAACACCCACACACAAATGAGTATAAGGTACTTAACCGTCAAATTCAAATATTAAAAGTAATTTTTCGATGTGAAAATGAAATAGTTGACTAAAACATCTGGGCAGTATGTTTAGAATCCAACGAGATGCCAATAAAAAAAAGAAAATTGAGAAATATTGAGTTTGAAGCGAGATACGTCTATTCATAAAATATACATACTTTCAACTGTTCACAAAAAAATTTATTTGAAAATTTTTTTTACCCATTTAATCTTGCTGATGGGGCCCTGTGCCATGCCTGACTATGTTTTCATACTCGAAATCCAACATCTGGATCTGGGGCAGGCCCTACTGGAGGCATACGGAGAGGCTCTCTTAGGAGCCGTTAGAGTCCATGCCACGAAAATTCCATTCCTTCCGAAGTCATCCGCAGCAAAAGATTTACTGCGAGTGGGGCCCGAACCTGTGACAAACAAAAACAGTTGCACGAACCTGTTCGTGCAATTGCCTTCATAAATTGCACTGAAACGATTACACATTGACACACTACGAATTGTGATGGTCCTGCACCACTGAATTCACAAGATTTCCATTTTGCATTATTTTGACATTTATGCTCAATGATGGTAAAACCCGAGTGCCTGAATCCGAATATGCAAACCAAATCGACGTGCGATTATCCAGAAGCGCACAATTTGATCGGACATTTTGGAACTTTCCGAAGGTTCCGAAAGTTCCTGCACCTCTGGTTGTTGGGCGGTACTGTATGTATATACATAGGTATGTATTCGTTCAGTTGCAGATATAATAAAGATTCAAATGGATATGATTTCAGATCTACTTTATCGGCCTCACCGCATCGGTCACATCCGGCTTTAGAGAAAGCATTCCGGTCATTCCGGGCGTAGAAGTCTTCCACTTAAAATCTCCCTTCATACTGGGAAACATCATCCTAGTCCTATCTCTCTCGATCTTGCTATTTGGCAAGCCATTTATTTTCTATGTATATTGAATAGAAGCTACTGGAGCCCTTTGAAGTTGCTGTTCAAATGTCGCTGGTGATAACTTTCCTCTCAATCCGACGCATCTTACGCAGGAGGGTCTCTGTCACAAGGGAGGACTCAGTTGTACTCGCCATGTTTCGGGTGTGTTAAATGGCGGTAGAAAAAAGGAAAAAAAAACACTAATTTGTTTCTTCTCAGACTCTCGTTGCTTACGTAGCAGTTTTTTTCTTACTTCTTTCTTTCATCCCGAGCCTTGCGAATTCCATTGGGATCTTGAGGTAAAGGAAAAGGCGTAGAGTTATTTTGTTTTCTGACCATGAGAGTTTCCAATTTCGAAACACTGTTGATGCTAGGATATGTTTACGAAGATAGGGAAATGATGTTCACTCATAGAAACGAATGGGAATAGTTTTCGTGTACCGTATTTTCTCTATTAGTACCCCCGGGGTTCTATTTTTCAATACCCTTGCGGGAGGGGGGCACTATTAGAGGGAGGGGTTCTATTAGATGGAGGGGTACTATTTTTCAATGTGAGTCACTCAATGTTTAATAGCAACATTTTATTCCCAAAAAAAGAAGAATCGTAGCCCGAATTCAATGGAATCATCACTGGAATATACGTTTTACAACAGATTTATCATGAATTTGGCATTAGTTCATTGGTAAGAGTTCCCCATGCCTCCAGGTGGACTATTGGGGGGGGGTACTATTGGAGGGGGGGGGGGGGTTCTACTAGAGGGAGGGGTTCTATTTTTCAATGGCATTTTCAGAGGGGGGTACTATTAGAGGGGGGGGGGTTCTAATAAAGGGGGGGGTACTAATAGAGAAAATACGGTATATTGTAAAAAAAAAATCTATTCACTACATGGCTAATGTTATGAAGAATAGGGAAAATAAATATGTACTTAAAAACAAATGCAGCCCGAATCCGTACACTCGCTTCTGGACATCGTTCGTATACATTCTGATGTTTACGCCGGCACCTCTCCTCACTTCTCTTACGATTCTCTTCTCCACCTCGCCTCTTCGGTTAGGTCTCACCAAATTTTTGGAAAGAAATATCTATCATGGGTGCTTAAATATTTCGTGAAATAATATTCCACTTGGCTACTCAAGAACTTCTATATATGTATGTATGAAGTTCAACGATGAACTTCTTTATATGTATGTATTTCAACAATGATTAAAGCGCAATAACAACGCTTTGTCTGATACACTTGTAAATTAAAGACAAACTGAGAAATGAAAAATGCTTGACGAAAGTTAGAAAAAAACTTGTTTTTTTTTCATAGGAAATTCATCTGGACAATCCTGCGATGCCGACGACGGTTACCACGTAAAATTAGGAGAAGGTAGGAGAGGCGAGCATTGGATTGCGAAGATTTTTCTTCAATGTCATGCTTTTGGTGGAATATTGTTTGTTTTCTTGAGTATTGTCATAATCTTTTTGGACATTTGTACATATCTCTTTGATTTGTACCTAGAAAAGAATTCTTCTTCATCGTGTCCTTCTTTCTCTCATTGCCTTGACTGTCTTTATTGAGCAATATTAGTTCGATTATGCCCCGCCCGGCCGTACTCAGCTCTAAATATAAGCGTTGTTATCGAAGGCACCTTTACATTTGTTCAGCAACTCATTAGAACTAAAAGAGCAGTAAATACATTCTTGATGTTAAATTTTTTTCGAGCAGTACTGCAGCATGAACATTGAAACTTTTAATGAGCGAGGAGTTTGGAATTTAAAAATCCTGAAGCAGGGAATTAAAGGTGGAACGTAAGACACAAGGCTACACTAGATTCCCGATACAGACTAGAGCTTCAATTATTTCGTTAAAAAGGAGAAGGTCAATTAGGATTCCAGGGTTAGCGTAGTTCGGAGTTTTCGTGTGCAAGCCTCTTTTAATGATTAAAAGAGTACAAATTCATAGTCGTGATCCACGCAGTATAAGACGGAAAACCTTTTTCTTTCTTTAATTATTTAATGGATCTATTTATGTATAGCTTTATCTCTTCATTTTCATGTTGTCATGTCATATAGATAATGATAAGAAGGTGAACAGTATTGATTTCAATGATCAAAAATAATCATTCGTGAAAAATACACCATTTTATTTAATGTGCAATCAACGCCGGATGTTCCATCTTCGAGCCTATTTGATGTTTGCGTGAATGTTTCGCTTTGAGCAAATCGACCAAGGGCGAGGGAAAGAGAGAGGGAATCTTTAAAACTGTCTAAATCTCAGCCTCTTGAACAATATTTCGTTAGCGACGAACTGTCCTTTTTTTTTGCATTCGAGTTGAAAGTCAGTTTTGTTAAGAGTAGAAGAAAGAGTTGAAGCGTTGAAGAAAAAAAATCGTCGATTTTTTTTTCTTCTGCGTTCAACTTTTGGTGCTGCACCTGTCGTTCCTCCTTGCAACGATTGAATGTGCGACAGATGGTTGGAGCCGCAAAAATAGGACGGGTTTTTCTTTTTTGACATATGTATAGAAGTATAATTTGCAAGATAAATTTACTTGAAAGTTGGCACGGCGCATAGATTTCTTTGTAACGCAGTCTCGCTTTTGCTTGGCAGATGATATCAATATACTTGAATAAATTCTGCTGAATTCTCACTCTCACAATTGTTAGTCTGCTTTTTATAGAGAAGAACCCCGTTCTCGCTCTTTGAATGCAGCTGTTCAGGACATTTTTCAATTATAAGAATGTTTGCACTTTCACATTCAGTTTCTCTGAGTTTCGCCACAATGTTCTCATTAAATATTAGTCTCTTACAAGCAAGATAAAAAGGGCTATAATAAAGCATTGAATTCAGCAATATTTGCACCTTTTCTTTCGGTAGATGTACATCATTTTCTTCGTTGAAAATTTCTGGACACTCGGCTACTCCATGCAGTTAAATAGAAAACTTTTGTAATCTTCATCAATTGACAAAATGCTACTTTTATGGGTACTCATTTATATATTTTCAGACAATCAAACGAATGAACACGACTACCTCACAAAGAAAAAAAACTATGTTCCACCTAAGGAATAAAGACAAATTGAAGAGCAATATTTTACTATTGAAGGACCGTCTTTCCTAGCGCGGCGCCGTACTAACCTTGAGTAGAGAATGTCGTCGGCATTGAAGGAATTTCCATATAAATTTGCTGAATGAAAAATAAAAAATTTTTTTCTTTCCTTTCTTCAAATATATCTCATGTCTCATGTCTGCGTATAAAATACACGCGTTTTGTTTTATATTATGGGTTCGGACTCTTAATCATTGTTGAATTGCTTATAAAAGTTCTTGAACTCAGGGCATAAAATATTTGATTTGATTAAATTTGTAGGCGCAAAAACTTGTCAATTTTATACTTAGATTTCATTAGTTGGTATCCGGAAAAGGCAGTTTAATGCGAGCAAAATAGTCAAACCGGAGAGGCGAAGTGGAGAAGAGAATAGTAAGCGAAGTGAGGAGAGGTGCCGAAGCGTACATCAGAACGAACACGAACGACGTCCAGAACCGAGTGTGTGGATTTGGGCTGCGTTTTGTATATAATTATTTTTAGATTCATATATCTATACAATTTTTTTTCACTCTTGTCATTGTTATAATAAATACAGTATTATGTAGATATCATACATAATATGAGCTAAAAACTGTTTACATCCTACATATCATGGGCGAACAACGTTTGCCTATCTTTGTAAATGCAGAATTATTCTCAGGTGTAGATCATAAAACAAAATAAATTTACGACTTTTTCCTTTACCTCAACATCGCAATGTAGCTCGCGAGGCACGGGATAAAGGAAAGAACGATGAAGAAGACGGCCACGTAAACTACGAGAGTCTGAGAAGAATAAAATTAGTATTTCTCTTCTTCTCAGACTATTTTGCAACATACATTTTTACAATTTAAGGGATATATAACTATTACTATGATCATTTTTTTTAAGCCTTGATATCTTAGATCTCTTCACGAAGGTGATAAGTATATAACCAAATAAACACTTAGAAGATGTTTGTTCTACTACATTGAACATACCCGAAACATGGCGATTACAACCGAGTCCTCCCTTGTGTGAGAGACTCTGCTTCGCATGGTTCGTCGGATGGAAAGGAAAGTTAGCAGCATTAGTAATTGAACGGCGACTTTAAAGGACAATAGTAACTTGTTTCTTGCCATGGACAGGAAAATGAATGACTTGCCAAAGAACGAGAACACGACACCGCAAATCAAGAGGATGTTTGCAAGTATGAAGGGAGATTTGAAGGAAAAGACTTGGAGGCCGGGGATGCCAGGTACGCTTTCTTTGAAGCCTGATGAGGCTGATGCAATCAGACCAATATAGTAGATCTGAAATCAAGCCCATTTATCCCATTCCTACAGAATGCAATGGCACATTTATGCATGCAAATGTGGAAGAAAAGAAACGTGAGATATTTTCCAAAAACAGTTTCCTATCCATCTGAAATTTATAAACATCGATTAGTCCACCATCTCGGACCTGATTTGTTGCATAAATTGCAGCGATAAGTCCGTAGCTCCTCCTTGTCGTCAATAATTTTGCGCGAAGTGGATGGCATATGATTACATAGAAAAAGAAGACTGAGAGGAAAATGGAGAAAAAGTAGGAAACGAGCGACGGTAAAAGAACGAGAAGCATCTGATTGAAAAAAAAGAAAATAATAATACATAACTCTCGAAATTCTTTCCCGCCTGAAAACTCTGATATGAGACTCACAATAATGGTTAAGGAATGTGAATTCCTTGTCTCTGGAAGAACGTTGTACACGGCAAAGTAGCCATATGATGATACCGTTGGCATGATTATTACCTTAAGCGTTCAAATACTCCAAAAAAGTATAGAATCTGTTCGTTTGAAGTGGTGAAAAAAGTTTACCGGATGAAATGACCCGAAAAAGTTTACCGGATGAAATGCGTAAGGAATTGGCAGAGTGAAAACAATGGGCCAAATTTGCAGGTTGATGATGATGATGCGATAAATCTTCCACAAAGTGCGACCCTGTGAGGAACTCGAGCTCGAAAGAATAATTTGAGGTAAAACGCTGGATTGACTATTGATTAGTTAAAGGAGCACTTGTGTTAGCGTGAGAATAACAGTGAGGACGCTCGTTGCACATCCGAGCCCGCCAACGATGCGCAGTGCATAGTTGAATTGCCCAAGCAGTGGCTCGTAGTATTCGAGAAGCTCAACGACCGTCGCTTCCACGGACATCTTTTTGTTCTAGTAGAAGCAATCAAATCACAGTACGTCGCACGATTAACATCCAGCGCTTGAATATGTAATTTATAACTCAAAAATTTGGCGCAAACACAAACCAGCGAATCGTTTGAAACATGAAAGTAAGATTGAGGGAGTGGTTAAGACTTCGGAGAGTAAACACTTTTATGCATTTAAGTGGAAAAGAGCTCGACAGCTGCGCTGCTTTTTCTCTACCGTTGCCAACTGGCAAGCAGCTTTGGTGATGAATATAGCGCAATATACAAACTCAGGCAATCTAGCACTGAGTTTTCAGCTCTTGCAGACAGGGTCTGATTTGATACTAATTACATACATATTTATATCCAAAAGCCAGCTTCTTGGTGAACGTATCTCAACTTGCGCCTTCCAAGAGCGATGTTTCTTGTTGTTGATGTTTGAAATCGGCGCTCTTTGCCACATTATCATAAAATCTTCTATAAAAATTTTTTTCAAATTATCTCATTTAGGAGATATCAAAGCGATCAAAAATCTTGTCTATTTTCCATTCCTTTTTTTCATTTTTTTTGGAAGGACATAAACAGTATGTATGTATGTATGTAGAGAAGAGTGAGAAAGAGGTCGACAAATAGACACTGAGAGAAAGAGAGAGAGGATGGACAGGGTCTTCATTGTGGACGAAGTTTCGCTCTACTCTGGGCCCGCTGCCCCTCGACCCATTCCGCAGCCTGATGCTGCTGGAGGCCTTCCACTGCTTGTCTCTTCCGTTGCGTGAGAGAGAAGAATCGGAGTAGTCCAGGAAGTATTTAGAGTCAATAAAGGGGTCTCCCTGCAAGCAAGCACGCACTCGGAAGGATCTTTATAAGAGTCATTCTGTTGGACAATCTAAGAAAAACAATGAGTGATACTGTTCAGGAAAGTCTGAACAAACTTTGAGATGCATTCCGTGATCGTCTGCTATCCTCCGTGGCAGATCATCATCTCTTTTTGCCAACTGAATCACTCCTCGTGTACGAGCAGACACGCAGAGTGTCGAGAGGACGAATGAAGGCCATCTTTCCGCATTATGTTTATCTTTCACTTCTTCACAAATTTTGTAGATTTTCAATGCATTTAAACAATTGCAACTGTAATTTTTAGAATAATAAACTAATCATTTCAACAATGCCAGAACATTATTACCGGCAGCAGAGCTTGACAACTTTTGCCTTGCTGCCGATTCACAATCAGTTGATTATTGCAGTCCCTCTTCTTTTATATTCGTAGAATGGATCCTTCTTGCTTACTCATTTTTCATTGATTTCTTATAGAATTTTCGGTCACATTGCTCTGTGAATCATATCTTATTCTGAGAATATGAAAATAGAGTAAGATGTAACGAAATGTCCCATTTCGCACGCTTCACTCCCTATCGTCCTTTCAATTCTTTGCATATCTAAGTGCAACTCCCCATTGCCTTTCTGACTTCCATCCATTCTTAGTCAGTGTCCCTTCCTTGGCTTTTCGTGAGCGGCAGTCTCCCCTCGGTGGCTCTTCGTGAGCGGTTCCTTCCTCTTGTTGGCCTGGTGTTGGCCGGTTGCGACGATAAAACCTCTGAAAACCCAATCCCTCCCCTCGTCTTCTACATCGAAAGGCAGTGCAGTGAACTACAATAACAGCGTCTTGTTATTACAAAGAGAGATAATGGAAAAAAAACTGAACAAAAAGAGTAGCTCCGCTGCATGATGATTAATCCTCTCGTCGGGTTTTGGTTTGGCATTTCTGACATTGTTTAGCTTCAGGATGGTAGGCTGCAACGGCGACGTAACCTCATTTTGATATGCTTATTCGTTTTTGGTTGATTCAGAAATTCATCAATTTTAAAAACATCATATGAAAAATATTAATACTGGGATGAGTTATCCAAAAAGAGAAATGAAAAATTCTTAGAAGTAGGCGATGTCTCTGCTCAAGTCTTACGATTATAATGCCATTCAATATGCAACGCCAACAATCTGCTGCACCTTCGTCTGATTCAAATACCGATCTTGAATTAGTTGTTCAAACAGTCGTCGGGTAACTAAATGCCCTAGCCAGTGGTCATTAAAAAATCTCACTATTTTGATACGAGTGTGCAGAAAGGTCTCCCTGGGTTCTCCGAATACGGAAGCCGAAAGGAAAAGAAAAAGTCTGTGGACATCACATGAACACCACATGAAGTTTGAAATTGTATCATGCAACGAACGTGGCCATAAGCGCTCCTTTTCGTTCGCCCCTTTGTCAAATGGCAAGTCGCCGAGCATAAAAAGATATTCATCTTGCTGATAGATATTTTTTAGGGATCCAACGAGGATGAGCTCGCATGAATTTGTCCTGTTGTTTGGGAAGAGAATCGATGGTAGCAAACTGATGAATGAAATACTTTAAATTTTTCAAGCATTCGTACACAAGTTTTTCATTAAGTTCTCAAAAATACAGTTTTTTAATTACTTACATTCTATACATATTCAAAGAACTAATTTTGACAATTAATCAAAATTATTTTATATAAAATTACTTACATATTATTATGTTCATAATGATAAGGGAATCTACGAATAGATACGATAATTTCCAACATCAAAAAATTCACTGTAATGTCAGTTTACACCGACTTTTATTACAAATATCTAGGAAAGAACATTCGATACTATTGAAAATTCCGAAACCATGTGATAAAGTCGCGTACGAAGTGCATAGAAAGGTCAGCATGAGCAGTATAAAAGAAGCCGGCGGCATTGGAAGTCATCTCAGTCTCGTTTCTCCACTCTCTCAACTGCTCCGAAGATGGCCTACAACAATGCTGTCAGTCTCCGCTCTCTAACCCCTCACTATGTTTCATTCCCCCATATTTTCCGTCGGCTTACGCAAAATTTTGCCCTTTCCGACTTGGCTAAAGTTAACAGCCCCGTGTTTTTCTTTCGGATTTGCCGTGAAATCTTAATGCTCTGTTATTGCAGAACTACTCGGGATATCCCGGATATCAAGGGCACCAGGTCTACGCACAGCAGCTCCACCAGGGTCAAGGATACCAGGCCCACAACCAGCAGTTCTACCAGGGTCAGGGGTATCAGGCACCCGGTCAGGGGTACCAGGCACCCGGTCAGGGGTACCAAGCACCCGGTCAGGGGTACCAGGCACCCGGTCAGCAGCTCCAGCAAGGCCAGGGCTACCAATACCCGGCCCCCGCCCAGCATCTCCAGCAAAGCCAGGGTTACCAATACGAGGCCCCCGCCCAGCATTACCAGAAAGGCCAGGGTTACCCGCTCCAGGCACCCTCCCAGCAGTTCCATAAGGGTCAGGGATACCAGCGCCAGGTACCCTCCCAGCAGCTCCACAAGGGTCAGGGGTACCAGGCCCCCTCTCAGCATCTCCAGCAAGGCCAGGGTTACCAATATCAGGCCCCCGCCCAGCATCTCCAGCAAGGCCAGGGTTACCAATATCAGGCCCCCGCTCAGCAGCTCCACCAGGGACAGGGATTGGAGGGCAAGGCAAGGCCCACGTCCATTTTGAGCAATTGGAAAACGTTGATGATTATTGCAGGCGGGAAAGGGTCCGAGCACGGCAGCGGCAGTGCAACCGGCTGGAGTCGAAAACCTCAAGGCGCTCGTCACGGGAGTCCAGAATGTGCTTAAACTTGGCTTTACATCGGAATTTACATAGAGATAGGATTCTCTCTGATAGATTACGTGCAGAAAATTAAAATTAAAATCAAGTTTGCTTTTCAAAACTATTATGAAATGTGAAAGTTAATTACGGAATTTCCTCGGTTACGGAATTTTTTCATACTAATTATAATTTCCAGCTCGGCGTGATAGGACTCCTCGCCGAGTTCGACGAGCTCCGAGCTCCACCAGGGTCAGGGGTACCAGGCCTCCGCCCAGCAGCTCCACCGGGGTCAGGGGTACCAGGGCCCCGCCCAACAGCTCCAGCAGGGACAAGGTTACCAGTACGAGGCACCCGCCCAGCAGCTCCACCAAGGTCAGGGGTACCAGGCCAAGGTCCAGCAGCTCCAGCAGGGTCAGGGGATGCATGCACCCGGTCAACAGCTCCAGCTCCAGCATGCTCAGGTACCCCAGGCCCACGTCCATTTTGAGCAATTGGAAAACGTTGATGATTATTGCAGGCGGGAAAGGGTCCGAGCACGGCAGCGGCAGTGCAACCGGCTGGAGTCGAAAACCTCAAGGCGCTCGTCACGGGAGTCCAGAATGTGCTTAAACTTGGCTTTACATCGGAATTTACATAGAGATAGGATTCTCTCTGATAGATTACGTGCAGAAAATTAAAATTAAAATCAAGTTTGCATTTCAAAACTATTATGAAATGTGAAAGTTAATTACGGAATTTCCTCGGTTACGGAATTTTTTCATACTAATTATAATTTCCAGCTCGGCGTGATAGGACTCCTCGCCGAGTTCGAAGAGATTAGGAAGGAGACGCAAGCGATTGGAACGACTCCGAAGACGGCCTTTGACGCGCATCCCGAGAAGAATCGTTACAAGGGTACGGTAGATTTGACCAGCTGGAGGATACTGTAGATTCGAGCAGCTGAAGATCTTTGAAAGTCAAGGGTGCCTAATAGGAAAAAAGAAAATTTTTTATGGAACTTAATATTATGAAATAAATTCGAAGATTTTAAGTGATTCGAGCAGCTGAAGATTACCCTTTAACTTTTGTTTTAGACGTCTTCTGTGTCGACGCGTCCCGCGTTGTGCTCAAGTTCCCCGACGCCACCGACGACTACATCCACGCCAACTGGGTGGACGTGGGCGAGAACCGGAAGTGCATCTGCACTCAGGTAGGAGAGAAGGAACGGGAAAAAAGGGAAGGATTAAGTAGAGGAGAGAGAGAGAGAAAGAGAGAAAGAGATGGAGAGAGAGAGATAGTTGCGAGAGAAGCAGAGAAGAGCATTCGTGTCTTGCAGGGCCCGACACCGGCTACCATCAACGACTTCTGGCAAATGGTGTGGGGCGAAAAGGTGGGAGCCATCATCATGCTCTGCAACGTCGTCGAGCAGGGCAAGAAGAAGTGCGAGCAGTACTACTCGGAGGCAGTTAACGAGACGGTTAGAGAGAGAAATATTGGAGAGAAAGAGAGAGGGAGAGAAAGAGAGAGGAAGAGAGAGAGAGAAAGTGAGAGGGAGAGACAGGGCAGCGATGGAAGCCGAGGGACACGGGGCCGGTGACCGTGAAGGTGACTTCCAAGCGGGATGCGCATGAAGTCCTGTCCATCTCAACAGTCCAGCTCAGAGTCGGCTCGGTATAAGAAAATTAATAAAACCATAATAAGTAACTAAAATGTATTCAGGAGGTGCTATAATTTACTTTCATTTTAGAAAAAAATCAAATACAAAAAATGGCTAATGAATATATTTGAGAAAAATGAAAACATTTTATATTTACGTGTGCATTTTAATAATTAATTTCCAAAAATAAATATATTCATTAGATTCACGAGGTGGAGCACCTCCTCTGGCAGAACTGGCCCGACCGCGGAGTGCCCCCTCAGATGATGGCCTGCTTCAAGCTCATCGGGCTGGCTCACCTGATGGCTTGCTTCAATCCCGTTGTCATCCACTGCTCGGCTGGTCTCTCGTCTCTCACTCTCTAATCTCACTCTCCCTCTCTCACTTTGTCTCTATCTCTGCCTCCCCCCCCCCTCTCTCTCTATTCCTCAATCTCTTTCCCACTTTCGTCTCTCTCTCTATCTCCCTCTCTCTCCTTGTTTCTCATTCAAATCTCTTTCTATCTCGCTTTTTTCTCTTTCTCTGTCACTCTCTCTATCCCTCTACTCTTTCTTTCATATTTTAAAGAAATATTCATAAAAGCGCGTGCCTTGAGGGCGAGACGGGAGTCGGCGAGGGAGACGATCTTGTGCGAGGCCTTTCCGCCCGCTGCAGGGAAGGCACCCGCGCCCGGCTCAATGTTGATTGCGGCAGCCATTTCGGAGAGATTGCGAAGGAGGGACAGCCAAGCACCGAAGGGAGACACGCGTAGAATGATTCCATCCCTAGCGATCTGCCGCTTTTATTCATATTTCCCGATTCATATTTGCATATTTATCTTTGCACTCTTGGAGAGTCGAGTAAGTTGAAGAAACGTGACAAAGAGGTGCCTGCACTTATTTCTGTGTAAAGTGTTTGTACTTTGCCGAAGAATGTTTAAGGATCACCGTCCTCAAGTTTTCATTAAGTGGTCACGAATACAGTTTTATAATTTTCTTGTATTCTAAAAATTATTCTACACACAAATTTTGACATCAACAATCATCCTAATGTATGAAAGTCAGCCAATCATTTACATATTACGTTCATTATGATAAATGAATCTAGCAATAGATACGCAAATTTCCGAGATCAAAACAATTTACTGCAAACAAATTTGCAAATTTTATTCGAGAGCACCAAATGAAGTCGTGTATTCCTGAAAATATTCATGTTTAATGTTGGAATAATCCGTTCGAAATGCCAGTTTACACCGACTTTTATTACAGATATTTAGGAAAGGATATTTGATAATATTGAAAATTGTGAAACCATTCGACAAAGTCGCGTAAGAAGTGCAAATAAAGGTCAGCATGAGCAGTATAAAAGAGGCCCGCGGCATTGAAGTCATCTCAGTCTCGACTCTCCACTCCACCCTCAACTCCTCAACTGCTCCGAAGATGGCCTACAACTATGCTGTCAGTCTCCGCTCTCTATCCCCTCATTATTTTTCATTCCCCCCATATTTTATGTCGGCTTACGCAAAATGTTGCCCTTTCCCACTTGGCTAAAGTTAACAGACCCGTGTTTTTCATCCGGATTTGTCGTGAAATCCAAAAGCCTATGAATCTTAATGTTCTCTTATTGCAGAACTACTCGGGATATCCCGGATATCAAGGATACCAGGCCCCCAACCAGCAGTTCTACCAGGGCCAGGGGTACCAGGCCCCCAACCAGCAGTTCTACCAGGGTCAGGGGTACCAGGCCCCTAACCAGCAGTTCTACCAGGGTCAGGGGTACCAGGCACCCGCCCAGCATCTCCAGCAAGGCCAGGGTTATCAATACCAGGCCCCCGCCCAGCATCTCCAGCAAGGCCAGGGTTACCCGCGCCAGGCACCCTCCCAGCAGTACAACCAGGGTCAGGGATACCAGCGCCAGGTACCCTCCCAGCAGCTCCACAAGGGTCAGGGGTACCAGACCCCCGCTCAGCATCTCCAGCAAGGTCAGGGTTACCAATACCAGGCCTCCGCCCAGCAGCTCCAGCAAGGCCAGGGTTACCAATACCAGGCCCCCGCTCAGCAGCTCCACCAGGGACAGGGATACCAGGCCCCCGCTCAGCATCCCCAGCAAGGCCAGGGTTACCAGTACCAGGCACCCGCCCAGCAGCTCCAGCAGCGTCAGGGGATGTACCAAGGACCCGGTCAGCAGCACCAGCAAGGCCAGGGTTACTAGCGCCAGGCACCCGCTCAGCAGCTCCACCAGGGACAGGGGTACCAGGGCCCCGCCCAACAGCTCCAGCAGGGACAAGGTTACCAGTACCAGGCACCCGCCCAGCAGCTCCACCAGGGTACTTGGATATATGCACCCGGTCAACAGCTCCAGCAGGCTCAGGTAGACCAGGCCATTACTGTGCAAGGATCATCTTGGTGTAAAATATGCTCCTGAAAGTTATATAAGGGAATTTTTTACCTGAACATAATGTAACTGTTACTGGATGATTTGTTTCGCCGAATAGAAACTGATCTAATTTCATGGGAGACTAATTTTACATTTAATTTGATGGCTAAGGACTTTTTATAAGTGTATTTTATATAATTTTTTTTAAATTTAAATATGAATTGTATCAGTCAAAATATTTAATGTGTGATATGTTGCAGTAAAGTGAAATTATATAAATACATTAAGCCAGTTGCTAATCCTTAACTTGGCATTCATTTAAAGGTGCTTGAAACATTTTAATTTCAACCTAATTACAGTACCGCTGCCTGACGGGCGCCTATCCTCCTGTGCCCTGCCCTGGTTCTTCTCTGCCACTCCAAGATCTTCTACGACCCGGCCAACCTCTTGCCTCGAACTGTTCTCGGCTGTGTGGACATTCGGCGATAACTTCCACAAGGTTTAAAACATTATTTCTGGATTAAATTTTGTTCTTTTGTAGACTCATTACTTTAATATTCATTTAAATGTGTTTGAAACGTTCAAGACTTTTTTGATTTCAACCAAATTTCCGGCCCTTCCCATATCGTTTTTTTTTAAATCTTTTATTGCATGGGTTGGAGTGGTGCATTTAGCAATATAACTTTTTTCCTAAAACATTTTCAGTTAAAGAAGAAAAACACTGTTATTAAGTTGCTAAATTTTTATTGAAAGTAAACATGTGAATTATTTTTAGCTACCAATGATATTTTTATGGAATAAAACTTTATTTTCTCTATTCTTCAGGAATCGTCACGCCAATCCACACGCACGACGGCATCCTGCGCCTTCATCAAGCACGCATTGTCTACAGTAAGTGGTTGTTCACATGAGGGTACAGTATCCCAGTATCGCTATTAATATTTTACAGTAGTACTCTCGTTTCCTAGCACGTTCTGGCATACAAAGTAAGATTTCTGCTTACCATAATCTTTGTGATACCGTAATCTTCATTCATTGGAAGTCGTCGTTATATAATAATCTTTTACTTAAACTTTGTAGGAGTAACCTCGCTGTTAGCGCACGGCTGTCTCTCCTTCATTTGTTCTTCTCAGAAGACAACAACAACTGTTAATTCGAGGTAGCTTCCTTTTCGAAACTTAAAAAAATTTGTAAGTTGAGTCAGTTGATCAGTTGATGAAACGGGACTGTTCATAATTATTATTAACTTGGCTGATTTAGTGTATTTAATTTAATGTGTGATATGTTGCAATAAACTGATATAATATGTTGTAATAAATATAATATGTTGTAATATGTATATATAATATGTTGTATATAATATGTTGATATAATATGTTGTGATATGTTGCAATAAATTGCAATAAACTTCTGAGAGAGGATGGAACTCAAGGCCGAGTCGAGAAGGAGTGTCTATTTTACACCACAGTCCTGCGGGACTCCCTCCTCTCAGCTCTGGAATCGGTAGAACTCCAGCGTGTCCTTCAGTTGGCCCCTTCGACGGAGCGGGGTACACTCAAGTCGCCGTTGGATGGTAGTCGGTACACGGCGGTTGCCGACTCCCATCCAAACAAGCAGCTCCTCCCCCTTGTGCTGTACATGGATGACGTAGCGCCCGGATGCAACCTCAGACAGGCCTCATCCGTGCAGGCTCTGGTGTGCGCCTACTTCACTTTTGCCGGCCTTCCGGCCGCGTACTTCTCTTCGCAGGCCTTCAAGTGAGAGTAGTTCTTTTGTTTACATTAACGTTTCAAACGGCAAAAACGAATTATCCTTTTTTTTAGTCTACTAGACACCACTTCGCAACGGCATACGCTCATGACCATAAGGCTTTTCAATTCAAGCCGATTTTGCTCCAATTCAAAGTTAGTAGATTGGATGAATATGCACCAAACATTCTAGTTACAGTTCTTGGGTTACAGAGTGAAATCAACCAACTCTGGGAGAGTGGTATCTCGATCGTGTGGCACGGAGTGGAGAAAACGTTCTTCCCCTTCCTCCTCACACTAGCTGGCGATAACATGGCGGAGAATGAGATGAAACAGTTTCAAGTTCGTGCATTGTTTTGCATTACAAGTTTTGGTCAACCTAGTCATATTTCACTTAGGCTTCATTCTCCTCGGGGCAGCCTTGTCGCCTTTGCCTGACAAGGGCAGCCGATTTCTCCGCAGTGTTCAGTGAGATGGATTGTCAACTGAGAGACATGCAATGGTTGGCAAGAAATAAGCGTAGAAGCACAAATAACAGCGCTGTACAAATTCCAGGTTTGCGAATTCAGCGCCTGGGCGGGATGGTGTCGCGGGGATCTCACCATTGAATGAAATTGCCGGCTACCACACGTCTGAGGACTTCTATGTGGATTATGCCCACGATGTTAGCTAATCTTTTGCGTAGCTTCATATGAACTAATCAACTAAAGAAAATTTAAAGTTTGAGAGAATTGTGTTCAGGTCTTTGAAGGAGAAGCTCGGAGACTCATCGGAGTCTTCGTTAGGGCACTCGTGAGAAGTAGCGTCAGCATTGACACCATCAATGCTCGAATTGCATCCTTTGGACTTGGACCGAATGACAGGTCTAGCCGCCCCGGGTCCCTGCCGGCTAGCATTGCGAGAGGAGACGCGGCGACATCTCAGAAGGCCTGCCAGTGCCGCCTGCTTCTGAGGATCCTCCCATTCCTCTATCCCCTCTCGACGATCGCAGAGCAGCAAATCGGACAGCTCTACACTGTCTTCCATCACTTTCTAATGATTGTGCTGTCTCCGGTCCTCACTGAGAGAGACATCGAGAGGATGTCGGAACTCGCCAATGAATACGCGAAGTTGGCAGCGACTGTCGTGGATCTCGACCGAATTCGGCCGAATAGGGTCGGAGGGAAGTTGCGTCCTTCCTTCAAGACGCATGTTCTTCTGCACTACGCGTCTTCTGCTCGTCGTCTGGGACCGCCTTCTTTGCTGCACACTCTCCCTTTTGAGCAGTTGCATGCAGAAGTGAAGAGGAGAAGCTATATCACGCGGAATTATTCTTATTCCTACTTTTCGTTCTTGCCTTTACCTTAATGTCCAATCGTTAGACGACCGAATTTTAGTGCTGGTTCGGCGTGGAGAAGACGCATCCCGTCTCATGCGACTTCCCTACGAGATTCTCTCTCGTCCAGACACATTAGGACACAGACTGCGACGACGATCTTTCTGCTTATTCTTGCTATTTATATTTAATCTTTTCTTCTTGAATTTGCCGTTTTCAAATATTCCACTTGCTTGATACTTTTGAAAGGAGTCTTGCTCTAGTATTTATCTATTTTCTGAGCGCTTGATACCATTTTCGTTGGATAAGGAAATTCCCCTCGAATATTCATGATTCATTCTTTTTAATTAGGTTTTTAAGCTCTAGAACTTGTGATAATTCGTTCCTTCTTTAATATCCAACACTGGCAAGTAGTTCTACGTGATCACTTTAATATGTTAACTCTTTGCATTCGTACATTTATGTTTGAATGATTCTTTATTTGTACTTTTAAACCTATGACTTGATCGATCTCCGTTGCTTCATTTTATTTTTTTTACTTTCCAGGTCTCCTCTAGGAAACATTTGGTTGTCCTGTTAAAAGTGTAATCTTTAACCTGAACCTGGTGGAGAATTGTTTTAAATAAAATTCGCAAGAGGTGTGTGGTTATGCTGTGATGTTTTTCTTCTGTAAGAAGGTTTTAAACCACGAATCCATGTATCTAATAGTGAGATTGTTGTTGTTGCCCGTCTCTCTCTCTCTCTCTCTCTCTCTCTCTCTCTCTCTTTCTCTCTCTGCTCGGTTGGAGGATTCTATTATTTTTGTGTCTTCTTTCAGTTGTGTGCAGGCTTGATTGTAGAGAATGCTAAGAGGAGACACACCGGTGCCTTGGCTTGCAGCTGCTCGCATAATTGATCAAGGTATCATCTATCTATTCAAGTCGTAAGCTAATTTTTTTGCTGGTTTGCGCTACAAAATTAATTATAATTCCTAATTCTTTCATGTGAACGGCCAAGCGCTTCGACATCACCTGATGAAGCTGAAGAGCGAGAGGGATCTTTGCAAGTTAGGTCTTTTAACGGTTCATTAACTTTGCCTGTCTGATGCTTTTCGACTAGTTTTATTAAGTTTTATAAATCCCCATCAGATTTTAGGTGATTGTCAGCGAAATCAAAGTTCACGCTCTTCACTGCAGAGTCACCGACTCCTAGACAGTTAGATATTTAAATTACTTCCCATTTTTAATGTTTCATTTAAGTTTTAGAAGCTGCTAACTTTCTCACTTCGCAGAAGCCCGTTCGTTCACGCTGAACTATCTGCTCAGCACTGCGAAGCTGTCTGATCTGATGACTGACAAGAAGGGAACAGTTATCCTTCACAACCTGAGGAACGTCGAGGGCTACAGGCTACAGCACGTGGATGATCATCGGAACTACGTCAAAAGGAAAATCGCCAGCTTCGTCATGCACAATTGCAGCAGGTTTTTATACCACTGCCCATATATTTACTAATAAATATGTTTGGTTGCTTCAGACAGTTTCATCCGGAGGCTGTCTAGATCCGGCGGTTTGCTCTCCACCTCTTCGAAGACTTTCTAAACGTTGACGTGGTTTGTTACTTTTTATCTCCTTACAAGTGATCAACTATTTAACTGCATTCATTTCATTAATCAATGTTATTTTACCCTCTTTTTTGTACAGAGAACGTTTGTCGGTGCGAACGATGCAGCGGTGGAGATGCACGTCCGTCAAGTTCAGCAGAGAATGAAGAGAGATGGCCTTTATGCCCCGCGAGTTTACACGAGGACAACCAAGTACCCCGAGACGGTCTTACCGGAAACTCCGGCGCAATTACAGGTTTACTTTTCAAATGTTGGTCAGGCTGTTTTTCCAACAATTGAAATTCCATTAAATTTCTTCGATTTTACTGGTAAGTGTAATAATTCTAATCACAATTGCTCGCTTAACGCCATGAAAAATAGGATTGCTAATTAACTCAAACTTGAAGTTAAACAATGAAAAAATTCTAGCCCATATGTATATCCATATAAACTCATTGCAGGACGTAAATACGCTGATATATAAGTGCTCGACTCACGTCGCTCTTTTACGCGCAACGAGGTTCGTAATATCTTGCCAATACAAAAAAAATATATACCTAATTGGTTACTTTAATATTTAACATTTTATAATCGAAAAATGATCATTTGTTTCGTTTTTCGTTGAAAAATGATCATGCGGTTGAATTACGGTACATATATATATACCGTAATCCATTTCCCTTCTAAACATTCACCTTCTAAGAGATGCTCGTGTCGCGTTCTGCCGAAGCCATAGTCCACGGGAAGGATTCGATCGATACTCCATTCTTCCCAAAGCTGATCTTGTCAGTTTTTTAAAGATATATGTACTTAGATATATAATTAGATTTAAGGTAGAAGAATTTAAAGATATAACCAGAAGCTAAACTTTGTTTGTAGAATGATAGTATTTAGATTGTCGATGACTTTACGGCGTCGTGCTGCTCCTCGGCGTCGATGTTCTGTGAGAGATGGAAGACCTACATTGAACCAGCGATCCTGGCCTTTGCTGAGCGCGAGTTAGCGGATGGGCAGCACAAGGAGGCCGAAGAGTACAATACTCTTGGTGGAAGCCATGGTTATTACATTCATTTTGCAATCAAGTTGTTTATGGACTATATATCATCTAAAAAAATATTCTTACTGTATATCATCTAAAAATACGAACAACCTATTCAAATTGGCTTAAACTTCGTAGTAGCCACCTTTGTTGCAAAGTAAACTCTGTGTATACCGTATCCGTTTAAGTGGTACTCCGTCGCCTACCGTAATCTCCTCATCTATTTCAGATGGATCATCTCTCCTCGCTTTGCTGTGCCTTCTTCAGCTTTTTTCGAAAGCAAAGTATCGTCAGCTTAGCAGATGCACTCTAATCTTCGTTCAATTCGAGGTATTTTTTCCTTTAAATATCATTTTATACCGATTATTTTGTTAATATACAGAATTTACATCATAATTTAAACATGCTTGAGCATGATTTTTATTTATTTATATTTTTGCCTAGGACGAGCACAGCGTGAAGGGAGTCATGGCTCGTCTTTCGTCTTCCGGTGTTACTCAGCCCGTGCTGGTGGCATACGGCGACTCAAAAAGAGACTTCAAGAGACCTCATCGAGAACGTGGACATAACGGTAAGCAAGGTCGCCCTTACATAAAAGGGATATGTGCATGTGCGCGGAGAAAGAAAGGGAGAGAGACAGAGAGAGACAGAGAGAGAGAGAGGAGGGCTAAGCGAGAGAGAGAGAGAGAGAGAGAGAGAGCTACAGGGGCGAGAGAGGGAGAGAAAGAGAGAGTACATTCAAAGCAGACTGATTTCGGATGAAAACCAAATGCAGAAATGAAAAAGGAAGAAAGTTGTTTTTAAAATTTTTTTTTTAATTATCGAGAAAGCCCTTTTCAAGGTTCCTGGTGGATTCGTACAAGGACTGCTCACTCTCATCGCTTCATACTGGCTATTCGACCTCAAATTTCCGGCTGCAGTTGCCCCGGCCCTCGGACTCCTCTCATACATGGTCGGAGTCACGAAGAACAACAAGCTGACGAATGATGCGGCGCGAATCTACAGGGAGCTCAATTTGGGTTCGGTGCCGGTCGGGTGAAAATGTCTTTCTCTCTCTCTCTCCTTCTACTTCCAGATCCCATCGAGACGGCTCAGCGACATCGGACAATCACAGGTCAGTTCTATGCACTTTTGCAATATTTATAATTAGGTTTTTTCATATTTTATTATAATAAGTATTTTATTTGATAAATATACATAAAAACAACATACATAAAATTCTATCCGCCTGGCCGAAAAAATGAGAGACGTAACTTTTTTGCATCGACGTATAAGTTACGCCCCACATATCTTGCGCGATTGATCACGCAGCCGTCGGCGACGCGAGAACGTAACTTTTTTCATGCACATAAGTTACGCCCCACATATCTTGTGGGTGTCCACTTTGTAAGCAACGTCCAGAACCACTTAAATTGTTCCGGTGCATTAGAACCGCTTATAAGTGAAGGTCGAAAGTTACGCTCCACGTAACTCCCTTTTCTGTGTGTGGAGCACCACGAAGCCAGCGAGCGAATAGAATGTCGCGAAGGCCAGGTTTCTGTATTTTCCTGATTTTCCTTTAATTTCATAATTACTTTCAATATTCCAAAGTAATCGTTGACCTCGGCACCGTGGGCGAGGATGTACTGGAGGACCACGAAGCCCGCGAACGAATAGAAGGTGGCGAAGGCCAGATACGACATGGAGACCTCAAATGACAAATCTTTATCAATTATATATTATTTATTTTAAAAATTATAGCAAAATCCATATATCATCCATATTCATCTGACCGAGTCTAGGAGGACGCCAACGGCGAAGAGCGCAACGAACGCTCCGCCGAGGGAAGCGGCGAGCAGGTTCACTCGGGACGAGCCGACGGCGGGAGCGGCGTACTGTAAGAAGGGATACGGTAGGATGTGGGAGGAGACTGGATTCGGTATCATTCGCCAGGAATCTCAGATCAACAGACGTAGTAGGCAATTGCAGAGGTGGCCGGGAGGAGGAAGGCGACGGGCTCAGCGTAGATGTGGAGATGAGCGAAGGCTGAGCCAAGCAAAAGACCGGCGAGGCTGGCGTAGCCGAGCAGAGCGAAGCGGGCATCCTTGTCGGCCAGAGACAACTGTAACATTATTATTATTATTATTATTATTATTATTATTTTATTTCACTGTATTTATCTTATTACCATCTTTAAACTACATTTTGCTGTCAAAATTTGACAGCAAATCGTATTGTAGAAATGCACGTACTCCCCGGCGCTCTGGAACTCGACGCCGTACTGCTTGAGGAGGGCGGCCGGGTCGGCTCCCCCGGAGGCGGAGGCGGGAGGGACAGGAGCGTCTGCGGCGGGAGCGGGGGCTTCCGCGGCGGCGGGGGCAGCTTCGGGGGCGGCGGGGGCAGCGTCGATTGCAGCGTCAGCCATGGAGAGAGGGAGCGAAGGGACGAGTGGAAGAGAAGGAAGTGATAAAATGTTCGTTTTCAAAGTACATCGAATTTTCTAGGTTCAACCAAACCAAGCTTCTCAATATGATAAACTCGCTTCTAAGAGTCATGATATACATATCTCACCATCATTTTTATTTTCTCATTCGGAGAGTCTTTTTTGATTTTTTTTTCGACTCATTCTTGATACGATTGCCTTGGAAGACTCGGAGAAAAATATATAAAAGACTTGCTGAAAAGCTTGGCTGAAGTAAGTGAGAGGAGCAAGCGAAAGAAGTTATCAATTTATGTTACTCGCCTCGTGTAGAATCGCTTCTTCTCATTATGCGAATCAAATGGTTCCGGGATAAAAATGAGGCCGGTTAAGAGCAGAATAACGAATAATAATTAAAAGAATTTAAAAAATAGAAAAGCAAATCTAGTTTTTGTAAATAAAGTCCGCTCTGGCGCCTTTAGTACTTATTTGCTCAGCTGAGTGCTGAACCTGTATTCCCATTGTATATTCAAGTTTGCAAAATTCACTTCTGATTGTGAGAGGAATCAGGAGAGAACAGGCCGGATTCAAGGACTCATCAAAAATAGCCACCATTCGAAGGCGAGACAGCAGAATGATCTCTAAATGAAGCGACCCAAACTATCCATCGTTAGAAAAATTGTATTCGTATCTATGATAAGAGTTCCAACAAGTTCTTCCAATACTTTCTGAGCAATGTGTATTTCACAATATATGTACATCCATGCGAGCTTTATTTGATGTCTTGCGAGGTGGGTGCAGGGAACGGAGAGGGCAGTCACTCTGCCTTGAGTGGAAGGATGACCTCGCCGGCCTGCGCGCCCGCCTTGAACGGGGCCATGGGGACGGTCTCCTCGGCAGGCACCTGCAAATTGCAAAATGCAAGAGCCGACTTGATTTTAGAGAAGCATTTCATTGATGTGCCTCTCGCTTAGTTGGTTGTGTAAATTTTATTATGGTTTTCCTCTAGACCTCTGCCCACTGCACGACGAGCTTGTCGTCCTTGGGCGGGCCGGCCGAGCGGACAATGTCGAGGGTGCCGGATCATAAAATCATAAAAGCCGTTGCCTTGAGGGCGAGACGGGAGTCGGCGAGGGAGACGATCTTGTGAGAGGCCTTTCCGCCCGCGGCAGGGAAGGCACCCGCGCCCGGCTCAATGTTGATTGCGGCGGCCATTTCGGAGAGAGGGCGAAGGAGGGACAGCCAGGCGCCGAAGGGAGACACGCGTAGAATGATTCCGTCCCTAGCGATCTGCCGCTTTTATAGAGCCCTCGATTTTACCTTTGCATATTCATGTTGCACACACGAATACAGTTTATTAATTTCTTGTATTCTAAAATTATTCTAAACACAAATGTTGACATCGACAATCATCCTAATGTATGCAAATCAGCAAAATTATTTACCATAAAATTATTTACATATTATATTCTTTATGAGAAATGAATCAATAGATACGCTAATTTCCGACATCAAAAAAATTTACTGCAAACAAATTTGCAAATTTTATTCGGGAGCACTTAATGAACTCGTGTATTCCTGAAAAAATGCATGTTTAATGTTGGAATAATTCGTGCGAAATGCCAGTTTACACCGACTTTTATTACAAATACTTAAGAAAGGACATTTGATAATATTGAAAATTGTGAAACCTTTCGACAAAGTCGCGTAAGAAGTGCAAATAAAGGTCAGCATGAGCAGTATAAAAGAAGCCCGCGGCATTGGAAGTCATCTCAGTCTCGACTCTCCACTCCACTCTCAACTGCTCCGAAGATGGCCTACAACTATGCTGTCAGCCTCCGCTCTCTAGCCCTTACTCTTTTTAATCCCCACATACATATTTTACATTGGCTTACACAAAATTTTACCCTTTCCAACTTCTTTGAAGTTAACAGACCCGTGCTTTTTTACCGGTTTTGAAAAAAAGCCTAGAAAACTTAATGACCTCTTACATATTGCAGAACTCCGCCGGATATCAAGGGCACCAGGTCTACGCCCAGCAGCTCCACCCGGGTCATGGGATGTACCTGGCATCCGGTCAGCAGCTCCAGCAGGGTCAGGGACAACAGGCCCCCGTCCAGCAGCTCCACCCGGGTCATGGGATGTACCTGGCACCCGGTCAGCAGATCCAGCAGGGTCAGGGACACCAGGCCCCCGTCCAGCAGCTCCACCCGGGTCATGGGATGTACCTGGCACCCGGTCAGCAGATCCAGCAGGGTCAGGGACACCAGGCCCCCGTATAGCAGCTCCACCCGGGTCATGGGATGTATCTTGCACCCGCTCAGCAGCTCCAGCAGGGTCAGGGAAACTAGACACCCGGTCAGCAGATCCAGCAGGATCAGGGATACGAGCAGGAAGCCCCCGCGCAGGGTCAGGAGTACCTCGGAGAGGGCTACGGGTCCAGCTACGAAGCGCCTGAGCAGATCTCCAAGCAGTACGGCAACCGCCCCGCCTTCTACGATTCTAACCGCGGTCTGTTCTAGCAGATAATCGTGTGGATGAATAACGAAATAAAAATTAATCATTATTCAGGAGTCTACTACGACGGCCAGCGTGCCTACTTCTACAAGCCCAGCGGAGGCCACGGCTCGTCTTCCGGCTCCAAACTCGCCGCTGGCCAGGCCCACCACTCTTCTTCCGCCTCCAACCTCGCCACTGGCATCGACATCCGTGCGCTCCCCATTCTCCGCGTCGGCAACGGCACTGAGGTGGCGTTGCATGTTCAATTCTGACCTTACTTTAGCAAACGCAGTAATCAATATATATTTTAGGGTAAACTCGAGGAGATCCGCCGCATCGTCGCCTCGGTCTACCTTGGATAGAGCCCACGCCTTGGGCACCTTCATCTCCCCAAGCCCCTCTCCAGCAGATACACATTTCCAGAGTCTCCGGCATTTCCCAGTCATGGGCCGAATAAAATAGTATTGCACAATTGTTTTTATGAACCGCATCCATTGATGATCAAAGCGGGCCGGGCCCTAGGCCCGGCCCGGCCCGTTGCTAATTTGGCGGGCCCGGAAAATAGGGCCCGGCCCGGCCCGCGGGACAGCGGGCCGGGCCTGGGCCGGCCCGGGCCTGGTTTTGACCATCCCTGACCGCATCACAAAGGCAACACCAGTAGAATTGAAATTCTTGCAACCGTTGGACTTTTTATAATTTAGCAAATGAATAGTTTGTTTTTTCACGGAGTTTCAAAAAAAAATACAGAAAATATTTTATCCAAATCAATTATGTTCCTATGTGGACATACATATTTTGAATAGCTCACAATTTGAAGAATATAAGAATTGTCGTACATTCTTTGAACAGAACTTTACGAAGGAGTTAAAATTTCTTTCAAGATTGGCAATGCGCCCGCTACGAAACCCTTACAATCAAATTAATAATTAATGATAAAAATAAATAAGTGTTTACTGTGCCTTTTAATACTTATTCTTTAATATTATTACAAAAGGAAAATATTTGGAGCATTCATGATACTAATTTTTTTTAGCCAACTTTTTACTTCGGAACTTTCGGAATGTTTCGAAATTTAAGATTAACGAAAGTAGATTTGGCTAACATATTTAGATTTAGGCACTCAGGTTTTACCATAATCGAGCATTAAAACGACATACCGTATTTTCTCTATTAGTGCCCCTCCCTCTATTAGAACCCCCCTCTAATAGTGCCCCCCTCTCGCAAGAGTATTGAAAAATAGTACCTCTCCCTCTAATAGAACGACCCCCCCCTCCAATAGTGCCCCCCCCTTATTGTCTAATAGAGACATACCTGGAATCTATGCTTGAGGTATGGGATGCTCTTACCAATGAACTGATTGCAAATTCAATCAAAATCTACGGTAAAACTGATATTCCAGTGATGATTCCATTGAAGTAGAGCTATAATACTTTGTTTTTGTGAATAAAATGTTGTTAAAAAACTTTTAGTCAATCACATTGAAAAATAGTACCCCTCCCTCTAATAGAACCCCCCCCCCCCTTCTAATAGTGCCCCCCTCTCGCAAGGGTATTGAAAAATAGTACCCCCGGGAGCACTTATAGAGAAACTACGGTAATTACTTGTCTTCATGTCTCAAAAATTTACCATATTGTTTTCAACAAATTGGCGCAGTAAACGAACAATTTGGTTGGACATTTGAAACTTTCCGAATTCGACTTGAACAGCAGAGCCGAAGACTTTGACAAAGTGCATCGCATTTTCATTAATTTCATAATTATATTCAACATTATTATGTATTTGGTAACATTTGAGCAACATTTATATATGTATGTAGGTATATACGATAAACTGAGTGAATGTGCAAAAATGAGAAGACCCGCTACTTTCCGAGGGATCGGAAGGGACCCTTTCTTCGTGCTCACAGCACAAATATCAATGGCGTCTATTTGGCTTCCGGCCCGAGGTCAACGGATTTCTCGTGGGAGTCGTTAAAACACTTTCAATATCTCTTTCGACTCAGCTCTTATCGCCCCGTGAGCTAGAGCTAAAGAACGCAACTTCTTCATACGGTCATTTTCATATATTTGTTCAGTTCTGTGGAACCAATTTCATGTAGAAAAACAAACAAATATAGCCTAACGGCCTTTACTTCTGTGAGTGAGACGACGGGGAATGGAAGAGGAGGGAAGGGATCCCAAGTGGGTTGGGAGGGGGGAGGGCGAGGAATTACTGGCTCCCTACTTCCTAGGCCTCGTACGGCTCGCGCGTGCCGAAGAGGAAGAGGCCGAGAGCCTTGGCGTAGAGGAATCCCGTAAGGTACGCCAGCTGGTAGACGTGCTCCGGCTGAAAATAACAATGTTTAATTTACCGATTTTTCTTTTATTTCATAATTACATTCTACATTCCAAAGTAATCGCTGACCTCGGCACCGTGGGCGAAGATGTACTGGAGTACCACGAAGCCAGCGAGCGAATTGAATGTCGCGAAGGCCAGGTACAACGCCGAGGCCTCAATATTATATTTTTGACATTTTTATTTCTGTATTTTAAATAATAAAACTAAATCCATATATCATCCATATTCATCTGACCGAGTCTAGGAGGACGCCAACGGCGAAGAGCGCAACGAACGCTCCGCCGAGGGAAGCGGCGAGCAGGTTCACTCGGGACGAGCCGACGGCGGGAGCGGCGTACTGTAAGAAGGGATACTTTAGGATGTGGCAGGAGACTGGATACGGTATCATTCTTCGAGAATCTCAGATCATATATCCAGAATGCAACTGACGTAGTAGGCAATTCCAGCGATGGCCGGGAGCAGGAAGGCGAAAGGCTCAGCGTAGATGTGGAGATGATCGAAGGCTGAGCCAAGCAAGAGACCGGCGAGGCTGGCGTAGCCGAGCAGAGCGAAGCGGGCATCCTTGTCCGCCAGAGAGGACTGCAACAGTTCGTCTTCACTTCATTTATCTGATTGCCATTTTTAACTTATATATTTCTCAAATTTTGACAGCAAATCGAATTGCAGACATGCACGTACTCCCTTGAGGGAGTAGTGGTAGGCGTAGAGGGGCACGGCGACGAGGGCAGCGAAGGCAGCACCGAAGCCGCCGAAGAAGGCGCCGACGAAGTGGTGGAGGAGATTGGAGCCGAGGGAGAAGGACACAGACGCCGCGAGCACCAGCACCGAAGACCACAGGAAGATGGAGAGAACCTTGAAGTATTGACAGATTAGTAATAAAGTCAATGATTAACAAAGAACGTATTTCGATCATTTGAATTTTTCATTGTCGAAAGATGGAGAGATGTAAACATCAAAACATAATTCTTCTATAAATTGTAGCCGTTCGAAATGTGTAGAAACCTTCGCCGGTGGCGCGGCGGCGTCGGCCGTGTTGGAAAGGACGGCAATAGCGGCGTCCTTCTGGGCGAGCAGCGAGGCTTGGAAGGAGGCGACCAGCTCCTGGGCGGACTGCAAGGCAAAATGATCCTTTTCAAGAATAGAATGCGAGAGGGCAAAACAGCAGAAATGAAAAGAAAGGTTGACTCCTTGGAGGGCGAGTGCCTTGGCCTTGTACTCGTCGCCGGCGCTCTGGAACTCGACGCCGTACTGCTTGAGGAGGGCGGCCGGGTCGGCTCCCCCGGAGGCGGAGGCGGGAGGGACAGGAGCGTCTGCGGCGGGAGCGGGGGCTTCCGCGGCGGCGGGGGCAGCTTCGGGGGCGGCGGGGGCAGCGTCGATTGCAGCGTCAGCCATGGAGAGAGGGAGCGAGGGGACGAGTGGAAGAGAAGGAAGTGAAGAGCTGTAAGTAAAATGACAGCCAGCGCTGCTTTTATACTGCCCAATTTGCACTTTGCTCTCACTTCTCAGAAGTGCATGAAAACTAATTTTAAAAAAAGGAATTTTACATTCGAACCAATTTCGCAATTTTTAAGGAAACTTATAATACATTTGAAAATGGAACTCGCATAAATTTTCGATTTCCAAGTTTATCGCACTTTCTAGGATCAATCCAACCGAACTTCTCAAGAAGATAAACTAGCTTCTAAGAGTCATAATATACATACATATCACACCACCATTTCTATTTTCTTATTGGGAGTCTTTTTTGAATTTTTTCAACTCATTCTTGATAAGATTGCCTTGGAAGACTCGGAGAAGAATATATAAAAGACTTGCTGAAAAGCTTGGCTGAAGTAAGAGAAAGAAGCTATCGATTTATGTTACTCGCCTCGGGTAGAATCGCTTCTTCTAATTGTGTTCCGTGGATAAAATGAGGCCGGTAAAGAGCAGAATAACGAATAATAACTAAAAGAAGTAAAAAAAAAATAGAAAAGCAAATCTAGTTTTTGTTAATGCAGTCCGCTCTGGCACCTTACAATTAGTACTTCAGGCTGAGTGCGTTCCTTGCATTCCATTGTATATTCAAGTTTGCAAAATTCATTTCTGATGGTGAGGGGAATCGGGAGAGAACAGGCCAGATTCAAGGACTCATCAAAAATAGCCACCATCCGAAGGAGAGACAGCAGAGAGATCTCTCAATGAAGCGACCCAAACCATCCATCGCTAGCACATTGTATTCGTGTCTATGATAAGATAAAGATATCCAACTGATTCTAATAAGTTCTTCCAGTACATTCTGAGCAATGTTTATTTCACAATATGCGAGCTTTATTTGATGTGGTGCGAGGTGGGTGCAGGGAAAGGAGAGGGCAGTCACTCTGCCTTGAGTGGAAGGATGACCTCGCCGGCCTGCGCGCCCGCCTTGAACGGGGCCATGGGATCGGTCTCCTCGGCAGGCACCTGCAAGTTGCAAAATGTAAGAGGCGACTAGGGAACAATTTAAGGAGCGATTTTAGAGAAGCATTTAATTGATGCGCCTCTCGCTTAGTTGGTTGTATCCATATTATTATGGTTTTCCTCTAGACCTCGGCCCACTGCACGACGAGCTTGTCGTCCTTGGGCCTGCCGGCCGAGCGGACAATGTCGAGGGTGCCGGTGGCCTTCGGCTCGAGGAAGCTGTACACCGGATGCACGCGGTAGTGCTCGTTGTTCGAGGACTTCACCTGAAAAACAATTTAATATTTTAAAGAAATATTCATAAAAGCGCGTGCCTTGAGGGCGAGACGGGAGTCGGCGAGGGAGACGATCTTGTGCGAGGCCTTTCCGCCCGCTGCAGGGAAGGCACCCGCGCCCGGCTCAATGTTGATTGCGGCAGCCATTTCGGAGAGAGGGCGAAGGAGGGACAGCCAAGCACCTAAGGGAGACACGCGTAGAATGATTCCATCCCTAGCGATCTGCCGCTTTTATAGAGCCCCCGATTCATATTTTCATATTTATCTTTGCACTCTTGGAGAGTCGAGTAAGTTGAAGAAACGTGACAAAGATGTGCCTGCACTTATTTCTGTGTAAAGTTTTTGTACTTTGCCGAAGAATGTTTAAGGATCGCCGTCCTCAAGTTTTCACGAATACAGTTTTATTAATTTCTTGTATTCTAAAATTATTCTAAACGCAAATTTTGACATCAGCAATCATCCTAATGTATGCAAATCAGCAAAATTATTTACCCTAAAATTATTAACATATTATGTTCATTATGATAAATGAATCTAGCAATAGATACGCTTATTTCCGACATTAAAAAATTTACTGCCAACAAATTTGCAAATAGTATTCGGGAGCACTTAATGAATCGTATATTCTTGAAAAAATGCATGTTTAATGTTGGAATATTCCGTGCGAAATGCCAGTTTACACCGACTTTTATTACAAAAATTTAGGAAAGGATATTTAATAATATTGAAAATTGTGAAACCGGTCGACAAAGTCGCGTAAGAAGTGCAAATAAAGGTCAGCATGAGCAGTATAAAAGAGGCCCGCGGCATTGGAAGTCATCTCAGTCTCGACTCTCCACTTCGCTCTCAACTGCTCCGAAGATGGCCTACAACTACGCTGTCAGCCTCCGCTCTCTAACCCTCACTCTTTTTCATCCCCACTTATTTTACATCGGCTTACACAAAATTTTACCCTTTTCAAGTTGTTTAAAGTTAACAGACCCGTGCTTTTCTACTTTACTGCTGAAAAAAGCCTAGAAAACTTAATGCTCTCTTATTGCAGAACTCCGTCGGATATCAAGGGCACCAGCCGCGCCATTAATCTTACGTTCTGTCAATGACATGTCGTCGACATATAGTCACAACCGTTTTTGGTCATGACCACGTCGACGACAGGTCGTGACCATGGTCTTGAGCATTCTTCGCAATAAAGAGCAGATGCTTATATTTCTAATTTTCTTCTCGAAATAGTTTTTTTATACTTTAAGTCACTTTAAAAAGGTTTCATATGTTTATGCATAGATGGCTTTTCGTCTTCTTCATCTCCCTCAGCGCCAACGGAGACCTAAATTGCCCTACATAAGGCAGGACCACAACAGACTATGCCTTCCCAATGAAGAGCTTTTCGCGAGGCACTATCGCTTGACACCTACAGATGTCGATTTCGTCGTCCAAGTAGTCTCTACAAGTCTTAATCTTCACATGCAGGGAGCTTGGACTATAAGAGAGAAAGAGAGACAGAGAGAGAGCCAGAGAAAGAGAGAGAGAGAGAGAGGAGAGAGAGAGAGAACGGGAAAGAATCATAGTCATAAATAGTAAGAAATAGAGGCACGGCATGGAAGAAAAAAAAAGAACTTCACAGATTCCCCACCACTGCATGCAGGACATTCCCCATTCTGGACTTTCATTACTACTAGTCAAAAGCGGAACACAAGTGGATGAGCTTTATGCATTATGTGGGCCGTTTATGTTATTTACTAGAAACTAGAGAATATTTAAGACTAGCATTATTAAGCCTGCCATCACAAAGTAACTTGCAAGGTTAGCGAGTGTAAGGGTTAATGAGAGTCTCCATTAATGAGAGCAACATCCTAAAAGGCATCCAAAGATGATTTTACATAGGAAAGCGACAGAAATGTGACAGGAAAAGAACGGGAACAGAATCAAGTACAAGAGAAACAGCACCGCAAAAAAAACACTTGTTGTGTTTGCGTGCAACGTCGAAGGCCGCCGCTGGGGAGGGGGACGAATACGGAAGGAGAAGCAGCGCGTCCAGCTTGTTGTCCGACAGTTGGCGAATGCGGACCATTCCTCGATCGTCAATTCCATCGCTGAAACACAATATATTAGCTACTTATGAGCTGAGTAATTTGAGAAATATCAATGTGGAACAACAATAAGCATGATTTTCAGCGATTTATTACGGTAGGTTTATACCGTATTCGCTTGAACACCATGGAAACACAGTGCATAACATTTATATTTAATGTGGAAATCGTTCTAGGAGTGTAATTTGATACATAAACGTTTTTTAGCAGCTACAATTAAATGCTGGAAATGATTTTTACAAAAATGAAGAACGACTTTCATTTATTAATTACGGTAGCTTTGTTGTATATTACGGTAACTTACCCGCTTGAACACCATCCGAAAATGAGCTTAATCATGTTAAATATAGCTAAATTACAGTTAGTTCAAATAACAAAGATCCGACGAAAGGTTTGCATTACTAAATGTGCATTCTCACGGTAAGACCGTGAACACCAAATCAATGTTGAAAACAAAGAAAACAATCTTAACATAGGAAGACTATACCTTCCTGTTAGGTTGGAATACTTACCGCGACAGAACTACGAAGATATTTAGTCTCATTGAAGCAAAAAGAATGAGTTTTGCAAACCTTCTCGTCAATTCCAAGAAGGTTGGCGAGGATGCGATCGAGCCCAACGCAGCATGTAGAAGGCGCGTTTGTGCACGGCACATATCAACCATTTCTTCAGCCAGCGCGGTTGTCGTTCGGCACATGGAGGCCAAATCCTGCATCGTCGAGCTCAGCTTCCGGAATGCATCCGATTCCGCCTAAAATAAAAGACTTCTACAGAAAGGAACTCAAATCTTACATTGTAAAAAAAAGTGGCAGTTGTAGCATTTGGTTCAAAGAAAAAGCAAGAAAAGGAAATAAAACAAGAAAAATAGCAGTACTATTAAGTTGAAAGGAAGAAAAGGAGCACTTGTAGTGTTTGGTTTAAAAGAAAACCTGGATAAGTTCGAGCTGGCTTCGGCGGAGCATCGATTCGGAAGCAGCTCGCGAGAGACGTGGATGGCGACCAACATTTGCCTTAAAATAACACATTAAATAAAATAATAGTTTATGATTCAATGTTTACGCATAGAAAAAAAAAGAAAAGAAAAGAAAAAAGAAAAGCACGAAAAAAAGAAAGAAAGAAAGGAAAGCCTAATCTAATCAACAAGATTTTACTACTCGGCAAAAAGCAAGTTGATGGAAGGAAGAAGAATTTCCGGAAATTATAAAGCATAAATGAAAACCAATTAACCTGCTCAGCATCCTCTTCGTTCTGATGCGAGAGAGCGAGCGGGGGTTGAAAGATCGCTGTACCATGACCGCGGCGCTCACTCGGATGATGTGGCTCTTGCTGGTGGATGCTTTCTTCTTCTTCTGTCAGTTGGCCATCGTCTTGTTCGAGCACCTCATGAGGTCGAGCAATTCTGCTTGTTGCTCGCCAGAGAGTGCGGGTGACGACATCTTGTTCAAATGAAATACAAATAACTAGGTGATAACAGAAATTAAGCAACAAAACAACAACAATCAAGAACTTTTAAGATTGAAAGCTGGCTGACAAATGAAAATTATCCCGCGCAAAGCGCTTTTAAAAATTACGGTATAAAGTGTACATTGAGTCACACATTCAGTTGAAATGATGAATTTGGTCATGACTCACGGTCATATCCACGAGCGTGTCGCTCTGCCTCTCTCACTAAAGTGTACTATCTCGCTTTGGTCATGACCATGGGTGGCGGCCGAGTGGACATGACCACCAAATTATTACTCTGCGGTCATGACCGTGTCAATGACACATGCTGGACAGGTCGCAACCCATGTGTATTAAGATAGGCGGTTTTGTTTTCTGTCATTGACCGGTGTCAATGACATACAAATTGGTCATGACTGTGTGTCGACGACGTGTCATTGACACAAAGTAAGATTAATCGCGCGGCAGGCCTACGCCCAGCAGCCCTACCAGGGTCAGGGGATTTTCCAGGCACCCGCTCAGCAGCTTCAGCAGGCTCTGGGACACCAGGCTCACATCCAGCAGCCCCACCAGGGGCAGGGGTATCTCTCTCTTCTTCTTGATTTCACACTGGTTCACCTTCTGCGAGTCGTCTGCCATAGCCTCGACAATGATGCCCTGCGCGCCCTCTGCCTTGAGCTCGTATTCATCTCCCCAAGTCATCTCGGAAGCAAGATGACGGCCTCGTATCATTGGCGAAAACTGGAAAAAATTATTTTGACAAATTTAATTTACATTTTTAAATGAGCATTTTGTCTGACAATTGGACGAGATTTCGGGGGCTTGACTTCATTATTTAGCGAAATTTCAATTTAAAAACTCTTTCAAGCTTAAATCAGGCGAATGAATTAGGAGAAATGCGAAGCTGACGCATAAGACGTGCAGATGAAGAAGCTTGTTAATGTCCGTCGGAACACGATGCCAAAACTGAAAATGGCAATTTATAATGTTGGTGGCGATCGAAACAAGTCTCGAATTCGATGCTAATCTGAGCAATGGACTGACTCGGATGTTTGTTTTCGTCTTCATTTGTTCGAATTAATTATGGGATAAAATTTTTAAAGTAGCGAAATGTTGGCATAAAATAGGATATTTTTGAAAGAAAACCCCAAAAAGTGAATAAATATATGAATTATGAATATTATTGTTTATTCACTTTGTTTAAAAAAAACTATATCATATTTTGACATGTTTACGCTTCACCTACTCTCCCCCTTGCACTCTCCGCTTGAGTTCGCGAGAGACGTGGATGGCGACCAACATTTGCCTTAAAATAACACATTAAATAAAATAATAGTTTATGATTCAATGTTTACGCATAGAAAAAAAAGAAAAGAAAAGAAAAAAGAAAAGCACGAAAAAAAGAAAGAAAGAAAGGAAAGCCTAATCTAATCAACAAGATTTTACTACTCGGCAAAAAGCAAGTTGATGGAAGGAAGAAGAATTTCCGGAAATTATAAAGCATAAATGAAAACCAATTAACCTGCTCAGAATCCTCTTCGTTCTGATGCGAGAGAGCGAGCGGGGGTTGAAAGATCGCTGTACCATGACCGCGGCGCTCACTCGGATGATGTGGCTCTTGCTGGTGGATGCTTTCTTCTTCTTCTGTCAGTTGGCCATCGTCTTGTTCGAGCACCTCATGAGGTCGAGCAATTCTGCTTGTTGCTCGCCAGAGAGTGCGGGTGACGACATCTTGTTCAAATGAAATACAAATAACTAGGTGATAACAGAAATTAAGCAACAAAACAACAACAATCAAGAACTTTTAAGATTGAAAGCTGGCTGACAAATGAAAATTATCCCGCGCAAAGCGCTTTTAAAAATTACGGTATAAAGTGTACATTGGGTCACACATTCAGTTGAAATGATGAATTTGGTCATGACTCACGGTCATATCCACGAGCGTGTCGCTCTGCATCTCTCACTAAAGTGTACTATCTCGCTTTGGTCATGACCATGGGTGGCGGCCGAGTGGACATGACCACCAAATTATTACTCTGCGGTCATGACCGTGTCAATGACACATGCTGGACAGGTCGCAACCCATGTGTATTAAGATAGGCGGTTTTGTTTTCTGTCATTGACCGGTGTCAATGACATACAAATTGGTCATGACTGTGTGTCGACGACGTGTCATTGACACAAAGTAAGATTAATCGCGCGGCAGGCCTACGCCCAGCAGCCCTACCAGGGTCAGGGGATTTTCCAGGCACCCGCTCAGCAGCTTCAGCAGGCTCTGGGACACCAGGCTCACATCCAGCAGCCCCACCAGGGGCAGGGGTATCTCTCTCTTCTTCTTGATTTCACACTGGTTCACCTTCTGCGAGTCGTCTGCCATAGCCTCGACAATGATGCCCTGCGCGCCCTCTGCCTTGAGCTCGTATTCATCTCCCCAAGTCATCTCGGAAGCAAGATGACGGCCTCGTATCATTGGCGAAAACTGGAAAAAATTATTTTGACAAATTTAATTTACATTTTTAAATGAGCATTTTGTCTGACAATTGGACGAGATTTCGGGGGCTTGACTTCATTATTTAGCGAAATTTCAATTTAAAAACTCTTTCAAGCTTAAATCAGGCGAATGAATTAGGAGAAATGCGAAGCTGACGCATAAGACGTGCAGATGAAGAAGCTTGTTAATGTCCGTCGGAACACGATGCCAAAACTGAAAATGGCAATTTATAATGTTGGTGGCGATCGAAACAAGTCTCGAATTCGATGCTAATCTGAGCAATGGACTGACTCGGATGTTTGTTTTCGTCTTCATTTGTTCGAATTAATTATGGGATAAAATTTTTAAAGTAGCGAAATGTTGGCATAAAATAGGATATTTTTGAAAGAAAACCCCAAAAAGTGAATAAATATATGAATTATGAATATTATTGTTTATTCACTTTGTTTAAAAAAAACTATATCATATTTTGGCATGTTTACGCTTCACCTACTCTCCCCCTTGCACTCTCCGCTTGAGTTCTTTCCACGCGCGCATTCCCGCCTTCTCGTCGGGTCGCAGCGCCTTCTTCGCGTTTCCCGCGCCGACCTCGCGGCCTCTCTCAATGTACTCGAAGACGCGGACGCCCACCAAGTCGCATCCGTTGATCGGCTAATTAAAATTTATTTTAATTTTTTTAAACTTTAGCTATATTAAGTAGAACGTGCCAATGTACCATCAATATCTCTTTCTTTATTTTTGTAGCTCTTCTGTTACGAATAATTCTAGCTTTAAAATCGTTTTAGATTGAATTAATTAATTCTGTTCTCCAATTTTTCAGTTGATTTAAAGGAGCTCTAACAACTGGCGGTACAAGTGCACAAAAGTCGGAATATTCTGAAAATTCAACGGAACATGCTATGAAGTCCCTACTTTTCAAAACAAACACCAAATCTGCACAATAAACGATTTTGCTAACTTGTCCTGTGTAAGCAGAAGCAGCGATGAACCCGACCGAATGCAGCTTTCCGTCATCGCTGAAATGGCATTTTTGGATTTTTTTGGTTGTTACATAGTATGCCAACATATACATAGATATTTTGGACCTGACAAAATCTAAATTGAAAAGCAATTAAGTCAGAAATCAAATTGTGCGTAGTTTGTTCAAACATATGAAAAGTTGGAGAGGGGTCTGCTTGTACGTAGGGCCATTACAGCCCTAGTACTTTCGGACGGGCTTGGGGACCCTAACGTCTAAAGTACGGCTCGCAGTCGTCGGCGGTGAGGCCGAGCGCCGCTGTCACAGCGTACTGCGTGCGGAACTCGTTGAGCAGGAAGTTAAGCACTGCGAAGCCGTCGCTGGGTTCAGCCTGAACAAGTAAGACTTTTTCTTCTAACTTTTCTTTTTTGTTTCGTATATGACAATAAGAAATCTATAATATAGCCGTCTTACATAGTTTGCTAAATTATAATTTTTTATGTTAATTTAAGGAAATCAACGCAAACAGAGCAGCATCGAACCTGGCGAATAATGAACCGATCAAAGTGGACGTTCTTCCGCGCCGCGGCGGCAGCTGCGAATTGACGCCTTTGACCAGCAGCCTTCTCCAAATTTTTAAGTTTATTTTGCGAAATAAAATATTCATATCTTAAGATATTTTTCAAAAATATTATCTCGTAAACCATTCGAAACTCACCGGAAGGAAAACCTTTTTGCTATGGAGAAGCGCGCGCAATCGCGAAGCAGTAGTGGCCATAGTATACGCGTATGTATTTTTCTTCCAGATGGCTGCTGGGTGAAGTAGAAAAGAAAGTAAAGAATTTAATTTATTTAAAAAAGAACTAAATTAATTTGCATTCGAATGAATATAACTCCCTCCCCGTATACAATACCCTGTAAGCCTCTGAGACAGCAAGAGGTGTTGGTGGTCCTTTTTATAGCGGGCCACTGCGAGTGTTTTAGCTCTCTCTCTCTCTCACTTTCTCTTTGTCTCTCCCTCTCACCCACCCACTCTCTCTATCATTCCTTTTATCTCTATATCCCACTCACTCGCTCCCTCTCTGTCACCAAGGTAGAGAATTGCAGAGTTGTACTCAAAAGGGATTCTTATCGAAGAGAAAGGAGAAATGTATACTTCCATCCCTAGCTCTTTGCACCTTCGTTTACTGTGACCTTTTATTATCTGTCATTATTATTCTCTGTCGTAGACTAATTCCTCCTGATCTCCCTATGCCTATGTCTCTTTCTTATTCTCTCCTCCCTCTCTTTGTCTATAATATTCTCTCCTCTCTCGCTCTATTTCACGGTGCACCCCTTGTCAGCCTCTTCCCTGTATTAAGTGAGAGACCAAAAAAAACATTCTCCACTCCATTTATCAAAGGTAAATGTAATTCCAGCTAAAAGCGGAACACTTAGAGATTGCTGCCCTCGGTAAGCTTTCACATTCGATCGGGCTGGATGTCGGCCAGGACCGGCTTCCCCTGCTCCTCAAGTCACTCTGCGATATGGGGAAGGATAGATTTTCAATTTTAATACGCTCTTCTTCTCTCTGTAAAGAGCTATGACTTACTCAAGAGAATATTCACTTCTGACCATGAGCATTTCCTAGGAAACTCAAGTAATCAGGCTACATAAAATATATCGAGATATGTCCATCATTCGATTCATTTCTAATCTAGAAAATAAAAACTCAACGAACTACCATGATTGAGAAATATGTGAACAGTGACTGGACTATGGGAGAAATTAGAATCTTGTGAATAAATCATATGAGGTGTCAGTAATGTAAAAGAATATATTTTCATGGACTTGGCGTTCTTAAAGGAGGTCTCCGGCGAATTATTAACCTTTTAAAGCATGAATCAGTTCGTCTCGTCATAAAACGCAGCTCCAGAAAGCTTGAACGATTTTTATCTTATCATTTCAGAATTAATGTCATGTAAAATCTCACCGGTAAAGAATTCGTTACTGTTTCTTTTAGGCCCCTCCTATTTTGCCAGGCTCTCTCGGACTATAGAATCCCAGGACAGACCTAAGGATGAGCGCTACGAATGGGAAAAAGAAGAGCTAGATCGCGAAGGTTCTAGTTTTAAATTAACGTGCTACCAATTCGGCTAACTGAATCGGGTGGCCGATGTGGCACGATTTGACACGTTTTGTTAACAAGATACGACGAAAAAGAAGGAATTTGATGAATGGCGATTAAGTTTGAGATTTCAATGCGTTCTATCTCATCATGTTTTTGCTACTATATTGAGATAGAGAGAGAGAGAGAAAGCTAGAGAGGGGAAGGAAAGAGAGGGAAGGAAAGAGAGAGAGAGAGGCAGAGACGGCGGAGATGTAGAAAGGTGAATGAATTTCAAATATGTCTTTACCTAAACTGTTATCTGCAAATAACGGATATATTATGCAACAAAGAAGTGAACGTTGAGTGTCAGATAGATAGCTCTTGATCTCATACTTTTTTCCTTGAATCCTCTTAAAATTATTATTTTTTCTTGAAATTATTTTTTCAAGAATACCGGCTATTTTCTGTTCTGTTTTCTCTCGAATCGGGTATGCCCATCAAATCGGGTATGGCATACCCGGTATGATTGACAAGGCAGGAATTTTGTGGTATGTCCGGCATGACTGGTTGAAGTGATTGCAGCATTGTAATCAAAATGGCAATCTTATCGAATAGAAAGGATAAATGTCTACTTCCTTCCCAAGTTCTTCGCTGCTTGGTTTACTGTGACCCTTTTATTATCTGTTATATTATTCTCTGTCGTAGACTAATTCCTCCAGATCTCCCAATGTCTACGTCTCTCTCTCTCCCTATTTCTCCCTGTCATTCTCTCTCTCTCTCTTTTTTATACCGTTCTCTCCCTCTTTCGCTCGCTCTCGCTCTACCTCACTGTGCACCCCCTGTCAGCCTCTTCCGAGAGACCGAAAAAAAATGGAAAAAGCCATCCTCCACTCCATTTATCAAAGGTAAATGTAGCTATTCCAGCTAAAAGCGGAACTGGTTGAGATGATTCTGAGAATCTGTCCGGATTTCGCGTGCCCTCTACATTTAGCCTATCTATATACCATTCCAAGAGTACCAACTTGGAAAGAAAAAAAAAGTGTCAAAAACAAAGTTTTAAACTTTGTTTTTGACACTTTTGAAATGCATCAGCAAGAGTCAATTTCCTATACCAAACGAAAAAAAAATAATCAAGATGACATGATTAATTTTTTGGGGGAACTAAGGAGAACAGGCCGGATTCAAGGAGTTCTCAAAAATGGCCACCATTAGAAGAAAGATCTCTCAATGAATTGACCCAAACTATCCATCGTTAGTACGTTGTATTCGTATCTATGATGACAGAAAGAATGCCAAACTGATTCCAACAAGTTCTTCCACCGCTTTCTAAGCAATGTGAATTTCACAAAATACATTCATGGAGCTTTATTTGACGTATTGAGAGGTGGGTGTAAGGAAAGGAGAGGGCAATCATTCTGCCTTGAGCGGAAGGATCACCTCGCCGGCCTGCGCGCCCGCCTTAAACGGGGCCATGGGGTCGGACATACATACATACATACATACATACACATACATACATACATACATAGATATCATAGAGGTCAAACGCTATTGTCTTCTTCCACTCTGAATTTCACTCTATGTAAATTTTCCTAGTGAATGAGCATGTTTCTCATATTTCTTTGTCTTCCTTAATAAACTAGTAAGAAATGAAAAAAGATAAGTTTTTTTGTTGGATAATCAAAGACATAAAGCGTCCAATATCAGAATCTCGCTCATTGTTTCATAGAACAACCTTTTACTCCTTCTTCATGGACCTCCTCTCCGTTTCTCTCTATCTCTGTGTCTCTCTTTAAGTTTCTCTCTCTCTCCCCCTCTACCTCTTATACCCTGTCAATCTATTTCTCTCACTCCGTCCCACTCTCTCACTCCCACTCGTTTGCTACATTTGCCCTTTCTACAATAGCTGTACGTAACCGGTGAGCACGGAGCCTTTTCCAGCCATGTTTGCACCGAATGATTATCTCTTCATTGCGTGCTGCCTCTACCTCCCCCCTCTCATCCTTCTCTACATCATTGCTCGCAACAGGACGGGCGCTTGTTCCGGAGCCTTCTTTTCTCAGTTGATCTTCGGCTCAGTTGTGGTAAGTGGGTAATTACTGAATATAATTATTTAAAATAAATTTTGTGTTCGCTTAAATAATGTTACTAATGTTTCAATACAACTTGAAACTGCAAAGATAAATGCTATTCGCCTAGAGGAATAGATGAAAATAAACAAACGCTGAAAAAAAAGATTGCTCATGTCCAGGACATCTCCTTCCTCCTAACTTCCTTCATCTGTCTCCGCATCCCAAATACGCCCTTCCTCAATGCTCTCCCGGCCTGCTGCGCGGATGCCGAATGGTTCACGGTTTTATGCTACAAGTCAGTTTTTTTCTTTGCTTTAAAAACAAATTCATGCTTCAAAAATCAAGTCAACAATTAAAAAACTGTCGCAATTTCTTACAGTAGTTTCTAAATTATTATATCTCATGAATTAAAGGGCCACCTTCTATCTGAGTGCCGCCCAAGAGTACAACAACGTCGGCATAGCCATCAACCGATTCGTCACCGTGATGTGGCCCATAAATAAGGTATTAATATATATATATATGGTTTTTTAGTTACGAACTTGAGAAAAAAGTTACGAACTTCTTCCTCATTCATAAAGTATTTTACTTACATGTTTAACAGTTTTTTTCCAGTCATGCGATTAAATGGAGACTAAAACTTTTTTCCTCCGACCAGCTCAAATTGAACCTTTTTTCCGAGTGCAAACTCGGGGTCATGTTTAGATTCATTTGCACAACGATTGAACTCAAAGTGTTAAAGGAAAAGAACCGCAATATGTTAAACTTTTCTGACAATTATCACAAAATCACGTGCTGTCTTTCCCATGAAAGCGTGAGTTCAAATAGTTTTTTTTTCAGAAAAGAATCCTACTTGAAATAGCCTCTCGCCTGATTTTGTTCCTTCATTAAGATGCGTATAATGTCTGTGACTTGGACAACAAAGGAGTGCTTGGAAGAACTTTTACGTACTTTCCATGAATGGCGAGGGCACTTTAAAAATTGTACAAAAGGATTTCTCATGTGTCTCATTGTCAGAAAGGTATGTATATTCATATGTGTTGCTCTCTGCTTGAACAGACAACCAACAGTAAGCGAGAGAGAGAGAGAGAGAGAGAGAGAGAGAGAGAAAAGGAGAGAGAGAGCTCGTTCTTTATGTCTGATGTGCAGTAAAGTACGTATAAGTTACATAAAACATGTGAGATATACAGAACAGAAGCAAGCAAGCATATACATAACTGTGCACATTTATGCCTTGTAAATACATATATTGTATTCTTGTTTCAAAACCAAACAATTGAGATTGATCTTCATTTTTCTCAATCTCTCTCTCTTTCTCTCTCTCTCTCTCCCTCTCTCTCGTGATCATACATTTTCTCAATCTCTCTCTCTCTCTCTATCTCTCTCTCTCGCTCTCTCGCTTCTCTATCCTCCTCCACTTTCTAATTCTATCTGACTCTCTCCGTCTACCGCAATCTCTCTCCCCAGGTAAATCAGCGTCACGTAGTCCTGTTCTGCATCCTGCTCTCGTGTGCTGCCCCACTGGCCACCTCCTGGCCCGGCTTCTTCTCTGACGTCACATATCACACATATATTCGAGGCGAGCACATCTACTACAGCACTCGCGTTGAGATGCAGCTGTCAGAGGTACACACTCTCTCTAGATCTCTCTCTCTCTCACTCTCTCGTTCTCTATCTCAATATCGCTCTCGTTTCATCCTTCGTTCTCTTTCTTTTTTAGACGCTTTGAAATAAATGAAAACAATTAATGTATGATTGTGGGAAAGTATGTATTTACTCGTGCAGTGCAAGTGCCTGATGAGTATGTGTGAATCTTTAATCTCAATACGAGTTAACAGATTCCAATTTAAAAATTGCAAAAGTCCAAAAGTAGTTATTGGTTTGAGAAAATTCCCACGACTAGTGACTTGCGGAGTAGACGGCAGCCCCTGAAGGAGAGCTACATTCATATATGATACATCAATATCCATGTATATACATACATATGTATGCATGCACATACTATCTTGGAAGAAAAATAGACAACCAACATAAACACATTCTGACAGTGCTCGGTGAACACCTTACTAAAAAAACCGCGAATCTCCCTAAGCATATTTTTAGCGCGCTTTTCCCTTATTATATTTTAGTGCCTCTCTTTCTAATAATATTTTAGTGCGTTTCTCCTTAAACATATTTTTTCTTCCTTTTGCCTGACTCTCCGTTACCTGCTGAATAGCATCGTCATCCCGGCGACGACCACAACAACCCTCGTGCTCTACGCGCTCACTGCTCGCACGCTCTTTCGGGCCGCAAACACGCCTGGCTTCCGAGTGGTTAGACGACATTTATTCTAAATTATTTAAAATTTTTATTTATACTTTTTAATTAATAAAGTTTTTAATCCACAATCTTCAGGTCGCTCGTCGCGAGCGAAGACTCGTGTACGTCGGCATCGGCCAACTGCTCGTGAATCTGCCTATCATCACGGATCAGGTCAACTCTTTCTCTTCCACTCTCACTCTCTCCTTCTCTCCCTCTTTCTTTCTCTTTCTAACTCTCTCTCTCTCACTCTCTTCAGGTAGTAAAAGCAGTTCCTGGCCTCTTCACCGACACCATCCTCCGCTACTCTTCTTTCACTTACCTGACCGAGCTTCGCTGCCTCGCTCCGCCCCTTCTGCTGCTCTATCTCAGCCGCAACGTTCGTCGTGAGCTGGCGACCGCAGCCTCGTTCCAGCTCCAGCGATGCTTCCCAAACCGTCAGACGGCTCCCAACATCACATCCACTCAGCCGCGCCAATCATCCGAACAATTTTGATCACTGAACAATTTTGTTCACTGAACAATTGTAGACTGAACAATTGTTCATCACAGGACAATTTTGATTACTGAACTATTTTGATCTTTGATAATTCCCCTACATGGTCGAAGTCGGATCAAGCAGCCAGAACATACCCCCGCTATGGTCACTACAAAATGTAAGGAAAATGATGATTGACAATGTTCTTGATGTTTTGAGATGTTAAGAAGCAAAATCGGCGACCTTAAAAGTACACCGTCAAAGAAATTTTTTTATAATTTTTTTAAAGCGCCCTTGAAGAAAGCAAGTAAGCTATTATAATCTATACTTATAATAATTGTAATAAATTACTCACAATCCGCTGTTTCAAAATTAATACAACAATATATTATTCATAGCATCATATTATATGTATAACAGCTGATAAATTTGTTAGCTGAAATGCTTGATGTTGTCATTGTCACGTTTCTTCAACTTTCTCGAATCTCGAAGAGTGCAAAGTAGTCAGCATGGTTTACGTTCTCGGCGTTCAGTGGAAACTAACCGGCTAGAATGTTCTAATAATTGGATAAATTCGCTCGAAAAAGGTGCATGCACTAATATTCTTTATTATGATCTCTCTAAAACTTTTGACGTAGTTACACATGAAAAGCTAATTTGTAAGCTCCAATCTTATGGTTTTGGTGGAAATCTCTTAACTTGGTTCCATTACTTTCTTTCAGGTAGATCGTTGTTCAGAGTTCGAGTGCGATAAGCCGTCTCCTCGATCATTTCAGTTGCTAGTGGGGTACCACAGGGCGCAGAGCTCTCTCCTCTCCTTTTTAGCATTTTCATTTCTGACATTCCAAGCGTTTTTGCCAGCCTCTCCCATGTTATGTGCTCACTTTTTGCGGATGTAATTAAACTCAACTCTACTTTTGATCCAAAACTCTCTCTGGCCCCCCATCACGAACTTTCTGAAGCATTATGTCGATTCGGGTCCTACTGCCAAAAATGGCAGCTGAACATCGCTCACCAAAAGTGTTCGGTGCTCCACTTAGGCAAAAGCCATCCCCATCTGACCTACATACTTCGTCTCACCTTCTACACCATTCTCCATTGCGGATGCTTTCTGTGACTTACATAGGAGTTCTAATTGATGACAAGTTGTCTTTCTCTCATCACATTGAGCACATTTGTCGTAGAGCTCTAAATAAGACATATCTTCTGAATTTTTCGCAGTTTCTGGTCTACCTTTTCTAGCAGTTACATATTCTGTTACAAAACATAATGTATTTCCGATTCTTGATTTTGCATCTATAATCTGGTCTCCCTCTCAGAAGCAGCTGATTAGGAAATTAGAACACGTTCAACATACGTTTACTTGACTTCTTTTTATACGATGCGCAGGCTCTTTTATTCCCTTCAATCGACTTCCTAGCTATGATGACAGATTGAGATCTTATTCTCTCGATTCTTTATTGCTTCGTCATCTCTCTCTTGATCTATGTTTCATGTACAAGTTGCTTCATGGCTTGATCGACCAATTAGTAGTCTCTATGTTTTCAAACCTTGCAATGGTTGTTGCGAATATATAACGTTTTAGTTTGTTCTTTATTCGAGTGCTTTCTTTTGTCGTCACACGTTGTTTTGACTACAAATATTTTTTTCTCATTTACGCTTTTCAATTTTACATGAAGAAATGCATGTCAGCTCCCACAAATTTTTTTTCGCTATTGCCAATATCAGTAAGCGGTTATTTAAACACATTTAAATTCAAAACAACTTGACAAAATGTCGTATTGCATGCGTCAGTCTTGGTGAATCAGGTTTATGCAACTTTTGGACAAATTACTCTTTTGAAGCTTGCACTCATTGAAAAATAATTGAACATTTCAATGGCAATAACTGCAGCAATTTATTTATTTTTCCGAACAATCTGAAATAATGGCTAGGACTGTGAAAAATCTCATTAATGCAATTGCGTTTTGGATTTCAGCAAACGAAATTATCAGCCATTATAATATACCGTATTTTCTCTATTAGTACCCCTCCTTCTAATAGAACCCCCCCCCTCTAATAGTGCCCCCCCTAATTGTCTAAAGAGACGTTTCTGGAATCTATGCTTGAGGTATGGGATGCTCATACCAATGAACTGATTTCAAATTCATTCAAAATCTACAGTAAAACTGATATTCCAGTGCTGATTCCATTGAAGAAGAGCAATAATTCTTCGTTTTTGAGAATAAAATATTGTTATCAAACTTTTAGTCAATCACATTGAAAAATAGTGCCCCTCCCTCTAAGAGAACCCCCCTCTAATAGTACCCCCCTAGGGGTATTGAAAAATAGTACCCCGGGGGCACTAATAGAGAAAATACGGTATGATGCTAAGCATGACATATTGTGATCATAATTTAGGAACAGCATATTATGAGCAATTTATCTTAATTATAGTCAGTATCAAAGAAGAGTACTACAAGAAAATTTGTGTAATGATATCACAGAATAAGTACGTACCTAAAGCCGATCACAATAAAATGTAGATTTTGAAACCGAAAACATAGTTTGCTATCCTCACGGGCGTTATTTTGTTTTAGCTATTCCAAATTGGTTTTTTTCTTAGCCGAAGTACATTAAAAGTTCATCATTGTTCATTACATTCTGAACAAAATTGTTCAGTGAACAAAATTGTTCAATGATCAAAATTGTTCAGATGATTGGCGCGGCTGCGTGGAGGAGGTGACTGTGATGTTGGGAGCGGTCTGACGATTGGGGAAGCATCGCTGGAGCTGGAGCGAGGCTGTGGTGGCTAGCTCACGACGAACGTTGCGGCTGAGATAGAGCAGCAGAAGGGGCGGAGCGAGGCAGCGAAGCTCGGTCAGGTACGTGAAGGAAGAGTAGCGGAGGACGGTGTCGGTGAAGAGGCCAGGAACTGCTTTCACAACCTGAAGAGAGTAAGAGAGAGTTAGAAAGAGAAAGAAAGAGGGAGAGAAGGAGAGAGTGAGAGTGTGAAAGAGTTCACCTGGTCCGTGATGAGAGGCAGGTTCACGAGCAGTTGGCCGATGCCGACGTAAACGAGCCTTCGCTCACGGCGAGCGACCTGAAGATTCTGGATTGAAAACTTTATTAATAAAAAAGTTAATTAATTACATAATTTTTTTTTCAAATAAATAGCATAAATAAAATTTTTAAATAATTTAAATGAAATGTCGTCTGACAACACGGAAGCCAGGCGTGTTTGCGGCCCGAAAGAGCGTGCGAGCAGTGAGCGCGTAGAGCACGAGGGTTGTTGTGGTCGTCGCCGGGATGACGATGCTATTCAGCAGGTAACGGAGAGTCTGGCAAAAGAAAGAAACACACTAAAAATATGCTTTGGGAGAAACTCACTAAAATATGATTTGAAGGAAAGGCACTAAAAGTATGATAAGGAAAATGCGCGCTAAAAAATATGTTTAGGGAGACACGCGGTTTTTTTAGTAAGATGTTCACCGCGCACTGTTTGGATCTCTGATGTTGATCAGAATGTTTATGTTAGTTGTCTATTATTCTTCCTAGATAGTATGTTCATACATGCATTCATATGTATTTAAATGGATATTGATGTATCACATATGTATGCAGCTCTCCTTCAGGTGGCCTGCCGTCTACTCTGCCAGCCACTAGTCGTGGGAATTTTCTCAAACGAACAACAACTTTTGGCCTTTTGAAATCGGAATCTTTTACGTCGTTATTGAGACTAAAGATTCACATACTATGCATCAGGTGCTTGCAGTGCACGAGTTACTAATTTCTCACGGTCATACATAAATTTTTTTCGATTTCTTCGAAAACGTGTAAATTGAGATAGATGAAGAAAAATAACGAAGGATGGAGAGAGAGAGAGAGGAGGAGAGAGAAAGTGAGCGAGAGACACAGAGTTAGAGAGATTGAGAGAGGTTGAGAGAGATTTAGAAAGTGACTAAACCATACCTCTGGCAATTGCGTCACAACGCGAGTACTGTAGTAGATGTGCTCGCCTCTAACATATGGGTGATAGGTGACGTCAGAGAAGAAGCCGGGCCAGGAGGTGGCCAACACACGAGAGCAGGATGCAGAACAGGACTACGTGACGCTGATTTACCTGGAGAGAGCGAGAGAGAGAGAGAGAGAGAGTATAAGACAAAGAGAGTCAGATAGAATGAGAAAGAGGAAGATGATAGAGAAGCGAGAGAGAGAGAGAGAAAGAGAGAGAGAGAAAGAGAGAGATTGAGAAAATGTATGATCAATCTCAATGCTGGTTTTGAAACGAGAATACAATACATGTATTTACAAGGTATAAATGTGCACAGTTATGTATTTGCTTGCTTGTTTCTGTTCTGTATAGCTCCCATGCTTTATGATACTTGTAAGTACTTTACTGCAGAGCAGACATAACAGTTGAGCTCTCTCTCTCTCTCTCTCTCTCGCTTACTATTGAATGTCTGTTAAAGCAGATAGTAGGACATACGATTCTGAGAAACATGAGGAATTCCTTTTGTGCAATTTTTAAAGTACACCCGCCCCTCATGCAAACTTCATGAAAGTGCGCCTAAATTGACCTTTGCCAAAGTCATAGACATTATACGCCTCTTAATGAAAGATCAAAAACCAAGCGAGCGGCTATTTCAGGTCGGATTCTTTTCCGAAAAAAAACTTCGCGCTTTTTTGGGCAGGACAGCATGTGATTTTGAGATAATAGTAAGAAAAATTTCTAATAGATTGCTGTTGAGCTCCTTCAGCACTTTGAGTACAATCATAGTGCAAATGAATCTAAACATGACCGCGAGTTTGCACTCGGAAACCACGTTCAACTTAAACTGGTTGGAGAAAAAAAAAGTTGAGTCTCCATTTGAGCGCATGACTGAGGATTTTTTTTTAAAGGTAAGTAAAATATTTTATGAATGAGGAAGAAGTTTGTAATTGACAAAAAAAAAGATATGAATACCTTATTTATGGGCCACGTCACGGTGACGAATCGGTTGATGGCTATGCCGACGTTGTTGTACTCTTGGGCGGCACTCAGATAGAAGGTGGCCCTTTAATTTATGAAATATAATAAGTTTAAAAAAAGTTACTGTAAGGAATTGCGACAGTCTTAAAATTGTTAACGTGATTTTTGAGCATGATCACAACAAGCGAATATTTTTCAGGGATAGAAAAACTGACTTGTAGCACAAAACCGAGAACCATTCGGCATCCGCGCAGCAGACCGGGAGAGCATTGAGGAAGGGCGTATTTGGGATGCGGAGAGAGATGAAGGAAGTTAGGAGGAAAGAGATGTCCTGGACATGAACGATCTTCTTTTTATCAGTGTTGTATATCTTATTTATTTATCTATTCGAAGAACATTTATCTCGCTGTTGCAGTAACTAATTGTGTTGAAACATTAGTAACGGTATTTATGCAAACAAAACATTTATTTTAGATAATTATATTCAGTAATTTCCCACATACATACATACCACAACAGAACCGAAGATGAACTGGGAAAAGAAGGCGCCTGCAAAGGCGCCCGTTCTGTTGCGAGCAATGACGTAGATTGTGAAGATGTAGAGAAGGATGAGAGGTGGGAGGTAGAGGCAGCTAGCGATGAAGAGATAGTCATTCGTCGCCAACATCACTGGAAAACGCTCCAAATCAACTATTGTAGAAAACGCAAATGTAGCAAACGAGTGGGAGTGGGAGAGTGGGAGTAAATGAGAGAAGGAGTATGATAGGCTATGAGAGAGAGGGTTAGAGGGAGAGAGAGAACGAGAAACTGAAAGAGTGAAGGAAAAAGAAAGGGAGAGGAGGTCTATGAAGCAAGTGTAAAAGGGTGTCCTTTGAAACAATGAAAGGTTCTGATATTGTCAGCTCTAAGTATATTGGTGAGTCTCCAAGAATAAAAAAAAATTTTCTCTGCAAAAAGTTCATTCCCGTTTCTTGATAGATAATTAAGGAAGATTTAAAAAAAATTGGAGAATCAGCTCATTCAGTAGTAATATGTGAATAATGTACACAGGCATGGCATGCAATTTAGAATGGAAGAAGACAATAGCTGCTGGCATTATATCCTCGTCTATGTCGCGTATATCGGAGGAAATCTTTTATTCCCTTTGTTCTCCGGCGAATGAGTTTGCTGTGTGAAGATGTATGCGCAACTTTCGAATATATGAATAAAGTTTTAGTTTGCTCATTACTTGAGTGCTTTTCTTTTGTCGTCATGCCTTGTTTTGAGTACAAATATATATATTTTTTTTCAATTTACGCTTTCTTTTCAATTTCCCATGAAGAAATGCATGTCAGCTCTCACGCGATTTCTTTGAAAAGGCCAACCCCAGGAAGTAGTTATTTAAAAACGGTTAAATTCAAAACAATTTGGTAATGTCTTTTCACATGCGTCAGTCATTCTAGAACAGGTTTATGCTATTTTTGAAAAAAATCAATTTTGAGGCTTGCACTCATTGAAAAATAATTGACTATTTCAATGGCAAATAACGGCAGCAGTTTATTAATTTTCCTAACAAAAAAAAGAAATAATGGCTAGGACTGTGAAAATCTCATTAATGCAATGATGCAACTTCAAATACGAAGAATTGGAACTCTGAGAAGGCAAGGATCATATCAGAGCGGAAATATTACATTGATAGCTTAATCCAATAGAAACAGTTAGAATCATATCATCTGTCCACATCCATTACACATTCAGATTAGATGGTAATTTTCAGGAGCACAGATTGGTTACATGATCGCACCAAATACAAAACATTGTTCCAAATTCATATTATTGCGCTTTTCGAAGTATCTTTTGGAACGAGATTAGTTATGTTTCATGTGGAATCTAATCTGCTTTTCAAAGAAAAGAGACTCAACTAGCTTGAGGTCTCTGATTTGTGATGCGGAAGAATTCCTTCATTTTGATCAAATTTATTCTGAACAAGTATTGTTTACATTCGTATTGGCATCGCATTTTTGTGAATATATTGATTTGTATGAAATGATGCAGAGTGAGAGCTTAATTGCTTTCCTTAAAAATTATCTGAGCTACTATGTGAATTTTCACTGATTCACGGCGCAGAAGGGCATGGATGCTATTTTTGCTCACAGTCAGCATTGCCATTAGTGAGAAATGAAAGAACCTAAATGAGAGAATGGCGCTATGAGTGTCAAGAATGTGCAATTGTATTATAAGCAACGTACGAGTTGTCACATGGCAATATTTTTAGAACTGTGCCAAAAAAGGATAATTCTGCGAATATGTAGTTAAAAATGTTTGCTTTACTTTTTTTTAACTTTCTTGGTAAATAAATAATTCTAATAAACATGGAATAAATACGCCGAATGCCGACCGCACGAAGAAAGTAAGGAGGGGGGGGGGGGGGTCTTGCCAAGACGCCGTTTATGCGCGATGTCCCCGACTGTAAATCTGGACTCCCAAACAAGTATAAATACATGAAGTTTCTAACCGACACCAGCAGTCCTAGACCAATTCATAGATTTTGTCTAGAGCTCTGCCGCGGCATTAATCTTGCCGTTTGTCCAAGACATGTCAACGACAATCGGTCATGACCGTTTCAAAATAAAACGGACACATGTCCTGGACACATCCACTTCCGCCTATCTTAATACACAGGAGTCTAGGACATGTCTAAGACATGTCCTGGACGCGTCCTGGACAAAGAAGAAAAAAATCTCAATGGTCATGGACACTTTTGTGGGCTCGTCCCATACGTGGTCACCACCACAGCGAGAGAGTGCATAAGCGTGGAGAGCACAGAGTGACACGCTCGCGGTTACTTCCGATGTCCCGGACAAATTATGGCATGCGACACAGTTTACGACCGATGACACCTTCTATTTTAGTAATGTTTGAAAACATTTGGGGGGAACATTTTAAACGTGCCAACAATTCTCGAATGAATGCAAGACAAGCTGCACTTATTTTGTGTTGTTTTGTTTTTTTAAACTGATTTCGGCATGTTTCGTTATCCATTTATACTTATGTTGAAGAGCCTAACAGAAGAGGCGGGAGAACATGCGTCTCGCGAATGCTGTGACGGAATTACTGACTGGCGCCAACTCGCACTTCGCGGCTTAGCAGCATCCTTTGCTCGGCGCCATCGTTTTCAAGCAGTGCTTGCGAATGTTGCATGGACTGCGCCCGTTCCTCTGCCTTCTTTTTCTCTCCCACTGTTTTTGTTATGGCAATGTTATGGAGCCACATCAATAAATGTTGTAACATCTAAGATGTTGATGTGCAGGAGAAGATACTGGAAAACTGGCTTGCAGGAAGGACCTTGAGCGTGTCTCAGAGTTGGGGTATGGAAAGGAAACCGATCTTGGTAATTCGATGCATAGTTTCAACCAGATTTACAGCCTTTTTTCCTGCCGGTGAGGTGACCCTCTTCCAAATGATTGGTGCCTAAGTGTCTGGTGCAATTCGACGTAAAAGTTGACTTTTTTTTCAAAAGTGTACTTAGAATGAACCATTTTGGCTTCTCTTTTTTTAATTTGATTATTTTTGTGAAATAAATGTAGAATAACAGTAAAAAGGGTTGAAAATGTCAAAAAAGTATTTTAAAGCGCATATGTGCAGGTGTCCATGACATGTCCATGACGTGTCCTTGACATGGTTATGACCATGAACGGTCATGACCGATTGTCCTTGACATGTCTTGGACAAACGGCAAGATTAATGCCGCGGCTGATGGAAGACTACATCATAAACCAGAAAAATCCAGGGCTTACAATACGTGCTCTGTCTGAAAAACAAACAGCGTTAGTTGCTCGCTGCCAATAGATCTTAATTTTTATTCATGAAAGTACTGCTTTTCTTTCTGCAAGGAGTACTTTTTAAAATAATTTCATTGTACATTTTTTTTGCCTTGCCGAAGTACGCTTACAGATCGCAGAAGTACGCTTACAGATCGAATGAACATTTTCAATCATCGTTGTTCATCACATTCTCGTAATGACCGCTGTACAGGCCAGTTCAGGTAACTTGATCCTATTTTAGCTTTAAAAAACTGTTCAGTGATCAAAATTGTTCAGTTATCAAAATTGTCCCATGTCAAAATTGTACAATCATGAAAATTGTTCAGTAAACAAGATTGTTCAGTCATCAAAATTATTCGGATGATTGGGGCGGGTTTTTGGACGAGTTGACAGTGATGTTGGGAGCGGTCTGATGATTTCGGAAGCATCGCTGTAGCTGGAACGAGATTACGGCGGCCACCTCATGACGAACGCTGCGGCTGAGATAGAGCAGCAGAAGGGGCGGAGCGAGGCAGCGAAGCTCGGTCAGGTATGTGAAGGTCACGTATCGAAGGATAGGATCGGTGAAGAGTCCCGGGATCGCTTTGACCAGCTGGAGCAAGTGAGGGATAGAGAGAGAGAGAGAGTGAGAGGGAGAGATGGATAAGGTAAGAGTAAGAGAGAGAGAGAGAGAGTGGTTAAAGAGAGAGGGAGAGAGAGAGAAAGAGAGAAAGAGAGAAATAGAGAGAGAGAGAACGAGAGAACGAGAGAGAGGAAGATATTGGAACATAAAGGATCACCTGATCAGTTATGAGTGGAAAGTTCATGAGCAGCTGGCCGATGCCTACGTACACGAGCTTTCGCTCACGGCGGGCAACCTGCAGAGAGCAAAATAAACCCTTCCACATTTCTAAAAAATAATAGTTTTAGTATTGGAAATTTTTTTAATCGTTTCTAAACAGTAACACATTCTATAATTCCTTAAAATAAAAATGTAAACTATAATTAATTAAAACATAAAATAAAATGTCCACTCGGAAGTCGGGCGTGCTTGCGGAGCGGAAGAGCGTGCGAGCAGTGAGCGCGTAGAGCACGAGGGATGTTGTGGTCGTCGCCAGGATCACGATGCCGTTCAGCAAGAAACGGAGAGTCTGGCAAATGAGATAAACGCACTAAAAATATGTTCAGGTAGAAACACACTAAAAAGGAAGCATACCGCGCACTGTATGGATCTATGAGCAGAGTGCAGAAGTTGATTGCCAACTTGCCGACATAGATACATAAAAGACAGCAGTTTCCATCAAAAATTTAAAAGAAGGTTTATTTCTTCAATTTCGGTTAAATTGTTAGAGAGAGAGATGAGAGATAGATGGAGAGTGAGGAGATTAAGAGTGACTGATGGTGAGAGAGAGAGAAAGAGAGAGAGAGTGAGAGTGACGAATCCATACCTCTGGCCATGGCGTCATAACTCGTGCGTTGAAGTAGATATTTTCACCGCGAACGACTGGCAGATAGGCGACTTCAGAGAAGAAAGCGGGCCAGGACGTGGCAAGAGGGGCAATGCACGTGAGCAGGACACAGAAGAAGACTACGTGACGTTGATTTACCTGGAGAGAGAGAAAGAGGGAGTTTTAAAGAGAGCGAGGAGAGTGAAAATTAATGATCTGCCTTATCTAGCGAGAATCTGATTGTCTTTTGCTAGTAGAAAATAAATTACTATATTTCAATTTTCTTCTTAATTTTACAGTGGTTGTAAAATTTCGAATAGTTCTGTAGCGAGCAAAAAATTGATAGACATTTCAGATTGTCAAGTTCCACGAACTTTCTAGACATTGCTGTCTATTGTGATTAAACATCGCCAGGCTAGACATGTCGTCTCTACTTTCTGTGTATCTTTCTGTATATGTAGGTAGAAAAATACTTTATGAATTAAAAGAGCATTTTTAACATAAAAAAAGACAGACCTTATTGACGGGCCACGTCACGGTGACGAAGCGGTTGACTGCTATGCCGACGTTGTTGTACTCTTGGGCAGAACTCAGGAAAAGGACAGACCTTAAAAAAAATAAAAAAAAAGATTATTCAAATGGTATTTAAGTTTAAAAAATTTATAAATAATTACTTACAAATAGGTTTGTATTTGTTTGAGTTATTTTTATTTACAATTAGCAATGAGCTCAACAGATTAGTTTTTTTTTAGAATTGTAAAAACTGACTTGTAGCACAAAACTGTGAACCATTCGGCATCCGCGCAGCAGAGAGGAATGATATTCAGGAAGGGCGTGTTTGGGATGCGGAGACAGATGAAGGAATTTAAGAGGAAGGAGATGTCCTGACAATGAGCAACCTTAATTTTATGGTATTTATATTTATAAAATTATTTCTGTAGCCGACTAGTATTTGTTTTCATAGATGCAGCTATTTGTGCGGAAAATTAATAAAATTAATAAAATAATTTTGGAAAACAAAATTAATTTTTAATTTATTTTAATTTAATTTTTATTCATTTCCTGACACGCTTACAACGACTGCGCCGAAGGTGAACTGCACAAAGAAGGAGCCTTTGAAAGCGCCCGTTCTGTTGCGAACAATGACGAAGATTGTGAAGATGTAGAGAAGGATGAGAGGGGGAAGGTAGAGGCAGCACGCGATGAAGAGATAGTCATTCGTGGCAAACATTCTTGAAGACGGTCCGCCGTTTACAAGAATCTATCCAAAACTGTAAAAAATTTATATCACAATTTACATAACATTTTATAGAGAATCACAATTTAGGAGAATCTATTGAAGATATTCGATGCATTCGTTACCGCTCACAATCTGCAATTGTTGAAAGGCAAATGTAGAGATCGAGAAGGAGTGAGAGACAAAGAGAGAGAGAGAGAGTTTTCTATTAAACAATGAGGGATGTTAAGAAGTTGGAAACTTCAAGCAGATGTGTGAGTCTCAAACAGCAAAAAAATGCCTTCCTTGTGTGTTCAAAGCAAGCAAAAGTTATTTCCCACTTCTTTGTAGATAGTTTTGGAAGTAAAAATTCAGTTGGAAAATGTACGACAATGATCTGCTATATGTCAGTCCGACAGAATAAAGAAGCAACTCTGAATTTAATTTACTGTCATCTACCTTGAAGGAAAATATGCATGAAAGTCAAAAGTAAATGGAATTTTGCATGCCACTGTGTGTATGAACATCCCCTGTCTCGTGGACAGTACTGTATGTAGTACGCATGTTATGCAGTTTAGAATGGATGTAGACAATAGCGTCTGGCGTCAAATCCTTGTCAATGTTGAAAGGAAGACAATATTATGTTCCCCTTTGTTCGCTGTATTCGAATGTTAAAACTGTTAGTTTGCTCTTTACTAGAGCGCGTTTCTCTTGTCGTGACGCGTTGTTTTTACTTTCAAATCCAGACAACTCAATTCAGTTGGGAACGTTAGTCAATTCCACGAAAGGATGTCAGCATCCACGTGTTTTTTTAAATAAGAAGATTTCCAATTCGACAATGTCGGATTGCATGTTTCAGTCATTGTGTATCAGGTTTATACTGTTTTCGAAGAATATCTCTTTGGATGCTCTTGCACTCATGAGACATAATTGAATTTTTCAATTACAATAAATCCAGCAATGTATTTAACTTTTCTAGCAATGGGAAATCAAAAAGATCAAAATTATTGTCAAGAAATTTCCATTAATACAATGATGCATGTAGCTTCAAATTAAAAGAATTGGGGCTCTGATTGTGAGAACTTTGAGAAAGCAAGGTTCCAATCATCATGTAACTCCTAAATATGCATGTACATTGCTAAATCTTACAGATACTGTATGAAAAGATTCTCATTTATTTTGAATCATATTATTTGTCCACATCCATAACACTGGAATACAGGTTAGAGGGGAAAGTTTCAGGGGAACAAATTAGGTTACATGATCGGACTAAATACAAAACATTGTTGTTATTCATATTACTACTTCTTCAAAGTGGGTTTCTAAACGAGATTAGTTGGGCGTTATGTGGAATTTAATCCACTTTCCAAAGAAAATAGGCTCAGCGTGGTCTCTATTTTTAGAAACATATAACATTCGTTCATGTTGAAGCAACACATTCTGAACAAGTATTTCTAACATTATCAATGACTTCTCCTATTCAGGAAAATCTTGTACTCAAGTGCACATGTATGTATATATAATAATGGCTTCTTTGACCTTTCTCAACAATCAAATGAGATTTCGCTACTTCCGGAGCATTGTCATTATTGGGCAGAGTAAGTGATTTAGCAGAATCGTTGAAGCTACATAGTTATTTACCTTTTTTTAAGTGAATCATGCACTGAATGATTCTCCGGTAGTACATTCGGACTATTTTGAAAATAATTTGCCCTTCTGCTGGTGCAAAACAGTAGAGTGGCTAATTTTCAAAATTCAAAAAAAAATTTGGTCGAGCCATATTTTAACGTTGTAACAAGAGGACAAAAATGGTTCAAACTTTCTAGAAGTATGTTTTAAACAGATGCGAATAGAACCACATTCATAAAACCTTATGTTAACTATTTGGTGAACTGCTTCTTTAAAATAACTTTTTTGCTAGTGACTGATGACTTGGCTAGTGGATGAGACTGTGGTGATGTTTTCGGTGCGGAGTGCACGGCAGAAGACACGTGCGAGCTCCCTTCGGACGACTCCACTCAGCGAGAGGAGAAGGAGAGGAGGAGCGAGGGAACGAAGCTCGGCCGCGTAGCAGAAGGACGTGAAGCGGAGAATGGTATCGGTGTAGAGACCAGGCATTGATTTGACAACCTGGAAAAGAGAGAGCGAGAGAGTAAGAGAGAGTAAGAGAGAGAGAGAGAGAGATAGAGAAGGGGGGAAAGCGGGGAGGGAGAGAAAAGGAAGAGTGCGGGAGAGTAAGAAAGCGAGGAAGAGAGGAGTGAGATAGAAACGGAGAGTGAGAAAGAGAGAGAAGGAGACGAAGCTTCCAACCTGGTCCATGATCATGGGAACGTTGACGAGGAGCTGACAGATGCCAAAGTAGGCCAATCGCCGTTCACGACGAGTCACCTGAAAGCGAGAGATGACGATAGAATACGTAACACGAAATTTTTTCCATTGGTCGTCTTTCATTCTTATATGTATCTTTTCTAATAAATAAAAATTGGCGGGAAAATTTAAAATGAAATATTTTTGAAAGCACCAATTGTAAGCACTGACTCGAAAGCCGGCCGATTGCTTGGAGCGTAGGAAGGAGCGAGCGGTGAGCACGTAGAGAACGAGCGTTGTCAGTGTCGTCGTAGGGATGACGATGCTGTTCAGCACGTAGCGAAGTGTCTGGAAATAGGAGAAATAGGAGAAATATAGGTAACCATTATTATTATGTTTATATTTTTTATCACATAATAATGTTTCTTCTTCAACAATGAGCGCAAGAAGAACCGGATTTCACTTTAGATTAGTATTCATTGTGAGATAAAATAGCCTTTTCTCGCACCTGCGGTAGCATCGTGGTGATCTTTGTGCTGTAGAATACGGCATCGTTAACAGCGATCGGATAGTAGGCGACGTCGTAGAAAAGAGTGACCCATGAGGTTGTCATTGGGGCAACGCACGAGAGGAGGATGCAGCCGATGACGAGATGGCGTTGATTCACCTGGAGAGGGAGAGAGAGAGAGAATGAAAAGATAAATTCTAGAGAGAGAGAGAGGGCAGCGAAGGAGAGAGAATTATGCAGAGAGATAAGAAAAGGAGAGAGAAGATGAATGGAAAGATAGGCAAAGAGATGATGTTGGGACGAGGGGAAGAGTGAGAAAAGGCCCTGAGAGCGTGAGAAAAATTCAAAAGGAGACGTAATGAAGTAAATAAAATAAAGAATTGGGTGAAGATCTATGGATGATGAACTTTCAATAGAGATCTTGTTTGAAATTGTTTTATGGATGAGCTAATCTTATTTATATTTGTAAATATGGTACATTCATTATTCTGTACGGACTATATTTAATATCTCCCTTGCGCTTAGTTGTGATTTACTACTCTATAGTGCATTTTAACTTGCAAGACAAAGGAGGGAAAATTCACACAATCCGTACGTTGGCCAAGAACTTTAAAATCTTTTTCCTTCCGCACGGAGAATGATCTCCGCAAATTCGAAGAAAATAAAAGTGATGTTTAAGAAGTGAAATCATAGCATGAGTTGTCGTCTTCGTATGCTACAAGTTAGACTTCTTAAGGGTTACATGTTAAGCTACCCCAGAGAAAGTAATGTATGCACATACATAAATAAATGAACCGATTAACAAGCATACCCTGTTCAGTGGCCATGTGACGGTGACGAATCGGTTGATCGCAATGCCGACATTGTTGTACTCTTGCGCCGAGCTGAGGAAGAAGGTCGCCCTGGAAATCATCACTTTTTTCTTTGTTTATTTTCTTTTGGAATAATTATGCATTTTCCTTTCTACATACTTTATTTAATATAGTAAAACAAATTAAAAAATATATACCTTTAATGCAGAAAAGAATAAAAAACTAATAACATTAAAATAATAAATAAATAAATAAAATAAAAATTGAAACCAAAAAAAGCTGACTTGTAGCAGGCGACCGTGAACCAGTCGGCCTCCGCGCAGCACGTGATGAGCCCGTTGACGAACGGCGTATTCGGCACGCGACACGAGACAAACGAGCAGACGAGAAAGGAAAGGTCCTGAGTGGATGGGAAAATGGTCGCGCGCGCTCTCGTTGAGTGCAACGAAATACATACATATGTTAATAACAACATTTAAAAGTTGTCACATGCATGAACATACATGAGCGTAAATACATGCTCTCTGTGTGAAAACAAATATCTTTGCAAAGGATTTTAAACCCACAGTGAAGAATTTTATCACATGACTCGAGTGTGAAAAAAGCTTGTAAAGGATTTTGAAATATATTATTCTAGGAAGCCCGCAATAAAGGTTTTTTTAACCACATGACTAGAGTATAAGTACCATGTGTGAAAGAAAATAAGCATCTTTGCAAAGAAAATTTTAATATTTTTTTGGTTAAAAAAACTCACGACAACTGCGCCGAACGCGAACTGCGCAAAGAAGGGGCTCGCGAAAGCGCCATTTCGGTTACTCGCGATGACGCCGACGGTGAAGATGTAGATGAGGACGAGGGGAGGAAGGTAGACGCAGCACGCGATGAAGAGGTAGTCGTGAGTGACCGCCATCGTTACTAGCTCCGTGTCGTTACTAAAACCCCATTTGAATCTCCCGCTCAACTCGAACATTTCTAAGAATACTACTGTCAAAACATGTTTGTCAGGAATGCATTATGCTGCTACTAGCAAAAGACTGATTTGTAGAAGAGGGTAGGTTATCAAAGGATCTAACAAATTGAGTCAGTCGCTGGACGACATTTATAGACCCCGCCCCGTCCACAACCTGAGATGAGCAGTAGATGCAATCAAGAAAATTCCTCTAGACTTTGATCGCAAAGGCAAAACAAGTTTGCTTTGATAAAATATGGGTTCAGACAGTGACATATGTACATAAGTGTTAATTGAGGGAAGGCGGCGTTATAATAAATACTGAAATGTATGTGTGACACTGAAGTATTTTTTACGCATCTTAAAATAAAGAAAGGGATGTACTAAATCAAAGACAGAAAGAGAAGCCTTTGTTTTATAAACTGTTGCCATTATTGCTATCAAATTGCAGACAACGTCAGTGTTCAAAAGTTGTTCATAAATGTACTTGCATAGAAATAAATCTGTATATAAATGTGCATATCTATATTAGTAATAAATCCTTTAAAATATGAATCCCTTTAAGATGTTAAAAGAAAACTCTGAGTAGAAGAGTGACAATGAGTGTCATAGTTCCAGAGCTGAAACATCGGACAACTTTGAGTGCCCTAGGATTGCTTTGTCCGCCTTTTTAAAAAAACTACACTTGTTGCACATTGTGGATTTTGTTGTTTTGCTGTACTCATATTGTTAACAAATCCAGAGGCATTTTCACTTGAAGATACAAAAATGAATTTTTGATAAGTATGAACGTTTGGTTTCACGGAAGCACTCTAATTCGATACAGCAAGAAAATCAGGGATCACATTGAATAGGATTTTACCCAAAATCTAATGGCGTTCGAAAATCAAAGGCCTATTGTGTGGCACATTCTCATTTGTGTGACTACACGATCCCATTGTTCGAGAAACAGTACCCGCGCACTAATACCACTCAATTCCCATACAGGTATCACTGCTTCCAGGAAAACTTGCCGACGTTGCTTGTGTGTGATTCTTGTGACTTTGCAGTTTATCACATTTCACATCCGAAGACAAAACAGATACGCGATTGCGTTTTTAGACCGTAAGACAAACCGAATAATTTTAAAAAGTTATGAAGTTCAAGTCGAAAATGGCTGTTCGTCGGTTTTGACTTTGAACAAAATCGGTTCGTCGGAAATGGCGAATTTTCTTATGATGAAAAGATGTGCATGTAAATATCTTACAACTCGCAAATTATTTTAGATGTGATGAAAACGTAAGAAGATGTCTTTGGTATTCATTCACAGAGTCTACAACGCATTTGAACATACTACATAAGATAAAAATTGAAAGAGCTTGAATCAGGGCCGACCAACGTTTCAAAAGCAGCAGAATTGCCCACACATTTGTTATTGTGGCTATGTGCGCTAATATGTTTTAGGGCCTCCATTAGAACAGATGTTTGCAGAAGCCAATGCTTAAAGTGTAACGGTGTTGTATTCATATGTATTTGAAGCAAATGGATAAATTACAGGATTAAATTGCATGTTTTTTGTAGATGTTACCAATATGTACCTTGAAGGGAAAAATCAAAGATTGATAATTTTCTTCTCCTATTTTGTCACTAATGTGTGACTTGTTTCGAGGAGGTCCTTTCTAAATTAAAAGCGTGAAAGGACAAGAAATCGTGGCATTACATTTGTTAGTTTCGTCTGGCTGATTCATGAACGTCTGAATGAAACTGAATCAGCATGAGATCTCTGTGTACATTCCACGTTCCATCTCTCGCTCAGTTTCTCTTACGCTTCATCCCTGTGGCTCTCTCCTTATCTTATCTATCTCTCTCTATTTCTCTCTCTCCTCGTTTTCTATCTCTGCCTCTTAACACCTTCTCGCTCCCTCCTCTCTCTCTCATTTTCCTCTTTCTCCTCCTCTCCTCCCTCTCATCTTTCTCAATCTCTAAATCTTCTCGCCCTCCTCCTTCTCCATCTTTCCTCTTCCCTCTCTCTCTCTGTCTCTCTCTATACTCTTTGTCTCCAAGTATTTGATGTCGTCTGTTAAAAGCACACCAATGCACACTTTGCTAGCTCGTCCTTTGCCATGGAATACAGGCAGGAATTCTCGTTGACCGCTGAAGCACAGCCATTTTCGTTTTTATTTTATCGGACCCCTTCTCCGCTTCTGACGCTTCTAAGTAGCGTGCAGTGGCTGTTTTGCGAATACATATTAATTGACTTTACTTTTATTCCTCTTACAACTAGTTTCCTCACATGAACTGTCAATGATAGAATAAATGGCAAAAAAAAAGAGATTTATCCAGGCGGGAGCCATCCGTTGGCGACGAGGGGAGGTCTTTCTTTTATACATTTGAAAATTCTTCATTATCTTCAGCATTTTTGAAACGTTTGTTTATTAAATAGTTAGTATTTTATGTGCAGGTACATATTTGTCTAAATTAAACACTAATGGAAATCGTTGCTAGTCTTGCTTCTCCTGCAGATCATTAGATTGTTGCAAATTGTCTGTTCGGGGACTCTGATGGCTAGCAACAAGGAAGGCGCATTCTATTGTTATTAGAGAAGGGCGAAACCGCAGGTGATAAGGGCGTATCTGTCTCTTTCTCTCTATCTTCCTATTTCACTCTCGCTTCCTCTCTATCTCTTTCCCTCTCTATCCCTATCTTCCTATTTCACTCCCTTTTTCTCTCTCTCTCTCTCTCCTAGTTTACTCTCTCACTCTCTCTCTCTCTTCCTCTCTTATCTCACTCCCCCTCTTCATTCGCAGTCCTAGACTATCTTATCTCTGTTGCGTAGCATTGTCATCACTCCTTTCTTTAGTCATCACGCCTTTTTCAGATGAAGGTATGGTGGAGAGCGAGAATGGAGACAGAAAGAGAGAGTGAGAGAGAAAGAGAGAGACGGACGGAGAGAAGAGAGACGAAAGAGAGAGAGAGAGAGAGAGAATAGAGGCAGGGAGAGAGAGATTAAAAAAAGAGAGAAGGAGAGAGAGAAAAACATGGCAGAAAAGGTCTGAGTGAGATGAGAAAAGTCACCTTGACATTCCGATGTAAGATGTCACCGTGAATAAGGAAGGTACTACGGTACCTCTGGGAGGGTATCTAATCACACGGGTTGCGGTATCCGAGGGAATACATACTTTATAGTGTCAATTGGCGGATACTACCGAACTCTTTGCTGGCTTTACCACGGAATATTTTTTTCGCTATTTTTTATGTAAGTAAAGCCTTCATATTTCCTTCTTCGCATTTTGCAAGTTCTATTGACTTATAACATGTTGCTGCATAATTAATTGAATAATTTTACATTTGTACTTTGCTGCAGTTGCCTGTTCTGACATGACAAACAATGAGGAAGAAGAAGCTCTCGCCCTGTTGCTATTACAGAAGAGCGAAAACCACAAAGGGGTGATAAAAACGCGTAGCGTATCTTTATATTTCTGCTTCCTCTTGCCTTTCCTTTCTTCTTCCCTTCCTTCAAATATCTCTCTTTAAACTCTCGCTCTCTCACTCTTTCTCTCTCTTTCTCTCTCAATCTGTATCATTCTCTCTTATTTCTATCTACTATATCAAGCTTCCTCCTGCCTGCATTTTTGCCTATAATTCAGTCGTTACGTCCTCTTTCGGCAGAATGCAAGGGAAAAAATTCAAGAGGCCTAACCAGGGAATCGTCAGAAACCCTGGAAACCAAACATTATAGTCTTTTGTACATACATAAAGGAGGTCATAAGAAGCTGCGGAGTGCAAAAATAAACTGCGGAATCGAAATACAGAATAAGTTAAAGCCTTTTAAAGTTTCAAAAAAGATTGTCGCTGTTTGTGAAATAGCCTTTTTAAAAACTGTATTTGGGCTTAATTCAACGGTGTGTGGCCTGGTGGATAGTGGGCTGGGCTGGGAATTTTTGGGCGCGAGTTCGATATCCCTTGGGTACAACTTGTTTTGCTCTTGCTTATTAGAGAGACGCGAATATTTAGAGTACATCTGTCTCTCATAACCTTTGTCTTATTAGAAAGTTTGCACATTGCAATGAGGGCATTTCAATTTTTTTTTAAATTATTTTTCTACTTGTATGTGTATCTGTGTGTATTGCTTGCCGTGTTATGTTTTGCTTTAAAGGAGAGCGATCACCGAAAAATTTGTGATATTTCCTTCGCATTCTATTTTCACGCAGCGGATTTGTGCGACCTGCGAAATAACACGCGAGAATGAGAGTGAGGAATCACAGGGCAGACGCGGCAATTCGAACATGCTGTATCGACAGATGTCGATATCTCCTTCCCTCTCTCTAGTTTGACTCCGCCCTTTTGGCTTCGCCCCTCTTATATATATATATATATATATATTGTACGATTAGTTACGGTACGGTTGGTATTAAGGGTTGGATATCTGGTTGGAATAAACTCATAGCACTTGACTCCTGGACTCTCTGGAAGAAGAATCACGCTGAAGTGAAACGCATTCTGCCGGTCAAGAAGCATCTCCAGATAATAACAATTCCAGCAGGAACGACTGGAATGGCACAGCCGCTGGACGTGGGATTCAATCAGTACTTCAAATCCTTCGCGAAACGCATTCACAACCACATTCGCTCCCATGATTTCAATTGTACCCTCTCTGCTCGTGACTCGATTCTGAAAATGATATCCGCCATTTACTTCCAGTTTTCCGTCCACAGATTCGCTCCCTTCATTGCCTACTCATTCTTTACCGCCGGCATCACGGATACCCGCCCTCCTCCATACGAAACCCCTGTGCAAGTCTGCTTCCCCCGCCCACTTTCATCTGCGTGCAAATGCTGCACAAAGCAGGCATTCGTCGTCTGCGCGAAGTGCAACAGCTCCCTCTGCGTCCTCCACTTCTGCATAGACACAGTTCACACATGTTGATTAATGTTGATGGTTGTTGAACTTTTTTGTTGAATAAATTTTTAAATTCTGAATTAATTGATATATACAGAGACACATACAAAACCCAGAAAATTTAAATTTAAATGATGGCTGCATATGTAAAGTAAATTATCATTCTGATTAACTTATAATAAAATCGCCAGTGAAAGATGAACTCTGATCATTCAAAACAGTGCAAAAAAATTAAATTATACCCAAGGGATATCGAACTCGCGCCCAAAAATTTCCAGCTTAGCCCACAATCCACTAGGCCACTCACCATTGAATTAAGCAAAAATACAGTTTTTAACAAGGCTATTTCACAAACAGCAAATCTTTTCTGAAACTTTAAAGGGCTTTATCTTTTTCTGTATTTCCATTCCGCAGTTTATTTTTGCACTCCGCAGCTTCTTATGACCTCCTTTATGTATGTACAAAAAACTATAATGTTTGGTTTCCAGGGTTTCTGACCATTCCCTGTAAAGATGGAAAATGGGAGAGAGAGCAAACTATGCGAAGCAATGTTTTATTAGAAGATCACGCCTTTTCTAAGTGTTTATTGACTAGAGTATAGCTTTTTTTTATCAATAATTGTAAGCTTACAAAGAGGATAATGACTGTTTAGCATGGCGGTGACGTAAAAGTGGTAAAAGCAGGGCGTGCCCACATGACGTTTAATTCTTTAGAGATAACATGAGCATGTTTGGGCATCAGAGACCGAGAAAGCATACCGTAAGAAGTCGATTTTATTGACATTACTTATTGCTAATAATCTCAAGTTATTACGGTGCATACTCTATTGGGGTAATTTTTTTTACATAATTGATTTAAATTACAATTCTTTCCCTCTTGACCGTCATTCTACCGTCATTCTCTTTGCACTTCCAAACTCTCTAACAACGGCTTTTGTGTAGGATGATACTAGGAGCATTGATAAAAGCTGATCGTAAGTTTAAGAAATATGGAGTTTGTTGAAAAGTTTACGGATTAGGATGCGAAAAATATGAACAATTTAATGAGAGCGAAAGTGGTAGACATACAATGGCTACATTCAGCCGATCTTTAGATGACTAAAAAAACAGCAACTTAACAAGACAACAAAGAAGATGCTCTCGGCATCTTCACCATTATGTAATGGATGATTAGCAAACACGACTGAATTTGTGATCTTTTCATCTTTCTGTCTTCAGCTCTCTCGCTTTCTCTCGCTCTTTCGCTTTCTTAGTTTCTTCTTCTCCTCGCTCGCTTTTGGGTCCTTGTTTATCGTCAATTTTTTTAATCTCATCTTGCTACACCTACATGCATACATGTTTGATCACTGTCACCGTTATAACTGTCTGCCTGCAGCAAGGACAAAGGAAAAGGCAACTACGAGAGAGTGCTAAATGGAGAAGAACAGAGATAACGAGAGAAAGAGAGTATGCATAGAGAGCGAAAGAAAGAGCCGAAGAACGGTAGGGAAGGATGAAGAGAGTGTGAGAAACACCGAGAGAGACTTGGGTCTTCAGAAATTGGAAAGCCGCAGATTATCTGCTTCATGTCTTCTTATCAGTACTTCGCCACAGTCCCAACAAAGGCCACGCACTTTGTTGGGAGTGTGCTTGTCGGCTAGGACTATCGGAAACACTGACAATGAAGCCGATATGGGAGTATCGCAAAACAAAAGAGAGAGAAAAGAGCATGTTCTTCTCAAAGATCGGTCTAAGATACAGTACTTTTAGTGTGACGACTTTCCTTCCAATGATTTTTCATCGTTAATCGAGTAGAAAAAAACCGATTGTTGCAACCATTCTGTGCTATTTCTCATTCCATATATTATTGAATGAATTTGCATACATTTATTTAGATCACATTTGCCAAACAATACGGTATGTGCAGCATGCATACCATATTTGGTCTTGTAGAACTTCTAGCATATAATTGGAGACCAGTGGGCGTTTTCCATTTTATCGTTCGCGCAAAGTGCGCCGTTTCCCCAAGCGTACCATATAAAAGGTCCACCGGAGGCGTGGTTTCAAGAAGGATGACAATCGCTTCTTCCTGATAAAAGGAATGGATATATGCTCATTTTTCTCGCTCTTTCCTTCCGGAGCGGAGCAACGAATAGAATTGTGTTTTTACCTCACACGTTGAAAGAAGAATGGCCATCACAATGTTTTGATTCTATATTCATTTGTTTAATTTATATTAATTTCTACTCCTTCTCGCTTCAAAGGAATCATATTCGTGATCACTAGTAGTTGTAAAACAATATTATCTCAGTTGAAATTTCTCGTCTTACACTTTAAATAATTCGTCTGAAACATTTGTTTACATGTGTACATACTATCATGTTCGCATTTTTCAACAACTCTGCTCGTTAATCTCTCGCGCGTGCTGAATGGGAATATTATTTGAAATTATTAAACTACACAAATATTTATAGTTTTTTGTTTAAATAAATTGTTCTATTTCAGCTACAATAATGCCTTCAAGGACCGCTGCGCCTTCATATAAGCCTTGCACTCTCTCGGACCTTCGAAGGGTCACAGGTTGGACGAGACAAATTAATTGAAAAAATACATGTATAAACATACAAAATGAAGTCAATCCATGAAAATGAGGGGCTATCAGATCTTTCTCAGTAAAATCTAAATAATTTTCAATGATTATATTACCAGAAGAACCGAAATTACCAAGTTCCTGCCCGTTTATAGTGGGTCTGTATTTTAGTGTCGCGAACGGTGCGCGTGTACGCAGACGGCGTCTACGACCTGTTGCACTACGGGCATCTCGAGCAGCTCAAGCAGATCAAGGACGCCATCCCGGGAGCTTATGTCATCGTTGGCGGTATCTTTTCTTCTCTCGCCACATTCCCATTTTTTTCAATTAGCACTCACCCACATTCTTGTTTCCCTCCAGAACCCTGAGGTAATCTTGATATTCCCTAACACATCGAGGAAGTTTTCACCCAAATCCTACTTTTCCACATTCGTCATATCACAATGTTAGCCAAGATTTCTTTTGACGGTTATTGCACTGCAATTTCTTTTAATTGAGAAAATATATATTTTTAAAATTAGCTTTTTTCAGTCTGCTCGGACGCGGACACGCTGCTGTACAAGGGCTGCCTGCCCGTGATGTCGGAGAGCGAGCGGGCGCGTTCTCTCGCGCTCTCAAAGTTTGTTGATGAAGTCATCGAGCATCCACCCTTCTATCCGACCATCGATTTCTTGGACTCAATTCAGGTGTGCATAACATGCACTCTTTTTTAATTCTTATTCTTACATGGGTTTTAATTTTTTATTATTTGGCCTCATTGTCAGATTAATTAAATTAGAGGAATGTATAATTTGATGTCATAAATAAAGAGTTCCTTACAGGCCGACCTAATGGCGCACGACGCCTTGCCGTACCCGTCTCCAGACGTCAAGGATTGCTACGCCGAATTCAAGGTCTACTCTTATGTATTTAAGACATCTTATGGTTCATGGAGAGGCTGTCCATGGAGCTTAAAATTCACCCTACTTTGTCTGCGTCTCTCTCATTACATGCTCTTTTCTTGACGATTACGGTAGGTTTAAGTTTCCCAGGACAATCTCTTTAAAGTTTAAGGAGAAACAGAGATTGGACACGTGCATACGGCATTAGGATTAGTCATAAAGATGTGGCTCAACATTGCACAATCTGATGGCTCTGATAAGAACGTTTCAATTGTTTGGTAATCAATGTTCTTCTTCTTCAATCCACGCTTATAGTCAGCAAAAACTAATCCTGCAGAAACTACATACATATTTCATGTTTACAAATTATTTTATAAGAAAAATAATTGTTTTAAAATAGTTCACTTTATACTATATTCTATTTGTCATTGATAACAACTCTTTTACATCGCTTAATAATGGTAGTGTTGAGAAGGAATAAAAATCAATTAAGTAGTTAATTGATTAATTAAATAAATTCTAAAATAAAATTTTGTTTCAGATCGCCGACCGCTTCCTTGAGACACAACGAGCCGAGCACATCTCGACGACCGATCTGCTCTCACGTATTCTCAAGCAGGCAGCCATCTTCGAGGAGAGGAACAGGCGAAGGGATGGCGGACTCAAGGCGGCGGCTATTTAGAGATGAGGGGTGAGAAAGAAAGGGCATGCGAGAGAAAGAGAGAAAACGATAGAGGGAGAGAAGGAGAGAGCCAGAAAACGAGAATGAAAAAAATACTGTGCACCGATACAATGTATTATTCACAACAATAAACCCGATATTTATTATACATACATCTAGCAAATTCGTAGCCATTTCATTCAATTTATGTATGCACATGATTGTAATTGCAAATTTCCTACAGCAACAAGTATCGATGAACGGGTTATGGAACCTCAAATTGTTTAGAAAAAAAACTATGAAAAAATATGTTCTTGAGAAATGATTCCAGTCTGTCTGTGAATTTCGAGAGCTAGCTCATACTGCTTCCAGTCATATCGTCTCAAGCTGCGTCGCGTTCCCTTCGAAAATGTAATGCATAGTATCTATCTATTACTTAATAATATTAATATAATTACATCTTATTTTAAGTTAAATGTAGACTAACCTTATCGTAAAGAAGCTGTGCAGACATACCGCTACTTGTTGCTGTAAACGCAACCTCTCGTCTCACCATTTCGACATTGATATCGCCTAGGGGTATGATGGCACAGTTGAATGGCTTATTAGCTCCTTCTTGTGTGACAGCGACGGATATGCGAACGTCCAATGCATCACGCATTGCCACGGGTGCCAATGAGGCTTATGAAATAGTTGTAACGACATATGTATGTATGTATATATGTACATATAACGACATTTCGAGGAATCAATGTAGCAATATCATTATGTCCTTTCTTATCAACGATTACTCCAGAAAAGAGCCGACGTTTGGATGTTTGTCACGACTTGTGTTCATCTCGGAGAGTGCAAGCTTGTGAACAAGGTGAAATTTAACATACTATGTTTTTATTCCAGTAAAAAATTGACTTTCGGAAATAAGGTTATAATAGCGACCTTTCATGAAAACACACCAAATACTTCGGCAACTCGAAATAAATAGCATTAAGAACTGCTAATAATGAAAGATACAAATTTGGTGGCTTACCTGGGCAACAATTAGCGGAGATCGCTAAAGTAGGGCTACATATGTATGTACATATGTTCGTGGAGCGAGGAGCCAGAGAAACGGTTCTCCATTTGGTCTATCTGCTGCAGACACCTAATGGAAACTTGAAAGAAAGGTTTTATGCATGTTCATAAAATTTTCTACAATTTTGCTCTCGTTGACATCATTATTATCCTCCTCATGTGTGCCAGGAGCTAGCACGCAAGGATCCCGAGTTCGATCCCTCCCGGGGCGATCACCCCTGCTTCCCTACGGGGATGGTGTAGGGGGAAGTAGCATGCAACTGAGAGTACTGCCCTGGGAGTATGGGTTCGCTCCCCATCGAAATGCGCCAGATTGGAAACCGTCACTGGTGACCAACGGCAGGCCCAGCCTTGATTCCGGCACTTTGTGCCCTTTGTTTTGTACCCTTCTTCTGAGCGAACAACTTTTGGGTGTCATTGAAGTGTGCACAAATTGACATGTCCTGTACACGCTTTATCTAACACTCTTGTAGAGCAACATTGAGATCATGCGTGAATTTTCTACTTTTGGTAAACATACATGAATATGTACAATCGAGAACTACAACATCTCAAGTGTGCACAGACTTTCTTTTTCTTTTTCTTCTTTCTTAACTCTCGGAAGAGCTCGAGGCGTCGTCAGAAATTGTTGCACTTGATAAAGACTTTGGCGACGTCGGCCTTTACGTTCCTTTCGAATGCCTGAAGAGTAAATGAATCAATATAAATAGTAAATTTTTTTGTTAATTAATTAATTAATTAATCAATGTAAGTGAGCTTCTGGTTTGAATTGATTTTGTTAGCATTTCTTCCCTACCTCGACAGCCTGCTCAAGCGTGTAGTGCGCCCTAGTCAATCCGGACAGGTCGATTCGGATGGAGTCGAGAAGCCTAATCGCGGTCGGGTAGCTGTAATTATGAAGTCATTCTTTAATATCCAACGGATTTGAGTTCGTTTATTTGCATAAAAAAAGGTAAAACGCAAGACAAAATGAGAATGTAAAAGATAATTATAGTGTGCCACTTACGTGTTTACCATCCGATGCGCTCCTCGGATGTCGAGCTCCCGAAGGAAGGCCGTTTGGAGGGGCAGATTGCGGCGGTCGCGGCCGAGGCCAACGAGGACGAGCGTTCCGCCAGGGCGAGTGGCCTGGGATTATATTGATTGATGTTCCTTTTTTTTAAATTTGAATTTAATGTTCCCGCCTTTTTGATGTTTGAATAATGATAGAAAATAAGAATGCTCACAAGGATGCACGTCTCGCCGGCGCTGTCGGCGCCCGTGCACTCGATCGAAGCTTCGGGCTCACGGCCGTCGAAGTGGACGCGGATCGCAGCAGCTGCCTCCTCGGGGGAGAGCTTACTGAACAGGAGAGATTGGAAAGAGTGAGAGAATGAGAAGGAGAGAGTGAGAGAGAGAGATAGAGAGAGAGAGATAGGAAAGAAGAGCAGCACTGACGCAACGTTGATGGTTCCGTCGGCGCCGAGTTTCTTCGCGAGTTCGAGCCGTGACTCGTTGATGTCGGAGAGAATGACGCGAGCGGCTCCGAACGCCTTCGCGGCCAGCAGGCAGAGCAGCCCGATCGGACCTGAGAATCATAATTATCTATTTTTTGTTTACTATAGCTTTCTTCATTCGTCTTTTCATACATTACTTCTTCCTATATATTGCTTTGCTAAACATATGTATGTAGATGCTATCACATCATTTGTCGTTCCTTTTCTCTACCTCTTTCTCCCCTCCCTCGCTCTCTCTATCTCTCTCTCCCTTTCTCAGTCTCTCTCTCTTTCACTCTCTTTCTCTCTCTCCCTCTCTCTCTCTCTAACCAGCTCCAGCGACAAAGACGTTCTTGCCGGCATCGATGCGCGCCCGCCGCACGGAGTGAATGGCAACGCTCAGCGGCTCGAGGAAGGCGCCGTCTTCGAAGCTCAGCTTCGGTGGCAATCTAAATTTGATGTTCTTATTCATTCCTGTCTTAAAAAATATGAGAAAGTCGTAGAAAATATATTTACTAGTTACAGTAAATGTTTATTTTTCAAGAAATACATTTATGTATGCATATATATTGCAAAAAGATAGATTCTTCTAGCAATAGCTGTATCTATTTCAAACTCTGGCGTCAATTCTTCTCTCACAACTTACTTGAAGCAGAAGTCCGCCGGATGCACCATGTGGCGGCGGAGAGCGCCGTCGTAAGGCGGAACGGAGAGGTATTCGACCTTTGGGCACAGGTTGTATGTGCCGCCCTGGAAAAATTTGAATTTATTTATTTCCTTTTATTTCTCAGTTCACTTTCCTCTTAGTCTTCTAAAAATCTACATGTTTTAAGCAATTTAATTTATGCAGTAAAAACGGACCAAACACTGCTCGCAGCTTCTGCACGGCACGCCAGGCTCCATCGCGATGCGATCGCCCTTCTGAAGATGAGTGACTCCCTCGCCAACAGCTTCGACGATGCCGCTGGACTCGTGGCCGAGCACGAATGGGCCCTTAAAATGGGATTTAAAATGTTTTGGCGCGAAAAGTAAATGTCGAGGTGGAAAGTGAGTCTACGATCTTCAAAATATTAAAAAAAATAATCTCTTCGAACATCAGGGACGAAGGGTCCGATTCCGCCAAGGTGCCAGAAGTGCACGTCGCTTCCGCAGATTCCGACGCTCTGGACCCTATAATAATTAAAAAATTTTAGATTTTGAAACTTTAACAGTTTTTGTTCTTTAACTGCAACATCCTTCAGTTTATATGCAACTAAAGTTTTTCATTTCAATCGTTATTTATTTCTGATTATTTCGATTGTCTTATCTTATCTCACACTCTCTAACTCTCTTTCTTTCTCCCTTTCTCTCAAATGGACTGTAACGTGAGAGCGTGCGCGGTGCTGATATCACGAGGTCGAACGATTATTGGGAGAGAGCGGAAATTAACAGAATTTGGAGGAAGAGAAAATTGAAAATATGACAAAATTGAAAGACGACGAAGGAGAGAGAGAAAGAGAAATTTCATACAATTGAGGAGAGGCCGAGACAGGAAGAGGAATGTGACTTCAGAATTCGCAATCGCATGACCCGGTCAACTTGACCATGTTCAAAACAAGTTTGTTTTCTCTCTCTCTGTCTCTCTCTCTCTCTCTGCCCTATCTGTCTCTCTCTATCTACAATGTGTTAGATAACCCGCACTACATCAGCAATTCAAGACTAGGAAACAGATGACTACTGTGACAGAGGAATCTCGACGAATATTTTAGTGAAATATTCCTATGATCAGTTTTTCTCCTTTCCAGAAACGAGCTGATGATGAAATTGATGACGTATCTCTTCACATTTCATTTTTTTTTGTAAATAATATCTTTAAAAATGAAAGTTTTATATCGGCCTACCTTATAAGAACCTCGCCCTTGGCTGGCGCTGCAACTTCTTTGTGTTCAAGGCGCAAGTCGTGCGCGCCGTAGAGGACGGCACTCAGATTCTCATCGGTCTTTCTGAAAAAAAGAAGAAACAATAGTTTACATCTTTAAAAATGCTGTGAATCTTTCTCTCGTTTTTACATACACACTCACTGGGTCTCCTTCTCTCTTTCCTTCTTCTCGCTCTGAGAGGTCACAAAAACGGGTTCTCCCTCGTGACCTCACAAGAACGCTGATCACCGTGTTGGTCAATATTACACTTCAGAATGGCAGACTTCGGACGTAGATAATAAACATTCGCACCCACATTCTTCACAAAGCATTCTTCATATCGCTGTGTCTCTTTTTAATCATATCTTATTAAATTAAATATCAATTATATTCCATTTTTATTTTTTTTATTTTTTTTATTAAAAAAAAACTGAATCATATTCCTGACCTCCTCTCAAGTTCTGCCTCCTTGACTTCCTGGAGAGCTTCTCGGCTCGGCAAGGCCAGCTCTTCGTTCTCGGCGAGCACGGCGGCGAGCACTTCGATCGTCATTCCCTGGAGAGGTCACACGGTTAGGTTATGGTGGCACCAAAATTAGGCACGAAATCGAAATAACCGCACGAGGGTTGCTCCAGAAAGTTCAAGACCAGACGTGGTTGGACAGGGGGGAAACAATATATTGAAGGGTAGAAAGTGGCAGATAGCATAGTGGTGTTTGGCACGGAATTACAGTATTCGGGTGGAGGGGTAGGGCGGAGGTGAAATTTATAAAGGAGAGAAAAGTCCGCGCTGATGGTGGCTGGGCGCCGCTCGAATGAATGCCGTAACGTTGTGCGGCAGCTTATGTATTCTTCCAGGCATCTCGTGTCGTCACATGGGTCAGCGAGGGGGCGTGGCTTATGGAACTTGCGAGAGGCGAGAGAGAGTGGGAAGTGGAGAGAACGAGAGAAAGAGAGAAAAGAGAGAGAATGATAATGAAAGAGAGAGAGGCGGAGAGAGAAAGAGAGTGATGAAAGGATGAGACATCACATGCCGATCATTAGAAAATGCGCGACTTTTCAAGGACGGCTCGAAAACGATTTCCTCCTGACCGACAACCGTTCTTTCGACTCCCTGGACCCCTCTCTCTTGCTATCCCTCTCTCTTTCTCTCTCGCCCTCTATCCCTCTCTCTTTCTCTCTCGCTCTCGATCCCTGTCTCTTTCTCTCTCGCTCTCTATCCCTCTCTCTTTCTCTCTCGCTCTCTATCCCTCTCTCTTTCTCTTCCAGTGTTCTTTGCTGTCTGGCACTCTCTGTTGTTTTTCTAACTCTCCCACCCTTTCCCGTCAGCTGAACGTCGCAGTCGATACTCAGCCAATCAGTCGGTCGCTGATACTCAGTGCACCCGCCACAATCAAATCTACCTTGGCCAGAGTATCATTCTCGCCCCTCGAACCTTTCCTCCTTTCCACTTGCAGTGTTCATGGCGAACGAATAAAAACAAATGCTAAACTCTTTAACGAATAACACGGTTTTGCATGCGTTGGAGATATGCACCACTAAAATGAATGGAATGCGGGGAAAGATATGCGTTTCTTGACACTATGTACACTACAGGAATCTAGTTTCCTTCCCATGATAATGCTGATAATAAATATTGTCACAGCGCCATTGTCTCTCTTCAGAAACAAGAGAAGTGAAAGAAGAAGAAAATTATTTTGGCTAAATAAATGGAATGAGAAAAAATTATCATTCTCATTGAATCTAGAATCATGACGCAATCCGCTTCTCTAATCCAGGTTGAGAATGGCCTCCTTTGTCATTTTCTTGTCTCTTGCTTCATTTCAGTCTATTGTTTTCGAATTAGCTAAAAATTCCTTTTGGTTAAACGAACCGTCTTCGACATAGTGAGATCTTAATTTGATTAAAGATATATATAATATGTAAACGTTATGGCATCTGTGTTATGAAGGTATCGAACAACAATCTTATGCCAGTTTATCGTTCAGTGAATACGTAACGAGAGCAGAAGGCTAGATTATTTAATGGTATGAAATGCTTGTTAGTAAATGGTTGCGAACGGCTGAACGGGTGATTTTGAGAGAAAGTTGATTGTGAAAGGAGCATCACACGAAACTGGCTGTTAGTTGGAAGAGCCGACTTCTAATAGAGAAGAGGAAGAAGAGAGCGTGCTTTAGTGAGAGAGAGGGAAAATAGAACTGAGAAAGAGAGAAAAGAACAAGTTTACGCACGTGGTTGAAAGTGGGCACGGGAGGGCCCACGTGGGAGGATGGTGGAATGGAGCTCGGGTCACGCTAATTATCAGCAACAGTTTGCCTTCTCGACCTTATCTTATTGCAAGTTAATGAATTTGCTTAATCTAATTCCGTTGTGAAAAAATTTCGATGATCCTGCAATCAATACAAAGAGAAAGAGTTTCAAAATCTTAGATTTATAAACTATTCATATGTCTTACCGACTACGTCATATTTAATTTAAATTATTCAGACCCATGTCGCATTGCGCTTCATCATACATCCTAGAAAAATACTTTAAAGCATTTATAGTTACATATGTAGAACTGTAAATGCTTTAAAGTATTTTTATAGGATGTATAGATGTTAGTACTTCTTTGCCTTGTGCAGCTCCCTCAGTAAGGCATTCAAAATTTCCCTTCTCCTCTTTCAACGTCCACTGCTGCTCGAATCATCTTTTCTCATTTGCTCTTCAAGAGGTCACGCCTAGTTCCGTTGTCCTTTTTTGTCGAACTAAACTTTAATAAACGGACGAGAGCTAATGCTCTATAATAGCTTTGCTTTACTACTCCTATTGGCCTATATGATTGGATTTTGATAATGCTGTACTGTGTTAATCAAAACGGAAATTTTTGGCATATTTTGACTGACAGCCAAATTTGTATAAACCGTGTACGACTAAAGACATAGGGCTATCGTGAGATAAAAATTGTCATTGCTAATATATGTAAATAATTAGTGATGTAATATGTGTGTAGTATTCAGAAAGTGCAGCATATGTTTTATTGAGTTATCTTGAACAACAGTATGCTGTCAGTGTTCATAGTATAACGTTTGGCGATTACGTAACGAGAACTGAAGGCTAGAGTCTTGACGGTATGATTTGGTGTTAGTTAGTGAATGGTTGTGAGCGTATGATTTTGAAAGAACGTTGACTGTGAAAGGAGATTAAATGCTAACTGGCTGTTAGTTGGAAGAGCGACTTCTAATGGAGAAAGCGATTCTAATGGAGAAAAAAACATGAGTTTGTGAGAGAGAAACGTTTGAGAAAGAGGGAGAAGAGAGCGAGAGAAAGAGAACAAGTTCACGCACATGGCCAAGAGAGGGCACCGGAGTACCCACGTGGGAGGATGTGGGAAGGGATGGCTGAGTTGCCATCTCTAACTATCGCAAGTATCACTGCACGGGTCGCAAAAATGAATCTTTCTATTGTAATCTGTAGAGTGTTGGGAACGGATCAATTAGAAATGAAAGAGAATGAGTGGGAAAGATGGAGACGGGAAAGAAGGAATGAGAGAACAGAGATGTCATGCATTCTACAGAAAAGGACAATTGAAGAACTAGGAGTGAACTCTTGAAGAACAAGTGAGATGGGAGAATTAGAGCAGCAATGGACTTTGAAAGAGGAGAAAGGAAACGAACACCTCTCAATGAATGTCTTATTGAAGGAACTGCGACTGCCGGAGCTGACAAAGAAGTGCAGATACCTTTTACATACAATGAAAATCATGTCAATTTGTCTCTTCATAGTATTTTATCTATTTTCATAATCAAATTACATTCGTTAAATTTTATATTGTTCGACGCGGCAGCGTTGCGATAAGGGTCTATATAATTTTAATTAAATATAATATAGTCGATAACGACGTTCGAACGCTCATTGTCAGACATATAAAAAGTTTATAAATCTGAGCTTTTTTGAAACTCTTTCATTTTGAATTGATAGCATAGTAGTCGAATTTTTTTTATCATAATGGTATTCGCAATAAAATTAGAGCAATCGCAGCATATTGGCTTGTTGAAATTAAAGCTACGCCTTTTCACATTCCTTCTCTCTCTCTCTAATTTTCAGACTCTCACCTTATTTGAATTCTAATTGAGCAATTCCGAAAGATTCCAATAAGTTTGCTAGCGGTGCCGTGATTCATTCAATGAGATTGGTTCGAGAAGGCAAACTGTTCTTGCTAATTAGTGTGACCTGCCCTCCTTTCCAACCATGCTCCCACGTGTGGGCTCTCCGGTGCTCTCTCTCTCTTAGGCCACGTACATGAACTTCTTCTCTTCTCTCTCTTTCTCAATTCTTTTCATCTCTCACTAACTCACGCTCTCTTATCCCTCTTCTCCATTAGATGTCGGCTCTTCCCACTAACAGCCGGTTTCGTGTGATGTCTCCTATCACAATCAACTTTCTCTCAAAATCATCCATTCAACCGCTCACAACCATTCACTAACACCAAGAAATATGTACCATCGAATAATCTAGCCTTCTGTTCTCATTACGTAATCACTGAACGATAAACTATGATCTCTGGTATTATATTGTTGTTCAAAAGCTAAACATTAAAAATAGTCTAAAATTACTTTATTAAATTAGAAATTATTGGTTTCTTTTCCCATCTCAGCCTTATGTCGAACACGGCTGAGATGGGAAAAGAAAGTAATACTCCTTTTATTATTAAAAAAAACACAATGAAGGAAGAGACAAGGAGACTGAAAAAGGAAGTTCATAATTGAGAGGATAGCTTTTTTTTTGTAAACACGTAATGAATAGAATTACGTCATGATTCTACATTCAGAATGAATTATGTATGATTTTTAAAGTAAAGATTTCTTCTTCTCTTACTTCTTTGTTTCTGAACATAGCCAATGAATGACAGGGAAATTCCAGCAATATACTTTGAAAGTATTAGTTATCAGCATTATCAGGTGGGAAAACAAGATTCATGTTGTGAACACAGTGCCAAGAAATGCATATCGCTTCCTCGCATTCCATTCTAATGTCCTTCAGATTTCGTTGTGCATATCTGCCTCCAACGCTTGCAAAACCGTGTTATTCGGCAAAGAGTTTTGCTTTTGTTTTTATTCCTTTTCGCCATGAACACTGCAAGTGGAAAGGAGGAAAGGTTCGAGGGGCGAGAATGATACTTCGACGAAGGTCGATTTGATAGTAGCAGCAGGCTGCTATGCACTGAGTATCGTCGGCCTGCTGACTCGCTGAGTATCGGGTGCGAGGTTCAGCTGACTTGAAGGGGTGAGAGAGTTAGAGAAAGATCAGAGAGTACCAGACAGCAAAAGGAACACTGGAAGAGAGGGAGGGAGCGAGAGAGTCGAGAGTGCAAGACAGAGAAAGAAAGAGAGAATGAGATAGTCGAGAGTACGGTGGTCGGTCAGCAGGAAGTCATCTTCGAGCCGTCCTTGAAAGTCGCGCATTTTCCCCGTGATCGGTATGTGATCTCTCCACCTTTCATCTTCTTCTTTCTCTTTCCGCTTCTCTCTCATTCTCATGCCTCTCTCTTTGCTCTTTCTCGTTCAGCCTATCAGCTTCCCTTTAACTTCCCTTTAGATGTGTATACTCTCACCTCACCCAACTTCCTTAAACCACACCCCCCTCCACGCCGTCCCATGTGACGAAATGAGATGCCTGGAAGAACACATACATAAGCTGCCGAAGAACAATACGGTATTCATTCGAGCTGCGCACCGTTACCAATCGGTAGTCTCTTTTCTCTCCGCCATAATGGCTCCGATTTCTATTCCTCACAAAGTCGGAGCCACCTTCTTTGATGAAATTCATCCCTCGCTCCCCTATACTGTAATTCCATGCCAACCCTCCCCCACCACTATTTGCTACTTTCTGTTTCTTCTACATATTGTTATCGAACATTCTGGAGCAACCTCCGGGCGATCACATTACGATTTTTGGTGCTACAGTACTTAAATTCGGTGCCACTGTAAACTGTGTGCCTTCTTCAGAGAATGACGGTCGAAGCGCTCGCCGCCGTGCTCGCCGAGAACGAAGAGCTCGCCGTGCCGAGCAGAGAAGCTCTCCAGGAAGTCAAAGAAGCAGAACTAGAGAGGAGGTCAGGAATATGTTTCAATTTTTTTGTTAGAATAAAAAGATAATATAAAGGTGGAAAAGAAGAAAGTGAAGAAAAAAACAAAGTTCTGACGTAAGCATTATGAAATTGCATATGAACAATATTCACTTGGGTGCGAATGTTTATTGTCTGCGTTGGTATTCTGCCATCGCCTAACAATTAGTGTAATTGTACAGCAGAAGAGTGGTCAGCGCCTGGCCAACTGATAATTGAGAACCAGTTTGATTGACCTCACACACAGAGAGAGAGAGAGAGAGAGAGAGATAAGGAGAGAGTGAGAGAGAGAAATTGGGAGAATGCAGGTGAAAGCGAAAGAATGATGTGAATAGACCTCTGAACGGTTCGAAGGTACACCGTGAGAAAAGCAATGAGAAGACATGATTTGTGTAAAGGGAGCAACCAACATACAGTGGCAGTGCAGGTGGATGCGGTAGTAAATGGCGTGAAAACAGAGGAAAGAAAGACAGGTTGAATTACATTCTTTTCATTCCTCCCTTCCACGGAAATGTCCGCAGTGCCCTCAGACTCTATATAATGGTTAATATTGAACTTAGGTTTTTCAGAGAATAATAAATATCTGACAAGAAGTGCAGGGAATTGTAACGACTTATTTTTTTTTAATCAATGACACTAGAAAATTCTTTTGTTGATTGTAGAACAAGATTTCTTATCCTCTATCTCAAGGATCTTTCCTTCTTTGAATGATCATTAGTACTTTGATCGGTTGCTAGTTCGGGCTTTGTACTTATTGAAAAGTGGCCAACTTTTTGTGGGGCACAGGGATAACAGTCTGAGTTTTTCAAATTTTCAAGTAGTGCCTTACTCTCTTCCTACAAGTTTTCCTCGCCGGCGTGAACATTCTCTCTTTAAGGTAGAAAGTGCGCGCTGTAAAATGTGATAAGAGCTGCCGCATCCAATAAGTTTCTATAAAGCACGCAATGAAGGGGCATTCGATGGGAGAGGAGTGGAAATGAGAAAGTAACGGAAACCATTGAGATGTTGAACATGGCATATGTTAGGAAGTAACTAACTAATTGATTAAAAATATTTTTAAGCAGGAACAATATGTTTACTTATTGTTTTTCGCAGGAATACCGAAGAGAATCTAAGTGCCGTCCTCTACGGAGCACACGATTTGCGCCTTGAACACAAAGAAGTTGCAGCGCCGGCCAAGGGCGAAGTTCTTATTAGGTTTGCCAAAATTCAACTTTACTTTTATTATTATTTTTATTAATATTTACAAAAAAAGTAACGCAAAACGAGTTAACTCAAGATTTACTTCATCGCTAGTCTAGAAAGAGAAAAAGTGATCATTATATTAATTACAATCGAAGAGACGGCGAGATTCTTTAGTCATGGCCATAATCTGTTTTTCCTTTCCTTCTCGCCAAATTGTCATGAATTGCTGACGTAAATCTGGGTTTCTTAAAACATGGTAAATAGAGAGAGAATAAGAAACAGAGAGACGGAGAGACGGAGAAAAAAAAACCTGTTATGCGCATGGTCTAGCTGGCCGGGTCAGGCGGTCGCTGAAGAGGAAACGTGTGGGAAGTCTGACATTGAAGTTACATTCCCCACCCTGCCTCTCTCTCTCCGTCCCTTTTTCTCTCTCACTCTCTCAATCTCTCCATCTCTCTCTCTCTTTCTCTCTCTCTATCTTTCCATTTCACTTTCTCTAACTTCTCTCTTTTACATTTAGTCACACTCTTATTCTCATCCTCTCATTGTTTTAATTTCCGCTCTCTGTCAATCATCTTCCAACCTCGTGATATCCGCAACGCGCATGCCCTCTCACCGATCACATTACAGTCCATTTAAGAGGAGAGAGAAAGAAGGAGAAAAAAGAGAGAACGGACAAACGAACAATCACGCCTGTTTAGGCCATTGAAGGAAATATTAACGTCTATTAATTACAGTCCATTTAAGAGGAGAGAGAAAGAAGGAGAAAAAAGAGAGAACGGACAAACGAACAATCACGCCTGTTTAGGCCATTGAAGGAAATATTAACGTCTAGTGACGAAGTATAAAAAAATTATAGAGAATTAACAAAAATTAAGAATGAAAACATTTTGAGGTTCAAAATTTATCTTTAAAAAAATTATTTTAGGGTCCAGAGCGTTGGAATTTGCGGCAGCGACGTGCACTTCTGGCATCTTGGCGGAATCGGACCTTTCATCCCTGATGTACGAAGATACTCTTTCTTTTTTTCTTTCTCTTTTGAAGATGATAGATGCTTTTTGTCTTTTAAAAATTAGTTATTAAAAATAATATATTTTAAAATCCCATTTTAAGGGCCCATTCGTGCTCGGCCACGAGTCCAGCGGCATCGTCGAAGCTGTTGGCGAGGGAGTGACTCATCTTCAGAAGGGCGATCGCATTGCGATGGAGCCCGGCGTGCCATGCAGACGATGCGAGCAATGCTTGGTTCGTTTTCTTCTCTTTTACATTTAATTTAAATAGTCAGACGAATTAAGCCGAAATTTGGACCAATTTTTTTAAAGAATAATAGTAGCGAATAATGTAAATGAACTAATTATTTTTTTTCCAGGGCGGCACTTACAACCTGTGCCCGAAGGTCGACTATCTCTCCGTTCCGCCCTACGACGGCGCTCTCCGCCGCCACATGGTGCATCCCGCGGACTTCTGCTTCAAGTAAGTTATGAAAGAAGAATAAAGAGGCCGTAAAATAGAGTTTAAAAGTTTATTATCTTTAATCACTCATTTTTTTTCTACGAATTTCTCTTATTTTTAGACAGGAATGAATAAGAATAACAAATTAAGATTGCCTCCCAAGCTGAGCTTCGAAGACGGCGCCTTCCTCGAGCCGTTGAGCGTCGCCATTCACTCCGTGCGGCGGGCGCGCATCGATGCCGGCAAGAACGTCTTTGTCGCTGGAGCTGGTTAGAGAGAGAGAGAGAGAGAGAGGGAGAGAGAGAAAGAGAGAGAGAGAGAAAGAGAGCGAGGTAGAGAGAGAAGGAGAGAGAATTGAAGAAAATGAGTGAAGAAGAGAGAAAGAAAAGCTGATAGAGAGAAGGGAATAATAGAGAAGAAAAGAGATAAATGGAGCGTGAAGGAAATAGAAATGGAGAGAGAGAATGAGAACGAGAGAAATAGAGAAAGAGAGAGAGAGAGAAAGTTAAATAAAAAGAAAAATTAAAATGGAAAAAACAGTATGTATATGTACATAATAAATTGAAATGATAATTCTCAGGCCCGATCGGGCTGCTCTGCCTGCTGGCCGCGAAGGCGTTCGGAGCCGCGCGTGTCATTCTCTCCGACATCAACGAGTCACGGCTCGAACTCGCGAAGAAACTCGGCGCCGACGGAACCATCGACGTTGCGTCAGTGGCTTTTCCTTTTCTCCCTCTCTCTCTCTTTCTCACTCTCTCTCTTTCTCTCTCTCACTCTCTCCAATCTCTCCTGTTCAGTAAGCTCTCCCCCGAGGAGGCAGCCGCTGCGATCCGCGTCCACTTCGACGGCCGTGAGCCCGAAGCTTCGATCGAGTGCACGGGCGCCGACAGCGCCGGCGAGACGTGCATCCTCGTGAGCATTCTTATTTTCTATCATTATTTAAACACCAAAAAGGAGCGAACATTAATTTTTAAATTTAAAAAAATAATATGAATCAATATAATCCCAGGCCACTCGCCCTGGAGGAACGCTCGTCCTCGTTGGCCTCGGCCGCGACCGCCGCAATCTGCCACTCCAAACGGCCTTCCTTCGAGAGCTCGACATCAGAGGAGCGCATCGCATGGTGAACACGTAAGTGGCACGCTATAATTATCTTTTTCTTCATATCATTTTTACTATTACCATTTTCTCTTTATTAACGCACTAAAATTCGTTGGCCACTAAAGCATCACTCCATCATTACAGCTACCCGACCGCGATTAGACTACTCGACACCGGCCGAATCGACCTGTCCGGATTGACAAGGGCGCACTACACGCTTGAGCAGGCTGTCGAGGTAAGAAAGAGCTCTCACAACAACTGAAACCAGTTGCTTCCTCGGATTTCTGCATTTTCTTCCTATTATCTTATTGAGTGATCATTATATCTAAATAAAATATATATACTAACTCTTCAGGCATTCGAAAGGAACGTAAAGGCCGACGTCGCAAAAGTCTTTATCACGTGCAACAATTACTGATGACGCATTGAGCTCTTCCGAGAGACAAGAAAGAAGAAAAAGAAATTAATTTTTTTTGTCTGTGCACACTTGAGATGTTGTAGTTCTTGGTTGTAAATAGTCATGTATACAGTAAAATATACAATTCACATCTCACTATCTCTCAATGTTGCTCTACAAGAGCGTTAGATAAAGCGTGTACAGGACAAGTCAATGTGTGCATTCATACTTCACAGAAACACCAAGTTGTTCACTCATTGTCAGAGGAACGGTAATAATTGTAACATAGAGAAGAGTAAAACTGAAGGCTACATTATGTACATTGTGCATGTGTACATGTATAAAGCATTTGCTTCAAGTTTCTATTCGATATCTGCAATAGATAGTAGGCAACATCGCGTGAGACCAAATTGAGACACCTTCCACCATTTTTTGCCCCTTCTCTCCGCTCGATCCAAGGATAATGCTCCACTTCAGCGACCTGCGCTTATTGTTAACCGGGTCAGCCACCAAATGAGCGCGCTCTCGCTTTCATTATTTGCAGCACTTATAGCGATTTCTCTAGCATTGCTTCACAATTTTGGTATGTTTTTATCATATCTTTATTTGAGAAAGTAAAAATTTTTTAAAGCCTGTGTATTAATCTATTTGTCTTGTTTGCATGCTTCTCTGAAATATTGTCGAGAGGGTTGTAATTAATTGCATTGGAATTTAGTCTTTTTTCTCTAAAATTCAGACCCTGCCTTCTTCGAGAAGTCTCTCTACAAATCGGACGCGAAAGAGAGCAGCAGCGATGGTGCGCTGGCCGCGAAGCCGGCGCGAAGACTCATGATGGCGGCGACCGTGATTGGTCTTCCGAATATTAGCGGAGTTGACTACTCGTCATCAATAGAGAATTTCTCGACATCAGCAGAAGACTCCTTCTCTTCATCGTCGTCTGTCGAAGAAGTCGAAGAAGATGCAACAGGTGAAAAGATTTTTTAAGGCTTACTTTTTCCCGAATCTTTCTTATTCACATTCATTTTTTACCTGATTCATTTATTTTGGTTATATTTTGATTATCTTAACTTTCTTGTCAAAAGAGCAGTTACAGGAGTTGAAGACGGCTTGGACGAGCTGTACGATTCCTTAACTCTTAATACGTCGACTACTTCGACCGGACGACCGTTTTTGCCTTATAAAATGGGTTATTTATAAAGCCTTTTTTTCTTCTATTGTTTATTGTTTATCAATCGATAAAAAAAGATCATAAGCCATATAAAAAATGGTTAAAGTTACCGTATTCCGTGATATGTCTTCAACATTTCAGAACCTTTCCCGGCGCTTCGGATCGATTCGTCATCCTCCGAGCGAACTTTGCCATTTGGAACTGGTTTGTGGGCGCTATTTGGATGTTCTGTTCTTTGAACTGATTTAGAGAGATGACCGCAGATGTATCTTGATTTCTTTCTACATTGCAGAGTTCGTTTCGTCGGAGACGCATGAATCGAAGTGATGTCTTCCATTTTATGATTCCGTCATCGTTGATTATTCCTGATTTGATTCTGAATTTTGACCAATCATTTATTCTAAAATGTGCTCTTAAATATAAAAAAATTCAAACGCGCACAACACATGTACATTAATTTGAGAAAGAAACTATTCGGCGACTGTATTGCGGCACTGTCGTTGCCGAGATTTAGAAGCCACGAATGTAATTATAATGCGCTTAAAAATTAAAGTCTGAATAATGATGTAATAATAACGACTATTTTTCTTTATGGTTTTTTTTATCGTTATTCGTCTATTATTGCGCTATTATTTTGCAAGGTTCTTTTATGTCAGTTCATTCACAGCATCCAACTTCATCTCGATTGTGAACATTACATACTCTTTATGTACGTTGACGAATTTTTCGCAGTAAGCTGATAGTCCACCGCCAGACCGCAGGAACCGAGCTCATACGCCATGCCATGCAGGTTCATTTGTTGTTAACGTAAAATTACAATCCTTCATCGTCAAAATGTTTCAGTTCTTTAAAAAAAATCAGTTTGTTATTTTCTCATATATTTGTTGCAAGATGTTAATAAGAGCAATCGTGCGAAATGACGGAGAAAGTCCTAGAAACAAGAGAAAAATCATGTACTAGATTAATACATTAAAATATTACTAGATCTCCGAATAAAGAATACTACGGGTACCGCTTTGCTTGGAAAACCATGACCATATATAAGTGAATCACGAGATTATATCGACATTATATAGAACAATGCAATGAATAATACAAGCAGAGGAACTCAAACTCGACTTTTCTAGGTTGCGGAAACATTTTATCAAAAGGTTCATATTTAAAGCCCGCTCAACCGTTCGTCGCACGGAATGCGAAGTGGTCCCGGCTCGCTCCGGCCGCGTTCAACAGTGGTGAAATTTATGAAATCCTTAGCTTCGTTCCCGCCCGCCGATAGTGGATTGTCGCGGCCGAGCAGCGATGTCACGATCAAGTTTATCGCTGATTGATCGTATCTTTAAAAAATATTTCTTTCTTAAAAAAATTCTATGTTACTCATATATCATTCTTCACCTGCTTGTTGTGGTTAAGAGTAAATAAATAATTAAATAAATAAATAACCCACCGATGACAGTTCGCAAATTCCTTGAGTCGATCCTCTTTAAACGAGCAGCTCAACTTCGCCCCCTTCGGACTCATGCACTCTTCGCTTAGGGCGCATAGAAGATGCCTAGTCAAATTGTATTGGTTAATCGATTTTTTTTCTTACCTAATTTAATTTCTCAATTTAGTTTATTTTTTTCATTTACTTTAATTATAAATTCATTAATCAAAACAATTATGTATTCATCAAATTTAACTATGTAAAAATCAATCATCTCAAACATCCCAACCACTTGACAGCCTCGCGTGCAAAGTCGCTCCGCTGGATGAACATGGTCGCTTCGAGCATCCAACGCCTTTTCGCGAGTTCTTCTCCGATCGGCAGATAAGTGTATGTGCCTTTCAAAGTAGCACGCAACTTTTCCATAGTATAAAGGCGCGGCTGGTGTCTCAGGCAAAAAGTCCTAATTCAAGAAAAAATTCTTTTTTTTTAGTTCTTTTAAAAATGAAGATGGTGAGAAATATATAATGAGTGTATACTTTTATGCGTTGCCGCGTAGATGCTATGTGAAGTGTTGTGCCCTAGGGCGACAGGCGCAAGGCCACCAGAGGACACCTTCGAATAGAAGGCCGAGCCGTTACCGATGAAATGTACGCTCGTGTCCATGATCCAAAAGGCATCGAGCGAAGCGAAAGCCTCCTGAAATTGCCGTCTTCTGTCCTTGATTTTTGATCTACTGGATGTCGTTAAATTTCTAGAACAGAGTTCTTCTTCCTTTTTTCCGACTGACAGCGATGAGGATCGGCTTGAAGTGATAGCCCTTGAGGCGCCGCGTGAATGGCGGATAGCGGTCAAAGTTGAGACGGCGGATCTCGACGTTGCAAACGGCCGTCAACTCGACGAGCTTAAGTGAAAGAAGAAGAAAAAGAGTCAGAAAAGAGAACTGAGGGAACAAAGGTAGCACTGAGGAACCAAAAGAACTGAGGACACAAAAAGAACTGATTGTGAGAAATTAAAAAAAAGAACTGAGGAATTAAATATTTAACCGAGGAACCAAAAGAAGCTGACCGTGAGGAAACAACAAAAGAATTGAGGAAACAATACCTCACTAGCGTTGAGGCCGAGATCGTAGAAAATGATGCGATTCGGAGTCAGCTGCCGGAGTGCAGAGAGCGAGGCGCGGGCTTCCATAAAATGATTCGATGAAGAGTAGGTCACGTAGACGACGTCTTCCTTTGAATTAGAAGAAAATTTATGGACGGGTGGGCGGAGCCTATGCGCTTTCTCACCAGCCTATATGGCATCCTTGGATAGTGAAAGGCGTCGGAGAGGCCAAGCGAGCGGAGGAGTGGCACGAGCGAGCAGCGAAAACGGCTGCCGACTGAAGAAGGTGCGCCATTCTCGTAGGAGACGAAAGACATCTTAAGAATCGACAAAAATATGATTTGATCGCTTATTTGAAGTTTGATTCAATCTTTGTCCATTTTATTTATATCGGACTTGCTTCAGCCTCATTTTCTCTCTCTCTCTCTCTCTACCTCTCTCTCTCCCTCTTTCACTCTCTTTCTTTCTCTCTCTCTCTCTCTTAATGCCTGCTCGTCATCACAATAGGCATTCGGTGGAAATTGAAAGCGGCGGGTGTGATGGAAAAAGTAGACGGCGAAGATGGAGACGGCGAAAAAGAAGAAAAGAACTCGCGTGATGATGCGGGAACGCTGCATGGCTAAAAGTCGTAAGTGAGAAGAAAACTAAAATTATATACTATATATATGTATATAGTATATATTTTTATAATGATAGGGCAAATAATAATGTAATACTAACATTATTAATTGACCATATAAAGCTGATGATGTTCTAGTGATAATAATTGCAATCATAATAGCAATAACTATATGATTAGCAAAACAAAAGGTACACTCTGATATTTACTGGGAAAAGCGCTGCTAAACAATCAGTTGTGAAAGTTTATAAAGTTACGAAAAACTGAATTTTCCTTTTGCGAATGTTAGTTATGGTGTAATGCGGGCGGGAACTCTGAAAGTGCAGCCCACCTCGCACATATACGTATGAATAAGCGGCTGATTTGTTCGCTTATTCATCATTCTTCCTTTGTTCGAAGTGAGCGTTCTTCGGAATTCTGCTGGTTGTGAACTGATTCTTCCATGCCTAGCAGGTTCACATGTTGTTGTCGTAAAAAAATTCCTTCATTGTCAAAACGTCTTCTGTTTTTTTCTAAATTATAAAGAAAAAATCAGTTTGCATCTCCTTTAAGGAATACATCGACATACTTAACATTCTCAAGAGTGGATGTATTGCAGGTCGCTAAAGCTTCCAATTTTTATTTTCTCATATGTTTGCTGTAAGATGTTAATGAGAGCAATCAAGAGAAATGACGGAGAATGTTTTGGAAGCTAGAATTATAAACGTAGACTGGATAGATGCAATAAAATATTATTAGATCAATGAATATGGAAGACTACGGGTACTCCACTGTTTGGAAACAAAAAAAATAAACTGACCATGCATGACAGTAATACGAGATTATATCGGCATTATATAGAAGCAATGTAATGAATGATACCAGCAGAGGAACTTAAACTCGACTTTTATAGGTTGGGGACACTTCTTGTCAAAAGGTTCAGGGATATAGGCCGCTCAATCGCTCGTCGCACGGAATGCGAAGTGGGCCCGGCTCGCTCCGGCCGCGGTGAACAGTGGTGAAATTGATGTAATCCTCCGCTTCGTTCACGCCCGCCGGGATTGTCGCGGCCGAGCAGCGATGTCACGATCAAGTTCATCGCTGACTGATCGTATCTAAAAAATATCTCATACGCTAGCTTTCCAAAAAAAAAATCAATGCTACTAAAAAATCTTATTCCATTCTTCACTTGCTTGTTGTGGTTACGATTAAATAAATAAATAAATAAATAAAACACCCACCGATGACAATATACAAATTCCTTGCGACGATCCTCTTTAAAGGAGCAGCTCAACTGCGCCCCCTTCGGACTCATGCACTCTTCGGTCAGGGCGCATAGAAGATTCCTAGTTATATTGTATTCGTTAGGTTAGTTTAATTTTGCGAGCACCTTTTTTTGTCACAAATTCAACTTTTTTTTGCCACAAAAAAATTTCGTGTCACTAATTTACTTTTTTTTTGCCACAAATTATTTTTTGTCCTTAAATTTACTTTTTTTTGCCACAAAATATTTTCTGTCATTAATTTTACTTCTTTTAGCCAGAAATTATTGTCTGCTCCAAATTTAATGTTTTTCCTCCATAATCTCTAACGATTAACCATAAGTAGTCGGATTTTAACTTTATCTCCTTCATAAAAATAAACCATTGAGGCCTTATTAAACTTAGCAGTTACAGAACTCAAACTCAGATGATAAGCTAACAACAACAAAGAAACAATTGAGAAGTGCATGCCATAAAACTCTTAGTTAGCTGCATGGCGATTCTGCTTGGGAGCATTTGAAGGGCGACCACCAACTGCTAGCTGTGTCTGCGATTCGGACTTTTGGGACGGCCCCTTTTCTTCGATACATGAACAAGGGGAGCAGCGCGCGCATCTGGAGGGTACTGGCGGAGTGCAGTAGCAGGTGCACACATTACAGCAACCGAATGCATGCAGGCATTCTTTCCGGAGCCGTTGTGGCAGGAGCAAACGAAATGAGTCGGACGGATCGCGGACTCCTTCACAATGTTAACCTAAATTGAAATACTTGATGCTGATAATGGGAACGTGAGATAAAGATACCAAGTACCGGCGCCTCTTGAAATCTTCCCATGACGTTGCCTGCTCAAAGGACTCCTGGAAGCCCGCCAACAGCTCATCCTTCGATGCTTTGCAATTGGTATTCGTAGCCATGATGAAGCAGATCTCGCCAGACGCTGGCAGCCGGGCGGTTGTGCAGTTTGGTGAATCAGGCCCGGAGATCATCTGATAAGCAGCCTTGAACTGATGAGGAGCAATCTCGTAGTCGGCAGGATTCTCCGGAATTGCCTAAGCAGGCGTCATTTTATTAATATATAATTTTTTTCCTTTCAACGATTTCAAAAAAGCATACCCTCATAGCTTTAGACCGATAGCAGACTGCCTCTTCAGCCCTTTGAAGAAAGACCGAAAACTCCAGCCTCTTACGCAGAGTATGCTTCTCCTTTATCTGCTTATTGCAGCTTTCGAGGCCATTGTTGTTGGCAATATAAGGACTGGCACCATCAAACCAAAGATTCTCAGATCCGTTAATCCACGTATCCAGCATGTACTACTTAAATTTTGAGGTAGGAGCTGGCCACGATGCGAGCATTAGCTTGGCAGCTAAAATAACGGCCATGGTATTTTCCAAAAAAACAGTGAAGAGGCTATCGAACCTAAAGCAAACTTCTCTTGCGAGCGGCAGCGACGTAGGACTTCGATGTCACCCATGATTCGGTTTCTAACGACAAGCGGGAAGGTCTTTGGAAGGTTAACTTTCACTCTTCGGTGGACATGGGCGTAGCACATAAGCCGAACCTATTTAAAAATTCCTCGCTCTAGCTATCTGTCTGTCTCTCTCCCACTCTCTGTCTCTCTCTATCTCTGTCTCTCTCTCTTTAACGAACCGATTCAGGAAAGACCTTCTGCTGCGCAGCACTGACGCTTCGACTACCGTCTGCCATGATGTACTGCGGAATGTAGCCCAGCGATTTTAGGCAATTTTCTGGCTTTTTCAGATTCTGGGGGTCAACCTGTAGGTAGTCAGCGCCTTTTTGGCGCTCGAGAAGTTTCGTTGTCGACCACAAAACGAAGAAGTCATTGTTGTCGACGTATTCAAAACCCACTACGTAGGGCTTGTCGGGAGCACCAATAGGGACTGCTTCGTTCTGCTGGCAGTAGTTGCGTAGGTCTTCATCCGTGAAAGCCGTCTTTCTCTGCTCCATGAGCCGGAAAACAAGGTTCTGAATTTGATTCAGAGTAGGAAGCTTCGGAAGCTCCATTTGCTGCAATAATGAAAGGAATTACAACTACATACATCACCATTATAATTGAAACGTACACTTAAGAGGACGTGAATCCTTCCTGGCGTCACACCCAACGAGATTTGGTGTCTGACGAAGTCCTTGACCTCGTTTGTAATGGCAGAGGCCTTGTCCAACTCAACAGAATGATGCTCATGCTCGCCAGCAGAAACTTCCAAGAGAAGTGTATCGTCGTCATCCGGGCAGACGAGTCGCAGCACCTTTTGGCACCGATAGCCCTTCATTCGGCGGTACTCGCAGTGCCTAAATATTCACAGTTTAATTCGTTCGGTTATGCATACAGATGCAAAGCTAACCACTCTTGAATATCTCCTCGCTTTGTGCTACGCTCTAGATGAAAACGCCAGTTATGTTTCTCTCGATTCCAAAAGTCGCTGAATTCTTCATTGTTCGCAAAACAGCGCCAGGTCGTATACTCGATTCGTTTTCCTGAGGTGGGAATAGAAATGTGAGGCGATGAGAGGCGGGAGAGAGGTAAATTTGGGGAGAAGGGACAAAGTGAGCTAGCCGATTGAACGCTAATATGCTTTATGAAATAGGCGAGGCTCACGTAGGCTACTATGCTAATTACAAGAACAGCATGAACCTCTACGTTTGGTCGAACGAGGTTCATCGCGCAAGTCGCTATCCTCGTCCGAAAACGGATTGCTTGAGTCGTAATGGGATGAAGAAGCGGATTCACGTTCATCCTGATCCGCGGAACTCGACGTTGGAAACAAGGAAGACAGTCCGTCGTCTTCCATCGGAAGACCTACAGGTGCACCAACATACATTCCAGCACAGCAAATTGACAAATACATAACATATTTCATAGCATTGACAGCAAAAAGGACGGAATATTATTGGCAAAAAAAGTAAAATTTGGGACAGTAAATATTTTTTGGCAAAAAAAAGTAAATTTAAGGACAGAAAATAATTTGTGGCAAAAAAAAGTAAATTAGTGACACGAATTTTTTTTGTGGCAAAAAAAAAGTCAAATTTGTGACACAGAAAAGGTTTACCGGTTTAATTTTTATTAAATTAATTTTTGTTATTTATTTCTTTAAATTTCATTCTGCCTTTTACAATTTAATTGATTTTTCAACTATCTTATTTATAAATAAATTAATCGAAAAAATTATTTACATAAAATTGAACTATATAAAGATCAATAATCTCAAATCTCATACCACTTGACAGCCTCGCGTGCAAAGTCGCTCCGCTGGATGAACATGGTCGCATCGAGCATCCATCGACTTTTCGAAAGCTCTTTTCCGATCGGCAGATAAGTGTATGTGCCTTTTAAAGAATCACAATCAGAGAAAAAAAAACAAGTTTTTTGTATATTGTATATATATATATATATATATATATATATATATAGTATTTATCTAATGTATGTACTCTTATGCGTCGTGGCATAGATGCTATGTGAAGAGTTGTGCCCAAGAGCGACAGGCTGAAGGCCACCAGAGGACACATTCGAATGGAAGGTCGAGCCGTTAACGAGGAAATATACGCTCGTGTCCATGATCCAAAAGGCGTCGAGCGAAGCGAAGACCTCCTGAAATTCCCGCCTTTTCTTGAGTTTTGATTTCCCTAATTGATTAAATCACACACATAAGTATGACCTGGATGTGCTTTCATTTATAGAACCGAGTTCTTCCTTGATTCCGACTGACAGCGATGAGGATTGGCTTGAAGTGATAGCCCTTGAGGCGCCGCGTGAATGGCGGATAGCGGTAAAAGTTGAGGCGACGAATCTCGAGGTTGCACACGGCCGCCAACTCGACGAGCTGAAGAGAAAGAAGAAGAAAAAGAAGTCATAAAAAAGAACAGAGGGAACAAAAATAGAGCTGAGGAAACAAAAAAGAATTGAGGAAATAATACCTCACTACTTTTGAGGCCGAGATCGTAGAAGATGATGCGATTCGGAGTCAGCTGCCGGAGTGTAGAGAGCGAGGCGCGGGCTTCCATAAAATAATTCGATGAAGAGTAGGTCACGTAGACGACGTCTTCCTTTGATTGCGAAACAAATTGGAGGACGGGAGGGCGGAGCCTAAGCGCTTTCTCACCTGCCTAAATGGCATCCTTGGATAGTGAAAGGCGTCGGAGAGGCCAAGCGAGCGGAGGAGTGGCACGAGCGAGCAGCGGAAACGGCTGCCGACTGAAGAAGGTGCGCCATTCTAGTAGGAGACGAAAGACATCTTAAGAATACACAAAAATAAGACAAGTAGAAAAATATAATGACGGCAAAAATAGAGAAATTAGATTCAATCTTTGACCAAATTATTAAACTAATTTACTCACTTAATCATTTAAATTATCTACATATTTACTTGCAATCTTCAGCCTCGCTTTCTCTCTCTCTCAGTCTCTCTCTCTCTCTCTCTCTTAATATACATACCTGCTCGCCATCACAATAGGCATTCGGTGGAAGTTGAAAAGAGCGGGTGCGATAGCAAAAGTAGGCGGCGAAGATGGAGACGGCGAAAAAGCAGGAAAGAACTCGTGATACGAGGACGCGGACGCTGCATGGCTAAAAGTAGTAGTGAGAATTATATATATATATATATACATTTATTTATTTTATATCTAAATGATAGTGTCAATAATAATGTAATAATAACAATATTAATAATGGCACAAATTAAGCTGATGATGTTCAGGGAATGGACTGGAGAGGTGGAGAAGGAAGAGAGACCGAATGAGAAGACCAACCGCGTTAGGAGGATAACAGGGTGCGAAGTGAAGTGAATTCGCCGGTAAGAATAAGAATAACAGCATGGAATGGCGAGGCTCACGTAGGCCAGCATTCTAATTAGAGTGACAATATGAACCAAGCAATTCCGTTGTTTTCTCGGGTTTCCGGGTGACCAGAAGGTGTCTTTTCTTCGCGCTCTCCGCGTGCATATTAATGCCGTCTAGTTGCCTCCGAACCTAGATTCAATAAAATTAGAGAAATAACAAGTTGTACTAAGAATTTACAATTTTTTGTCGATTTATTCGCGAATTCTAAGTACTACTTCTGATTTCTCTATTTTTATTCGATTTCGCGGCCGGAAGCCAAATAGATGTCATTTATATTCACGCGGAGAGCGCAAATCTGAATGGCAGGGTCCTCAGTATTCGGCTAGAACTCTGATTTTTTTTGTCCTAAAAAAGACACTGCTTCAGAAATCCTGAGAGCGCAAATTTGAATGGCAGGGTCCTCAGTATTCGGCTAGAACTCTGATTTTTTTTTGTCCTAAAAAAGACACTGCTTCAGAAATCCTGAGATGTCTTCTGGCTGCCGCCATCTCTTCTTCCTCTTCGCTGCCGTCACCTTGGCTGCCGTCACTCTTCACGGATGTCGCGTTGGGCAGACATCTGATGGTCTGGACAGTTTTATCTTCAAGAATCTGAAGAACCATACCGACGAAGACTGCCGTCGCAAAGTATGTGCTTTTGTAAGTGTTTTTTTCTATTACCTCTTATCTTGTATGCTCTTGTAAGCGTACTTGCAATTCTAAGAATAAATCCGCTTGCTTATCCTTTACAGGCACGCTTCGAGATTTGCATTGGAAAGCAATCCTGCGGTATATTTGAGGATTACCGATGCATCCACAAGTACAACGAGGAGGTATACTGGGCCCGGCCCTGGCTCTGGATGAAAACCATTTGAAAGCCCATTAGTTGACAAATAAGCATAGTAATTTGCGTTATAGCGAACAACGATTTGGCAAAACAGCCTGTTAAAATAAAGTTATTAGATGTAATTGCCATATTTTATCAAATAACATTATGGAACCTTTTCCTAGTTTCTTCTCGAGTACAAGACGAACATGGAGAACTTCACGCACGAGGAGCTGAAGTCGACGCAGCAAAGCTGGAATTATACAGCCGTCTTCCGCTCTTGGCTCGATAACGATAGGCAGACTACAATGAATTCCACAGCGGCCGAAGACATGCCTGATGCATCTACTGCAACATCTACTGTAGCATCTAATGCAGCCAATGACCACACGGCTCTTCTTGCCTCTTCCCTTATCACCTTCTTCCTTACTGCCATCTCAATCACTCTCTGAATTACCATAAATGTTCTGCCTTTTTTGGTGTCCAATTTGCAAATATTTCTCGTTTCGTATAATTTATAATGTCGTACTCTTTCCATACATCGCGAATTATCGAAAGTTCAGAAAAGAAATTTAAATTCATTTCGTTTTATTTATATAAACGTTATGAGCTTATCCTATGAAATACGAAAACAAACAGTGATAGCAGTTGAATATTCCGATTGCCGTAGATACAAATAAGTGAGTTGACACTAAAAGGGCAAAGATCAGTGAGAGAATGGGAAACTTTCATCATCACCCACCGTCCTGCTTCTTTTCTCCAATCGGGAAATGAGTGGACTTAGAGGTGAATAAATTTCGTCTCGCTAGTCGAGAAATCAAACCATTTGTTGTCACATCTATTATGATGTATGAATAAATAAATAAATATTCCGTTAGTTGACACTAAAAGAGCAAAGATCAGTGAGTGAATTATCGGCCTCCTAAAGCAGGAGAAGTCCTGTCTAGCAAGGTATATGTCTGACTAAAATTTTTATCAACTATTAACCAATAAAATGCTTGTACATACATATATATATATATACGTAGAAGCAGCCAGCTTGTAAGTATTCCAATTTATTTTCTTACTTCTTTAATTGAAGTGCATTCACATCTTGATATATGCTCTTGCCCTAGTATTCATCATGCAATTTGTGCAAGAATGTGTTTGAAGACTGATGAAGAGAGAGAAGGAGATAGAGAAAAGAAAGAGAGAGAGGGGGGGAGAAAGGAGAGGGAGAGAGAAAGAGAGAGTGAGAGAGAGAGAGCGAGAGAGAGAGAGTTAAAGGGCGAGATTGACCTTTGAATGAGCTTGTTTGTGAATTCGCCGGTTCTCTCGCCTGATGTTGCGCTCATTTTGAAGGTTACGCCCGTGCGAAATTTCTTCTCATTCATTTACGATTATCTTCTCAATCCATCGCTCTTTCTGTCAAAGTGAGTCAATATCGCTATTCTTGCTGTCGATAGCTCTGTTCTATGAATTTTATTTGAACATTTTTCTTCCGATTTTCGATTTTGTTTAGATGTCAATACTAATTGATACCTTGCTATTAGTTGTATATTGTAGCCCAACCACCAAAACGTAGAAACTAGTTTACAAATTTTTTGATTCTCGTTTTGAGTATATTCTTTTTTCTTTTGATGGCGAATTCAATGAGCGCTCAAAATCTGTCTGCCGTTTTCCACGGCAAGGATGACCTGAGGCTTGAGAACCGCGCGATTCCCGCGCCAGCTGCCGGCGAAGTGCTCATCAGGTTTTCTTTTTACACAATTAGATACTTTAGCGACCTTGTATATAAAGATGCTGATGTGTCCTTATCACAGAGATCTCTGATCTCATCTCGGCTCCAATTCAGGTACTCGACGCTATGCCTGCATGTCTTTTGGGGCATTTGAAAGAAGAATACTTTAACAGCAATATGCACAATATTATGTAAAAATCGATAAATAATAACTATTTTTCAGAGTTCACTCAGTAAGTCTCTGTGGTAGCGACGTTCACTTCTTGAAGCACGGCGCCGTGCTCACTTTTGTTCCCAAGGTTGTGCAATATTGATTTTTTTTAGTCTTTTTTTTGTGTTTTGTTATATTTTCCCCTTTGTATAATTCAAATTAGCTTTAAAAAATTTAATAAAACACTATTTATAAGTATTTCTGGTCAGGCGCCATTCGTGCTCGGGCACGAGAGCAGTGGAGCAGTGGAAGCACTCGGCGATGGAGTTGACGGACTGCAAAAGGGTACAAAATAAGTCGGGAACGGCTTGCGTGGGGGGATTTTTGAGGAATTTACTGATGCATTTAACTTCTTTTTTTAGATTCGATGTTTATGCAAGAACAGCCACGGGCTAAAGCTTTCGAACAGAATTTTTGTTTCGAAGAAAAATTTAAAGGTTGCAGGTGACCGCGTTGCTCTCGAACCGGGAATTCCTTGTCGCCGCTGCGAGTTTTGCTTAGTCAGCGCATGAAGTTCTTGCTTCCTCTTGCTTCTTCCTCTTCTTATTTTTCTCCTTCATCTCATTCATTCAGAATTAAATATTATTTCAATGAATAATTATAAAAGAACTGTCGATTGATTAAATTAGAAGTTAGGATTCGAAGAATGTTCTCGTCGATTGCCAGGCTGGCTCGTACAATCTGTGCCCGTCGATCGACTACCTCGCGGCGCCTCCATACGACGGCGCTCTCTGTCGCTACATCACTCATCCGGCCGACTTTTGCTACAAGTTAGCGGTCGCTATTATGACATTCATTTTGTATGTATAGAAAAACTAAGATTAAATTCGAATACAATTGATTCGCGCCAACTTTTAAGGCTGCCCGACTCGATGTCCTTCGAAGATGGCGCGTTGCTCGAGCCGCTCGGCGTCGTCCTTCACGCCGTCCGACGTGCCGGCGTCACCGGTGGCCAGAACGTCTTTGTCGCGGGCGCAGGTTCGAAAGAGTTTTCATTTTATTTTTGATTTTATTTTATTCTGAAATTTTGATTATTCACTCTCAATAAATACTTACTCTGTCACGAAAGTCCTGTACTCATAAAAAATAAATGTAAAAAAAAACAATAATAAATCAGAACGAACATAACGAAAAGCCCGGAAGAGTGTTCTTTCTGTGCATGGAAAATAAAATCACCATTTGCTGCTGCGCTATCAACCCGCACAATGTTTCCTATCGTATCTTTGTATTCGTTTTCTTCCTCCTTCATCTCCTCATTATTCCTTCTGTGCCCTCAGGCGCTATCGGGCTACTTTGCATCCAGGCGGCGAAGGCGTTCGGTGCCGTGCGCGTCGTCGTCTCGGATGTCAACGAGAAGCGGCTCGAGCTGGCCAAGGCAATGGGAGCCGACGGAGTTGTTAATGTTGGGTGAGATATGGCAGGAACTTTCGCAATCTAAATCTTTTTCTCGCTCTCTCTTTCTATCACTATCCTTCCACAATCTCTCTCACTTTCTCTCTCTCTCTCTTTCTCTTCGTACCTTTCCAGCTCGCTCTCTGCCGACGAGATCTCCTCAGCCGTTCAGGGCTACCTCGACGGCCGACAGCCCGAAGTCTCCTTCGAATGCACAGGCATGTCGAGCGCGTGCGAGGCGTGTCTGACGGTGTGTGCTAAATTCAATCTCCCGCCTAAAATATTTTGGCGGGAAATTCAAATTCTCAGGTTACTCGGCCGGGCGGCGTGGTGGCGTTGATCGGTGTTGCGTCCGAGCTGAAGGACGTCCCGCTGGCCAGCGCCGTCTTCAAGGGCATCGACGTGCGCGGCGTCTGTCGTGTCGCTAATACGTGAGAATATGAGTTTTTTTTTAGAAAAATATATTTGATGACGTCATTCCTTAGGATTTTGTACAGCCCAGAAGTTACGTATATACGATAAAAAATTTTGTCATTAAAGCTTAGGTATTTTACATTCCCTTACCGATAATTCGAATCTAACAGTAAGAGTTAAATCAAATATCTCATGAGGGCTGAGGAAAGAAATTTAATTTGGCATGTAGCCAATCGAACGACATGGAGTGAGATCTTCTCTCTTTTACCAGATACCCGACTGCGATCCGGCTTATCGAGAGCGGCCAAATCGATCTGTCCAATCTCACGCGCGCCCATTACAGTCTCGAACGCGTTGTGGAGGTTTCAAAAGATTCAAGATATTCTTTATCAATCTAGCCTTTCTTTCCCTTCTTGATCAAATTCGCAATCCCAAAAAAGTGCATCTTAATATTTGTGCCTTTTTTCTTTTTGCAAAAGTAACCATCAAATCTTGCTTCTTGACAATCTTTTGAGGCGGTTTAGAAAATCTGATGCTTATGATTTGATAATGCAAGTTGATTTCAGGGTTTCGAAAGATGCTCGAAGGGCGACGTGGCAAAGGTGTTCATTGACTGCAACTGATGATGATTTCAATTTCTATTCGTTTAAATTCATGTCAGGAAATATGCTTAAGATTTCTAGAAGTCTTTTTCTAGATATTGCCGTAAAATTTTTGAATATATCCCAAAAGCAACATTGATATTATCTCCGTTTAGGAATCACTTATTCATGTGGTTGAAATGAATGTATGTAGCACGCATGTGTATTACGATATTTAGTCAGTTTGTGTTTTTTTTTGGCAGGTGGCAGGAACTTGTTCAGACTGAAGTGTATTTGCATCCTCAATTTATGCAAATTTTTAAAAATCAATATAAAATCGCCAGAGGCTATTTAGGAAAAATTGAAAATGCAAGAATTATTTATTCGACCGTAGTAATCGATCTGGACAGGTGCGATCAAAATCCGCCACCTTACGCTTAGATGGTTCCCTCGTTAGATCATGGATAAAATTTTATCCAGATTTAATTATACGACTATTCATTTGATGAACAATTTGAGTCCTCTCTTCTGAAAGTTTGAAGAACAATTAAGATAAAACTTCTTTGCAAAAAGAGCATAAATCAGCATAATGTTCTGCGAGACGCGAGGCGAGTAATGGAAGGATTGTTTACGCCAATTACTATCACTTCTCGTTTCTACTTTTCGCACTCTCCTACAAATTTTCTCTTCAGAGTTGTTTGCATTCTTGAGCGCATTCAAACTGTGAGCCATCTCAACATTGCATAAAAAGCTTCCTTCCTTCATTCAAGGTCACGTCACCTCCCAAACTGGAAACAATCAACATCAAAGCAAAGCAAACCCTCATCACTGCATTTCAAATCACTTCATCTGTTTGACTTTCGCAATTCGCAATCTCGTTTCCAAGTGCATTTCAATGTCACGAGTGGTCTCAATTTGATTATTTTTCTTTTATTTCTGATAACTTGTCGTGCACGAAACAGGAAGACATCGTTGTAAGTAATGACTCAATCAATAAATTTGTTCTGCTTCTTATCCTAGCTTGAACAAAGAAGAAGAAGACATAATGAGCTCTGAGGAGGATAACTTAACGGCGGTTCTTCATGGCAAGGACGATTTGAGACTCGAATGTCGCCTAATTCCGAGCCCAGAAAGCGGAGAGGTGCTGATACGGTAATGTCACGTTCTTTCTTTATTTTACTACATAGGCATACTGTCATATATTTTAGCGTCTCTGTTAAAAGAAAATTTTTATTTACAAATAAAGATAGCATATCCCAAACACCATCAGGGTGCGTACAGTCGGAATTTGCGGCAGCGACATTCATGTCTGGCGCGAAGGAGGCATTGGCCCCTTTGTGCCCGGAGTTGGTTTTTTTTATATCTTGTCCATTTCTTGCTTCGTCTCAAAAATTGTATTGTTCAATGTGGAAAGTGAGAAACTGCAATAACTAAAACTTTAATGGTCTCGATCCAATAAAAACGTTTATTTATTAGCTATTATAATCCGCAAATCTAGGGTCCTCTCGTGCTTGGCCACGAGTCGAGTGGAGTCGTTGAAGCGGTGGGCGAGGGTGTCGTCGGTCTTCAGAAGGGTTCCCATAAGAAATATTACTATAGAAATATACATACATATATATAATAATTCATTAATTAATATCCATTACAATAATACCAATCGCACAGGTGACCGCGTTGCAATGGAACCGGGCATTCCTTGTCGTCGTTGCGAAGATTGTCTTGTCAGTTTACACAGACTTATGATGGCATTATTACACCGTCTAAATAATTTCATGTTATGTCTCTTGTAATTATCACATGAATCATTAAGTTATCGAAATTAAGAAAATAAGCAAGCAAATAGAGTAAACGAGTCATCAAAAATGCGCCAGGCGGGCGTCTACAATCTCTGCCCCGAGATGCGCTACATGTCCGCGTATCCACAAGACGGCGCACTCTGTCGCTTCCTCGTTCATCCGGCCGACTTTTGTCACAAGTAAAGTCGCCTTTTATCTAGGCTCTTGAGTGGCCACAAAGTACCTTCGAAAGTTCCATGAGTGTTTATCTAAGTCTGGGGTTTAGAGATAGGAACAAATGGAACGATGATATCTTTAGTTAATGGATTTCTTCTACAGGATTGTGCTATTCTGTTGAATTCTTTTGTTTTGTTTTTTGTATAATGTAGTCGCGTTGTTCCAAACTGTATTCGTGATTATCAGGCGAAAAGGCGGGAGTTCAAAAGTGGGTTTAAGATTGCCGGAGTCGTTCTCCTTCGACGATGGCGCCCTGCTCGAACCGCTGAGCGTCGCCATCCACGCGGTGCGCCGCTCGCACGTTTCCGGCGGCACGCGAGTCTTCATCGCAGGGGCGGGTTGGTGTGGAAGAGCGAGAAAGAAGGAAGAGTCGGAGAGAAAGGCAGAGAGGCCGCATGTGTTGAGTTTCCAATGTGAATCAGGCCACAATGCTTGAGCAAATAAAGAGATAAAATTAAAAGTAAAAAAAAAACATGAAAAAAAGGCATTGATTGATACCTTTGTACAGTACCGCTCAAGAATTAAGAAAAAGAAATTTTTAAACTTTCCAAAAAGTCGGATCAAATTGTGCGCTTCTCGAAAACTTTCCTACAATTGTAGCTATTTAAAAGTCAATTTATCCTCCTCATTTCTATCTGAATCTCCACTGATCAGGCGCGATCGGACTTCTCTGCGTGCTGATGGCGCGGGCGTTCGGCGCCGAGCGAATTGTCGTCTCGGACGTGAACCAGGCGAGGCTTGAGCTCGTGGTGAAGATGGGCGCCGACGCGACCGTCAATGTGCGGTCCGTGACCTCATGACTTCTTGTAAAACCTTAATTTATCATTTCTACAATTCTCTTCTTATAATAAGGCACTCATTTCATTCAGTTCGCTCTCGCCTTCCGAAGCCGCAGCGCAAATCCGACGCCATTTCGAAGGCCATGAGCCTGAAGCGTCCATAGAGTGCACTGGCGTGGACAGCGCGACCGAGACGTGCATTTTGGTAGGGGTTGGGGGGAGAGAGTTAGACCCAGTTAAGGACCTGTTCATAGATCAGGTGTTCTCCTGAGCTGAGGGGAGAATAAAAGATGGGGGGAGGGAGAGTTAGACCCCGTCCAGGACCTTTTCAGGCGTCTTCCTAAGCAGATGAGGAGAATAAAAGGGAGGGGGGGGCCTCCAATCATTTGTAGGCCACTCGTCCTGGCGGCAAGGTCGCCCTCGTCGGCCTCGGCGCAGACCGGCGCGACGTGCCGATCCAGACGGCATTTCTCAAGGAGATCGACATTCGCGGAGTCTACAGACTCGTCAATACGTTAGCAATGAGCATTGTTTAAATTAGGAAAGAGGACATCGCGAAAGACGTCAATTCTGTCAACATGTTCACTTTTAGTTCAAAAATCCATAACAGGAATATATATATATATATATATATATATATAGTATATACATACATATATGTAAGTATGTATGTATGTTTTTATATGTACACACTTTTACAGTTATCCAACAGCGATTCGTCTGCTCGCCAGCGGCAAAATCGACATGTCTGGCATCACTCGCGCACACTACAATCTCGAGCAGATTCGTGAAGTATGGGAAATTGGGAAATTGTTACGTAATTTTTATGTAAAGTAAATTTTGCTTAATTTTGACCCTAAATTCCATTTTATATTCATAGCAATTTATAATCAATAATTAATAAATATTTATTTTCAGGCATTCGACCGATCAGTCAAGGCAGACGTCGCTAAAGTCTTTGTTGATTGTTCGTAACAATTTCGCTTTCTATAAAAAAACACAACTAATCATGCATAGAAAGTCTTGAAGGTAACCAAGATATTAGAAAGAGGCCTAAACCATCTACTGTTCTGTTTTTTGTCGGTTTGCAAAGTTTTTTTTATCAAATAAATATTCTTTTGTTATGCGAAACAAGTAATTTCCAGTAACTAAATCATTTGTATTACTAGCTAGCCGTGTCTATCAACAAGGCTGCAAATTGAGATAAAAAAACTAAGAGTTTTTGACAACGATTTCGACTCAAATTTGAAATTGTATGCATTATTGCTGCTTCAGCATAGCTATTTATGTATATGCTCTAGAATGTCTTCAGACCGTAAGCAGTTACTTTAACAACCTTGCCATCGAGTATACAACGCCCACACTTCAGGGTTTTGCATGCGCGGCTCCCTTCTGGTACGTGATCCATAAACTATCAGTCACTGACGCATATGTACATACATATGTATAATTCATAAATGTATTATGTTTTGCGAGCCGAATTTATAATTCCTGAGAGAGAACAAAATGCTCCATTAGCCATGATTAACAACCTCTTCTAACATATGTACAAATCCTCAATTCCAGGTGTTTGCTGGCCTTTTCGCATTCGATGCGCCACTTAATTCTGCCACATTCGCTAGGTGGACGGGGAGGCGGAGCCTATCACCATTCGCCAATGACAGCCATAATGCGAACAACAAATGCGCCGTCGTCGACGAGTACACTCCGCTTCTGAGGATTTTTATAGAAACGCAAACGGTTTCACAGATACCTTAACCGGAAAGATGAATTGTTTAGCAGTGGGCTTGTCAAGCAACAGTCTAGATATTTGATGTAATAGATAAATAAAATATTTCTATGACGGTCTTGATTAAGCGACATATTAACTAAAAAAGGCCATGAAGCTGAATAAAAAATGATTTCACAGTCTACTAAAATTTACGGTATATATATATATATATATATGTATATATGTATATATAATATACATATATATATATATATTATCTGGCTTGACGATGCGATCATACAATGAGAAGCTAGCAACGAACGGATCGGGGAGATGATGGTGAATGGAAGCAAAAGTAAAATTCGGTTGATTTTTAATGCAGAAATGAGCTCATCTGAAGCTACATTTCGAACTTTTTAAAAGATGCATCCTTTTTAAAGATATTTTTTTAAGAAATGAGGTCGAAACTGTGTTTTTAAGAGGACGCGAACACGCCCCAAACAAGCCCTTTTTAATGGTTTTCCGTGAAGGAGGTAATGTGGCGTTCCAGAGGGCGCAACATGAAATTTGAGATCACCCCTATCAACGACAGACAAGAACGCACATGACATTATCTTCTCTCGGCTTATATTCCCAATTACTAAGGCGTCCTCCTTCTCTTAGCTTTTTGTTTGTTATTTTATTCTCTTCATCTGTACATATGTATGTACATATAAAGTGCGTCTATCTCATGGTAAAATAATTTTCATATGTATGACAAATTGATATACATATACTACATATTTTATTTGACAGTCAAATAACGAGATCATAACTTTCATTTTTGCCGCAGCAAAATGACTGATTACACGATTCATAAGCCATGATTTCTCTTGCATGTTTCAATTCTGACTCGCTTGCGTGTAATAGCACCCTTTTTGTTTATGCATAATGTCAGAGAGATCACATTAGCGTCCCGAACGGGTGCAATGCAATTTGTTTCGCAATCTTTATTCATTGTAAACAATTTATACTTTAGCAGGAATTGGCGTCCTCGAGCATTCAAGAACAAAACCGAAAGAACAAATTGAAAGACTTGTTAGTGGTACTGTTCGTGATTTCTCAACTTTTATTCGATCTCGCCAAATATGTACATAGATATTCGAGCGGAGAACGCGAAGAAAGGATCCCTTCTTATTCCCCGGAAATGAGTGTCTTGATTAGTTGCATCTACCATAATGGACAATCGAATGACGTCAAGCAGCGAAGCAACGGAAAATGTGAAAGAAATGTATTTTTGATAGATAATAATGACAATTTTTTGTAATATTTAACACTATGTATGCATGTATAATGTACATATGTATGTGTGAATATTTGTTTACATACTTATTTTCCACTTGACATTTATCTGTCGGTCTTAGATGGAACTACTCGAATTCCTCGATTGGATCGCATGTATGATAATGCTCGCTATCGGGTTGCTCACTTTCCCGTTAGCCTTCTTCGTCTACGCGCGCATTCTTCTCAGCAAATACTACTCGTCACTCTACACGTTCCGTATTATTGTCATTGAAGGACTTGCGGTTGGTCACTGCTAATTTTTCTTTTGTAAAGTATTTTTCTCTCTTGTTATATGCAGGATTTCGCTGTTTATATTTCCTCAATATTTCTTCTGAACTTTACGACTTGGCCGTCAATATACACTTGGTAGGTGAAAAAAACGAACAAGAAACATGTTGAAATATTCGCTTTCAGTTCACAATAAAAATTATATATATATACATATATATTTCTTTTCTAATTTAGGTTTCTCTGGTTGGAAACGTCGAATTTGTCCAAGACCGGAAACTTTATAATGCTTTACACACAAGGCGCTCAGCTTCAGGCGAGCTTCGCCCTCGCTTTAAATCGCCTTGGTGTCATCTCTCTTCCACTTACATCGACAGTGGTAGTCTTTTTTACAGCTAATTTTATTTATTTATTTAATCGTACATCTTAAATATATGTATGTAAAGAAGTGACTACAGTGAGATTTATAATTTTTCGTGTATGTAATATGGCGGACCCGGCCTGGGCCTGGTTTTGGACATCCCTGGTACCTTTCCTTGCAAAGACGCTGCTGGATAGTGGTGCCCCGGCTTTGTGCGATTCGTGTTCGTTGATGCCTATCCCGCCTTCCCATCTCTTTCTCAGTAATCTTCACGAAGACATTTTTTTTTCATTTTTACAGTTTTGCTGTCAAGTCGAAACATTAATATTAATTCATGTACGATAAAAAAAAATGCAATTGTAGTCTAGGGAATAATATTAAGGGAAAGGGGTGAAGAGCAAGCTGAAGCCTCGATATCTCGCGGCATGCGACGGATAATGCATGACCCACTGTACCATTTGATTATATATTATTACTATATCCCTTCGTCCTAGTGTCGCTGGCTGCCCCTTGCCCTTTCGATGTGGGTGCGCCAGCACTCTGTTCTCGTGCTGAATGGTCTGTGCCACCCTCCGTCGGAAGCGAGAGGTGTGAAGGCGTCAGCTTGTTCTTCCCCCTCTATTATTTTCCTAGTCTGCCTGCACCTGCATATTATATACGCGGTACATAAATCTCAATATTGTCACATATATTTATGATTTACGAATAAATAAATAAATAAATAATATGTGTGATCAACATTTAAATATACGTATATATGTATACATTCGCTTTAGTATGAGAAGAGCCTCTTTCGCTTATCTATTGCTCTCATCTTCTTTCTTCCTATCCCGCTTACGCTGCCGAGCGCGTACCACAGCTTTCACTATGAGCCCTTTGATACTGCTTTCATTCCAATATTTACGCACGAAGGTGTAAGTTGGAATTATTTCTTTCAAGCTACATAAAGTTTTTTTATGTCATAATATTACAATAAAATTCTCTGCTCTCTATCAGTGTAGATTAAATTGATAGATTTTTTTAAAGATCGGCTGGCTAGTGCAGAAGGCCTACTTTGTCGTGCTATGCGCTCTCACTTTTTTCTCTAATACTGTCTTGGTGCTGATTCTGGCATGCAAGAGAAAGAAGCCGCGGAAGATGGACTCACGTGGAAGAGCAGAAAGTGGCATTGTCATTACATCTGTGCTTGGCTTCGCCACTTATATTGTCTACTTGATCACTTGGGTTTGTGTAATTTTTTAAAAAAAATTTTTCTACAAGGAATTTTTTATCAGCAAGACTGCCAGTTGCGATAAAACTGTTCGACTACAATTTTAGATTATATATATGTATGTAGATATTATAGTTACTTTGGCATGTACTTATAAACTGAAGATTTATTGCAGACCGTAGGCGGTTATTTTAATAACCTCGCCGTCGAGTACACACGCTCCCACTTCAGGCATTCGCATGCGCCACACCCTTTTGGTTCATGATTAACCGTTATTCGTTAACTCTGACATATTAATCATTCATTTCAAGGTGTTTGCTGGCTTTCTCGCACTCGATGCGTCGCTCTATTCTGCCTCACTGGCTCGGTGGACGGGGAGGCGGAGCCAATCACCAAAGGCGAATGACAACGTTGATCCTTACAAAGAATCCACACTGCTTTTGAAAGATTCTGAAGCTTCTGATGATTCAAAAAGTTTCATGGATTCATTGAACCGGAAATGAAGTGTTTCGTGGTGAGCGACGCAAGAAGGGAGAGCTTGCCAAGCTACAGTCTATATTTTGGAAGTAATATATATATAATGGAAGCCTTTTCAGAATGGTCTTGAGTAAATGCCATGATAAGGCCTTCAAGAAGAAAGATTATAACATTCTTTCAAAAGTACCAGAAATTATCGAGCTGATATCGCAGCGAATTCTTGATTGTTGCCCATATATTCTTATTGCCTGCAAGAATTTTCTTTCCGAAACTACAGAATATAAATGTGTTTATCTGGCTTGCACTATTATAATAAGTATAGTATATTACAGCTCAACAAGACCATACGTAAAAGTTGTTCCAGTACACTGTGGCCAATCTAAATACCTAGTCGGGGGTCCCAATTTTCGGACCCTTATGTAGCCACAGTTCGCCTTTGAGCATTGTGGTAAACAAATTTCATAAATTTTCCAATATGCATAAATTTGCATATTTTTACTCCTTAGGGAAAACATTTTTAGTTGTATTGTGGACATATTGCTGGTAAAATTTTCATGACTTTTCAAAGTCATATAAAATCATGAAAACCTTGGTTACCCTGCATTCCGGTGGAAAAGAAGGGATTCTTTCTTCGTGCTTTGCGAGCAAATATAAAAGTCGTCTATTTGTCTTCCAGAGTGCGATCGAATAAAGGTTGAGAGCTAACAAGTAGTAATCAGAATTCGCGAATATAACAAAAAATATCTTTATATTACATGTAATCGAACCGGGAACGGAAGACAAATAGATTTTGGCGCGGAGAGCGCGAAGAAAGGATGCCTTCTTATCCTACGGAAATGAAATCGAACGACTTCTTGCTGCGAAGCAACGGAAGCTGTGAAAAGATTTTTGATAAACAATAATGAAACTTTTTTTTTAAATATTTTTACTATATATGCATATATACACATAAATATATTCTTTTAACGACATCTTTGTTCAGACGTGCACATTACATAACTATAATGTGATAGCTAATAGAGTGCCGTTACGTAGCACATAATATATGTATGTATATAATACGAGAAACCGCCTGTTCCGGTGGGATCTCAGAGAAATCTCCCTATGCACTCATTGAGAAGCTTGCGGGTAAATAATTGTCGTCGCTAAAGTGCATTAGTGGAGAAATTATACTGTGCCACTCAAGTGAGCATGCTACTTTTTAATCCGGGACTGTCTATAAAAAATATTTTGAGGAATTCTGAAAGCACATCTTCGTTTAATGTTGAATGTAGTCAACATTGAACTTTTAGAACGATTTACTTTTTCCAACAAATTTAAGACATAAATTTGAAGTGTACTGACATGTACATATGTTTGTACTTCGTGCACCCATTTTCAAATTGTCCTCAGTGGGTTGATTAAATTCTTTCCCATGCGCTTAGGGTTCTTTTCTTCAATAAATTAGAAATGATAAATTGGTATACATGTAATATTTGACATTCCAAAAACTAATGCACTTTCGCTGGAGTCAACAGATAAGTTGTTTTTTTCCTGACAGCAGTAAATTCAAAGACCATCAGACTCGGATGATTGACTGCTTATTCAGAATGATTACCCGAGTCATAAGCCATGCATGAGCTCTGGCAATGTGAAAGGCTCTTCGTATTATGAATCGCATCTACTAGGATCTGTGTACACTTTTGTTTTTTTTTCCATTAAATGACGTCACTTTCATTTCGTTGAAATCAACCTACGCATAACCTTCGTTTCCACTGCTTTCCGGGGATCAGAAGATATCCTTTCTTCGCACTCTTCGCGTGGATATAAATGCCGTCTATTTGTCTTCCATCCAGGGATTAAATAAAAGTAGAGAAGTCACAAGTAGGACAAAGAATTCTCTATTTTAGTTTGCTTTTTTTTTCGAATTCTTAGTCCTACTTGTGATTTATCTACTTTTTTCGATCCCTTTTCGGAAAAAAAACGGAAATTGTATTCGCTCGAAGAAAGGATCTTTTGAGACCCCCCAGAAAGCAGCGTGAACTATTTGATTTCAATAATCTCATCAGCAGCGACTACCGCCTTGCAATCCAAAATAGTAACTAATGTGATTTGTATATTTATATACATATGCTTCCATGCATATTGCAATGTATAAGAAATACATAATGTTATCACATTCTGTCAATATAAAATACACTGAAAGAACGCTAAAGTTAGTGTTGCTGAACTGAAACGTCTTACGATTAGCTTCTCGTATTATAATGCACTTGTAGATGCCAGCGAGTTCACATAGAAAAATGCTAGTAAACCGAAAATTATAACTGCATTGAATCCGCTAAAATTAGATAAGTCGTGAAAGTGAGGCTGCAGTTGCCAGAGGAAGAATACTCTTCAGATGAATCACATATGGACGCATATGTACTTTGTCATTCTCTGTAAATTAAACCGAAATAAATTGTGCATTCTTAGTACTGCTTGCGACATCTCTACTTTTTATAAACCACTAGAAATACTAATTATTTGCGAACAAAACGAAATTTTTTTGAGAATTTAAGTACTAGTTGCGATTTCTCTACTTTTTTTTTATCTCGGATCGGAAGCCTATTGACGGCATTTATATTCGCACGATATATATTCCTTTAATGATTTAACCGCCTGTCATAGATGGAACTACTCGTATTGCTATACGCGCGCATTCTTCTCAGCAAATACTACTCGTCACTCTACACTTTCCGTATTATTATCATTGGAGGACTCTTTTTCAAAAAAATTGTCTCTTTAATTTTTATATGCAGGACTTCGCTGCCTATATTTCTTCAATATTTCTGCTGACGTTTGCGACTTGGCCTTCATTTTTTACTTGGTAGGAGAAACAAAACCTACACCAACATTCACAAGCATTCAATTTCCTTCTCTTAACCATAAATATTATATGAATAAGAATAAATATTATTATTTTTAAATTTAGGTTGGAAACGTCGAATATGTCCAAGACCGGCAACTTTATAATGCTTTACACACAAGGCGCGCAGCTTCAGGCGAGCTTCGCTCTCGCTGTAAATCGCCTTGCCGCCGTAGCGCTTCCACTTAAATCGACAGCGGTAGCCTTTTTTACTTTCACATACATGAAAATAATTTAGGTTAATAGAAACTCCGTTATTCTTAATATTGTAGTGACGCAAAAACTATATAAAAACAATTCAATGCTGTCTCCTTGTATCTTAACATTAGCGAAGTTCATGGTAGTAATATGAATTATAATAATAATAAAGTCAATTTGAAATATATGTCCGTTTTAGTACGAGCAGCACCTCTTTCGAATCTCCATTGCTCTCATCTTCCTTCTTCCTCTCCCGCTTACCCTGCCGTACGCGTACCATGGCTTTCACTATGAACGCTTTCAAGCTGCATTCATTCCTATTTATGCAAACGATGGTGTGAGTTGGAATTTTTGTTTCTTAAAATTTTATTCTTGTCTTGGCATTAAAATATTCATTTGATATTCATTTTCAGTGTTCATTTGATGTCTTCTTATAGATCGCCTGGCTGGTTCAAAAGGCCTACTTTGCCATACTATGCGCTCTCACTTTTCTCTCTAATACTGCCTTGGTGATGATTCTGGTGTGCAAGAGAGAGAATCGGAAGATTTACTCTCGTGCAAGAGCAGAAAGTGGCATTGTCATTACATCCGTGCTCGGCTTCGCCACTTATGTTGTCTACTTTGTCACATGGGTTTGTGATTAAACTATTACTGAAAGATAGTGATGCAGGTTTGAATTGCCGCGTTCACCCCTGGAGTTGGCCAATCTCATTCTCGCGTGCTATTTTACAAGTTGGAGAAAACCAGGAAATAGCATGCGCGTATCAGAGTCTAGCGCTATGTTTCGGTTTCAAGGTGTTTATTCGTGTATGTACATACGATGGAGCATTTTTTTGATATTTCAGCGGCACCAATACTTTATCAACGGGATTACAAAATGAAATAAAATTAAAAGTATGTTGTTGACAAAATGTTCGGCTCATGCTTGAAAATATGTTTATTATCGGAACTTTATTATATTCGTTCACTGCAGACCGTAAGCAGTTACTTTAACAACCTCGCCATCGAATACACAACGCCCACACTTCACTCCTTGGCATGCGCGGCACCCTTCTGGTGCAAAAAAAATTATCCGTTACTGAATTCATCAAATTCATCAATATCTCGCGTTTGCAAAAAGATTCCTGAAAATCTGATTGTGAGAGGTAACAAAAAAAAAAGAAAAAAATTCTTCATTAATCGTTTTTCCCTCGTTGGCACTCTAATCTTAATTTCAAGGTGTTTACTCGTCTTCTCGCACTCGATGCGACGCTCAATTATGCCTCGCTGGCTCGGTGGACGCGGATGCGGAGCCTCCCACCATGCGCCAACGGCAACGACGATGCGTACAAGGAGCGCGCCATCGTTGACGAGTTCACACTGCTTCTGATGATTGCCAAGATGCGCAAAAAAGTTTCAAGGATACCTTGCTATATTTAGTGTTGGGCAGCGCGAGAAGGGAGCATGCCGAGCAGTATTGTATATTATTCATTTTAATACACAGTGAAAGCCTTTTCAGAATGGTCTTGAGTAAATGTCAAGGCCTTCAAATTCAAAATGGTTTAAAAGAACAAGAAATTATCGGACTAATTTCGCTGCCAATTCTTTATATGTAGTTTCCGATACTTTATCATTGCCTTCAAGAAGTCGTTCTGTCTCATTTATGAATTAGAATTGTGTTTTCTGGCTTACATTGTAGTTACAAGAGCTCACTGTGAGGACAACTAGGCAGACTGACTTATGCAAGTCAGGAAATGCTGACATCGTTTCTTATCTGACATGAGTGCATAATTAGTATGCACTTGAGTGCATCAGAGTATTAATGCAAGGGACAATGATGGATGAGGGAGGAATTAGCTTGATAACTTGTCAAGAAGTTCTTAAAGTAACTAAGTACGGAATCATTCTCCAGTAGAAGATCAAGGTCATTTTGAATGCGCGTATCTCAAATATTTCGTCCCTTTTCTGCTTACTTAGAGAGCGTTTGAAATATGGAGCTCGTAACATTTGCAGTAAACATAAATCGGCCCAGCCATATTTTTTGTGTTACTTCACTTCTTATCACCTCCTGAAAAGCAGGGAAATTGTAGCATCCAATTGAGCGTGACTGTCTAAAATGTGATTTTGGAGAATGCTGAAGGCACATTGATGTTTATCTTAGTCAACGCTGACTTATAGTAGGTATCTGTTGTTGATATTGTTGCTTTATTTTTTTAAGTTATAAATGTCGGCAAGGTGATGCCTAATACGTCTTGCACCCAAATTCTCGAATTATCTTCAGTGGGTGCATAAACTTCTTGCCAATGTAAGAGGCATAAAATTGATTTACAATATACTGTACGTGCACATTACATAACAATAATGTAAAAGATAATCGAGTGCATTTCCGTAGCACATAAAATATCTATCACCCGCCTATTCCAGTGGGATCTCGAAAAAAATCTCCCCTAGGCTCCCATTGAGAAGCTTTCGAGTGATTCTGCTGCGTAAATAATTGATGTCGCAAAAGTGCTTCAAACCTATATTTGAGAAATTGTAGTGTGCACTCAAGTGAACGTGCTAGTCTTTAAATCGGGACTATCAATAAAAAAATATTTTGGAGAATTCTGAAAGCACATGGTCGTTCAGCTTAGTCAATCTTGAACTTTTTGGAATACTTTCAGATAAAAATTTTTGAAATCTAGCCACGGTGTAGTGGTTTGTGCTGATATAGACATACATACATCTTGCACTCTTTCTCGAATTGTCTTCAGTGGGTGTATAACGTTCTTTCGAAAGTGTCGAGGGTTCATTTATCTAATAATTTAAATATGATAACTTGATACATATATAACTATACACATATATCATTTGACAGTCGAATAAAACTAATGCACTGTCAAATGGGTCAAAAGATCATAAGTTTCTTTTCCTGACAGCAGTGAATTCAAAGAATATCTAACTCATGTCATTGACTGCGTTATTTGCACTGATTACCCGATTCATAAGCCATGAGCCCTGCAAATGTGCAAGTTTCTATTCCACACGCTCTGTTTGCACTTTTGCTTTTTTCGCTTTAATAAACACCATTTTCTGTACGCTGGAATCAACTTACCATTAGGCATGTTGACAGAAAACTCACATGAGTGTCTAGATTAGTGGCGTTTACAAGTATGGACAATCGAACGATGTCAACCAACAATGCAGCAACTGAAAATGTGAATAAAAATTTTTGTAAATGTATTTAATTATGTTCATACTTTTTCTTTAGATGTCTAACGCTATATATTTTTTTTGCTTATTGAACAGCCTGTCTTACATTAGATGGAACAACTCGAATTGCTCGATTGGATCACATGTATGATTATGCTCGCTATCGGGCTGCTCACTTTCCCGTTTGCCTTCTTCGTCTACGCGCGCATTCTTCTCAGCAAATACTACTCGACACTCTACACTTTCCGTTTTATTGTCATTGCCGGATTTGCGGTTGGTCAATTCCGGCTTTTCTCTTCTTGTTACTTACCTACTACGTAATGTATTTCTTTTCTTCTTAAATGCAGGATTTCGCTGTCTATATTTCCTCGCTGTTTCTGATGTCTTTTACGACTTGGCCGTCATTTTTTAGTTGGTAGGAGAGATTTTTTCTGTCGATGACCGGCTGCTTTATCATGATTTATTCTCAAGGCGCACAGCTTCAAGCCAGCTTGGCCCTCGCGCTAAATCGCCTGGCCGCTTTCACATTTCCCCATAAGAAAAGAGTCAATTTTTATGATTCCTTCCTTTTCTGGCATTGTTTTTGGTATCGTTTTTCATCATAACAAACTTTCGTATAAAGAATACTAGATAAATAATTGTAAAAGGATCAGTTTTGATAATATTTTTGAGGAAGCAAAAAAATATTATATTATTTAGTACGAGAAAACGCTCTTTCGAATATCGTTGGCGCTCGTCTTCGTGCTTCCTCTCCCTCTAACGATGCCAAGCGCGTATCACGGCTTTCGCTACATCCTCGTCGTTCAAGAAGACGGTCGATCGATCTTCCTTCCATATTTTGGAGAAGATACGGTTTGTTGGATATTTTTGAAATTAAATAGCTCTCTAATAAAAAAAAACTTGTTTATTCATTGAAATAATACGGGAATAAAGTGAATATACTCTATACAGTTTGCTGCTCTGCTTCAACGGGCATACTTTATCTTCATTTGTGCTGTAACTTTTGTCGTAAACACCGCTCTACTTGTTATTCTGGCATATAAGCGGCAGTCGGCAAGTCAACCGCATCAACTGGACTCTCGCGGCCGAGCAGAGAGTGGCATTGTCATTACATCCACGCTCGGATTTGCGACTTATGTCGTCTACTTTGTCATTTGGGTTTGGCTTTTACGATTGATTCTATAAATACATAAATACATTAATCAATCAATATCTTCTTGTAGATCATTAGCGGCTACACTAACAATGTATATCTCGGTTATACGACACCCGCTCTTCAGGCCATTTCCTGCGCAGCACCATTCTGGTTTCATATATTTCAGAACCATTTTGTTTGTTTGGGTTTTTATTTCCGTGTGACCACCGTAATTCAGGTGTCTGCTGACCTTCTCTCACTCGATGGGTCGCGCTCTTCTGCCGTGGTGGCCTTTTAGAAGGCGAAGCCAAGGAAGAGCTCGGCAAACCACGCCAAGTTCCACATTTCAAAACATGAACTCAAGTCGCCGCCGTTTCTGATTAAGAGATTTTTCAAACATACATGTATGTATGTATGCAGTTAGAATAGTCACGTATGAATGTACATATGTCGTTAGAAGCCCGTTTTCCCAAAAAAAATACGTTGCATAAAGTCGGATCTTTGCCCTTTTTTTGTATATCTACATTTGAACGTCACCGAACGTTCGAGAACCGTAGCAGAATTGTTAAATATATTTCTCCAATCTTCTTGACAGCAAAACGAGAATTGAATCAGCATCATTAGCGTCAGGTGCACATATCTCATTTGGTGGCAAGTACATGTATATGCATACTATAATTTTTCTCATTCCTTCTCAAGAATTCATTTTTATTCATTGATGCCCTACTCCATAGATGCAAATACCCTGCAGAAATAGCGGCTGCGCTGTTTCTGCAGAGCACTTTTTTAAAGTTATATGTGTATTTTAAATAACATTTTACAACACCTATATGGTATGTAGTCAAATGAGTAGACTTCTCTTCGTTTTTATCCATCGATTTCCTACTCCATTAATACAAATTCCCCACAGATCTGTGCTGTTTCTGCAGAGCACTTTTCAAAAAGATATATTTGTTTTTAAATAACATATGACAACATCTATATATTAAATATAGTCAAATGAGTAGACTTCTCCTGGAGATGAAAGTGGTTGACTTGCTTGATTTTCTCATGATCAATAGCGCTCTGCTAACTTTTCCACATGTCTTGGTTATCAACTCTCGCATTCTACAGAATAAAGCACTACTCTACGCTGTATGCGCACTTACTTTCCGACGTGATCAAAGAAATAGCAATTTGTTTGTTTCAAGATATTTTATGCTCTGTTTTTTTAAACATCACAGTTCCAAAACGCAAGACCTACGAACTCACTTTTATCAAAAGGCTAGGAATCCAAAATTTTCATCAAAAAGGAAATCATCCGTGATTTGGTATGTAAAGCTGGAACTGATTGCCTATTGTTGCGAGCAAGAAGACAGGTATCCTTTATTCTCCCTCAAACTTGGGTAATTAAACCGTTCATCTCAAACATAAAATCGAAATGAAGAGAGTAAAATGAATAATAAGTGTTTGACTTCTCCTTTTAAAGCACGATAGAAAGCATTCCAGACATTCTGTCTTCTATCACAATATCAAGGAAAGAGGAGGAGATGGTGATTCATATAGACCTTTTCATATGTCTGGCAGAAGAGAAGGGTGAAAAACAACTCATCTAGAATTCTTTTCCTTTACCAAAAATAGATGAAGCGGAGGAATGATTCATTAGTAGGATGGGGGAAAAGAACTTCCTATACTCGGCACTTGCCGACACTGGGGGAGAGGAAATTAGCGAAGACAAAAAGCTACATACAGATTTTGCAGACGAAGAAAATGACCATGATTGATGATGCTATTAGAACAATAGAATAGGACATATGATCTGCAAGGAGGGCCAATATATTATTTCGAGTGGCAATGATGAGGCCGAACTGAGTGTTGCTTTTTTGTTAGCTTACATCGAAGATTGTCTTGAGAGTTCCATTGATCTTGACTTTGATTTGTTCGCGACCACAGCTTAGTTGGCAGTTCTCTTGAACTTCAGAGGTGGAAGAAGTGAAGGTAGTCATCCTCGTAATGGCTTCGGGCGTGCACTTCACAGGGAGGGCTTTTCCTGAATCGCAGTTCAGGTGGCCGATAGCTGCATGGGGAGTAGAGGTGCAGACGTACGTCAGCGTTGCCCCAGCACTACAGCTATGACAGCCGACCATGCTTGTTGAATCCATTATGCATTTCGCATGCGACTCGATCTGAGCGAGCTTCAAGTCCTGGATTCTAATCGAAAGATCGGCAACTGCGGTCGGCTGTGCCACAGATACCGAACTGCCTTCTGCTTCAAACCAGACTGAACCTTGCCGTTGTGGAAGTGTGCATCTTCGAATTGCATTTGCGGTTGCTTGTCCATTTGCGCAGGCACACTTGACTAAGTCGTCGTCAGCTAATTTGCACTGACAAGCTTCCTTTCTGAATTGGCACTGGCTGAGATCTGAGGAGTTGCATGGGAAGACTGATGCTTCTCTTTCTTCCTCAGGCGTCAGTAGAGCCACCACTTCTCCGTCTGATACGAAGGCTGTCGTCAAGGCTGGCATGGGCGGTTCGATGACGTAGTTCATCTTCACTTGGATTCCTTTCATGGTTGTCAGCATTCCTGGTGACATTTTGAAGAACTGCTTCTCTGTTTCGTTGTTGGTTGAAAATTCGATGCTGATTGTCACGACAGGCAGGTAGCTGGAGCAGTGAAAGACTTCCTACTGATTTGAAGAAGGTGCATGCGCTGTTGCAAGAAAGGCAGCCGTTCCAGAGACACCCGGAACTTCCAAGATAACCAGAAACTCCAGGGAATCTGTTCACATACCCGAGTTCAGTTATCTCCTCATCGGTTGCCATAATAGCACACCGATTTTCTTGACAGCTTCCAGATCCAGCGCACCTCTTCACTGATGTTGTCTCGATCTCGAAGGCTCTTGTGGCGAATTTGAACTGCTTTTCGCATTTGTTAGCGATCTGTTCGACTTGTATTTGGATTGAGGCTGCAGGATTGCCATTTTCGTCCTTCAATTGGAGACAGGTTATTACACCTGTTGCAGCTCCGTTGAAGTTGGCTACATCAATGGATGTGCAAATCACTGTCTTGTCGTCTTGGATTTGACATAAGTCCTCGGTGGTGGTGATGATGATTGTTTGGTCGCACGCTGAAGCTGGAGTAAAGATTGATAGAATCACAGCTAGAGCTAATAGCGGGACTGCTTCTTTCCGCTTATTGCGGCTGACAAGACGGATTCGAGATTCCTTATGGCGTTTCCTTTTCGGGATGCATTTTCCGATGCAGCTCGCGACGGCCCTCCCGACTGTGATGATGCTTCTGCTGGCTAGGCGGGCAGAGTTGGCGCCTCCTTTAAGCGCTTTACAAATGCATCGGCTGGCACTCAGAAGCATGACGGCTAGTGAGAGGAGGATGTATGCGGCGGCCATGAGTAGGGCGATCATCCATTTCGGATAGCATTGGAGGTGGATGATGGCTTCCCAGCAGAGTGTGCATGTAATGTTTTCGCAGACGTTTCTGGCTTCACAGTGAATGTCCTTGTCAAAGACAACAGTGCTGCCTTTGTGCATCTTCACGTTCACGTTGTACGGAATAGCAATCACTGAATGCGGGAAGCGCACTTCTTGCTGCTGCGTGGGATGCTCGACCATTGTCGAGTACTTCTCCATTTGTACGGCTATCAGTCGAACACCATCACTGGTTGCAGAAATTCCTTCGTTTGAGCAGGAGATTGAGCATGTGGTACACTCTTCTTTCTCCTTCTTGAAGCCGTAGACTGTTCTTGACACTGAGCCCCACTGCTTTATTGCGATATTTCCTTGTTTGGTGACGAGAAGAGCTATCGGCTGTTTCGGGAGGAAACAGAAAGCAGTTCCGTTCTCTGTGCAATTAAAGCGAGTGCAGTATTCGGATGTTCCAGTCTTGGCTCCTTGTCCCTTGCAGTGTGCTCGATCGATCTCGGTAAACTTGATGTTCATCTCCTTCAGAGGGTAATATGAGTTATCGAATAAAATAACTTGAGAGACGTCAATTTGGAGTTCATCCTTGCTGCAATTTGGATTCGGGTGCCAAGAGCAGTAGATTGGCTTCATATCTGCGAGGATTGCTTTGGTTTTCTCATTCTTGCTGGATGAGTTTTGTGTGAACATGCCTTGGTAGTGAGAGCATCCACTTGCCCATTCTTCACAACTGCATTGAGGGCCACAGAGGTCTCCAGATTCGCTACGCAGGGCGTTTCCAGGACATTCTCGGGACAAGTGACAGAGTGAGCCGTCGGGCTTCTTGAAGGCAGCGACACCGTACTCCTGGCAGTCTTCCAAGAAGTAGAGTTGTGATCCGAGTGGTGCCTTGTCGTTAGGGCATCGGCTAGCGAGTGTCCCGTTTCCAAAGATCAGGATGAGAAACATGCTCGCCACAGCTTGTTTCGCGATTGACCTGAGGTTATAGCGTCGTTGAGTCGTGTTCTTGCTCGTACCTTCTGGTTGATTCTTTTCTTGTGCCCTTTTGTCAACTGCATCGGCGGCATCAACTGTCGTATCGGTTGCCTCTTCTGTAACTTCTGCTGGCAGCGTATCTCCTTCTCCTTCAAGTGCGAGAAGATGCGTGACGCTTCGCTTCAACTCACGCCCGTTTTTCATTCTCACTGTAGCTGTGCGGATGTTTCCGTCTGTTCCTTCGTGTAGTTTGACGATTCTTCCGAGTGGCCAGTCGTCTCTCTTCTTGAGTTCATCGACGACTATCACGACTTCGCCAATCGTTGGAGCTCTGTTGGTTCGACTACGATTCTGCTTCATGAATTGTTGATGCCGTTCTCGCAATGCAGGGATATAATGCCGGGTCCAGATGTCCCAGAACTTTTCGAGTAGTTCATTCGTCGCTTCCCATGCTTCTAGTATTTTGTGGTCCTCGTCGTAGTCATCGAATTCGAAGGAGTGCAGCGTCGTGTTCACCAGAGGCTGCAGAAGATCTTGTGGGCGAAGGACTTCACCGTCGTCACCCGTTTGAATGAGTGGGCGATTGTTGAGAATGGCTTCAATTCCTGCCATCAGAGTTTGGAGTTCATCTGCTTCGATCTTCTTCTTGCCGGCTGTGGAGCGGAGGCATACTTTCACTTCCTTCACCATCCTCTCATAGAACCCACCCTGCCAAGGCGATCTCGGAGGAATGAATTGCCATTTCAGGTCTTCGATGGCCTCAGCGCACGCTTTCTGGGCGAGTGTGAAGCAGGTGGCATTGTCCGTGATGATCTTCACAGGTTTCCCTCGTCTTACGATGAATCGCTTGATTGCGTTGATGGCACTTGCTGCAGACAGATCATTGACTACTTCCAGGTGAATTGCACGAGTCGCGGTGCACGTGAAGAGTGCCACCATTGCGATAGTGGTTGACCATTTCTGATGGTTGAGAGAGGGCCGAAGTAGTCGAGTCCAGTGGAGGAGAAAGCGGGCGAACGGATGACTCTTTCCGGAGGCAGTGGAGCCATCTGTGGAGCAGCAAAAGGGGTCGCCTTTCGCTTTCGACAGCTATTGCATGAGCTGATCACGCTCGCCGTCAACTGCTTTGCTCGGTTGATCCAGAAGTTCTGTCGGAGAGTTGCGACCGTATTTGCGGAGTTGCTGTGTGCACTGCGCACGTGTGCGTCGAGAATGAGGACTCGCGCCAAGGGTGACTTCGCGTTAACAAACCACGGGTGGCGTGTTCTCGTTGGCGGTTCGCAATTGTCGAGGCGACCTTGGCACGTCCAGATTCCATCATTCTCTTGAAGGTCTAGATTCGTTTTCAAATCTTTGTCTGGAGGATGATCGTAAGCGCATTGCATGAGAAGGAGGCGAAGAGCGTTATTTCGCTCATCAGCACTCGGAGTTGCTGAGGTTGTCGCGATTTGAAGCCATCTTGTCTGGGGAGACTTGTTAATAGTCTTCATCATGAGAGCTGCGAAGCGGATGACTTGAGAAGTGGCATTGAGGAGCCTGCTGAGGTTGCTGAACCTTTCCGTGTTGATTGAGATAGGCGACAGCTTCAATTTGGAGGTGCTCGATGTGACGGCAGCTGTCTGGAGATGGATCTCTTCATCATTCTGGTTGTCTTCTTCGGATCCATTGACAGGAGGTGCTTCTGGCCATTCGGATTCCTCCATTGTGAGCCATCTTGGTCCATTCCACCAGAGTTGAGATGTCTGGAGCTCGTCGAAAGGGACTCCTCGAGATGCGATGTCTGCGGGATTTTCTTTGGTCGGCACGAATCTCATTTGCTCGATTTTCTCTTCTAGAATTGAGTTCACTCGGTTTCCGACGTAACGAGGCAGCTTTTCCAGCTTTTCGTTCTTCAGCCACGCGAGCACACATCGGCTGTCTGTCCAAAGGATCGTTCGCTTCGGCTGGATTCTGAGCTCCGTTTTTGTGAAGGATAGAAGTTTGGCTCCAATCTGTGCTGCCGTTAGTTCCAAACGGGGAATCGTGACCTTCTCTTCCTTGTCCTTTTCTGAGGATGGGACAACTCTGGATTTTGCAAGCACAGGCACCACGTGAATTCCACCTTCTGTCGTAGTTCGGAGATAAACTACTACTCCGAGGCCATTACCACTGGCATCGCAGAAGGAGTGAAGTTCTGTGGAGCTGTTGACGATTATTTGCCTTTTGATGGACATCTGGAGTTCCAGGAGTTCTCCTGAGATCTGTTGCCATTCAAGTTGGTCTTCGCCGTCCAGTGCTGTTTTCCAGTCGTATTTTTTGCTGATCTTCTGTAAGAATAGTCGAGCAGGAAGGACTGCAGGACTGACGAGGCCTAGCGGGTCGAAACCGGCAGCAAGTTCAGCGCTCACTGTCGTTTTCGTCTGTACTTCAGCTCTCTTTTGGCCGGTCTTGATCGAGAGAACATCCTTTTCAGTGTTCCATATGAGACCTAAGAACTTCGTTATTTTTTTTGCCGGCTCGTCTGCGAATTCTTCGTGGATTGCAGCATTATTGCTTGTGAATTCGCGCAATGTCATTTGTGCTGAAGCTAGCAGTTCCTTCGCCTCGATGCATTTCCGTCTTGCTTCCTCCTCACTGTCTGCACACATCATGAAGTTGTCAGCATAAATGCTGTTCTTGAGTTCTTCTGCGAGTTGGCAGTTATGTTTGCTCAGGTGATGATCGACGGACGCTGCTAACAAAAAGGGCGAGGCGATGACGCCAAAGAGGACCCGCTTGAAGCGGTGCTCGACTATGTTTTCTTCAGTTACGCACTCGAGTGGGTTACGGAGCCAGAGAAAGCGAGTGGCATCTCGATCCCTTTCGACCAGACCGAGCTGCAGGAAGGCCTTCTTGATGTCTGCTGTGATGATGAACTGGTGGCAGCGCATTCTTAGGAGCATTCCAACGAGATTGGAAATCATCTTGGGCCGGAATAGATCATGTCGTTCAGTGATCTTCCCTTTGGTCCACATGAAGCATCATAGACAATCCGAAGCTTGGTTGTCTTCTTGGCTGGATTGTACACTCCGTGGTGTGGCAAGTAGTGAATGGGTCGTCCGTCAGAAGGAGGTTCCTTGGGCACCTCTTCAATGACGTCGGAGCGGAGTTGTTCTTTGATAACTTCGTCGTACATCTCGAGGCGTGCTTGCTCAGTGAGGTTCTTCACGGTAGATTTGAGCCTTCCGAAGCATATTCCTCGATTTGTTGGGAGATTCGGGTGCTTCTCCTTCCACGGCCATCCAACATAGATACGGCCTTCTTCTCCAAGCTCAGTCGAGATTGTCACGCTGTCTTCGAACAGAGCGGTTTCGTCGTCCTTTTCGAAAGGGCTGTCTGTGATGCCCAGACAATCTAGAGAATGCATGGCCTTGAGAATTTCTTCTTTCACCTTGTCTTCTTTCGCGATGGCAATGGTGATTGCATCATCTTGGAACGCTGCTGCTACTACTGCGGATCCAGTTGCGATTTGTCCAAGAGTTGTGTCGATCAAAGACAAGCCGAAAGGGAGGGTTTTGTCTTTGTGACGAATGATCGACCAGAAGTAATCTGATCCGATTAGGGGAGTTGGCTTCGTGTACACTCCTTTAGGTTGCTGCTGTTGGAACTGTGGCTCCGTGATTGCGCGCACTGCTCCAACGATTGTCGGAGTGCTCTTGACGGTCATCTCAAGAATAGAGCCGTCGTCTTTCCGAAGGCCAATCGAGAAGACCTTGCTCTCGATTATCCTCTCTTCATCTGCTGCGAAGGTAGTCATCTTCAGGATGGTTGTCCGTTTCGGCTGCAGTTGAAGTGTTCCTGCCAAGTCATCTGAGATGAAGCTTCCTTGGCTGCCAGAGTCAAGGAATGCAGTTGCTTCATGTTCCTCTCCAGTTTCGAGGTTGATCAGAGTGACTGGTGTTGTCAGAAGGACCACATCCTTCTCCGTTTCAGCGGCGCATGCTGTCGTTGTTCGTGAGGGGGCCTGCCACGCGGGACTTCTTGGTTGCTGTGCCTTGCTTGAGATGCAGAGGCTGGTGTGGTGGAGTTGATCTCCACAGTTGAGGCATCGGAATCTGCTCGTGCATTTGTCCGACGAATGTCTGTTGCTTGAGCAGCGTAGACAGAGCTTCTTGGCTTTGGCTTGCTCCTTCCGTTCTCTCATCGTTCGGAATTTGTTGCAAGAAGCTGCATGATGATCTTCGGATTCGCACAGCCGGCATATTCTTTTCCATGCAGTCTGTTTGGCTTTCGAGTACGATCCTGGTTTCCATTCCTTCGTTTGAGGGATAGCAGCAACGGACACTTTCACTCTCAACTGATCCTCTATCTCTGTGACAGCTCGTCTATCCCGAACTTCTTCGAGGCAAAAGCTGAGCATTCCCATCACGCTCCATTCTTCATTCCTCACAGCTGCTCTCCTTTTCTCTCGGATGCACGCAGTCAGCAGCCAGGAAGGGAGGCGTTCTTGAATTGTTAAGACCATCTGCTCATGTTCGATGTCCGCTCCTGTCTCCGTGAGTTGACGGCATAGCTTCGTAAGCTCGCGAATGACGACTCTTGCTCCCGAAATTGATTCGTCCGGTTTCTTGACTCTGCGGATCAATGCGTGTAATCGTGTCCGGTTGACTGTCATGTCGCCAAATTCCTCTTCAAGTGTTGCCAACACATCAGAGTATGCACCGTTCACGACAGAATATCCCGCAATGACGTCTTTCGCTGGACCCGTAATCGCTGACATGAGATATCTCAGCTTTTCAATCTCGGGTATCGGTTGCGAGTCGATGGTTGAACGGAAAAGCTGTATGAAGCTCCTCCAGTCATTCATGTTTCCATCGAATTGGGGGATTTGCAATAGTGGGAGACGGGGGATGCGCGAGTCTTGATTATGGTCCGTGTGATAATGCCTTGCAAAGACTGACCGGGGAGGAGCAGTTGCTTGATTGCCTTGTGTTGCTTGTTCGCCGGAAGCATTGTCACTTAAGCTGGCTACCGAGCCTTGACTTTGGATTTGTTTGGTGGATGAGAGTAGAGTACGCTCGTTGGTTTTGAGGAGCTGCATCGTCTCTAGTGCCCTGTCTAGAATTGCTGTGACGCCGTCATCACCTGCTTCTTTCTTGGCTTTTGTATCGTTTTGAATGACTTGTTGATCTTTTGAGAGACGGTCAATAAATTCATCCCAAGATGTCATTGCTGACAAGAGCTGTTCACGTAGAACTTGTATCGAAGCGAGTGAAGAAGTTGTTACCTTTGCGAGAGAGTCGATCTCTGACTGACTGATTGAATCGTTGTCGAAGTCGATTGCCTCTGCATCGTTGAGTTTCCTTTTGAGTTTTTGCAGCAGCGAGTCCACGTTGGACAAGATTGTTTTTGACATTGCTGGAACAGCTGTGTCTCTGACTTGGCGCTCCAGGATTCACGCGTGCCGACGCACCAGTTGTTGCGAGCAAGCCTCAAACTTGGGTAATTAAACCGTTCATCTCAAACATAAAATCGAAATGAAGAGAGTAAAATGAATAATAAGTGTTTGACTTCTCCTTTTAAAGCACGATAGAAAGCATTCCAGACATTCTGTCTTCTATCACAATATCAAGGAAAGAGGAGGAGATGGTGATTCATATAGACCTTTTCATATGTCTGGCAGAAGAGAAGGGTGAAAAACAACTCATCTAGAATTCTTTTCCTTTACCAAAAATAGATGAAGCGGAGGAATGATTCATTAGTAGGATGGGGGAAAAGAACTTCCTATACTCGGCACTTGCCGACACCTATGGTGAAATAATTGTCGGCGAAACCTCTCATCGCAGAATTTCTCAGAGATGACATTTGTAATAGTAAGACGCTGTTATTGTTGTCAACGTATATTTCTGTCTTTCACTGCAGAAGACGAGGGAGGGATAGGCTTATCAGGAGTTATCTGGAGGAACCAGGCCAACACCAGGCCAAAATGAATGAAGCCACCGCACGCGAAGAGCCAGGGAATTGAGACTGACTTGATATGAATCGAAAATACAATGGCAATGAAATATAATTTGGCAATGTTAATGAGAGAAAGGGCAAGAAGGAACAAAGCGTGAGTAAGGAAACTTTCCGTTACACATTTCCATGCATGAAATTCTTCCATAATTTCTCAAATTCTTCCGGCCGACCGAAGCCCTCGATTGCTGTGCTGGAGACGAACCACATACGACCTACTTGGAACAAGGGAATGGTGAATTTTGGGAGAGTGGAAATGAAAAGAATGCGACACTTGCACATGGAATTCTTTGAACATCTTCAATTCAGCTTGAATTAGCCTTGAAATTTCACACTGTTTCAGAAGGTCCTTCTTTACATATGAAAATTTAATTGCAGACCATTGAGTACTTCACTACGTCAATCTCGCCCAATTTCATAAGCATATTAGGCGGATATCCTAATGAAACGTGAGAAGTGTTGTGATCCTTGAGAAAATTCAGAGAAATATTGTAACGAAGCTCGCCGGCTTCTTCGTTGTCGTTCGCGTGTGAAGAGGACTGGGAACTGGCGTAGAAACGCTTCCGCCTGGGAGAAGAATCCGCCTGACGGCAACAAATAAAAGGGCGAGGAAATCGGAGAGGCAACCGCTCACTATGAGCGAGGCATGGCGAACTGATATTCGAAGTCAGAAAATAATCATGCTAATTCTTCGTGATTTACATATACTTGAGTGCATCAGCATAGAGTGCAGGGGATAAGGATGGATGAGAGTGGAATCTGCATGACAATAAGGATTTGCAATAATTAGTTATGCTTTCTTTCTCGTTAACTGAAAAATTTAAATAATCAGAAATATTTAATTTTGTTGTGCCCTGAAATTTTGCCCTTTTCCATCATTTTGTCAAAAAAATGCAAATTAACGTGTTGGCTGGGCCATATAAAAGAGCCGAAAGTAAGGGATTCCCCATTCGCCCATTCGCTCTCTCGATTCTCCTTCGCTACCTCCGGACTTTGCTGAAGATGTCTTCTGTCTACTTTGGCGCAGGCGCGGGCGGCGGCGCGGCCTCGGCCTACTTCTCGCCCACCCCGGTTGCTGGAGGGAACAAGCCGGCTGGCGGCTTTGGTTGGTATTTATTGATATTACAATGGTCCAATCCATATGTGTTTGCCCCTCTGTGCATATAAAAAAAATGCACACATAACAAATAAAGACTCATCTATTTCTACCTCAGGAGCCTCGTGCTACTTCGGCGTTGGCGTTGGCGGCGGCGGCGGCGGCGCGCAGTCTGCGTACTTCGCGGTTGGCGGGACGCCCGATGTCGGCGGCGCACCTGCTCTGGCCCCTCTCCCTGTCGGCGGCGCCTCTACTATGACGGCGCTGGGAGGCGCACCCATGGGAGGCGGAGCTTCTACGATGACGGCCGTGGGCGGAGCTCCCATTGGACTTGGCGCTTCCACCGTGACTGCTGTGGGCGGAGCCCCCATGGGAGCCGGAGCTTCCACCATGACGGCAGTGGGCGGAGCCCCCATGGGAGGCGGAGCTTCCACCATGACGGCTGTGGGCGGAGCCCCAATGGGAGGCGGAGCTTCCACCATGACGGCAGTGGGCGGAGCCCCCATGGGAGGCGGAGGTAAAAAAGCTGCAATCGATGACCAAAGTTTATAAAAATGTATTTCAGCGTCGACGATGACAGCGGTGGGCGGAGCTCCAATGGGAGGCGGAGCTTCTACGATGACAGCCGTGGGCGGAGCTCCCATTGGGCGCGGTGTTTCCACGATGACGGCAGTGGGCGGAGCTCCACTCGGTGGCGGTGCCTCGACCATGACTGCTGTGGGGGTTGCCATTCTTGGCGGAGGAGGTAAACCATTCACTATCTGAACACAAATTTGGCTAGATTTAGAAAAAATGGATTGAATATGAAGTTCTTATCTTTTAAAGCCTCGACCATGACGGCAGTGGGCGGAGCCCCCATGGGAGGCGGAGCTTCCACCATGACGGCAGTGGGCGGAGCCCCCATGGGAGGCGGAGCTTCCACCATGACGGCAGTGGGCGAAGCCCCCATGGGAGGCGGAGCTTCCACCATGACGGCAGTGGGCGGAGCCCCCATGGGAGGCGGAGCTTCCACCATGACGGCAGTGGGCGGAGCCCCCATGGGAGGCGGAGCTTCCACCATGACGGCAGTGGGCGGAGCCCCATGGGAGGCGGAGCTTCCACCATGACGGCAGTGGGCGGAGCCCCCATGGGAGGCGGAGCTTCCACCATGACGGCAGTGGGCGGCGCCCCTCTTCCCGGTGGAGGTGATTTGGGAGCTTCTTTCTGTTTCATTATTTGTATTGATGATTATAAACATAAAAAAATAATCTTTGCAGCAGCCTCCACTGTGACGGCAGTCGGCGGTGCTCCCCTCGGCGGCGGCGCTTCGACCATGACCGCAGTCGGCGGCGCTCCCAAGGGTTGGTTCAATTCTTAATTCTTTGGTGCTTATGGAGCCGCGACGATGACGATTAAGGAGCAATTTCCAATTTAAGGAGCCTCGACGATGACGGCTGTTAGCGGCGCAGTCAACTTTGGCGGAGCAGCTCCTCTCCCGACTGCTCCCTCTGGCGGCGGCGGCGGCGGCTGCGGCGCGACCTCGGCCTACTTCGGCGTCGGCGGTGGTGCGTCCTTTCCAATCCTCTCCGCCTCCGTTGTTATTCGACCCAGTCATCTTTTATCCTTCTTGAGGCGGCGGCGGCGGCGCCCAGTCCGCGTACTTCGGCGTGGGCGGCGGCGCCAGCGGAGGTGGCGGCGGCGGCGGAGCCAAGGCGATCGCCAGTCCGCCTACTTCGCTGTTGGAAGCGGCGGCGGAGGCGGCGCTCCCGGATGCACCTCGGCCTACTTCGCCCCGAAATAAGCCGCCCATTTCTCCAGTCTCGTCTCTTCTCCCCTCTACCAACTTCTCCGCTTCTCTTTCATCCTATCATCTCTCCCTTGCTCGATAAACGTTCCATGAACTGACAATGAGCATTTTTGCAAAGACATGCCTGGTTTAATAACAATAAGAAATATGAAAAAAGGAATTGTACATTTCAAAACATATTGAAATATCTGGCTTCGCCTCCACGACTGCACCTGTCTTTAGTTCAAGATTCAAGGTCCAATTTGAATATTAAGTTTTTTGACGTTAGTTGTTTGCAACTCAAATAGTGCATTTTGCACTTTTTAGCAATTAAATTATCATTTTTAAATCATCAATAAGTTGGTGATTATAATTTTTTAGGAATGAAGAATCAAAAATATTGCATGCTGAAGAAGGAAATAAAAATGTAACTCAAATTAATTAAATAAATAAATTTTCGAAAGCTTTTCTAACTTTTCTGTCTGTTTTTTGAAATGTCGATCATCCTCGGGTTGCATGATTGACCAAATACGGTGAAAAAACTAAATATTATTTAGTCGCCGGAAGCCTCCCACAATAGTTCTCACGTGAAGGGAAGGAATCCTTGAAGTTGAAGTTTAGTTATAAATAATTTTCCAGTGTGTTACACATGTATTTATTTATGTTTCATAGTATAAACTGATCGATCGATTGACCTCAACAAATCAACTGCTTATTTTTAGTATTAATTTGCATGTAAATTATGAAAGTGTCTAAAATTAAATACAATAATTTTTCATATGTACGATATGGCTGCATTCCGTGCAGTGATCATGTCTACGAGGCGTCTCTTACATTTTACTCTCGCATTTGTTAAATGAGAACAAAGATCGTGATATTTGTACACATTTATCAAATGCGAGAGTGAAATGTAAGAGAAGTCTCGTTGACTTGAAGCCCTCGTATCGTGATTTTGTGAAGAAATTTCAAACTTTTGCATTTAAATGTTACTTTGTTTACACTATAATCATGTCAATTTAACATCGAACGTGAAATTATAGAGAGATTGAAAACATTCATTTCAGCCATGACGGCAAAGTGAGCAAGTTCGCCGGAGGGTTGCTCGCCGACATGTTCATCGTCGTCCGTAACCTCAAGGCAAAGCCAGCATCATTAATGTCCCATTTGGCGGGATGTAAATATGTATAATATAATAATGCATGCTATAATTTTGCTTATTGCTTCTTAAGAATTTATTTTATCCATGTCCTACACCATATGTAAATACAACTTCCCTACTGCAATACTCTGCAGAGCATTTTTTTAAAAGTTATATGTTTGTTTTTAAATCACATTTCACAACATCATATATATATATACATAGTCAAATGAGTATACTTCTCCTGGAGTTCAAATTGGTTGAAGACCATATTTTCTCATGATCAATCGCTGTCTGCTAACATTTAATGATAATCCAATAAAAGAAACGTAACAAGTAGCAGTTTAACTATCAGGGGGAGCGTGGCTACCTATGTGGGTCATCCTCGGGTTGCATGATTGAACAAACAGTAGACTTATTATTTTAACATAAATTGTTTATTTGATTGTAAGGATTTCGTAGCGGGCGCATTGTCAATCCTACAAGAAGCTGCTCGAGTGGCTTGCTTCAATCTACTCGCTGGGAGACAAATAATGTAGTTGTTGAGCAAGCAAGCATTCGATTTCAACTCCTTCATCCAGATCTGTTCAAATTTCTTGAAATTGTGAACTGTTCTAAATATATATGTACATATGGGAAATAATTAATTTGGACAAAAGATTTTCTGGATATTTATGAAATTCCGTGAAAGAACAAACTATTCATTTGCTAAATTATAAAAAGTCCAACGCTTGCAAGAATTTCATTTCTTCTGTTGTTGCCTTTGTGATGTGGTTCATAAAACAATTGTGCCCTACTATTTTATTCGGCCCATGACTGGGGAATGCCGGAGACTGGGGAAATGTGCATGGGCTGGAGAGGGGTTTGGAGAGATGAAGGTGCCCAAGGGGGGGGGGGGTGCTCTATCCGAGGCGACGACACGGCGGATCTCCTCGAGTTTACCCTAAAATATATATTGCTTACTGCGTTTGCTAAATTACTCTTGATAATTAAATAATTTAGGTCACAATTGAACATGGTCGCACCTCAGTGCCCTTGCCGACGCGGAGAACGGGGAGCGCACGGATGTCGATGCCAGTGGCGAGGTTGGAGGCGGAAGAAGAGCGGTGGGCCTGGCCAGCGGCTATTTTGTAAGCGGAAGACGAGCCGTGGCCTCCGCTGGGCTTGTAGAAGTAGGCACGCTGGCCGTCGTAGTAGACTCCTGAAAAATGATTTTATTTCATTTAATTATTCAGCAACACAAATATCTGCTAGAACAAACCGCGGTTAGAATCGTAGAAGGCGGGGCGGTTGCCCTACTGCTTGGAGATCTGCTCAGGTGCTTCGTAACAGGACCCGTAGCCCTCTCCGAGGTACTCCTGACCCTGCGCGGGGGCTCCCTGCTCGTATCCCTGGTCCTGTTGGAGGTGCTGAGCGGGTGCCTGGTACCCCTGACCCTGCTGGAGCTGCTGGACGTGGGCCTGGTGTCCCTGAGCCTGCTGGAGCTGCTGAGCGGGTGCCAGGTACATCCCATGACCCGGGTGGAGCTGCTGGACGGGGGCCTGGTGTCCCTGGCCCTGCTGGAGCAGCTGAGCGGGTGCCTGGTAGATCCCCTGACCCAGGTGGAGCTGCTGGACGTGGGCCTGGTGTCCCTGGCCCTGCTGGAGCAGCTGAGCGGGTGCCTGGTAGATCCCCTGACCCAGGTGGAGCTGCTGGACGTGGGCCTGGTGTCCCTGACCCGGCTGGAGCTGCTGAGCGGGTGCCAGATACATCCCCTGACCCAGCTGGTATTGCTGAACCGGGGCCTGGTATCCTTGACCCTGCTGGATCTGCTGGACGTGGGCCTGGTATCCCTGATATCCGGCGGAGTTCTGCAATAAGAGAACATTACGAATCCTTGGCTTTTGGATTTCAAGGCAAAACCGGTAGAAAAGCACGGGTCTATTAACTTAACCAAGTTGAAAAGGGTAAAATTTTGTGTAGGCATATGGCGGGGGATGAAAAAGAGTGAGGGGGTTAGAAAGCGGAGGCTGACAGCAGAGTTGTAGGCCATCTTCGGAGCAGTTGAAAGCGGAGTCGAAAGTCGAGACTGTGATGACTTCCAATGCCTCTTTTATACTGCTCACAATGATCTTTATATGCACTTCTTTCGCGACTTTATCGCATGATTTCACAATTTTCAAGAGTATCGAATGTCCGTTCTTAAATATTTGTTATTAAAATATGTGTTAACTGGCATTTCGCACGGATTTTTCACGATTTCAATAATAGAGTTTGCAAATTTGTTGTTTACCTTTAATTTTTTGACGAAGGAAATTATCATATCTATTCCTTGATTCACTTATCATTATGAAAATCATATTTAAATAATTGTATGAAAAATAATGTTGATTAATTGCATATATGTATTAGCATGATTGCTCATGTCAAAATTTGTGTTTTGAATATGTATAGAAGGTAATTAAGGATATTGTTTTAGGGATCCTCGTTGGGTCCCTAAAAATATTCTTGAATAAGATTAATATCTTTTTATGCATACCCCGCAGTGTACGTTTATTCAATCAAATTCATCTTGAGAAGTTCGGGAGGATTGAACATAGAAAGTGCGATAAACTTGGAAATCGAAAATTTTTATGCGAGTACCATTTGCAGAGTAATTTTAATTTTCCTTAATAATTACGAAATTAGTTCAAATGTAAAATTTTCATGCACTTCCGAGAAATGAGAGCAAAGAGCACATTGGGCAGTATAAAAGCAGCGCTTGCTGTCATTTTCTTCACAGCTCTTCACTTCCTTCTCTTCCACTCGTCCCCTCGCTCCCTCTCTCCATGGCTGACGCTACAATCGACGCAGCCCCCGCCGCCCCCGAAGCTGCCCCCGCCGCCGCGGAAGCCCCCGCTCCCGCCGCAGACGCTCCTGTTCCTCCCGCCTCCGCCTTCGGGGGAGCCGACCCGGCCGCCCTTCTTATGCAGTACGGCGTCGAGTTCCAGGGCGCCGGCGACGAGTACAAGGCCAAGGCACTCGCCCTCCAAGGAGTCAGTTCTTCCTTTCATTTCTGCTGTTTTCCCCTCTCGCATTCTAATCTTGAAAAGGATCATTTTGCCTTGCAGTCCGCCCAGGAGCTGGTCGCCTCCTACCAAGCCTCGCTGCTCGCCCAGAAGGACGCCGCGATTGCCGTCCTTTCCAACACGGCCGACGCCGCCGCGCCACCGACAAAGGTTTCAACACATTCCCGCCGTGAATGTTGAATCTGGAACCCGCTGGAATTTATACAAGAATCATGTTTTGATGTTTCTGAAAAATTCATATGATTGAAATTTTCTCTTTGGTGATCATTTACTTTATTAATAATCTGTCGCTTCTTGCAGGTCCTTTCCATCTTCCTCTGGTCTTCGGTGCTGGTGCTGGGGGCATCTGTGTCCTTCTCCCTCGGCGCCAATCTCCTCCACCACTTCGTCGGCGCCTTCCTCGGCGGCTTCGGTGCTGCCTTCGCTGCCCTCGTCGCCGTGCCCCTCTACGCCTACCACTACTCCCTCAAGGGAGTACGTGCACTAATACAATTCGATTTGCTGTCATATTTTGACAGCAAAATGTAGTTTAAAGACAGTAATGAGATAAATACAGTGAAATAAAATAATAATAATTACAATAAAAATAAGGAACATGTTACAGTCGTCTCTGGCGGACAAGGATGCCCGCTTCGCTCTGCTCGGCTACGCCAGCCTCGCCGGTCTCTTTCTTGGCTCAGCCTTCGCTCATCTCCACATCTACGCTGAGCCCTTCGCCTTCCTCCTCCCGGCCATCTCTGGAATTGCCTACTACGTCAGTTGCATTCTGGATATTACATCTGAGATTCCCGGCGAATGAAACCATATTCAAGTCTCTTACCACATCCTTACAATATCCCTTATAGTACGCCGCTCCCGCCGTCGGCTCTTCCCGCGTGAACATGCTCGCCGCTTCCCTCGGCGGAGCGTTCGCTGCACTCTTCGCCGTTGGAATCCTTCTCGGCTCTGTCAGAAAATATGCTGACAAAAGTGCAACAGACAGAAAAACGGCAAAAATAAATAGCATAAAATTGGAGCGATGTTTTACAGGCCTCTGTGTCGTACGTGGCCTTCGCGACCCTCTACACGCTTGGGGGCTTCGTGGTGCTCCAGTACATCTACGCCCACGGTGCAGAGGTATTCTATCGGGCCAATTGTGAAATTGTAATTGTATGTACTAAATAATAAAATGATGCACTGAGAATTGAAAATTATGTACTAAAATTTGAAATTTGCTAACTAAGCATAGAAATTTCCAGCCTGCGCACATTTACCAGCTGGCGTATCTTACGGCGTACCTCTACGCGAAGGCTATCGGCCTCTTCCTCTTCGGCTCGAACGAGCCTGTCGCCGCAGAGGAAGTCGTGAGCAAGTAGGGAGCCCGGGGCGCTCTTCCTCCGCCCAGCTGACAAGCGACCATCCTCCATTCCCTTACCAATCCCACTCGACCTACTCCCAGCGATAAAGCCACTGGGTTGAACATGGTTTTGTTGTATAATGGAAAAGTCTACAGTCATCAGTCTGTATAAAGTGTCAATGATATGTTGCAGACGTTTACAAAACTCAAGAACTACGGACTCTGGTTAGGAACCCGGAATGCCGTTTTCGCAGTAATGGTCTTTGAATATGCAGGTCAAAAGGTAGCAATTGCCACAGTTGGCAAGGAACAATATAGCAGGGCTTTCCCGTGTCAGTGTTGGTTTTTTTGCGTGAGGTGGTTGGTTAAGGAAACGTAACTGGTGATGCAAACAAAAAAAACAAAAAACTGACAAACAAGAAACCATAAAAATTTTAAAATATGGTGAAGTTGCATTGAAGAACGCGCATGGACCGCTGATTGATTTATCGATTTATTATGGATAATCATAGGTAATGAGAGAAAAGGAAAATAGAGTAAGTTTAATTTCGAAGAAATAATATGAAGATGGTTGTCGTATGACACGGAACTTCTCAAAAAGTAGAGATCGCTGAAGGTTGACTGCTATTCTGTACTTGGGGACGAGAGCAGCAATAGAAAAGATGACAGCGAACATCCTCAAGCGATGAGATATTTTTATTGGCGTCTGTCAGCGATCAACTGAAGCTATTTGGGTTTTGGCCTGGCTTTGTACTGTTCGTGAGGATTACTATAAAGTAATCCCTCGGGGTTTTATGACTTTGTGCTCCGTGAACCCTAAGCCGATATTAATGACACTTCCCCTATTGCTAAGCAAGCCAAACGTGCAAATATTTATGTATGTACTTTGTAGTACGAAGAAATTTTTTCCGTTTATCTTCTCCGTATTGCGACTGATTAGTACATAACTTTCCATTACTCAAGTTTCGACCACACGTCAATCAAAAGCATCTATTTTACCCGTCACAAGAAACTAGTCTCTACTCTGGCGAACCAATCCAATTTCAGAAGACACTTTTGCACAAAAAAAAATCGATGAATGAGTTATCTTCGACGCAGATTATACTTTTCTGCATATATTCTGATCCCATGCACAGATAAGGAACAGATTTGCTGTTAGATTTGTTAAACGGCCATTGCGCGCTTGCCTAAGCCAAAATTTAGTTTAAAAAATTTTCTGCACTAATTGATACTTTCAGAAAATTGCCCGTTCATTATACAGTCACTTTCTGAGATGGATGACGTCGAATTACTGAAGGAGATCAGCACTATTCTGATGATTTTGATTGGAGCACTTACTTTTCCGCTTGCCATATTCGTCTATGTCCGAATTGTCATGAGTGATTACTACTCGTCTCTCTACACTTTCCGCATTATCATCATTGCTGGCATCACAGTTAGCCAGTACACTCTCAATACATCAATAATAGACGTCATATCTCAACAGCAACACAATAATTGACCGATTCTGCCGCACTCAACAAAATATTTTGTAGGATTTGGCCGTTTATATATCTGTTCTCCTTCTACTTATGCTTACGGCGTGGCCGTCATTTTTTGAGTGGTTTGAATATGTCCAGTTTTCAGAAAGATTTTGAGAATCAAATCAGATATGTTATATATTATAAACAAAGAAAACTTGTTAATGAATGTAATAAAAAAAGTATCTAATTACGGCTCTTTTTAAGGTACGACTGGCTGGAGCGGTCGGGCTTTGCAAAAGTAGGCAACTTTATACTGTACTACTGGCAAGGCGCAGAGCTACAAGCGTGCTTTACGCTTGCTCTCAATCGACTAGTCGCCATTGCATTTCCCGCTTTCAACAGAAGAGTAAGATTTGTCATTTTTGAAAATTTAGCGGTTTTTTTGAAGAAGACTTAAATTACTGTGGAAGATTCAGAATGAAAAGCCTCTTTATCAAATCACGACCGCACTTATCTTCCTTCTTCCCTTCCCGATCACCGCGCCGAGCGCCTTAGCTGACTTTCACTACATTCCGCACAAGCTGCCCGATGGCCGGTCGATATTCGTGCCTCTTAACGGACCGGACAGCGTAAATTTCGCACTTTTTTGACATCAATTTCTCTTCGTTTAAGCTGAAATAAAGTTTCTTTTTAAAATTGTTTATTAAATAAAATAAGACAGCTTACATATTCCTGCCTTTATTTCCTCTTTCAGATCACTGTTCTGGTACAGAAATCGCTATTTGCGCTCTCGTGCGTCATGACTCTTGTCGTGAATACGATCCTGGTTGTAATTCTAGCATGCGGCAGGCGCCAACCGCCGCAGGGGCACAAAGTGGACTCGCGGACAAAGGCAGAAAGCGGAATAGTCATCACGTCCGTCGTCGGCTTCGCGACCCACGCCGTCTTCTTCATCGCAGTGGTTTGCTTCTTAAGTATAATTCATATGCAAGTATTCAATGAAAGTTATCTTTTATTGATTCTGCCTTACTTTTCTATCTTTTCCCCATCTATTAGTACATACTACATAAGTAGTTTCATAGATTTATTGCGGTCACGATTTTGTTCTGTTGCTGCTAAATACATTTTATATATGTTCTTTCTTAAAGATTCATTTGCCGATTGCTTGATGGTTTGTTGTAGAATCTCAGACCCTACACGGACCTTCTGGCCGCCGGATCCATTTCAACCGCGCTGCAGGCATTATCATGCGTTGCTTCATTCTGGTACTGTCAATAATGTTTATTCTTGTTTATTTTTTTTGCTCATCAAATCGCTCGTTATTTCCGGTGTTTTCTGGCGTTTTCGCACTCGATGCGACGTTCACTTCTGCCCTGGTGGCTGTGTGGAGGAGAAGGAGGAGAAAAGAACACTTTGCATGCGATAACCCCGATCATGCAGAACCGTAATTCAATTTCTAGCCAACGACGCGTCTGACTACGCCATTTTGCATCCCGTGATCATTCTAAAGCCATTTCGCATAGTAATCTGATAAAGCAAGTCATGCGCGGAATATTTAAACGAGCAAACTACTCTGCTGATGTTCCAAAGATCGCAAGACTCTTGCGCAATATAGCCAGCCATTTAAACTGTTAACAAAATCCCATTAATGAACAACATAATCTCTGGAAACTAGAGTAGTACCGCTTTGTAGTATTATTTTTATGCTTGTTGTTCTCATATGATTAAAATGATACATATCAAAGCCAAATTACTTCTGTCCGCAAGAAAGCACTTCTAAAGTTTTCTAGGGAGCAACTCTTGCAAACTAGATTAGTTTCCTGTCGACGAAGACTGCCTGGAATGGAATGGGGCTTGGCCACGATTTGGCACACGTCAACAACAAATGAAAAAAAACCAAACAAAGCAAAACGAATGAACAATGGAATTAGCAACATTGGAATCATTAGTTCGCGTAGGAACTGTGGCTCGCCTGCTCTTCAGTACTTGTTGCGTCATTCGACTACCTTGAATCAAGCGTATTCTGATTACACTACAATTGTTGCCGCTAGCGGTAAAAAGGCATAATTATATGTACCTAATTTCCATAATCCGTCGCTTGCCAGCTCGGCAAATATGAACTACATTTATGCATACAAATATTGACTCAATAGTCTAGTAAGTTAGTTCACACTGTAGACATTTCTGTTACACAAAAAAAACTTAGGTAAGGTATGCATTATCGGCGCCGAACGTGGCACATGCTTTCCATTATCTCAATAATAACTTTTATAACGAAAAGCAAAGTGTCGACCTTGCGCTTTTGTCGAAGGTCTATTAGAGTTTTCTTTTGCATATACATATATATTTCATGCAAATAATAAGTTTCCTCAAAACTCACTTCAGATGGAAGAGCTCGATGCGCTTAATTGGCTCGCCGTCTTGCTGATGCTTGTCATTGGAGTGCTTACGTTTCCGCTTGCTTTATTCGTCTATGTCCGAATTCTGCTCAGCAAGTACTTCTCGACTCTCTACACTTTCCGAATCATCGTAATCACCGGAATAATTGTTAGACTATTACTATTAAACATTGAACTAATATATATATATATATATATATATATATATATCACTCACTTAAAGGAGCTGTTCACTGAATAATTCACATGTGGCTTTATGAACGCAGATCAATTCGCTTTTATCTATAGTTTGAACCATTTTTTTCTTATTGTTTCTAAATTTTCTTTACTGTAGCTTCAAGACATGTTATGTTTTTGGTACTTTTTTGCAGGACTTCGTTAACTATACGGCCTCACTCCTTCTTGTTTCCTTTATCGCGTGGCCGTCCTTCTACGTCTGGTACCGCATTAAAATAAATTCTTAAATAGTATTATACATATGCATATAAGGTTTAAAGGAGCACGAAACCCAAAATCTCTTTGAATTTTCCTGTATATGGTAGTTATGTCTTCCAAACTCATTTATTCTCGCCCTTGTGTTCAAGATCTGTTCCTAATGCTTGCGCTTCAACATTTCCAAGTAATATAAAAATCGGGTCTCATTGAGGTACGAGTGGTTAGATCGGGCCAGTATTTCCAAGACAGGCTGCTTCTTACTTCTCTACGCACAAGGGGCGCAGCTCCAGGCCAGCTTGGCTTTGGCCCTGAATCGCCTGGTCGCCATTGTGTTTCCCTTTAACCATCAAGTATGTACTGTTTTACGTTCTCAATTATCGGGCTCTTCCTTTTAGATTTCTTGAAGCTCAAATGTAATCTTTCGCCCTGAATATTGTAATCTCTCCAAATTACACGCTCTCTCAAGCGAAAATTAAAAAAAAACATGAGTTAGAAGGAAGTTCCTTTTCAGCTCGAGAAGCGCATCTTTCAAGTCTCAATCGCACTTGTTGCCCTGCTTCCTCTCCCACAGAGCTTGGCTGCCGCCTATTGTGAATTTCACCTCGTAACTGTCATCCAGTCTGATGGCCGTCCAGCCATATTTCCTGATTTCGGCAATAACGGTGTAAGTTATTATTTCCCCCTCTGACGAACGCATGGCTACCTTTCCTTGTTTTTAAATTTGTTTTTTTTTTTAAATAAAATTAATAATAAATGTAGTAATTTATTCATGTTTAGATAGCCATTCTGCTACAACGAGTATACTTTTCCGTCATCTGCTTTCTGACATTTGTCGCGAATTCCATTCTTGTTGTATATCTGGCATGTCGCCCTAGACCGAAGGTGAGCAATGCCAATTCACGCGCGAAAGCCGAAAATGCCATTGCCATCACTTCTGTGGTCGGCTTCGCCACCTTCGCTGCCTACATTGTCACAGTGGTTGGAATAATTTAAAAAAATATATATATATCTAACTACTAATAAAGCGCTAAGCGTGGGTATGTACCTTCCATGCAAGTTTGAGGTATCCAAATTGTAAAAACCACTTCGCACGTTGTGACCTTTCTACCACTACGAACGTGGTGACTTTTGCACCTGCGCTTGACTTCTGATTTTGAACATGCCAGAAGGATCTAGAAGGGGCCGAGTTTGGCCCCAGGAATAGGAATTTTCCAGAACATTCCTTAAGGGGCCAACGCCTGCACCCGGTCCTTGGAACATTCCAGAAGTTTAAAAAAGGGGGCGAGGTTGGCCCCGGGACGTGGAATTTTCGAGAACATTCCGGAAGGGGCCAACGTCTGCCCACGTTTCTGGGAACATTCCAGAAGGTTCCAGAAAGGAGCAATTTCTCTAGAACGTTCCGTAAACGGCCAACGCCTGCCTCCGGTAAATATAACATTCCAGAAGGTTCCAGAAAGGACCAATATCTCCAGAACATTCCGTAAGGGGCCAAAGCCTGCCCCCGGTCCTTGGAACATTCCAGAAGGTTCCAGAAGGGGCCGAGTTCGGTTCAAGGACGTGGAATTTTCGAGAACTGTCGGGAAAGGGGCCAATGTTTGCCCTGATTCTGGGAACATTCCAGAACGTTCCAGAAAGGACCAATTTCTCCAGAGCATTCCGTTAGGGGCCAAGGCCTGCCTCCGCTCCAAATAACATTCCAGAATTTTCCAGAAAGGACCAATTTCTCCAAAACATTCCGTAAGGGGCCAACGATTGCACCCGGTCCTTGGAACATTCCAGAAGTTTCCAGAAGGGGCCCAGTTCTTCCCCGGGACATGGAATTTTCTACAACATTCCGGAATGGGTCAACGCCTTCCCGGCCATTGGAACATTCCAGAATTTTGTAAGAGGCCGAGTTCTGCTCTGGGCGTGAAATTATCCAAATCATTCGGAAGGATCTCATGTCAGAGCAACATTTCGAAAGAAGCAGCGTCTTGCCCACGCAAATATTGTTATAGCTTTCTCGCTTCTTCGTATTCTTATTTTTACGGACAGCCCTTTTCCATAAACCTTTCGTGAATTTTAAATGTATGCCTCCAGGAAATTTTCAGAAGAGTGCCCGGAATTTTCCTGAAACTTCCGGAATTATCCTTCGTCTCCCTTCGAAAATCTGGAATATCCGACCTCCGGTCAAATGGATCTTTCTATCTCTATAACTTTCGGGAAAGGCAAAAGTACTGAACATTACGAAGAATGGTGAGTTTTGTCCCCGGCGTTGGTATCTTTTCATAACCCAGTCTTTCACAATTGGATTATTTGTTGCGACCTGCATACATACATATATCTTCACACATTAACAAACATATATTTTGCGCTCTCTCCAACAACTAATATGATGTGCCGTAGTAAACTAAGAGAAGGTATCGTAAGAAAAGTCAGATAGCGAGGCCGCGAAGCGGCCGAGCAACCAGTCGGTGAAGCGCGCGCTAACGCGCGCGAACCGGCTGGTATATATATATATATGTATATATATATATATTTTTAAATTATTTGTATCACCCTAGCATCAACGTTTATCGTCGCAATTAATAATTATTTCTAATACTGATTAATCAATTTATTATTAAAAAGAGCCTATTGTCATTATCGAGCGAGATTTTAAAAAAAATGCTTTTAGCTTGTGAGTGCCTATACTGGCAACTTAGCAGTCTGGTCCGTGGCAACAGCTCTTTCGGTCGTTTCATGCGCTGCACCCTTCTGGTTCGCGTCATCAGATTTATCAGATTCACTTGCACATAACAAAAAGCGACGCTAGAGGAATGCGATCAATCTGATAACATCATATCGTAATCGATCGATATTTCAGGTGTTTCCTGTGTTTTTCGCACTCTATGCGGCGGTCGCTTCTTCCTTGGTGGCTTTGGGGAAGAGAAAGGGACGTGGCCGTTCGGCGGACACCAACGACAAATGTCTCCAAATAAGTTGTGAATCTCGTTCTAATTGTAAGCAAGTCATTACTTTTCTTTTTTTATTTGTCTTCCATTATGAATTTTAAACAAATTGAATATCTAATTGTTCATCTGAAGATCATATTTCAGTCTACTTTTTAGTCTCGAATAACATTTTCTTTTTTACTTCGAATACATACATACATATATTGGCATCGAGTGTTTTATGAAGTGCTCGTGAGCTAAAGTCTCTTATAAAAACGTTTACATGACTTGTACTTTCACTGTAGTGCCTATTGTTAGTTTATCTTCCGCCACTTAAATTGTGTATTTTGTCTTTCCTACGTGTTTTTAAGTTCTTTAATGATAATAGACACTTGAACAATATGTTATAAAAAAAACCGTTGATAAACACTGGAATCTCCCGAAACTGGAGGAGTACACCATTCTCTAATGCTCGCTGCCGTAATGCCTGTATTATTACTTTTATGATACTTGTTCTCCTATCATATATCTAAGCAAATTTATTTCGGTCTGCATTAAAACGCTTCTAGTTTTCTAGGAATCTACTTTTGCAAACTAGACTCGTCTTCTGTAGAAAGCCAGAGACTACGTCAAATATTCTTGAAAATAACGACTGCAGAATCGTTGTTGACCATTTTTTCAACATTATTTGCCTAATTAATAATCAATGGCATTTGGAAGATTGGAATCATCAGTACGCGAAACTTGGAGCTCATCAAGTTTTCAGTGCTTAATGCATCATTCCGACACAACCTCGAATCATATGTATGTATGTATTATGATTACAGTGAAATTTATGGTAATCGCGGTAAAAGACGCATAATTATACCTAATTTCAATCGTCGGCAACCTATGTAGATATTTAGGTAGATATATGCACACAAAATATAGGCTCACTAGTGTAGCAAATTAGTTCCCACAGCATAGATGTTTATTCCACACAAAACAAACCTAAAGGTAAGGCATGAATTATCTGCGCAGAAATTCGCACACTCTTTCCCTCGTCTCTATAACCCTTTTAATCAATAAGCAACCTTGCTTATTGATTAAAAGGGTTATAGAGACGAGGGAAAGAGTGTGTTGACCTTGCGCGCTTGTCAAAGGCTTGTTGGAGTATCTTAAATAGGCATATACTTAGTGATGTTAGTGTTATAAGTATTTTGATGTTTACTCAAAATTGTCTTCAGATGGAAGAGCTCGACGCGCTTAATTGGCTCGCCGTCTTGCTGATACTTGTCATTGGAGCGCTTACGTTTCCGCTTGCTTTATTCGTCTATGTCCGAATTCTGCTCAGCAAGTACTTCTCGACTCTCTACACTTTCCGTATCATCGTAACCACCGGAATAATTGTTAGACTGTTTACTATTAACTGTTCCATGCGGAATGTTGAACAACATATATCAGTCACTTAAAAGAATTGTTCAATTGAAGATTTATGAACGAAGATAAATTCGCATTTATCTACAGTTTGATCCATTTTTTCTAATCGTTTCAAAGATCCAAGAACGAAAAATATGATTCAGAAAATGTCTCTTTTCTGGGTATGCTATTCACTCTGCTATATATTTCACAGTTAGCAGAAAAAACGCCAAATGTTTGCGGGAGCGGATTCAAAACTCGGTTACGTTAGTGTCTTCCGGTAATTTTTTTGCAGGACTTTGTTAGCTATATGGCCACACTACTTTTTATCTCTTTTATCGCGTGGCCGTCCTTCTATGTCTGGTACTGCTTTAAAATTAATTCTTACAAAATATGTATTATTCAATTATGAGTATATATAAGATTTAAAGGAGCACGAAAATCTTAATCTATTTGAGTTTTCATACATCATGTAGTTGTGTCTTCCTAATTCATATGTTCTCGCCCTTGTGTCAGTAAAAAAGGAGCGAATTCAAGATAGAATCTGTTTCTAATGCTTGCACTTCAACATATCCAAGTAATATTTTTTTTAAAAATCGGGTCTCATTGAGGTACGAGTGGTCAGAGCGGGCCAATGTTTCCAAGACAGGCTGTTTCATACTTCTCTACGCACGAGGGGCGCAGCACCAGGCGAGCTTGGCTCTGGCCCTGAATCGCCTGGCAGCCATTTTGTTTCCCTTTAACCATCAAGTAAGGACAGTTTTCGTTCTCAATTGTCGGGCTCTTCCATTTAGATATCTTCCTTTTCAGCTAGAGAAACGCCTCTTTCAAGTCTCAATCGCACTTGTTGCCCTGCTTCCTCTTCCGATGAGCTTAGCGACCGCCTACCATGAATTTCACCTTGTCACTGTCATCCCTTCTGATGGCCGTCCAGCCATCTATCCTGATTTCGGTGAGAACGGTGTAAGTTCGGATTTCCCCTCTGACGAACGCATGGCGTTCCTTGTTTTTAAATTTGTTTTTTTTTTTTAAATAAAATTAATAATAAATGTAGTAATTTATTCCTGTTTAGATAGCCATTCTGATACAACGAGTCTACTTTTCCGTCATCTGCTTTATGGCATTTGTCGCGAATTCCATTCTTATTGTATATCTGTTATGTCGACCTAGACCGAAGGTGAGCAACGCCAATTCACGTGCGAAAGCCGAAAATGCCATTGCCATCACTTCTGTGGTCGGCTTCGCAACCTTCGCTGCCTACCTTGTCACATTGGTTGGAATTTATATATTTTTTAAAAGTATTCAACTGATCATAACCGTAGTCTCTGTCGTAACTATTAGTAACATTTTTAGTACCGATTAATAAATTTATTGTTAGATAGTGCGGAAGAGAAAAAAAATGCTTTTAGCTTGTGAGTGCCTATACTGGCAGCTTAGCAGTCTGGTCCGTGGCAACAGTCCTTTCGGCCGTTTCATGCGCTGCACCATTTTGGTTCGCTTTATGAGATTTATCAGATTCACATGCACATAAAAAGCGGCGCTAAAATAGCAGCTCAATCCAATCGCTCTTCCCATGATATAATCGATCGATATTTCAGGTGTTTCCTGGGTTTTTCGCACTCGATGCGGCAGTCGCTTCTGCCTTGGTGGCCTTGGGGAAGATAAAGGGACTTGGCCGTTCGGCGGACACCAACGACAAATGTCTCCAAATAATTTGTGAATATCTCGCTCTAATCAAGCGTGGAAACTCATTGCTTTTGTTCTTTTTATTTGTTTTTCCATTATAAATTTTTGAACATATTGAATATCTAATTGTTCATACGAAGAACATATTTTCTCTACTTTTTTGTCTCGAATAACATTTCCTTTTTTTCTTCACATACATACATATATTTGCATCTATTGTTTTATAAAGTGCTCGTGAGCTAAAATCTCAGATGAAAACGTTTACTTGACTTGTGCTTTCACTGTAGTGCTTACTTTATTTTAATTGCGTATTTTGTTTTTCCAGTGTTTTTAAGTTCTTTAACATAAAAAGTTTGATGCTGCTAGTGGCAAAATGTCATAATTGGATATAATTTTCGTCTTTCAGACCAGGATCTGAATTTTCTCGTCAGTGTCAACATGTTTTGAGAAACTAATGTTGCAAACTTATTCAGCAGTATCAAATTTTTCTAGTTTGAATTTGGAAGGCTTCAAAAAATCTAATGTAATTATTTAAATTAATCGAATTAATTTATGTACCTGAAACGTTTGGCGAGACTGTAAGTCACGTGCAATATCAGACAGACTTTCTGTAATTCCATTGCTTAACGTCAACTACAAATCCAAGAAAAATAAAAGACGAAGAAAGAGTGAAAATCTAGAAAATAAGGACACCCCTTCTGTTTTTAAAAATTGTATTTTCAATTAAATTATGGACATAAAAATCATAATTACGCGGAATTTGCAAGCTCTTCGGCCCTTGTCAAGTATTTTGTTTATTTTGTATAATTAGAGCATATGAAGGGTGAATAGCTGGAAAAAATTATAATTCTTTTATGAACCGAATTAGTGGTTTAGAATGCAGCAACATAATAAAGCTCGAAGCCAAACGTGAGCTCTTGACTAGAATTGTATGCAAAGCAATGCATACATAATTATTTTTAATTGCACAATTTATACAATTTTTGTTGTGTTATTCGTTTGCCCATAAGGTACAAAGTGTGTATCAATCTTATGTTCGTTACCTTACTGCGCTAGATTGAGCTAATGATGCCGCTCGCGGTATAGGTCAATAATAGGACCTTATTTCCTTCATCGGTCGCTTGTCAACCCTGTAATTACATTGAAGTTTTCACTGACTTGTCTAGCAAATTAGTCACAGAGTAGACTATTTTGCTAGAGAAAAACTCTGATTGTGAGCTCGTCACATACTTCTTCATTCATCTCTATGAACCTCTTTTTTTAAATCAATAAGCAACGTGTAGACTTTGCGCGTTTTCCGAACGCTTGTTCGACTTTACTTTCCTTATTTATATGCTTAAGCACGTCTAAATTTCATGTTCGGTTAAATTTTCGAAGTATTTTTAGGTTTACTTATGGTTAGAATTCACCGCAGATGGACAAGCTCGAGCTTCTTAATTGGCTCGCCGTCTTTCTGATGCTTGCCATTGGAACGCTTATTTTTCCTATTGCCTTCTTCGTCTATGCCCGAATTCTGTTCCGCAAGTGCTATTCGGCTCTCTACACTTTTCGAATCATCGTAATCGCCGGAATAATTGTTGGGCTACCTACTTTTAAAAATACCATTAATTCACTCACTTGATTTATAGGACTTTGCTAACTACACGGCCTCACTCCTTTTTATCTCGTTTATCGCGTGGCCATCCTTCTATAGCTGGTACTGCTATAAGAAGTTTTCTCACAGAACAACAAAAAAGTATAAACATGAATATATTACTTACATGGTTATACTAAAAAAACCGATTTCTTTAGACATCCATACATAGTGTCTCATTGAGGTTCGAGTGGCTGGAGCGTGCCAACCTTTCCAAGACAGGCTGCTTCATCCTTCTTTACACTCAAGGCGTGCAGCTCCAGGCGAGCCTGGCTCTGGCCCTGAATCGCCTGGCCGTCATTGCATTTCCCGTTAACCATCGAGTAAGGACTCTTTGATGTTCTCTACTATCGGGCACTTCGTTTAATATATATTGCGGCTCAACAGTGATCTTTCTTTAAAGATTATTTTTCCCAGAATCTTGTAATTGCGTCCAACCAAAGTACACACAAAGGTGCGAATTCAATTCAAAGACATGATTTTAGGATTCATTGCAGCTTGAGAAGCACCTTTTTCAAGTTTCAATCACTCTTGCTGCCCTGCTTCCGCTTCCGCTGAGCTTGGCTAGCGTCTTATATGACTTTCACTACGTCACCGTCGTCCGTTCTGGCGGCCGCATGGCCGTCTTTCCTGATTATGGCAAGAACGCTGTTAGATCGTGACTAAATTTTTTTATAAATTTGTGTTTATTAAAATAAAAATAAAAATACTTTGTTCATTTTCAGATAGCCATTCTGATACAACGTGCGTACTTTTTCATCGTCTGCTTTCTAACATTTGTCGCGAACGCCATTCTTGTTGTGCTTCTTGCATGTCGACCTAGACCGAAAGTTAACAATGTTAATTCACGCGCGAAAGCAGAAAATGCAATCGCCTTCACATCTGTGGTCGGCTTCGCAGCCTACTTGATCTACTTTGTCACAGTGGTTAGAATTGAAGCATAATTTTAGTCATTATAGCTTAATTGTAAACTTTTATTTGTAATCATTTTTTTAATACAGAGAAGTGAATAAGTAATTCAATAAAATAGAAAGATTAACAATTACCTTTTAGAATGTGAGAGTCTATACTGGCAGCTTGGCAGTCGGGTCCATAGCAGCAGTACTTTTGGCCATTTCATGTGCTGCGCCGTTCTGGTAAGCTGCGAAATAATTAATGCTTTAGTATTGGGAATTTAGTGGAAACTAATGAGCACCAACGCTAATGCAATTAGACAATGTAAGGAGTTGCAAATTTTTCACTCGTGAAAATTTTTTCGTCGTTCATACTTTGGTTTAAAGGAACCATGCACTGAATGTTTCTACAGTAGTACTTTAGAGCCATTTTAAACGCGCGCTCTCAAATATTTGGCCCCTCTGCTGGTTAGAGAGCGTGTGAAATAGTAGGGTGGCTAACAGTTACAGTAAAAAATTTTGGGCGAGCCATATTTTGTGCGCTCTTAACTAGTAGCAAGTGGACAAAAATGGTTAAAACTTTCTAGATGTATGCTTTAGAGAGACGCGAATAGTTACAAGTTCATAAAACCATATGTTAACTATTCAGTGAACATCTCCTTTAAGCACAAGATATTCAATACTTATCTCGCCTAAACCTCGAAGTGATGAGCTTTCCGTTCCTTTCAAGGCTCCAAGAACTCCAGCTGCCTAAAACGAAGGCGAGAGAGCATTTGAAAAAAATTAAAGCAGATTACGGTGTAGTTTTGACTACACGAAAATTCCATTCTAACGCTTTACTGCCCACTCCAATCGCGCTTGCCACCATCATTATCGTACCGTAATCAATCTACATATGTACATATGTATATTTCAGGTGTTTCCTCTCCTTTTCGCATTCGATGCGGCGGTCGCTTCTTCCTTGGTGGCTTTGGGGAAGAGAAAGAGACGTGGCCGTTCGGCAGACACCAACGCCAAATGTCTAGAAAGAATATCTTACTGAAAACAAAATTCCTTTTCTGCTCATTATTTGTTTTTTTTTTAACTAATGCCAATAATTGTTGTATTTTAACCTACATATGTAGATCATGGTTCGTCTAAACATCACAAATAAGGGTTGCTTTCCTCTCAGGCTACTTTCTAGTCTCTAATTAGAAATTTTAGTGTTTTTCTATGACTACTGTGTTATCGATGTGATTGTGTACTTTGTCATTCCTAACATTGCGGTTATTGACATCCTTCTAAAATTTCATTAGACTCCAAGTAGTCTTGATCTTCATGTGTGCAAAAGTCATTTATGCTAATAAAGAAGCAATGAATGAACGATAATTCAGTCAAGACTTGCCTTTTCGTTGTATTTCTCTTTTCTGCTCTCACTTCTAGATTAGAGTTCTACATCGACAACCGATGACAAGTGTCCGCATCGTTGATTGCGTATTTCGTAATTCCAAACATGTGACATGTCGTTTGGAAACATCCGGTTGAACATTCATTAGGCTGGAAATGTCCAAGTACTTTTGATGTTCTTGTATAAAACAGATTTTTGCACGCAATGGAAAAAAAGAATGAATAAAGAATAATTGAGACAAGATCTGCCTTTTTGCTAAGTTTCTCTATTTTGCTCTCAGATATTGAGGAGATTCCTTCATCGACAAGCAATGACAAGTGTAGGTTTCAGGAATTGTCTGGTGTTACAAAAACAATCTTGGTTTTTCTCCTCAAAATTAATTTTTAACAATTTAATAATTGCTTGCTCACGTCAAAAGTTTCCAGATGGAAGAGCTCGAACTACATGATTGGATTGTCTCGCTACTTATGCTTTTCATCGGAGTAATCACTTTTCCTCTCGCTCTCCTTGTCTACATTCGCATTCTCAACAACAAGTTCTACTCGGCGCTCTGTATATTTCGAATTATCGTCATCGCTGGAATAATTGTTTGTTTGTATTAAAAAGACAGAAAATACGATGACATCTCAGTTTTTATAGATTTTCTTATTGCAGGACATGGTCGTGTACACTGCATCACTTTTCGTTTTCCAGTTCACAACATGGCCTTCATTTTTTGCTTGGTATTGAAATGGAATCTGTGGTCTTATCGATCACAATATTTTTTAAAGAAATTGAGAAGAAACATTCCTACGAGTCTGTTTTCATGAATTAAAAGAGAGACCTCGACTTATTGAGGTACGACTGGTTGGAGAGATCAAACCTGTCGAACGCGGGCTATATTCTTCTACTTTACATGCAAGGCGCACAACTTCAAGCGAGCTTTGCGCTTTCTCTAAATCGACTCGTCTCCATTGCATTTCCACTAAAGTCACAAGTTTGTCTTGTATTTGTATCTAGGAGTTGTATAACTTATGTTCAGCAATTTATCAAAGATTTTTTTTTTAAGTTTGATACATATTTACATATATGTATCCTAAAGAAGCACGAAACTGAATCGTGTTTTTTTTTCAATTTTCTTGACTTCGGTAGCTGCGTCATTCAGAAAGGCGGGAATTAAAAATTGAGTTTCTGTCTACGTTAAGAACGAGAAGTGGGTCTTCCACATCTCCATAACACTCGTCTTTCTGCTTCCGATCATGACGACGTTGCCGTGCGCCTTCAATAACTTCCGTTACTTTACGATCATTCAGATGGACGGACGGCGAGCAGTTCTGCCAGAAATTGATGATGAGAACGTTTGTAATAACAATAACATCTGCATTTGAGTAATTGTTATAATAATAATAAAATAATAATAATAATTATTATATTTATAGTAATAAAAATAACAATAATAATAGTAATAATAATAATAATTATTATTATATCAATAAGAAGAAGATCATTAAAAGGTCTAATTACATATATTTCAGTTTGCCACTCTGCTAAATAAAGGCTATCTGCTCGTCCTCTGCGCTCTGACATTCGGCGCAAATTCTGCTCTCGTTCTCTTTCTCGCATGTAAGCATGGCTCCACCGGCCATCACAAGACGGATTCGCGCGCAAAAACCGAAAACGGCATGGCCATAACATCTGTGGTCGGCTTCGCGACTCATGTTGTCTTCTTCGTTGCGGTGGTATGTCAAGTACATAATTCATTAATGAGCGAAATATTGTTTCTTTCACATTAAAATTTCACATTACATCACATTAATTTCAAAAATTAAAAAAATATTATTAAAAGTAAATTAATTTCAAAAATAATAATCTCTTTAGAATGTCGGTAGCTACACTGATAATATGATTCTTCTCTACTACACGCCTACTCTTCAAGCAATATCATGCGCGGCTCCATTCTGGTACAGTAATTATGGTGTATTCAGATTAAAACAGTAATCTAATCAATATTTCCGGTGTCTTTTGGCATTTTCACACTCGATGCGGCGGTCGTTACTGCCTTGGTGGCTGTGCGGCAGATGACGAATGTTTACATCTCGGCTTCTGCCAACTTCAAGCGTACAAAACCAGAACTCGTCAACCAACCAGCGACGCTTCTAATCGCTACGCGTCTTTAAGTAAAAATAAAGCCATCTGATTCTGCATTGTTCTGAGGCAATAAAGAGCGATGTCTGCAATGGCTCAATTATGTTCTATTCACCAATAGAAAGTAAACGGCAAACAACACATATGTGGATTAAAAAGATATCTTGCAATTTTTTCAATGGGAATTAATATTGCAAAGTAATTACTTCGAAGTAATTACTTCGAAGTAATTACTTCGAAATGAAAGGCTAAATAAATACAGAAATCGCATTTCTAGTTTGCAACTATGACCCTTTTAATACGAAGGACTTTAAAGGACTTCATGCGGGTTATTCAAGGCATTAATGAATAGTCGAGAATCCATGATAGGAGGGATTTCATAGATTCTTCGCCTGCCGGTATCTTGCGAAGTGGGGGCTGACATGTTTTGTAAAATATGTAAATGTGTAAATGGATAGAGACCAATACAGAATTTTGAGACTCAAGTTCACAAATTACAGGTTTGAGTGACAATTACGTGTTGAACGCAGTCTAGTGGGCGAGGGCAAAACGCGTCATCATCTTATTATTACCGCGAAATGCCAATGAGATTTTTCCCTTCATTAGCTGGGTCAGCGGAAGAGTGAGTGAGGGAGCGAAGACTGTGAAAACCGTGCACTAATATGGCACGCAATATTGCCTCAGGGCGTTATGAACCGTAATGAATCGTTACACAAATAAGGTGGTAATAACCAACCCGCTTTCGACAGTATGAGTCGAAAGAAGGTTCATATCATTTCACTCCGGACAGCACTCTCGGTGAGCTCGGTAGAATCTCTGGCTTATATATTATAAAAGCTTTTAAATCAACTGTTTTAATCATCTTTGCAAATGACTGCTGCCTTGTTCTACTCCTCGAGGTCCGCCTTCCAACCTCTTCCGCCCTCTCTATATTCCTTCCTCTCTTTCTCGTTCCCTCTCTCTCTTCCTTCCCTCTATATCTCCTTTCCTCTCTATCTCGCTTCCTCTTTTTCTCGCTGCTTCTATATCTCCCTTCCTCTCTTTCTCGCTCTATACCTCCCTTCATCTCTTTCTCTCTCTCTCTCTCTCTCTCTCTCTCTCTCTCTCTTCCTCTCTAATTTCAGTCCTTGCAGACATGATGCTACGTCACTGCCTCTTCCTGATCGCTGTCGCTGCTTCTGGGTCGCTCGCTTTTAGGCCTCCCATCGTCTGCCATGTCGGCAGCGAGTACTCCTTCCCCGACCTGCCTTACAACAGTCCTCGCATCTCGCAGTTGATCGATCTAAACTCGTTCTCGAAAGCAATTCCCATCTATTGCAACTGGACTGATACTGGATGCTATACGGTAGGTCCTCTTCTACTAGTTTTTTTTTGTTGCAATAATTGCTCTAAACATGTGGATAATCACACTTTATAATGTAGCCTTTAAAATAAAACGTCTATAGAAACGGAAAAGCCGATTCAGATGCAAATGTAAATTTCAGGTGCAATTCACGAAACCGGGACTTCCTATCGAAAACTCCTTTCTTAAAAAAGGCTGTGCCAAGAATTGTGCAGAATGGAAAGAATCTGCGTCTATCTTTCTCTCTTATCTTACTCTTTTTCTGTCTTTTTTTTTGTTTGTGTTTTTTCATAATCACGCAATTTTTTTTTTCCGCATCTCTGCATTTAATTTATAATTTTTAACTGAACGAGTAATTTCTATTCAGTGCATTATTCATGTATCTAGATCGATGATGACCTTCTTCCCGTCATGACTGGATTCCACTGCTGCTTGGGCCACCTTTGCAACAGCCACGGCCCTCTGGACGACCCGAAACCGGACCAGGCGGACGACTTGAACTGGAACTACGCAAAATACTTGAACAAGAACTACAAGAAAGGCTCGGACAAGAAGCACGCGAGCTGCTCGAGCAAGGACCACGCGGCTGGCACGGCGGCCCTTCTCTTCGCTTTCCTCGCTCCCCTTCTCATCTCGCCCTCTCCCCTGTGAGATTCAGATCTCTCTCTCTCTCTCTCTCTCTCGCTCTCTCTCCTTCCCCCTTGTCAATAGCCACCGTAGAAGAGAAGCTAGACAGGCAGAAAAAAAATGTCGTGTAAAATAATCGAAGTTATGTACTTTGTGGAACAGGAGAACACGTTTTTCTTGAAAAGCACTTCATTTTGAGGAAGTCGGCGGAGAATCTGGAGGGGGCGCTATCGAGTGAAGAAGGGCTATTGGGTATGGAGCGAAATTGTGAACAGATTCAATTGCGATTAGTGCGACTTGAAGCTGCTTCCGCTTGTAGACGCAAAAAGCAATGGATCAAGAGGGAAAGTTTTTTGCAAGTTCTTATTTAAAGAGATTAACATTCGATCATGATTCGCTTTTGTGGAGGATTTTTTTTTGGAAAACAGAAAGGCTGAACAAGAGTCCCCTCACTTCTATATCCGAAAACTAAACATACACTTAGAGTAAGATGTCAACATTTTGAAATACACTTTGTTAATTACCTCTTGCAGCTCACTTTTCTATTCCTGCGCATGGTGTTCTATATGGCTAACAGTGGATTTGGAGCTTTCTACGTTATCAGAACCGGAAAAACCAAGTTGGCATACGTTGTCATCGTCATTATGCTTATTGCAAATATTGTCAACGTATTACTTTTTACGCGTTCAGCCATAGAGTGGTGCCGATCGAAATGACTTTCTCGCCTAAATACACTTTGTGTTACAGTACTTTGATTTTTCTTTCTTCGTTAAACTACTGCAAATAATTATTTCTATTACTTGCGATATGAACCCTGATTAAGTTATCTATGCTTACAATTCTAGTACTCTAAGCTCATTAAAGGAAAAATGGCCTGATATTCCTAATAAACGCATTGTCTGAAGTGACAGGTCGTGTTCGTCGGGGCTGGTAAAGAAGACTTACTTGTCTTACCATTAGAGCCCATTGTATCGAGCATGGCGAGTCAACGCAGTGTATAATTTAACTTTCAAACATGCTGGAATTTTACAAATGCAGGGTAAAACATGCTTCCCACAATTCTAACAACTCAGCGTTCTTAATGGGAGTGAAGATTCGAACAAGTTAACAGAATTTACTCTAAAAATTAACGGCTACTCGTCCACCAGCCTGCATATACTCTTTTGAAAGAGCATAATTTGCGTTTTTAAGCTATGTACATAAATATGTAGTTCATAAATGCATAGAGACACAAATAGGGTCGCCAAAATTTCAAGACTTTACAAGATCATTAAATGGTTTGAGTGACAATTTCGCGCAGAAGACAGATTATTGGATGGTGGTAAAACGTCGAGAAGTCAGAAAGAGCCTCATCATCTTATTAGTACTACGAAATGCCAATCAGAATTTTCCATTATGAGTTGGACCAGCTGCAAGCTGAGTGAGGGAGTGAAGACTGTGAATGATGCACTAATATGGCACGGCCTCGGGACTTTATGACTGGACTCTCGGTGAATTAGGCATATTCTAATATACTCAAAAAAACTGTTCTCATCAGTTGCCGCCATCTCTATACTCGTTGCTTCCGCAGTACGGTCGTTGGAGGCGCTCGTGGCCTGCTATGTCGGCTACGAGTTCAACTTCCCCGATCAGCATGTTGATAGTCCCCGCATCTCGCAGTGTAACTATGTTTTCTCGAACTATTTTTGAGACAAATGCGAATTGATCTACATTCATTAAACCGCCTGTTAATTATTCAGTGAACGGCTCCTTTAAGTTAGCACATCAATGTCTTAGACAAGAATCGGGAAAAAAACAAAGTCGGAAGTTTGAGCCAACAAATGCAAATTCATCACAAAAATTTAATTATTAGTTTTTGATTAGGCATACTAGTTTCCGAAGACTTTTTTGAAAGTAAATGATGTGTTTTTGTGAAGTACATATTAAATTCACGTTTTCCTTCAGCTTGTATAAAAAGAACCCTTTTCCAAGTGTATATTACTATTTTTCTTCATATTGCTCTTCGTATTTATTTTCCATCAGAACCTTTTCCTAGTCGATAAGTGAAAAGAACCTCATCATCTCATTAGTCCTGCGAAATGCCAGCGAGAATTTTCCATTCATGAGCTGGGTCAGCGGCAAGATGAGTGAGGGGGTGAAGACTGTGAAAACCGTCAAATAACCGTCTCTCGGCTATCGCCTCGCCTATCATTTTGGACTGTACTCTCGGTGCGTTCAGCAGACTCTGGCCTTTATATTCTAATCGACTAAACGGGGTAGTCAGTGGAGTATTGGCATTTTGTCTATTTAATAAATAGTAGACAGGGAAATGTTAATGTCACATTAAGTCTAGACTATAAGTCCTACGACACAGTGTTTCCCTCGTTTGCTTTTGAAGATGTATCTTTTTATCTTATCCTTTTGTGTCGCGATCAAAGTAATTAAGTTTAAATTCAGATGAGTATTTCGCAGGATGCTATTCCGACTACTGAAGGAGTCCGCACCTCCCAACCGTAAGTCCTGGCCAATACTTCCAATGGTGACGGCACTGTAACCATTGTCGAGATTTATCACATCAAAACTTGGCATCTATGCCAAAATATCAAGAAAAATAATCGAAGTTGTGTACCTTGTGGAACAGGACAGGTGAACACGGTTTCCTTGAAAAGTTTCATTTTGAGGAACTCGGCAGAAGATCTGGAAGGGGCGCAGTCTAGAGAAGAAGGGCTAGTGGGTATGAAGCTGAATTGTGAACAGATTCAGTCGCGAATAAAGAGATTTGAAGCTGCTTCCTCTCGAAGACGCAGTGAGCAGCGGAAGCAGAAGGCAAGGTTTTTTGCGTTATTATGTCAAGTGACTAAAATTGGGCCATTATTCGTTTTTGTTGAGGGTTTTTTTTTTGTATAAACAGAAAGGCTCCCATCACTTTTACATATATCCGAGACATTGAGTAAGATTTCGAGATTTTGAATTACCGTATTTTCTCTATTAGTGCACCTCCTTCTATAAGAACCCCCCCCCCTCTAATAGTGCCCCCCTCTCGCGAGGGTATTGAAAAACAGTAGCCCTCCCTCTAATAGAACCCCCCCCCCCCGCCCCTCCAATAGTGCCCCCCCCTATTAGTCTAATACCTCAGCTCGAGATGTACCTCGAATGGACTCAGGAGGCTCTTTCCAATGAATTAATTACAAATTCTTTCAAAATTTACAGTAAAATGGATCTTCCGTGATGATTCAATTGAAGAAGAGCTACAAATCTCTTTTGTTAGGAATAAATTGTTGTTTACAAACTTTTAACCAATCACATTGAAAAATAGTACTAATAGAGAAAATACGGTATACAGCATTAATTACATGATCTTTACCTGTTGCTGCTCGCTGTTAAATTCTTGCTCATGCTGTGCTGGTTGGCTCTGAGTGTATGTGTAGCTTTCAAAATTATCAGAAGATTACCAACCCAGTTGCCAGACTTTATCATTGTCTTGGCGCTTATTTTAGTTGTTTCAGATATTTTCCTCGTATATAATTTTACGCGTTCGGCCCTAGAGTGGTACAGATCGAAATGACTTTCTCGACTAAATACATGCGCTTTGTGTTAAAATCGGCTCCCGACTTGGATACGTTGACTTTTCCTACTACGTTATGCTACTGCAAATAATTCGTGTTCATACTTGTGATATGAACCCTTACTAAGTAAGCTTATTAAGCGCAAGGTGATCTGATATTCCTAATAAACGCATTCGAGTGAAGTGACTGGTCGTGTTCGTCGCGGCTAGTTAATAAAAGAGCCAAATGTATCGTGCATGGCGAGTCAACGCAGTGCAAAATTGAATTTTCAAAACATGCTGGAATTTTACAAATTTAATATACAGGAGACAGGGAAAATGATAATTTCAAAAAATTCAATTTATTATAAATGGAGATAACAGGAAGAAAAAAGATGAGAGATGTGCAGGGTAAAACATAATTCTTATAATTCTAACAACTAAGCGTTCGTAATTGGAGTGAAGATGCGACCAACTTACCAGAATTTACTTTGAAAAGAAAGTTAATCTCGTTGTGCATATACTTTTTGGCAAGATGCATATTACCTATGCGCATTGTAAGAACATGTGTAAATATGTAGTTCATAAATCTCAAGCGAGGCCATATACAGTAGTCAAATTTTCATATTTTAAACAGTTGTAGTGACAATTACGTGCAGAATACAGATTAGTGGATGGTTGTATAATGTTGAGAAGTCACAAAGCGATCTGCTTGTGAATAGTCCTCGCATCTCGCAGTTTAACCATGTTTTCGAACTACTTTTTATACAAAAGTGAATAAATATTCGCTCATAAATCAACGTGTTTACTATTCTGCGAATGGATCCTTTAAGTTAGCACATCAATGACTTTGACTAGTATCGGATAAAAATAAAGTCTGGATTTTGAGCCATCAAAAACTCATTCCAGTTTGAATAAGGCATACTTGTTTTCGAAGATTTTTTAAAGGGTTCGATGATTTTTTAATGAATTAGTTAAGTAATTTGACGTTTTTTTACAGTTTGTATAAAATGAACCTTTTTCGAAATTTCTCTTTTCTTCATATTGCCCTTCGTATTTGTTTTTCCATCGGAACCTTTTCCTCTTCGATAAGTGAAAAGAGCCTCATCAAATGCCAGCGAGAATGTTTCATTCATGAGCTGGGTCAGCGGCAGGGTGAATGAGGGGGTTAAGACTGTGAAAACCGTGCACTAATATGGTATGCAATATTGCTTTTGTGATTTAGGTAGCACCATAAGTCACTTCTTTATTAGGTGTCAACATGAGCCGAACAGCCTCGCATATGATTCTGGACTGCATTCTCGATGAGTTCGGCAGACTCCGGCTTTTATATTCTACTAGCCTCAACGGGGAGACAGCGATGTTGAAACGTTAACTTTCAAATATGGTGGTATTTTGCCAAAATTGGACACAGTAGACAGGATGGATATTAATTTCTAATCATGTCTAGTTTTTAAATCCTACGACCCAGTATTTCTCTCGTTCGTTATTTTTTCGTGTTTCAAGATACATTTGTTATTTACTTATCGCACTCGTTATTTCCGATTTTGCTGTCGCTATCAAAATAACAAAGTTTAATTTCAGATGAGTATTCCGCAGGACGCTATTCCGACTACTGAAGGGGTCCGCACCTCCCAACAGTAAGTCGTGGCCAATAATTCCCATGGGAACGGCACTGTTACCATTTCGAGATTTATCACATCTATATTTGGCATCTTCACCAAAATTAAATGAAAATGACTTGTGAAATATTCAAATTTATGTACGCTGTGGAACAGGAGAACATTGTTCCCTTCAAAAGCATTTCATTTTGAGGCGATCGGCTGAGAATCTCGAAGGGTCGAGTGAAGAAGGGCTAGTGGGTGTGGAGCAGAAGTGTGAACAGATTCAGTTGAGAATAGAGCGACTTGAAGCCGCTTCCGCTTGTATACGCAAGGAGCAGGGGATCAAGGAGGCAGGTTTTTCGCAATTTATTTTTTAAAGAGATTAAAATTGGGCCACTATTCGCTTTCGTGGAGATTTTTTGTAAAAATAGAAAGGCTTAACAAGATTCCCATCACTTTTACCGCCGAAAACTAAGCTAAAACATTGAGTAAGGTTTCAAAATTGTGAATTATACCTTGTATATTACATGATGTTTACCTGTTGCAGCAAACAATTGATCGGTTGGCATACGCTGCCGTCGTCCTGGGGTTTATTTTACTTATTTTTAAAATACTCATCATTTTTTTGTGATTCGTACGCCCATAGAGTACAATGAGTACTGCCCCTGGAGTATGGTTTGGCTCCCCAGGGAAAGCGCCAAATTGACTGATGAACTCCGGAAGGCCCAGCCTTGATTGCGACCTTTGTACCCTTTTATACCATATAATGGGACATATCGAAATGACTTCTTTTTCGCCTAAATCCACTTTGTGTTACAGTAGGCTCCCGACTAGGTGACCACGCTGACTTTTCTTACTACGTTAAACTACTGTAAATGATTCGTGCTGTTACTTGCTATATGAACCCTGACTATGTAATCTATGTATGTTTACAGTTTTTACTTCTCTAAGCTCATTAAACCCAAGCAGGTCTGATAATGCTAATAAACTCAATCGTCTGACGTGACTGGTCGTGTTCGTCGCGGCTAGTAAAGAAGACTCATGTGTCTTACCATTAGAGCACAATGTATTCAGCATGGTGAGTCAACGCAGTGCAAAATTGAACTTTAAACATGCTAGAATTTTTCTGAAAAGTAAAGGCTACTCGTCCACAAGCATGCATATACTCTTTTGCAAGAAACATACTTCGTGCATTGTAAGATACATAAATATGTGGTACATAAATGCATTGCGAGATCAATACAGTCGCCAAAATTTCAAGACTTCACACGATCATTAAACGGTTTGAGTGATAATTACGTGCTGAAGAAAGATTAGTGGATGGTGTAAAACGTCGAGAAGTCGGAAAGAGTCTCATCATCTTTTTAGTAGTACGAAATGCCCTTCATAAGATGGATCAACTGCACGGTGAATGAGGGGAGTGACGACTCTGTATGACGGCGCAGCCTCGGGGCTTTTTAACTGCACTCTCGGAGAGATAGGCAGACTCAGGCCGTATATTCTAATAGACTCAAAAAAAAACTGTTTTAATCAGCTGCCGCCATCTCTGTACTTGCTGCTTCTGCAGAACGGTCGTTGGAGGCGCCATGTCCTCCACATACGAGTTCATCTTCCCAAACCTCCATGTGAATAGTGTTGTGGAGTTATGTGTACATAAGTGGAATACATGACTTTGGAATTCAAGGGAAATTAGGAATAATTAATTACACCTGCACTATTCTTTCCCAGAGTACATCTCATCTCCCTAAGGACTACATCTTCCATCCTTATATAAACTCCATTCTACCCGTGAATAAAGAGGTCGTCTGTCTACGTGTTCTTCTCTGTTATTACCGCATAGCATCAACCTCATTTCAAGACTCTCGTATCTCTACGGCTGGTCGTCGTTCCCTCTGTTCCCCTCCTTTCAGGTTCCGGCGGTGTTCGGAAGAGGAGTGAGGATAAGGCGCTTGTGTGAGAGTCCAGTTTGGTGAGAGCGAGAAAACCTTGTAATCATTCCTTTTCTAGCGAGGACAAGAGATTACAACTAATAGTCCCCGAATCTCGCAGTGTAACACGTTTTCTCGAGCTACTTTTGGACAAAAGTAGATTGATCCACGTTAACAAAACCGCATTTTAATTATTCAGCGAACGGCTCCTTTATGCTTGCACATCAATGACTTTGACAGGTGTCGGACAAAAACAAAGTCGGGATTTTGAGCACACATGTGCAAATTCATAAAAAAAATTCATGTGATTAGACGTACTTGTTTCCAACGACTTCTTTTTAAGGGTAAATGATGTTTTTTTTTATATGATGCATACATTAAGTTAGCGTTTTCTTTCAGTTCTTATAAAAAATAACAGTTTTCCAAGTGTATATTTCTCTTTTTCTTCATATTGCCCTTCGTATTTATTTTCCATCGGAACCTTTTCCTCGTCGATAAGTCAAAAGAGCCTCATCATCTCGTTAGTACTGCGAAATGCCAGCGAGAATTTCCCATTCATGAGCTTTGTCAGCGGCAGGATGAGTGAGGGGTGAAGACTGTGATAACCGTCAACTAATATGGCACGCAATATTGCCTATGGTATTTATGCACCGACATAAGTCGGCTCATTATTGAGTATTATTATCCCTCTCTCGGCAACCGCCTCGTCAATCATTTTGGACTATACTCTCGACGAGTTCAGCAGACCCTGGCCTTTATATTTTAATAAACTAAATGGGGTAGTCAGCGCAATTATGGCATTTTGTCTATTTAATATATTGAAGACAGGTAAATGTTAATTTTAAATAATGTCTAGACTTGAAGTCCTACGACACAGCGTTCCCCTCGTTTGTTTTTTGATGATTGTATGTTATTGGCTTATCATTTTGTGTCGCGAACAAAGTATGTAATTATTTTTAGATTCAGATGAGTATTCCGCAGGACGCTATTCCGACTACTGAAGAGGTCCGCACCTCCCAACCGTAAGTCGTGGCCTATAATTCCCATGGCGACAGCACTGTAACCATTGTCGAGATTTATATCATCAATATTTGGCATCTACACCAAAATGTCATGAAAAAATAATTGAAGTTGCGTACTTTGTGGAACTAGAGAAAACGTTTCCTTGAAAAGCTTCATTTTGAGGAACTCGGTAGAGAATCTGGAAGGCCCGCAGTCTAATGAAGAAGGGCTAGTGGGTATGGAGCTCAATTGTGAACAGATTCAATCGCGAATAAAGCGCCTTGAAGCTGCTTCCTCTCGTAGACTCAGAGAGAAGCGGAACGAGACGGTAGGTTTTTTTGCGTTATTATTTCAAGTGACTAAAATTGGGCCATTATTCGCTTTTGTTGAGGATTTTTTTTGTAAAAACAGAAAGGCTCACATTACTTTTACTTCCGAAAACTAAACAAAAACATTGAGTAAGATTACGAGATTTTGAATTGTACAGCATTAATTACATGATCTTTATCACACGGTAGGTTTTTTGAGTTATTATTTCAAGAGACCAAAATTGGCATTAATTACATGATCTTTACCTGTTGCAGCTCGCAGTTAAATTCCTTCTCATGGTGTTCTTTTTGGGTGTGAGTGGATGTGCAGCTTTCAACATTATCAGAAGATTACCAACCCAGTTGCCAGACTTTATCATTGTCTTGGCGCTTATTTTAGTTGTTTCAGATATTTTCCTCGTATATGATTTTACGCGTTCGGCCCTAGAGTGGTACAGATCGAAATGACTTTCTCGATTAAATACATCCGCTTTGTGTTAAAATCGGCTCCCGACTAGGATACGTTGACTTTTCATACTACGTTATGCTACTGCAAATAATTCTTGTTCTTACTTGCGATATGAACCCTTACTAAGTTCTCTATGTTTATAATTTTACTTATCTACGCTCATTAAACACTAGATGGTCTTATATTCTTAATAAACGCATTCGACTGAAGTGACTGGTCGTGTTCGTCGTAAAAAGACTTACGGGTCTTAGAGCCAGTCCAATCTGCTGAGTCAACGCAGTGAAAAATTGAACTAACAGACATGCTGGAATTTTAGAAATTTAACTTACACTAGACAAGGAAAATGATAATTTCCAAAAATTCTCACTGATCAAATGCATAATTTGTTATTAATGGAGTGATAACAGAAAGTCAAGCTATTTCACACGCCCGCGCGGCCGCCGCCAAAAAATTGAAGTTAGAAACGGTTCCGATGATCAAAATGTTCGATTCGACTGATTCGATAGCACAGAATGTCTACTGCAGGTACCGCAACCAAACTGGTGGCGGAGTCGACGTCGAAGAAGGAGAAGAAGAAATAGAAGTCTTGGAGTTTGGGGCAGAAGAAGAGCAGCAGCTGCTCGAACTGTACGCTACAACTCCAGCATTCGCGGGCACACATGGATGCGAGAGAAGCTCGCTTGGAATGCTTATTGCATGCCCGGCCCGTAAAAATCAGCAGCGGGCCGGCCCGGACCTGGCCATCCTTGGTACGCACACATGCCTGAGCGCGCCGGTCAGGAGATAGCGGTCAACAGCTACAGAGATGAACAATGTAATATTTCTGTAATACCGCTCTTTTATATACTGGAAAAAAACAATGTTCTCCCGTATATTTTTCCATAGTACTACTTGACAACCTGGTGGGAAGCCGTAGTCGTCCATGCGCCTTACATTTGAAGATTTAGTTTTGTAGATATTCTTTGAACAACAAAATCCACATCTGCTGGAATCATCCGCTACCGCCTCGCGAAAAGGGCTTCATTGGGAAGTCAGAGGTAGTTGTGGTCCTGCTTCATGCAGGGCAGGTTTGGTCTCCGTTGGCGCTGAGGGAGATGAAGAAGATGAAGGGCCATCTAGCATAAACGTTTGGAACCTTTTTTAGAGCTACTTAAACAATGAAAAACTATTTCAAAGAGAAAATTAAAATTTAAGGCAACAGCTCTTCATGTCATGACTTGTCCTCGATGTGGTTGTAGAGAGTGCCGCCTTCGAGTTCTTCCAGAGCCTGACATACCGAGACTTGTCCTCGATGTGGTTGTAGAGAGTGCCGCCTTCGAGTTCTTCCAGAGCCTGACATACCGAGACTGTCTGAATGGGTCGTCGATAACTGATTGACTGAGAAGAACGGTCATTCCACATTTGAAAGAAACTATTAAGCCTACTTGGCGTAGCACATGTTGGCAAGACAAATCAACATAGGATTCTTGTTTTTTTCCCTGACACAAACACGAGAGAGCGTGTGATTTTCAAGATTTCGCGGGCATACATACACATGGATACGAGACAAGCTCGCTTGGAATGGTTATTGCATATTTCATCATTAGTTATACACTCTGCCCGGAGAGTACGTGCCTGAGCGCGCCGGTCAGGAAAGAGCGGATCCCAATCAACAAGCTAGAGAGATCATTCATTGCAATGTAATATTTCCGTAATCCCGCCTTTTTATATACTGAAAAACCATGTTCTCCCGTACATTTGTCCATTGTACTACTTGACAACCTGGTGGAAAGGCCTTTTTTCCCTGACACAAACACGAGAGAGCGTGTGATTTTCAAGAATCAGGAAAATTGAAAATCATCGCGGTCGGGTTTCGTGCTCCTTTAAATAATTTTATGCTTAAAGACCGGTCTTCTTTTTTGGCATCCTCATAAAATTTGGGACTCGTGTTCAGGAAGAATGTCCAACTTTTTTTACCAGATTATTTTTACCTCAATTAATGTTAAAATAGAAGCAAAGGGTTTGCTTGCTAATTATTGTAGCACGCTTTACAGCATTTCGCACGGTGGCAAATGAGAGCGATCGAGGCTAAATTATGCTAAGGATATGCATTAGACACTGGAACAAATAAAAGAAATATTAAAGGTCGATTTTCTAAAAATTCAACTATTGCTACGAAATCCGAATACTTTTCTGCAAAAAGAAAATTTGAATGGATTCTGCAGACACGAGAGAAAAGGGTGCGGGAGAGGGAGCGAGAACCACAAGTCCAGTCACGATCTAAAATATCAAACCTCATTGAAAAGAGCCATTTAACCTTTGCATTTTCTGGATAATAAAATAAACCGTTCACCTTACTAGCACCTGAAGTCCTTGAGTCCTTTAACGATATCACCGGTGGTGTACGTGAATTCACCTTGGTTAATATGCATGCTCTTTATGAGTGCGTTGCCGTCTTGATCCTGCCAAAACATGCATACAGTGGTGGACTTTAAAAAAAACCTAATAAACTCTTGCTATTTATTCAATCATAATCTTGTGATTAGAGCATTTTACATCAGATATCAGTAAATATATCTTTGAAACATTACTGTGTAGTTCGATTTATAAAAACCTATTTTTTTTTATATTTCAAACATTCATACCGAATATTCTCTATTACGGGGTATAATTTTTCAATACCCTTCCGAAAGGTGCGGGGACACTATTAGAGGGACTGGCACTATTTTCAATGGCATTGTCAAGAGGGAGTACGGGGAGGGTTTCTAATATAGAGGGGTACTAATAGAGAAAATACGGTAGTTGCATTTCTAAACCATTCAAATGGGTAGAAATTGCAACCGTTCTGTCAATTTACAGATTACTAATTAAGTAATACATGTAAATACACAACAATTGCCTATAAAAATTTTCCTGCTACTAACAATAAGCATGTTTTCATCGAATACCAAACACATTTACGGACATCTAAAGGCGTAAACCCTCACTATTTGCAGAGATGCATGCAACCCTACCCGGCCCATATTTCCCTAATATTATGTATTCTAGGTTAGAAATGGAATTTCTAACATTTAGAACAATTGTGTAGAACTTTCAGAAGTAATATCGCATAAAAATCACAACTTTTTGTTTAAATTTGTACACCGAAAGAATATTTATTTTAATAGCAAAAAAATCTAAAAAATCGTGTATCACTTTAAATGGCTCTCCGTTCTTGCAGGTTGCGCGACAGCGCCCAGCGTCTTCTGTGATGTCGATCATGTCGATTTGTTCCTGGCTGTAGGCACGTTGTAGCAGATACGCGATGCACGAATTTTGCTTGCAGGTTGCCTGCGAAAAGCGCGAGTAAGAGCATGGGAAACCACACTCTCAAGATAATAAATAAAAACCGATAAAATATATAAAAAAAATATTGCTTATGAATGGCCATTAAATACAGCCGCGTTTTATGATTCTCTTGAACAAACATTTAGCATTCTAAAAAAAAAAGTTCGTGATCACATGTATCGAACCTTCGTGACACCAACGCGGCGCATGGAACTAAACCACTTCCCTTCAGGGCTGCTACAGTAGATGTAGGGAAAATTGGCCTCGCTTGACGAGTCAGAATTTGCCTGTTAAAGTCGTCGATGTTAAAGATTGTAGCCATAGTAACTATTAAAAATACCATGTAACTTCGCGTGTAGATACATATGTATTATGTGAAAGACATGGAGATTTATGGAATATGTATGAAGATTTTTTTTCGCTATATATTCCAATCATTTGATTTGAAAGAAGACTGACGATCGCGATCATTCCGTTGCGACAGACAGCAAATATGAATTGATTGCCAGACGTGTCCACCACAGACTGAAAGCCGATATTCGAGAAAGTGCCTCCGTCAAGTTCCTCCAGCGCCGGGCATGCAGCCGAGACTGGTTGGGTGGTTGCCAATTGATCAACTGTCAAGAACGGCTTATTCAATTTTTGATAGTAACAAGTTAAGCTCACTTGGCGTAGCACACGTTGTCAAGGAAATCAGTTGGGGATCCCGAATGGCTGCCAGATATTTGACGAGTCACAGAACACATCTTCGGCCGGCACACGAACGCCTTCAGGGACGTCCGGCATCTAAGGCGAGAGCATACCTTCACCCTGCTGCCTTATGTTTCTCATGCTAACCAACTGCTTTCTTTCTTTTCCAGTGATCAAATCTAATCTTATTAGCACATGCTTACTAACATAAGTGACGAATGAATCGCCGGGAGAACACATTGAATGGCAATTGGAGAAGGGCATGAACCTGTCTTGGCAAAAGAACCCTGAAAGTACATTTTAATTGTCCTACTCGAAAGCTTCATTCCTTCTTTACTTTTTTAAATTTACTGAAATCTGACCTTTAGGGCAGAGCGTAGACAAAGTGTATATGCTGATAGTGCAGCCACAATCGTCTAGAAAAAGAAGTGTAATTGGCAAGAAATTTTTTGAGAACTATCACAAAGCTGCTGAAAATAGCTTGAAGAAAAACAAGAAAGAAAATATTAACCGGAGTGAACGCTTTCATTCCAAAATGAGCTATCCGGGGAATAACTCACATATGGTTTTCTCTTCATTGGTGAATAGATAACCCGACATCGAAAGTTTGAGCGATTTTTCTCACTCGTTACAAATTTATAAGCAAGAGAGATTGGAGAGAGCGCCATTTTGCAATCATGAGTCGCTCTCCTCTTTCACGTTCTCCCTTGACCCAGCCGGTGTCCTGATTTTTGGTCAAATGATAGTTGGTCACATGATTGTTGGTCAAATTTTTCATTGATTGTTGGTCTAATGATTTTCGGTCACGTGATTTTTTTTCAAATGATTATTGGTCACATGATTCCCATGCCAAAATCGTGTGACCAATAATCATTTGACCAACAATCACGTGACCAAAAATCATTTGACCAACAATAATGTGACTACAAATCATTTGACTAACAATCAAAGAAAAATTTGACCAACAATCATGTGACCAACTATCATTTGACCAAAAATCCACTTAGAAACTACATACGCGTGATTATTTTCATCTTTACTCGCCAAACTTTTCTCTCAAGAATTACTATTATTCCGTGACACATCTTCACGCACAACGTTGTCATAAAAATTAATTAGATGTTGAGGAAGTGGTACTTGACTGAGTGGTAGATGTTGAGGGAGTGGTACTGGACTGAGTGGTGGATGTTGAGGGAGTGGTACTTGACTGAGTGGTAGATGTTGAGGGAGTGGTACTTGACTGAGTGGTAGATGTTGAGGGAGTGGTACTTGACTGAGTGGTAGATGTTGAGGGAGTGGTACTTGACTGAGTGGTAGATGTTGAGGGAGTGGTACTTGACTGAGTGGTAGATGTTGAGGGAGTGGTACTTGACTGAGTGGTAGATGTTGAGGGAGTGGTACTTGACTGAGTGGTAGATGTTGAGGGAGTGGTACTTGACTGAGTGGTAGATGTTGAGGGAGTGGTACTTGACTGAGTGGTAGATGTTGAGGGAGTGGTACTGGACTGAGTGGTAGATGTTGAGGGAGTGGTACTGGACTGAGTGGTAGATGTTGAGGGAGTGGTACTGGACTGAGTGGTGGATGTTGAGGGAGTGGTACTTGACTGAGTGGTAGATGTTGAGGGAGTGGTACTTGACTGAGTGGTAGATGTTGAGGGAGTGGTACTTGACTGAGTGGTAGATGTTGAGGGAGTGGTACTTGACTGAGTGGTAGATGTTGAGGGAGTGGTACTTGACTGAGTGGTAGATGTTGAGGGAGTGGTACTTGACTGAGTGGTAGATGTTGAGGGAGTGGTACTTGACTGAGTGGTAGATGTTGAGGGAGTGGTACTGGACTGAGTGGTAGATGTTGAGGGAGTGGTACTTGACTGAGTGGTAGATGTTGAGGGAGTGGTACTGGACTGAGTGGTAGATGTTGAGGGAGTGGTACTGGACTGAGTGGTAGATGTTGAGGGAGTGGTACTGGACTGAGTGGTAGATGTTGAGGGAGTGGTACTGGACTGAGTGGTGGATGTTGAGGGAGTGGTACTTGACTGAGTGGTAGATGTTGAGGGAGTGGTACTTGACTGAGTGGTAGATGTTGAGGGAGTGGTACTTGACTGAGTGGTAGATGTTGAGGGAGTGGTACTGGACTGAGTGGTAGATGTTGAGGGAGTGGTACTGGACTGAGTGGTAGATGTTGAGGGAGTGGTACTTGACTGAGTGGTAGATGTTGAGGGAGTGGTACTGGACTGAGTGGTAGATGTTGAGGGAGTGGTACTGGACTGAGTGGTAGATGTTGAGGGAGTGGTACTTGACTGAGTGGTAGATGTTGAGGGAGTGGTACTTGACTGAGTGGTAGATGTTGAGGGAGTGGTACTTGACTGAGTGGTAGATGTTGAGGGAGTGGTACTTGACTGAGTGGTAGATGTTGAGGGAGTGGTACTTGACTGAGTGGTAGATGTTGAGGGAGTGGTACTTGACTGAGTGGTAGATGTTGAGGGAGTGGTACTTGACTGAGTGGTAGATGTTGAGGGAGTGGTACTTGACTGAGTGGTAGATGTTGAGGGAGTGGTACTTGACTGAGTGGTAGATGTTGAGGGAGTGGTACTTGACTGAGTGGTAGATGTTGAGGGAGTGGTACTTGACTGAGTGGTAGATGTTGAGGGAGTGGTACTTGACTGAGTGGTAGATGTTGAGGGAGTGGTACTTGACTGAGTGGTAGATGTTGAGGGAGTGGTACTTGACTGAGTGGTAGATGTTGAGGGAGTGGTACTGGACTGAGTGGTAGATGTTGAGGGAGTGGTACTGGACTGAGTGGTAGATGTTGAGGGAGTGGTACTGGACTGAGTGGTGGATGTTGAGGGAGTGGTACTTGACTGAGTGGTAGATGTTGAGGGAGTGGTACTTGACTGAGTGGTAGATGTTGAGGGAGTGGTACTTGACTGAGTGGTAGATGTTGAGGGAGTGGTACTTGACTGAGTGGTAGATGTTGAGGGAGTGGTACTGGACTGAGTGGTAGATGTTGAGGGAGTGGTACTTGACTGAGTGGTAGATGTTGAGGGAGTGGTACTTGACTGAGTGGTAGATGTTGAGGGAGTGGTACTGGACTGAGTGGTAGATGTTGAGGGAGTGGTACTGGACTGAGTGGTAGATGTTGAGGGAGTGGTACTGGACTGAGTGGTAGATGTTGAGGGAGTGGTACTGGACTGAGTGGTGGATGTTGAGGGAGTGGTACTTGACTGAGTGGTAGATGTTGAGGGAGTGGTACTTGACTGAGTGGTAGATGTTGAGGGAGTGGTACTTGACTGAGTTGTAGATGTTGAGGGAGTGGTACTTGACTGAGTGGTAGATGTTGAGGGAGTGGTACTGGACTGAGTGGTAGATGTTGAGGGAGTGGTACTGGACTGAGTGGTAGATGTTGAGGGAGTGGTACTGGACTGAGTGGTGGATGTTGAAGGAGTGGTACTTGACTGAGTGGTAGATGTTGAGGGAGTGGTACTTGACTGAGTGGTAGATGTTGAGGGAGTGGTACTTGACTGAGTGGTAGATGTTGAGGGAGTGGTACTTGACTGAGTGGTAGATGTTGAGGGAGTGGTACTTGACTGAGTGGTAGATGTTGAGGGAGTGGTACTTGACTGAGTGGTAGATGTTGAGGGAGTGGTACTTGACTGAGTGGTAGATGTTGAGGGAGTGGTACTGGACTGAGTGGTAGATGTTGAGGGAGTGGTACTTGACTGAGTGGTAGATGTTGAGGGAGTGGTACTGGACTGAGTGGTAGATGTTGAGGGAGTGGTACTGGACTGAGTGGTAGATGTTGAGGGAGTGGTACTTGACTGAATTTTAGATGTTTAGGGAGTTAACGTGGTACTCGTTAAAGGGAGTGTAATCGTCGTCAAGATGCGTTATGTAGATGGGAAAGGTGGCATCAAATTGGCAACCATGAAAGGTGCTCACCTCGGATGGATCACAGCAAGAACTGCCACCTATGCAGAGTTTAAGGATGCCTCCGAGGGGTGCGATGCATCCACGACCCCTCTATGATGGGCGGAACTGTACCTATATACATACAACAGTACTGCTCGACTACTTGGATTAACGAACTTTTTGAACTTTCGGAATGTTCCATAATGTCCTATAAATTGTGCGTTCCTAGATAAAAGTATAACGATTTGCTTTGCGCATTTAGATTCTGGGACTCGGCTTTGAGAATCATCACTAAATTGTTCCGATTGCTTTCATGCACGAAACATTTTCCATTTTATTGACACCAAATTGACACAGTGTCATTAAATGAAAAGTCACATTGCGCCTATTTTATTTTCGAGACATGCAGCCTGGCAATCGGGACATACATTCTTTATAAACGCATTGGTCGGATATTTTGAAAGTTTCCAAAAGTTCAAAAAGTTCGTTAACCCCAATAAGTATATACATCAAATGGCACCACAGGCCTTAGCAGATCCCTGCATGATTGCAGAAGCGAAGATGACACACAGCGGAAGCCACCTCATGGCGCGAAGAGATGCTGACCGACTGAGAAGAATCTCTGATGTCGAACGAAGAGAAAATGAGAGAAGAAATGGACAGAAGTCATCGGCCTATCTTCATTTATGTCTATAGGAAATGAGCCGGTTGTTATGTCTTGTGTGACCGTTGGAGAAGAGCGAAGAAAATATGAGGCATTCAAAAGTATGAAAAAAAATCATGATGAGAATGCACCTACTGAGGGAGAATGAAGGAATCGATGAGAATACTGCAAATTAGCACATTTTATCTGAACGAAACTCGGACTGATATCATTTATATTCAACCATTGCCGAAACTTATTTAACACAAATTGTGCACCAACGCTGTGTTCACTCGTCGTTTCCCATGTTCTTTCACCGGTTCTCACTAACCCCCCTCCCCTCATTCTTGTGTACACTCTCTTATTCTCCTGTTTTCTTATAATACTGCTACTCTTTTCTCTCAACTTACTTTGTTTCATCGCAGCCGTTTCAAGAAGTGTGACTGTTGATGCATCAGTGAAGAAAAGGATGTCGTTCTAAACTACATAGAAGGAGCGCGAGAAGTTATAACGAGTGCAAATACGAAAGGAACGTTCTATTCTTGGTGCTACCCTTCAAGATAGGATAAGGAAAGATATGTCGTCCCAAATAAAAGGATGTCCTACTAAGTTTTCGAATATTTCGATGATAATTAACAAATGTTATATGTTCCATTAAACAAATAACTATTATATAGAAAAAGAGACCAATAGAGCGACATCGGGCAGTGCCTTAGCATTTTCAAATACATTTACAACGTTTCCTTAAACATGTGTACGTATTTGTGGTGTGTTTTATTTGCGAAAATAAGATTAAAACAATTAGCATGTTCTACCTATGGTTGCGTCATTTTGATGCTCTCATGGGCAAACCAAAGAATATTCTCGCCTAATTGTAATGACCAAGATATTCGAATACTTAGTAGGACATCCTTTAATTTGGGACGACATATCCTTCCTTATCTTATCTTGAAGGGTAACAAGAAATATCGAACGCTTCTTTCGTATTTGCACTCGTTCTAACTTCTCGCGCCCCTTCTATGCAGTTTAGAACGACATCCTTTTCTTCACTGATGCGTCAACAGTCATACTTCTTGAAACTGCTTCGGTGAAACAAAGTAAGTTGAGAGAAAAGAGAGGCGGTGAGATAAGAATAAGAGAGTGTACACAAGAATGAGGGGGATAGAGAGAACCGGGGAAATAGCATGGAAAACGACGGTAAGTTGCAAAAGCTTGCTTGCGGTGAGATCGCTGCACTCATTGCTCTCACTTTCCATGTGACTTTCAGTCCTTTGCCTAGTCCCTATTATTTCCTGCGCCTGCACAAAGTTGCCATGGATTTGAAAAACACTCTAGTTAGCGGAGGCAGGTCCATATGAACTTTTCCAAAACGGTCCTCACATGCCCTGACAAGGCTTAGTTGCTTGGAAACCACAGCCGGAGATTTGCCTCCAAGAATTGCTTGAATCTTTAATCAGTGCCATCAGTCTCTGAAAAGTGAACTTGTTATTCGAAATTAATGAGGGCTGAGGATCGTTATTGGAGTACAACACTTGCAATTGCTTCAGGCTATATGAAATAAAAAAAATAAAATAAAGAAGCTACAAATGTACATACATACATATCGATGTATTTAGAAGAGTGTCATGCTGCCTACAAAGAAAATAACATATAAACGATAGGATAATTGGAGAGTGTATATAATAATTTCAACGAAGAAAGACATCCTCTACCACGATCAGTGTTTCGTCTTTCTCAAAATTTGCACGGATCTGTGCAAAGTTGTAATGAATCCTTCCCTACACTCTAGTTATGAATAAGTGCCACGGCCCTTTCTCTCATTTCCGAAAGGGCACTTTCTGCTTCTTCACAACACTCTAGTCATCCGACTTTCCTAATGTTTTTCAGCAACATGAATAGTTGCTATGATGGTGGGCAGCCCCCGGGATGGTTGATTTTCTTGAACGAAAGCCACGACGTCAACTGCCCACACAGTTTTGAAAAAACACGCGCGATACGTAAGCTCGCGAAGTTAATGCAATCCTACATTAGCTGTCCTTGCATTAAAGGAGTCGTCCAGGAATATATTTTCTCTAGCTAGGAACTCGAGAGAGCGTTGCAAAATCGGAGAGTACTAGTATATACAGTAGCTAATTCTGTAGCCCTGAGACTAAGCATGACTAATTCTGATATAAGATCATGAAAATTGTTCAAACTTTCTAGATCCATGCTTTGAAAAAGAAACGTTAATTATTCGCCGGAGACGTCCTTTAACGGCATTTTGTAGCCGCGAATATAGTATGAGACCCCGAAACAAGTCACGATGAGATGCTTAATTAATTTTTCTTATAAGGATTCCCCTTTAGTATGACCAGATAAAATGCCTAATTTAGAGATCTACCCATCTTCCTCATCGAGATGACAGTGCCAACGGTGCTGAGCATTCTCTTCGACTTCGCGTGATGGTCCTCCGTCGCGTGCATTCGCTTCATCTGCTACAGTGCAAACAGAGCAGAACGCATCTTCTGGACTGTTGCTTCCATTCTGCTGTCAGTTCGTAGGATATCGAAATTTGCGATCATTTCCTCTACCCATTTTTCCCAAGTATATAAAAATGAAAGCAATATTCAACTTGAGCGGGACTGCTTTTCTCATAAGCATCGTCCTGTCGGTCATTCGCTACCTCGAGTATCCTTCTCACATGACAACGACGGTCCAGTTTGAAAAGCAGGTCAAAGAAGAAGGACTTGAATCGGGCAGAAAATATTCGAAACTCTTCTCATCAACAGGAATTCCCAACGATCACTTTCTGCAATGCAAACCCGTTCAAACTGTCGGTCATCAACAAGAATCCGTCCTTCCGTGCAATCTCAGAACTCCTTCAGTCGTACGATGCAATTTCAATGCGTCAAGAAACTAATGACTCCTACGGACTGGTGAGCTGTTCATTAATGAAAAGAAACCACAATTGATAATGCTGAATTTTAAGGCTTCGCTTGGTCCTATTGAGAGACGACTCGTGACGAAAGACATGGTGATGCTTTTGGCAGCAAACATGACAGAGGAGGAGAAGGTAAGCAAAGTTGAAGTCTAATAAAGATCTTACATTTCTCAGTCACTTCTTCATTCAATATTCTATTTCGGTTGTTATTAATAAAGTGAATTGAGGAATTGAACCATTTTTTTCAGCTGCCGGCGCTCTACGGCTTTGATGACTTGGTGTCCGAGTGCACTCTCGGAGGCAAACTGTGCTCAATGTCTGACGATGAGCCACTTCTCTAGATCACTCATCCGATTTTCACAAAATTGTTAATTGCCTCAATTGTAACACATCGTTTTAAGGAGTTGGTTCTCAATCCACATGGACGCCGAGTTCGGCGCATGTCTGCAGTTCCAGCCAAACGTTTCGATCGTCCGCCCGGGCATCAAATATGGACTCCGGATGCTTCTCACTATTAAGGTTCACACATTTAAACACATCAATAAACTGGTAAATCTCAATAAAAGTTTTAAAAAATTTCAGCAAGAAGATCATCTCACTCTGGAGAACGATTTCATGCCAACGTCGGAAGACGCTTGTGTCCATTTCACAATCCATAACAAGAGGTACGTCAGATTCCGGATTAATTTGAAAACAAAGACGTGACAAAACCATTGATAGCGAAGATCAATAGTATTTGAAGCGGAAATTGAGATTCGCATCAATAACAAAAATAAAGAAAGGACATTATTAAGATATCCGCCCTCGTCTGTGCCGAATTTCCCTGTTGCCGTAGGAAAGCAAACGTCGCTTGCGATCGAAAAGGCGAGCGTTTCAATTTGAAGTATGAAGATCATGAAGGACTAATCCTGACCATTTCATAGGAAGTGAAGACCCGCGCTGGCAGCCCCTACACAAGCTGCGTCAAAGAGCCAGACTCCGAATCGAACTATTATCCGGTTTGTACGACATAACCCATGTTTATATAAAAAAATAACTCCACTGCTCACAAATCAGATTCACTTGCAGGGAATGAATTATACGCAACGCGGTTGCCTGAATGCCTGATGACAGAGACAAACGATCAAACGGTATATTGACTAGAAAGAACTGATTAATATATGTATCTAAATTCCGTAATGAAATATGAATTTTCAAAACTACAAAACAATTAGATGTGGCTGTGCCGACCGGCGCATTCCCCTCGGGAACAATACTGCGATGTTCTGTCGGACAATGGAAGACCGTCAGCAACTACCATTTTATCATTTTCGTTAACTTTGATCATGAGGTAGTTTAGTTAAATGTATCCGCATCCTCCTTCGACTACGGATTTCCCCAACGAACGAGGCCGAAAGGAAAGAGCTGGCTTGTTCTTGCCCGCGTGCATGCAACGAGGAATCCTATCTGCCCACTCCCACAACTGCCGAGTGTGTAATATTAGTTAACCACATACTTTGTTTGGCCATATAAGTAAACCTTTATGTTCAATATCAGATATCCTTCGGCCAAATTCACAGTCAGCACGGGCACGCAGGAGCAGCACGAAAAGCTAATCGTAGGCTTAAATTTAGGAATATTTATTTTCAATGAATGTATATTCTAGTATTCACTTTTCAAAGCTCAATATTCGTGGTCGTTTAGGAGAAGCAAAAGCCATTCTGGACCTCGTCATCGACCTCACCAACCACAACGACCTCTCTTGGATCAAGTACGACTTCAATGACTCAGACTACAACACCCACTACAACATACACGACTTCGACATCACCCACCACAATCCCTACTTCTACGACAGCTGTTCCGACAACCTCGCAAAACAGGGCCCCGGCTACTACAACTGTGGTTTAAAAAAGATCAATTTACGTATATTAAGCTATTAATAGTTTGTATTACAAAAGTTATTTGGTACATCTCCTATGCAGCCAAATATCAACACTTCAACAACCGGTATTCTGACCACTTCGAATATAACGAGCACGGCTGCCACAACGGTGGTTAAAAAAATTACATAATCTGTAATTTCAATTGCGAATCTGCGAAATACTACTCCATTCTTTCAGCATAAACCTTGCGCATGGCAGGGGCTACTTGACGAAGCCTCGCAGACTTGCGGTGTTTCCTTCTGTAAAAATGGCACCAAGATGAAGTTTGAAGCTGGCTGGACTAAAAAATGTAACCTCGATTCTTTCAAGTCCTGTGGTTAGTGCCGAGTGCCCTCTATGAACATAATAACCGGTCCATTCTATAAATATGAGTTAGAAAAAGCTGCTTTTTGCGCTTTAGACCCGTATTTACATTTGTGCAAAAATGTACATCAATTTTATTGCACTAAGTAAACAAAAGATGGGCTCTACTGAAAAAACAAAATGATCTTTCTAACAATAAGAACACAATTTGGGTTTTAAAATTAGCAGTGTCGTTTTGCTAAACACATTTTTTTGTGGCGAATGCAAAAAGTCATTGTGTCCTGCGCTATTATGTAATTAGGAAATTTATGCCTGCCGGTTTTAACTTACAATGTGCTGTAACCTGTACGAAAATACCAAGCAGAAAGAATGGCACATTCTGGACACAGCGTTGGGGTGAATAATGATCCTGTTTGTGCACATCATTTTGCACTTCAAATTGCATGTGTGACATAAACTTTTTTATCATTGTACTTGAAGGTCCAGGATTTGGTTATACGCCTACCAGTGATCCGGTAAGTACGCAGGAATTTGCAAATAAGTTCATTTCTTTGAAGACAGGTTAGCAATATAAATGCCTGAAACTGCAAAATATTTTAGACGGGACAGTGTGCGAATCAGCCGTGCATCTATCTTCTTCAATATTACATGTTCTGCCATGGCTCTCGTGATCAAGAATTCGAAAGGGAACTCCATGATGTTGAATGGGGGAAAGATTGCAACATGACGTCGTTTCCTGACTGCGATCAAGGTAGCCATTCTCATTAATGAATAATGTTCGAAAAGATGGTGCATTAACAAAAGTACTTTTGATGAGAGCGACAATTCTCATGCTCCATTAATTTTGAGATAGCTTTCTAACATGAATGTCCACGGAATATTAGATAACGCACATAATAGTATGCATACATACAGTGGCGCTCAGAGAAACGTGAACTTTTGGTTTTTCACACATACTATATGCGCACATATGTATGTACATGTCAAAACTCTCTAAGCTGTTGCATTTTGCTAGGTCTGACAAGTACATGGGTGAGCGCAACAAATTTGCTTTTAGAATTAGGAGATATCTCTCTCCAAAGGCAACACATTGTTTCACATTTCAACGATGCAGCGAAACTAGTCTTCATGACATTTAGGAAAGCTTGCAAATTTGCTCAATTTCTCTAGCGCGAGACGAGATCGTGGGAGTATTATAATAACCTTCTTGTTTTTGAATGGATATGTATGTATACGTGTGTACGAATCCATAGAGATATGTATTTATGTATGTATATGACAATGTGTACTACTTTATGCTTATTCTAGCTCGTCGCAAGAGAGCAGCAGGAATTGCTGAAGAACTCCTCAAGACGACCGGCATCGCTGGCGTTGGAATTTTTTAGCTTTACAATTTGTCTTCCAAGTTCTACATTATATGATAGATGCAAAATTACTTTAGCAGAAATATTTCAGCTCGGCAGTTGTGAGCCCTGGAACATCAACTTTCGCTCGGTTCAGGAATGCATTTCATGGTAAGCAGAGATAGCTTTGTACATTTACATATACATATCTACGCAATTTAGCGAATTACATTCATAAATACACGCATAGGTAAAAAGCGTACATGATTCACCGCCTTCAAAATTCGGTCATTTTTCGTTTCTTAAATATATTTAAATTAGAAAAATTGATAATTAAAATTTAGGTACAAACGAAATGCTCTCGTAGTGAACATCTTCTTCGGCACATTGGCGACCAAAGTCTTCACGGAGCAGCCATCGTACACTGTGGGAAATACTGACTTTTCTAAACCCTTTTTTGATCGTTCGTCTTCTTCTGAATTCGGAGCTCAAAAAAGACGTCCCTTAAGCTTTCGGACGCTTTCTCTGAACTCGGAGGCCAGGCTGAAATCTGGCTCGGTTTCTCGGCGATCACCGTCGTCGAGATCGGCACATTCTTGATCGTGTTCGGGCTCTACATTTGTAATCGCCTCAGGATCCTTTTCAGGCTGACTCAAACAGTGCCAGCCCAAGAAGAGATGGTAAGCGGAGAGGAGAATTCAAAAAGAACGGCTTCTTTTTTGATGTTTCAATAAAACTTATAAAGTAGTCAGTCTTCCATTTACCAATTGTCAGGCTGCGAATAAGAATGAGGAGCGAGCCGCACCGCCAGTTCGACGCTTCAGTGTCATCGACTAAGCGATGAGACTTATTGAATCTTCTCATCCCACTCGCGCAAGTTGTCCCTTCCTTCTTCTTCTCCCTCAATGTGTCTCTCCAGTTTAACCACTGTATCTTTAATTCCATATAATATTTTGCGCATTTACACCAATCTAATCATTCTTAATCAAGTTGCTACACATTGTACACAAGCAGTTTGATCATAGCACATGAAGGATGAAGCTGATAGTCTGATGTTGTCTCAAGGATGTATTATTGTGCACTAGTTGGTTTCGTTGGTTAGAAAAATAATGTGTGATGTGAAATCATGTTTAGCACATGACTTCTTAAGCTGCTACATATTCTCTAGTTGTCTTTACGATGAAATATATATAAATAGTATCGATAGAAAAGAGCTTTCTTCTACTCAGTTGTTGGTCGCACACCTCCTGCAGAAGAACAGTGAATTATCGCACTCGTCCTTCAGCGGGCATTCACAATTTGGAAATTTCTTAAGACGAATATGGGGAGTGAAGACTGTGAACAGCAGGCACTAATATGGTGCGCAATATTGCCTCCGGGAGTTATGCACCGGCATAAATCGTTTTCTTTATTAGGTGTTAATAACCTTCATCTCACAACAAGAGTCGATCATTTTGGAATGCACTCTCGGTGAGTTCGGCAGGCTCAGGCTTTTCTATTCTAATATACTCTGAAATCATCCCGTGCTGCCCTCTCTCTCTATGTATATCTCTATGTCTCTTTCTCTCTACTCCCTTTCTCTTCTACCTTCCCCTTAATGTCTCTGCAATAAAGGATACAGATGATGAGCGAGAATGCGTGTTTTGTTTAAATCATCTCAATACACTAACGTTCTCTGTAGTGATGAAGTTTTTTCTCTCTCCGTCACTCTCTTTTCCTCTGTGTTTCTCCCTGCCTCCCCTACCTCTCTCTCTCTCTCTCTCTCTCTCTTTCTCTCTCTCTCTCTCTCTCTTCTCTCTCTCTCTCTCTCTTCCTCTTCTCTTCATGTAGAGATGAAGCTGCGTCACTGCCTTGTACCGTTGGCTGTCGTCGCTGCTTCTGTCGTAGCATCGCCCGCATGCTATGTCGGCAAGGAGTTCTCCATCCCCGACGTGCCTGTCAACAGTCCTCGCATCTCGCAGTGGACAAAGTACGACAACGGCGACTCGTATTCGAAACCAATTCCCATCTACTGCCACTTGTTTGAAATGGCCTGTTATACGGTAGGTATTCAACAACACCATTTTGTAATAATTGCTACATTGAAACATGTGGATATTATCAAAATCTAATAGACAGCCATAATAGAAACGTCCATAGAAACGGAGACAACGGATTCAGATGCATGCCTGAATTTCAGATGAAATTCACGAAGCTGACGCCGGAAATGCCCATAACTGCTTAGAGAACTGTGAGGAGTTCGCCAAGAGTGAATATAAGGTCTCAACATACGCTCATCTCTCTTTATCTCTCTCTTTGCATTTTTTTGCTATTTGCTTTCTGTGCGAAGAATTTTTGATCAGTACAGCCCTCCTGTATCTAGATCGGCGTTCGCGATATTTACATCAATGGTGAAAGTGTTCGCGTCAACTTTACCGATGTCTACTGCTGCACGGGCCACCTCTGCAACAATAAAGGCACTCTAAACGGCTCGAACAAGGACCACGCGGCAGGCATGGCGGTCCTTCTCATCGTACTACTCGCTCCTCACACATCATTTTGGACTGCACTCTCGGTGAGTTCGCCAGACTCTATATTCAAAAAGACTAAACGGGGAGTCAGCATGACCTAGTGTTTCCATAGTTCGTTATTTCATCCGTGTTTTGAAGATAAGTTATCGGCTTATCGCTATCGTTGTTTCCGCTTTTGTTGTTGCGCCCAAAATTTATTATGTTTAATTTAAGATGAGTATTCCGCAGGACGCAATTCCGACAACTGAAGCGGTCCGCATCCCCAAACCGTAAGTCGTGGCCTGTAATTCCAAAGCACTACCCTTCAAACCGCACGGATTATGGCATACATCAATTTTTGGCATCTTTGTGAAATAATCGAAGTTATGTACGTTGTGGAACAGGAGAACACGGTTTTCTTGAAAAGCACTTCATTTTGAGGAACTCAGCAGAGAATCTGGAAGGGGCGCAGTCGAGTGAAGAAGGGCTAGTGGGTATGAAATGGAAATGTGAACAAATTCAATTGCAAGTTGAAGCTGCTTCGGCTTATAGACGCAGAGAGAAGAGAATCAAGAAGGCAGGTTTTTCTGATCGAAAACTAAGCAAAAACAGTGAATATGATTTCAAAATTTTGAATTATACCTTGTTAATTATATTATGTTTGCCTGTTGCAGCTCACATCTCACTTCCTAAACGTGGTTATCTGTATGGCTATGACTGGAATTGGAGCTTTCGATGTTATCAGCAGAGGACCAACCCCGCTTGCACTCGCTGCCATCGTCATCTGGCTTATTATAAATATTCCTGCATATATGATTTTACGCGTTCCGCCATAAAGTGGTACAGATCGAAATGACTTTCTCGCCTAAATTTGCTTCGTGTTTCAGTCGTCTCCCGACTAGATATCTAATTTTCTTACTAACCATAAGTTAAACTACTGCAAGTAGTTAATTCTTGCTGCTACTTTCGATGTGAATCCTGGTTAATTTTACTTGCTGATTAGACCCAAGTTCGTCTTATATAATCATAATAAATGCGTTCGACTGAAGTGACTTGTCGCATTCGTCGCAGCTCGATAAGAGGTCTTTCATGTATTCGTGCATAAGAATCGAATACGGTGAGCCAGCGCAATGCAAAAGCGAACGTTCAAACATGCTGAGTTGCCAATTTAACAGAGTACAGCAGAGAGGAATAAAGTGAATTTCCAATTGGGCTTCAATTTAATAATTTTTGCTTGTGGTTAAGCAATTTTCCAGAACAGTGAGAAACAGCTCCCATCCATTAGGTCTAGAGGAGTGAAGGAAGGTTCGATTAAGTTCAGAATTGTTCAGAAATTCCTAGAGAGACCTATACAGTCGCCAAAATTTCAACACTTCGCAAGACTTGAATGACAATTACGTGCAGAGGACAGTTTATTGGGTGCTAGCAAAATGTCGAGAAGTCAGAAAGAGCCTGATCATCTTATTAGTACTTCGAAATGCCAATAAGAATTTCCCTTCATCAGCAGGGTAAGTGAGGGAGTGATCACTGTGAAAACCGTGCACTACATATTGCCTCAGGGAATATGCCACGGCATAAATTTTTTATTATTATTAGGTATAAATAACCTTCATTTGACAACATGAGCCGACCTCGCATATCATTTTGGATTGCAATCTCGATGACATCTTCAGACTCTGTCTTTTATATTCTATTAGTCTCCAAGGGGAGTCAGCACGACCCAGTGTTTCTATCGTTTCGTTATTTAACGCACTCGTTGTTTCCGCTTTTTTTTCGATCAAAATAATGTTTCATTTCAGATGAGTGCGCCGCAGGACGCAATTCCGACTACTAAAACTGTCCGTTTCTCCCAACCGCAAGTTGTCGCCTATAATTCCCAAGTCGACGGCACTGTAACCATTGCTGAGAGGTTTGTGACATCATTATTTGACATCTACACCAAGATACAAGAAAATTACTATTAAATAGTCAAAGATATGTACTTTGCGCAACAGGAGAACGCCTTTTCCTTTAAAAAGCACTTCATTTTGAGGAACTCAGAGGAGAATCCGGAAGAAGCTCAGTCGAATCGAGAATTGCTAGTTCGTATACGGCGGAATCTTAATCAGATTCAATCGCGAATAGAGCGACTTGAAGCTGCTTACTCTCGTCGACGCAGAGAGCAGCAGATCAAGAAGGATACATGAAGCTTACTTGTTGCAGCTCATTGGTGAATTCCTGATCATGGTATGCCTTACAGGTCTCAGTGTAAGTGGAATTTTAGACTTTATAAAATGTAGACCACCCCCTTTTGATTTCTTTGTCATTCATGTTCTTCGCGGCTAGCAAGGAATTCTAAAGTGCTAAAAGTATCGAACACGATGAGACAGCGCATCACAAAAGTGAATTTAGCCAATTTTACATTTATTTATTTATTTATTTATTCAATACATCATTAAGATGTGACGACATTAAGAGCTTAAGAGGGAGAAGATTGCGAGATTCAACTGTAATGTTTTGAAGAAAATGGAATGCAATAATCCGTGGAGAGGAAGAAGAAAAACAAATAGTGGGTAAAGATCTATTGTAAATGGATGAAGAGGGGAGGGTTGGGGGGGGGGGTGGATGAAGGCAGCAGTAGATCTCCTCGACACCGTACTGGGGTTGGCAGGATCCCAGTGTGGTATGCATGCGGGGTGCGCGACGTCCCGAGGAGGTGACCAGGCTCCAGTGACATACATGTGCGGGCAGTGCACATCTCAGCATCGAGGGATCAGCCGCTGCTTGAGGGGAGGGGGGACTACTAATAATATATGTGTATAAAGATATAAGGATAATTTAGCATGAATAGTAATTAGCAAGAGAAGGAAAATTGAAATAGAAGATAGCAAAATTGGACTAGAAATTGACCATGATAAAGATATACTGATAAGGAATCAAATTACAGATTGGGAATCTTAATTTGAAATAGCTCCAAAAGAGGAAGTCAGATTACTTTTCGAAAATTCCTGACATTTGTAGAAGATGTGGCAATTAGAGGAAGCTTATAATAGTATTATGCCACTCTTATAGAGAACGAATGTTCAGCAATCGATAATCTTGTTCTAGGTAGATGGAAAGAATACTGAGAGCATCTACCATTAGTGGGCTTGAAAATGAAGAATTTGCTGATAGGGATATCAATCATACTATGTAGCAGCTTATAGGTATAGACAAGATCAATCTGAGTACGCCTTACTAAGAGAGATGGCAGTTCATAAAGAGAGAGACGGCATGAATAGGAAGGAATTTCTCTAAATGGAACAAATGCATTAGTACAGCGAAGGAACAACAATCTAGTGAATATGTGCTGGATGCGCTCAAGTTGTCTAATAAGACCCATTTGATGTGTATACGGTGGGCATTTTTTCTTTAATTAATTACAATAGACTTGTGGATATTATCACACTTCTTCAATAGGCAACCATTGAAATGTGTATAGGAACGGAGACAACGTATTCAGATGTGAACATGCGTTTCAGTTGAAATTCACGAAGCTGATTCCGCAAATGCTCATCAACAACAACTTTATTCATAAGGGCTGCATTCAGAACTGTGACGAGTTCGCCAAGCGCGAATATAAGGTCTTTGCACACATTAATCTCCCCTCTCTTCTCCCTCACTCTTTTCCTGCTCTCACGATATCAGTTATTCTTTCCTCTCCTCTTTGTTTTTGCTATTTGCTTGGTTAGATTTATAGGTACAACATTCCTGTATCTAGATCGGTATTGGCAAGATCAACCTCGGAGGTAAAGTAACTCGAGTCAACTTTACCGAGGCCTACTGTTGCATGGGCCACCTCTGCAATAGCGAAGGCACTCTGAACGGCTCAAACAAGGACCACGCTGCTGGCATGGCGGTCCTTCTCATCGCACTCCTCTCCCTCCTTCTCATCTCGCCCTCAATGAGACCCACCTCTTTCTCTCTCTCTCTCTCTCTCGCTCTCTCTCTCTCTCTCTTTCTTTGTCACTCATTCTCTATCTCTCTCCCTTGCAAATAGAATATCTCCTTCGCACTCCTCTCACACTCACAATCAGTGCCGTAGATATAAAGCAAGAGATGCCGATCAATCAATTTGGAGAGAATATCGGAATTAAAAGTAATGAACTTTTCATGCGCTCAAAAGATGTGGGAACACCTTTTGAACACTTTCTCATCGTCTTGTTGTTTATTTTAATTATTCTCTCCGTATTTCCTTTTAAGCTTTCTGTCGTAACTTGGTGGAGATCAAAATGAGTTTACCGCCGAACCTTCTTGCAACTACCTTTGACATGAACTCTGACAAAAGTAGTTTTCTAGCGCAACTATATAATTATTTGCCGGATACTTCCCTTAAATGATATATTTGATAGTAGGCGACATCATCAACCGTTGCCATATCTGTAGATCGTTGTTGTTGCAGACGCAGGCACTATAAGTTTAAGTGTTCACCAAGTGAAACTAATGATGGCTCATTCTGTCTTCGCAGTCATTGGTTGTCAAATTCGTCAAGATGGTTCGTTAAATGATCGTTCGTCAAGACATGGAACTTTCATCACGTACATATAACTTCGTCATATCACTGTGCAATAAGCTTTTCTTCTGTATTTTTCGCACAAGTGCAACTAACAACTCTCATTGTATACAAAGGAAAATTCTATTAGATATGTAAATGAATACAGAGGATGTGAGAGAGACATAGATGAAGAGGCTCGGGAAAGTGGAAGAGAATTGCGAAGGAGATGAGGAAAAGGAAGAGAAATTATTGAAAGAAAAAAAAAGAGAACGCGAGAAAAGAGTAGAAGAGATAGAGAGAGAAAGAGAAGAAGAGAGTAATAGAGAGAAAGTGTGAGATATATGTATCTACTTTCTTTTCCTTGCCCAACCTGTTGTCTTCGCCTCGTTGTCGAATATAGCTTACTCATACCAAATAAAGAAAGCGATTATGACGGGGTACATACAGTCCCGCTCAACATTGTTGGGTCCGGTATTAATAGTATTAATAATATTAATATAAATAATACAAACTGGAATAGCGCGCTGAATACGCATTTTCGTGCCATTTCGCGTAGGAGTTTACCTATTTCGACCATGGAGATTACGACTGTGAAGACCGTTTTCAAAAATATGCTGAAATGGCTGAGATCGCATAATATTGCATTTAATTTGGCCGTGTTTGGGTTCCAAACGGACTGGCTTCAACTCCTGGACTACAAAGTGCAAAATAACGTGAAATTTTCAGAGCACTACTTGCCTTTTTTGAGTTTCTTGTTTTATTTCGTTTGAGTTTCTCATTTTGTTAATGTACAAACGACGAAAAAAAAAGCAAAAAAAAATTTTCGTGCTTGCAAAAATCTGTTCTCAAATCGAACCGAGACCTCGAGATTACCGGTCAAAGACTTACCAATACTCTACAGAGAGTACAAACAGACCTGTTGATACCTTTCTTTGGACAGGGTCGATTGCTCACAAAGGAAACGTTGATTCTGAACACTCTCTGTTTCCTACTTTAGTGGGAAACGGAGAGAGAGAGAGAGAGAGAGAGAGGGAGAGAGAGAGAGAAGGAGGGAATGCGAGAGAACGAGAAAGAAGGAGAGAGGGAGAAAGTGAAAGATAGACCGGTGGAGAAAGAAATATAGAGAGGGAGAGAGAAAGAGATAGAGAGAGGGCGAGAGAGAGAGAGAGGTGAAAGAAGGTGCAGGTGCTGTTAGCTGACAATGAGAAAAAAAATCGTTGGTCTAACGACATACCGTAGCTTCAGCCTTGAAACGGTGACGCAGAGTAGATGTAGTCGACGCTGCACCTTCTTTCGCCTCTCTCTCTCTCTCTCTCTCTCTCTCTCTCTGTTTCCCACTAAAGTAGGAAACAGAGAGTGTTCAGAATCAACGTTTCCTTTGTGAGCAATCGACGCTGTCCAAAGAAAGGTATCGTCAGATCTGCTTGTACCGTCTGTAGAGTATTGGTAAGTCTTTGACCGGCAAGCGCTAGGTCTCGGTTCGATACTCTTTTGAGAACAGATTTTTGCAAGCACAAAGGCTTTCGGCTGGAGTTCAGTTGCAAAAGGACGTCCTTTCGCAGGAAGATCTCTTTTAGAAAGAACTTCTTCTCTTCAGCCTTCATTCTGCAAATGGAATGTAATTTAATGCATAAAATAATATCTCAAGGTCACTTGCTAAATAGGAGTCATAAGTTCAGTTCGGTCATCAAAACCATCGAACTGTGATTGAAGATAAGTTACCAAAATTAAAGGTCATGTGAAAAAGAGCAACTCTGAAAAGAAACTACAACCAATACAAGCATTCAGAAGAAGCTTGAATCAACGGCAGTAGGCATCACCAACATAAGGGTAGCAGAATATCCGCTATGTCAGTATAGTGTCCAACATTCTGATTAAAACAGAAACCTGTGATATAAAAGCGTAATGAATAAATGTTGCTTTATCAACAGAAAATAAAAAATATATTCCATTTGTCTTACTCATCTCATATCAAAGCAAGAAAAAAAATCCCCCGGACCTTAACGCGACATGGGTTCGGGGATCGCTGAGCGTTATTTCCCGGAAATTGCTTTGACTGCGAGAGAAAACTAAAGATAACCACGAAATGAGAGAGGCCAGACAAACCATATCTCGAGTAGGTTTGTCTGCGCCTCCACTTTTACACGCTATTTCTCAACATTTCAAAGATGAGGGATCTTTCCCGGAGTGCTGGGTACATTTGAGCAAAATCGGTCCGGTATCTTTCCCGGAGCGGTCAAGAATACCTCCGAGGTTCCATGCTATAGCATATAAAATCTCCGGGAAAGTTCCCGCACCCCTCAGAACAATTTTTTTTGAGCTCCGGGACCCCTGACCGAACTTTCTTGAGAATGAAGGGGCGGCTGGACTTAGAAAAATAACGGTCGAAAATTTCAACGGGAGTTCTGGACTTAGAAAAATAACGGTCGAAAATTTCAACGGGAGTTCTGGACTTAGAAAAATAATGGTCGAAAATTTCAACGGGAGTTCTGGACTTAGAAAAATTTCGACCGGTCAAGACAGTGAGCACAGTCATCATCAAATTCCGCGTAATTATGATTTTTATGTCCATAATTTAATTGGAAATGCAATTTTTAAAAACAGAAGGGGTGTCCTTATTTTCTAGATTTTCACTCTTTCTTCGTCTTTTATTTTTCTTGGATTTGTAGTTGACGTTAAGCAATGGAATTACAGAAAGTCTGTCTGATATTGCACGTGACTTACAGTCTCGCCAAACGTTTCAGGTACATAAATTAATTCGATTAATTTAAATAACTACATTAGATTTTTTGAAGCCTTCCAAATTCAAACTAGACAAATTTGATACTGCTGAATAAGTTTGCAACATTAGTTTCTCAAAACATGTTGACACTGACGAGAAAATTCAGATCCTGGTCTGAAAGACGGAAATTATATCCAATTATGACATTTTGCCACTAGCAGCATCAAACTTTTTATGTTAAAGAACTTAAAAACACTGGAAAAACAAAATACGCAATTAAAATAAAGTAAGCACTACAGTGAAAGCACAAGTCAAGTAAACGTTTTCATCTGAGATTTTAGCTCACGAGCACTTTATAAAACAATAGATGCAAATATATGTATGTATGTGAAGAAAAAAAGGAAATGTTATTCGAGACAAAAAAGTAGAGAAAATATGTTCTTCGTATGAACAATTAGATATTCAATTTGTTCAAAAATTTATAATGGAAAAACAAATAAAAAGAACAAAAGCAATGAGTTTCCACGCTTGATTAGAGCGAGATATTCACAAATTATTTGGAGACATTTGTCGTTGGTGTCCGCCGAACGGCCACGTCCCTTTCTCTTCCCCAAGGCCACCAAGGCAGAAGCGACTGCCGCATCGAGTGCGAAAAACCCAGGAAACACCTGAAATATCGATCGATTATATCATGGGAAGAGCGATTGGATTGAGCTGCTATTTTAGCGCCGCTTTTTATGTGCATGTGAATCTGATAAATCTCATAAAGCGAACCAAAAGGGTGCAGCGCATGAAACGGCCGAAAGGACTGTTGCCACGGACCAGACTGCTAAGCTGCCAGTATACGCACTCACAAGCTAAAAGCATTTTTTTTCTCTTCCGCACTATCTAACAATAAATTTATTAATCGGTACTAAAAATGTAACTAATAGTTACGACAGAGACTACGGTTATGATTAGTTGAATACTTTTAAAAAATATATAAATTCCAACCAATGTGACAAGGTAGGCAGCGAAGGTTGCGAAGCCGACCACAGAAGTGATGGCAATGGCATTTTCGGCTTTCGCACGTGAATTGGGTTGCTCACCTTCGGTCTTGGTCGACATAACAGATATACAATAAGAATGGAATTCGCGACAAATGCCAGAAAGCAGATTACGGAAAAGTAGACTCGTTGTATCAGAATGGCTATCTAAACAGGAATAAATTACTACATTTATTATTAATTTTATTTTAAAAAAAACAAATTTAAAAACAAGGAACGCCATGCGTTCGTCAGAGGGGAAATCCGAACTTACACCGTTCTCACCGAAATCAGGATAGATGGCTGGACGGCCATCAGAAGGGATGACAGTGACAAGGTGAAATTCATGGTAGGCGGTCGCTAAGCTCATCGGAAGAGGAAGCAGGGCAACAAGTGCGATTGAGACTTGAAAGAGGCGTTTCTCTAGCTGAAAAGGAAGATATCTAAATGGAAGAGCCCGACAATTGAGAACGAAAACTGTCCTTACTTGATGGTTAAAGGGAAACAAAATGGCTGCCAGGCGATTCAGGGCCAGAGCCAAGCTCGCCTGGTGCTGCGCCCCTCGTGCGTAGAGAAGTATGAAACAGCCTGTCTTGGAAACATTGGCCCGCTCTGACCACTCGTACCTCAATTAGACCCGATTTTTAAAAAAAATATTACTTGGATATGTTGAAGTGCAAGCATTAGAAACAGATTCTATCTTGAATTCGCTCTTTTTTACTGACACAAGGGCGAGAACATATAAATTAGGAATGCGGATGATGACATCACTCAGCTCTTCATCAATGAATTTGGAGCAACGCCAGGCTACCAAGGAATCTCGCCCACTGGCGGAGAAAGCAGCATTTTCCCGGCTAGTTTATACTTTCTCAAATAGAGTTTATACTTTTTTGCTGAAATTTGCCCCAAAGTTTTTCCTTTTGCTCCAAAACTATGTGTAAATAACCTTAATTGCTTTTATTTAGCAATCGCCGAGTGAACTCTACAAGGGCGAGTCTTCCAGCCCCGATTCTGGCGAAGCCATGGTGCAGCACGGGAAGTATTCCAGCCCCGATTCTGGCGGACGCGAGGTCTTCGCGCAGCCTTCGAAGAAAAAGGTTTGCTTTCTCAACCAGCATCACTGCTGTCTAATTATTCTATTTAGCACCTCATTTCACTGGCTGTCTAATTATTCTATTTAGCACCTCATTTCACCTCGTCGCAACACATCGTATTTCAGGTTGTTCGAGAGAAAATTAGCGCATCGACCGAGCAAGTGCATGATCACGCGCAAGTTCAAGAAGGCCAGATTAATGAAATGCCTCTCTTCCGCCCTCCTTACATTGTGTCTACTCCAGTAAGTATTATATTCCATTTCATATCCACATATTCAAAACGCGACATTTTTATTTAAAAAAAAATGCAAGTAGACACTTGCTACAAAGTTCTAAATTCGTGTTCTAAGAACATTTTTTTTGTGCGAGTATTTTGTTATTCCTCAGATTGTGCGCGGAGTATCCGAAGCAGTTCTTCGCGGCCAACACTCGGCGCTAATCCAAGTTAGTATTGTTGATTAAATTGCCTGAATTAAAGCAGAAATTGATGGTTCTTCCTTAATAGTCTGTATTAAAACAGGAATTAATGAGTTTTTTTCTTATCATATTCTTTTGTGTGTTATAGGCGCAGACTCGAGCGTTTAATAAGTGGCACGACCAGATGAATGATGTCTCCACCATGGCTCGTTCCGTTACACGACTCTCGGAAGGTGTTCTCTCCTTTCTCCACTCATTCCAAGTCGCGCCGGTTAATCAAGGAAATGACGAAGATGTGATTCATGTTGATGTGCCGGCCAGTACGGCCTTGTCATCCCGTTCCAGCCAATGTTAAGGATGTAAAACGTATGTCTTTTAACTTATGTTTAGCTAGGAATTTTTAACGCATCAAATAGCAAGTAAAAAACATTTGTCTTTATTTAACAGTGCTTAACATTTTTAGATATTTTGGACATTATAGAAGACAGAAAATTAAAGAAATAGTACTTTTTTTTAAAGAGTTTATCGAATCTCCCTTTCCATTCTTCAGTCACATAGGTTTTTGTGATTTAGTTTTGTTTGTTCGTTTGGTTGTTAACTATAGTTTGTTGAAACTTTGATTCCAAAGTGGTGCTCTCATTCGAAAATAGGAAGTAAAGTTTATTGCAAGATTAATCATCAAGAAATGTCACATATGGGCAACCATGTGGTTCCTAGGATCGACTCCTTGAGGAGGATGGGGCATTTGGGCGAGTCGAACTGTGCCCAATGGGAAGCCTCCGGTGATTCGATCAATAACAATGTTGTGAAGGGCGCATGCAGCAATGATAGCTTTGGATGCTGCTTCCTGGGATAGGCGAATCTCACTTGCTAGCATGAGGAATCGCCTTTTCAGAACACCGATACTCTGCTCAACCAAGACTCTCACACGGCGCTCAGTATTGAAATCTTGTTCTTGGGGAGTACGGGGATTTCTCAAAGGGGTAACAATGTGAGTGCCATTTGCAAATCCCTTATCCCCGAGAAGAACATAACCATAAGGTATTCTTCTTGACGCGATCGCTTGGCCCAGCTGGGACTGCCGAAGTATGAAGCTGTCATGGCTGCTTCCAGGCCAGTTTGCATTCACAAACACGATCCGGCCATACGCATCAACTGCGAGCAGCACGTTAATAGCACAGTACCCCTTCCTGCATCTGAACTGCCAGGGCGCGCTGGACGGAGCTGCAACCCGAATCAACGTGCCATCGAGTAGTCCGATGACATCTACAATGTTTGTATGCTTCTTCTTTTAACATTATTAATGGAAAGTTTTCTCTTTGGTGTTTGGATTTCTTACTTGAAAACTGTCCGCGGAAGCTGAATGCATTCGCTGCACCAATACAGTATCCATTGCTCTGGATTGGATACTGTATCCATCTGTCGCGGATCGACAGAACACCATGAATAAATCTCCAGAAGCAGTTATGGATTGTAGATTCACAAGTGCCAAACGCATCTACCAGTACGATCATCGGCGCATTTGAGAGAAGAGAGCGGAGATAAATCAAAGCCTAATTAGAATTTCATAAAGCAGGCGCTAAAACTATATGTTTCCTCACTTGATTTTGAAGGGAAATTGTCCAGTTCTCCGTCAAATAGTTGTTAAGATGTGGCTGTATCATCCTCTGAAGAAAAGTGATGTCATCGGAGCCCAGGCGGTAACGGCGATAAAGCAAATCCTCATTGTTTGCACACAGATCCACATGGTATTGCCTCTCATATGGCAAGTTCGGTCTTCGTCGTTGTGGAGGAGGAAGAAGCCATTCTGATTAGAAAATGCACATCAAAGTAATGAATTAGAAATGTAATCATTTGAATGTAAAATGAAAGAAAATTTCGTGCACATGGCACAATATTTTTTCTCCGGGAACTTTCCTGCACCACTCAAGATTTTCTCCCGGAACTTTCCGGGAGCGGTGCGGGAATTCTGAAAGTTCCCGCACCGCTCCCGGAACTTTTGCCATAGAATAAAGGCGCGGCAGAAGTCCCCGTTGAAATTATAACCCGATATTTTTCTAAGTCCGGAAAGTCCCGTTGAAATTTTTTCCGTTATTTTTCTAAGTCCAGGATTCATCCCACCTCCTTCTTGGTCAATCGAAATATTACAAGTCCAGGATCCTGACCGGATCCGAACCTGGGTCACTTGCGTCATAAGTAACTGCGTTACCAATCGGCCAATCGTCCATCATACCAAGTAGCAAGTGAAGATGTAGACATTTGTATGTAAGTGATCATACATCAGAGATCATACATCACCCACCGTTGTCACAAGTTCAGGATCCTGACCGGATCCGAACCTGGGTCACTTGCGTCATAAGTCCCCACGTTACCAATCGGCCAATCGTCCATCATACCAAGTAGCAAGTGAAGATGTAGACATTCGTGTGGAAGTGATCATACATCAGAGATCATACATCACTCACCGTTGTCACAAGTCAAGGATCCGGAAGGGAATCGAACCTAAGCTACTTGCGTCGTATATCGTAACGTTACCAAGGGGGTATTCGGTCATCATACCATCTCTCAAGTTAAGATGTAGACATTCGTGTTGAATGTGATCACACATCATAGATCACAGATCATACCCAAAGGGTATCATTTCAAGTCTCGGCTAGTAAGTATAACAAGTTCTGAATAAATACAGCAATTGATATTGTCTCGAAAGGAATCGAACCCCGAGCCGCTTGCGTCGAAAGTTGTAACGTTACCAATGGGCCAAATGGCCATCATAACGAATTGCAAGTGAAGATGTAGACATTCGTGTGGAATGTGATCATACAGCAGAGATCACAGATCATACCCCAGGGGAGATTCACTCCTCGTCGTATTTTCACAACTCCAGATCTCGGCCAGTAGACATATGTATCACAAGTCCCGAATAAATACAGCAATTGAATTTGCCTGAAGGAGAAATGCAACATCGGAATTTTTGATTTGTAAACGAACCACTACCAATGAGTCAATGAGCCAATCGGCCGTCATACCAGCTCCCAATTGAACATGTGCGCATACATACGTACATGTACAAGTGACAAGTTATACAATAATATATTCCCAACTCCAAAGCACTCCATGAATTTATATCATTGCATTTTCACAAGTCCAGGAAGAATGAGTAGTGAGAGGATGAACAAACTGTACGGAAATATTCTCCAGTTTACAAGCATAAATTAAGAACAAGTATTTCAATGTACTCTATTTAGTATATTGGGCCCAACATTTCGGCAGTAAAAAGACAGTTGGCAATGCAAAGACATGAATCGTTAGTGCATACATATAATACAATGAAAACAGCAAGTGAGAGATGTCAATAACCGTGTATAAAGTAAGAGAAATTAATATCGAAAATCTCGAAATAAATAAATGAAAGAAGAAAGCTATCGGCCTCCCTGTAATATCAGTTACAAAGCATTCATACGTATATGTTCAAGTGATACAATAATTTATTCCAAGTTCAAAAGCCTACCTAGAATAATACACCATCGTATTTTCCAAGTCCATTATAATTTTTTTTCCAGGAAGAAGAAACATACATATTTTATAGTATGCATCTACCTCTAAAATGATGACCAAGTATTTTATGAACTCCAATCGGTAGGCGTAAATTATTTTGTCAATGTTAGTAAGTCGATTGTTACAAGAAACAGAAGTGATGAACTAACTATAAAATTCTTGTTATAGTACAATAGTCAGATACATAACTAATGTATATCCAATAAGTTCAGTTCGCATTACCAATTCAAGTATGCAACTTATGAATATTATGTACATACATAAAGGAATTGTCAAAGAATGGTTAACTCATATATCTTATCAGTTGGACGTAAATAAAGAAGACATTGCCAACGCCAAGGAAGGCAGCTAGAACGAAGCCACACACAATACATTTGATAGCGAAAGTCTAACAGTTACTTTGCTTCCTACTCTATGCACTAGTAATATAGAAAGTGACGATGTGAAAGACGATCCGTTCTTCATTGTCTGTTACCACATGTTTGACAGCTTCTACTCATCTTACATTTCGACCTTTTTATAGAATGTCTAAGAAGAAATCGTAAGCGTGAATTATTTGTCAATGTTAGTTGGTCGATTGTTTTACGAAGAATATGTGGATGTACTCAAGTTTCACATTAATGTTGTTTAACTCGATTAGCCTATAACAAATAAGCAGTGATACTAGGGAGTTCTACAAAAAAACAATCTTAAAACAAGACACAACTCACCAAAAAAATTCTTGGTGAAGTTCAATAGTCAGACATATAACGAATATATCCATTAAGAATATTGTGTACATACAAAGCATATTCACAGAGAATGGTTAATACATATATCGTATCTGTTGGACGTATATAAAGAAGATGCTGCAAACACAGAGGAAACCAAGTGTGCATCACAAACAATACATTTGATTATGAAAGTCACAAATTGCGAACAGTTTCTTGACTCCTTCTCTATGCAATAGCAATATTGAAAGGTGATTTTGCTGTCGTTCTCGATATGTAATATGATCATCATTCATTGTCTAATGTAAGGTCAAAATGTTGACAGTTTCCTCCTCAATTATTTTCAATCATTCTTGCTACATCGAAATATTACAAACCAAAGAACATCATGGTGAACAAGAGTGCAAGTACTCTACATACATTGTTTATTGCACACCGAGGCAGGAACATATTGAAATGAAAAAGTATTATTAATAATAAATTTCTTGTGGGGGGCACCATAGGGGGTGGGATATGCTGTTGAGTTTGAGTCTGAAACACATATATATGGGGTTCTATCACTGAGGAAAACGCAGTAGAAGTTTAAGAGACCACATAACTTCACAATTTTATCATACTAAAAAGAATAGAAGTTGAATCAAAGATCTAAGAAAAAAAGATTAGGGCTATAGAAATATAGTGTTTATAATCTAATACGTTGTGGGTTTTTTAGATGACAGACTAAAGAAAAGAGAGCTCGCAGGAATGGTGGATCGGCATCCAAATTGTGCTGGACTAAGAAGATTATGTTTGTTTAGGTAATCCAGTATGAGGATAAAAATTATACGTTCTATTACCTTGGAGGTTGAGGAGATTGGACAGAAGGGCTCCCGGGATCGGAAAGTTCCCGGGATCAGACTTAATACATTATTGATTATAAACAGGACGCACTATCGCAGTAAGTAAATGAATATGTAGAAGGAACTGATTGAACATAATAAAAACTGGGATGCAAGAAATAGTAGAGGTTTCTTTCATGTAAACATATGGAATATTGCCGGAGGAGGTAATATTTCTAAATGAAAGGCTGAGAATTTTTATTCATTTATTCATTTATATGTACATCAAAAGGGGGATATGACACGAAGATAATTGAACAACAATTCCCGCAGCAAGAACATAGCATGTGCGCAGAATTTCCAGTACATAATATTAGATGAAAAGAGAAGAAAGAAATTATGTAACTAATAGAAACGATATGTAGACTCAATGACACTAAAGTACAATAGAAAAGTAATAGATAATATATAAAGATAATTATTTAAAGGAGCGTTTACTCATTATTCACAAGGATATGGAGTATAAGTGGACGAGGGTACAGATAGTTGACAAGACAGAGTATGATAAATAGTTGAAATGCACGCACACATACCACAACCAAAGTGCTGAAGTTAATTCAAAATGGAAAGATACTAGTCATGTATGGCAAAGGTGTGATGAGGTAGATGACTCAGAGGATTGGACATTATATATCATGGAACTCAACATAGATTTTATTGTTCTTCAAAAGATAGCTTAATAGTTATGTTTCATATGTCTAAGCAATAGCACACTCACCACAATGAAGATACTTTTCAGCTGCATTCTGAAAGGATTATCTCTCCATCTTAATTACAATAAAAGGAGGAATGACAGACTAAGGCTTCTTAGCCTCAACAGTATTCATTCGGTAGGAGATGATATATGATGGAGTGAAGTAAAAGGTCTATCTATGCATCTATGTATATGGTACCTATGTCAACGAACTACATTAATTTTACAAGATTAGTAGAACTGAGCATATTTTGTTATTATTTAGAGAGTTACACGAACATGGATGCACACTTTCCAATTCGTTTACTTGCAATTTTCTCATGTTCATACAAGTTGTATTAAAAGAAAGATTTCTGTATGCACGAGTCAGTAAAGTTGTAAAGAGAAGAGGGGTTAGCAATAGTGTGGGAAATATACATGAACTTTCCGAACTTTTCTATTACTCCTCAATCTTTGTAACTATTTATTTATTTAATTATGTTAATCAAAGCGGGCATGATTTAACAACATTTGACGTAGCAAAAGCGTGGAATAAATATAGACAAAATATCCTAAACACAAGAAGAATATTTCATGAAGCCATAACTTATTTAACAAGTATCATTTCTCGGAATATAGACTTAAAATAAGTTTTATCATGATCATATTCTACATGGATTTAGAAGAAGAACATATATTTCACAGAACAATGTAGGTATTAAGCGAAAGTATGAAAGGATGCTTTACAATCAGCAGCAGTCATCTTGATCTTATAGCGCCACTGAGAGAAATTCCAGAGGGAAGAAAGCGTTGTAGGCTGACGAAACTAGAGGTAGGTTAGGGGCATGCACTTGTGAACCATGTTGACAGAACATGTATTCCTGAATTATTCGATTTGTATTATTCGACTAATGTATATCCAATAAGTTCAGTTCGCATTACCAATTCAAGTATGCAACTTATGAATATTATGTACATACATAAACTAATTGTCAAAGAATGGTTAACTCATATATCTTATCAGTTGGACGTAAATAAAGAAGACATTGCCAACGCTAAGGAAGGCAGCTAGAACGAAGCCACACACAATACATTTGATAGCGAAAGTCTAACAGTTACTTTGCTTCCTACTCTATGCACTAGTAATATAGAAAGTGACGATGTGAAAGACGATCCGTTCTTCATTGTCTGTTACCACATGTTTGACAGCTTCTACTCATCTTACATTTCGACCTTTTTATAGAATGTCTAAGAAGAAATCGTAAGCGTGAATTATTTGTCAATGTTAGTTGGTCGATTGTTTTACGAAGAATATGTGGATGTACTCAAGTTTCACATTAATGTTGTTTAACTCGATTAGCCTAAAACAAATAAGCAGTGATACTAGGGAGTTCTACAAAAAAACAATCTTAAAACAAGACACAACTCACCAAAAAAATTCTTGGTGAAGTTCAATAGTCAGACATATAACGAATATATCCATTAAGAATATTGTGTACATACAAAGCATATTCACAGAGAATGGTTAATACATATATCGTATCAGTTGGACGTATATAAAGAAGATGCTGCAAACACAGAGGAAACCAAGTGTGCATCACAAACAATACATTTGATTATGAAAGTCACAAATTGCGAACAGTTATCTTGACTCCTTCTCTATGCAATAGCAATATTGAAAGGTGATTTTGCTGTCGTTCTCGATATGTAATATGATCATCATTCATTGTCTAATGTAAGGTCAAAATGTTGACAGTTTCCTCCTCAATTATTTTCAATCATTCTTGCTACATCGAAATATTACAAACCAAAGAACATCATGGTGAACAAGAGTGCAAGTACTCTACATACATTGTTTATTGCACACCGAGGCAGGAACATATTGAAATGAAAAAGTATTATTAATAATAAATTTCTTGTGGGGGGCACCATAGGGGGTGGGATATGCTGTTGAGTTTGAGTCTGAAACACATATATATGGGGTTCTATCACTGAGGAAAACGCAGTAGAAGTTTAAGAGACCACATAACTTCACAATTTTATCATACTAAAAAGAATAGAAGTTGAATCAAAGATCTAAGAAAAAAGATTAGGGCTATAGAAATATAGTGTTTCTAATCTAATACGTTGTGGGTTTTTTAGATGACAGACTAAAGAAAAGAGAGCTCGCAGGAATGGTGGATCGGCATCCAAATTGTGCTGGACTAAGAAGATTATGTTTGTTTAGGTAATCCAGTATGAGGATAAAAATTATACGTTCTATTACCTTGGAGGTTGAGGAGATTGGACAGAAGGGCTCCCGGGATCGGAAAGTTCCCGGGATCAGACTTAATACATTATTGATTATAAACAGGACGCACTATCGCAGTAAGTAAATGAATATGTAGAAGGAACTGATTGAACATAATAAAAACTGGGATGCAAGAAATAGTAGAGGTTTCTTTCATGTAAACATATGGAATATTGCCGGAGGAGGTAATATTTCTAAATGAAAGGCTGAGAATTTTTATTCATTTATTCATTTATATGTACATCAAAAGGGGATATGACACGAAGATAATTGAACAACAATTCCATAGCATGTACGCAGAATTTCCAGTACATAATATTAGATGAAAAGAGAAGAAAGAAAGAGAACATAGCATGTACGCAGAATTTCCAGTACATAATATTAGATGAAAAGAGAAGAAAGAAATTATGTAACTAATAGAAACGATATGTAGACTCAATGACACTAAAGTACAATAGAAAAGTAATAGATAATATATAAAGATAATTATTTAGAGGTAATTATTCTATTACTTTTCTATTGTACTTTAGTGTCATTGAGTCTACATATCGTTTCTATTAGTTACATAATTTCTTTCTTCTCTTTTCATCTAATATTATGTACTTCACCAAGAATTTTTTTGGTGAGTTGTGTCTTCTTTTATGATTGTTTTTTTGTAGAACTCCCTAGTATCACTGCTTATTTGTTATAGGCTAATCGAGTTAAACAACATTAATGTGAAACTTGAGTACATCCACATATGCTTCGTAAAACAATCGACCAACTAACATTAACAAATAATTCACGCTTACGATTTCTTCTTAGACATTCTATAAAAAGGTCGAAATGTAAGATGAGTAGAAGCTGTCAAACATGTGGTAACAGACAATGAAGAACGGATCGTCTTTCACACCGTCACTTTCTATATTACTAGTGCATAGAGTAGGAAGCAAAGTAACTGTTAGACTTTCGCTATCAAATGTATTGTGTGTGGCTTCGTTCTAGCTGCCTTCCTTGGCGTTGGCAATGTCTTCTTTATTTACGTCCAACTGATAAGATATATGAGTTAACCATTCTTTGACAATTCCTTTATGTATGTACATAATATTCATAAGTTGCATACTTGAATTGGTAATGCGAACTGAACTTATTGGATATACATTAGTTATGTATCTGACTATTGTACTATAACAAGAATTTTATAGTTAGTTCATCACTTCTGTTTCTTGTAACAATCGACTTACTAACATTGACAAAATAATTTACGCCTACCGATTGGAGTTCATAAAATACTTGGTCATCATTTTAGAGGTAGATGCATACTATAAAATATGTATGTTTCTTCTTCCTGGAAAAAAAATTATAATGGACTTGGAAAATACGATGGTGTATTATTCTAGGTAGGCTTTTGAACTTGGAATAAATTATTGTATCACTTGAACATATACGTATGAATGCTTTGTAACTGATATTACAGGGAGGCCGATAGCTTTCTTCTTTCATTTATTTATTTCGAGATTTTCGATATTAATTTCTCTTACTTTATACACGGTTATTGACATCTCTCACTTGCTGTTTTCATTGTATTATATGTATGCACTAACGATTCATGTCTTTGCATTGCCAACTGTCTTTTTACTGCCGAAATGTTGGGCCCAATATACTAAATAGAGTACATTGAAATACTTGTTCTTAATTTATGCTTGTAAACTGGAGAATATTTCCGTACAGTTTGTTCATCCTCTCACTACTCATTCTTCCTGGACTTGTGAAAATGCAATGATATAAATTCATGGAGTGCTTTGGAGTTGGGAATATATTATTGTATAACTTGTCACTTGTACATGTACGTATGTATGCGCACATGTTCAATTGGGAGCTGGTATGACGGCCGATTGGCTCATTGACTCATTGGTAGTGGTTCGTTTACAAATCAAAAATTCCGATGTTGCATTTCTCCTTCAGGCAAATTCAATTGCTGTATTTATTCGGGACTTGTGATACATATGTCTACTGGCCGAGATCTGGAGTTGTGAAAATACGACGAGGAGTGAATCTCCCCTGGGGTATGATCTGTGATCTCTGCTGTATGATCACATTCCACACGAATGTCTACATCTTCACTTGCAATTCGTTATGATGGCCATTTGGCCCATTGGTAACGTTACAACTTTCGACGCAAGCGGCTCGGGGTTCGATTCCTTTCGAGACAATATCAATTGCTGTATTTATTCAGAACTTGTTATACTTACTAGCCGAGACTTGAAATGATACCCTTTGGGTATGATCTGTGATCTATGATGTGTGATCACATTCAACACGAATGTCTACATCTTAACTTGAGAGATGGTATGATGACCGAATACCCCCTTGGTAACGTTACGATATACGACGCAAGTAGCTTAGGTTCGATTCCCTTCCGGATCCTTGACTTGTGACAACGGTGAGTGATGTATGATCTCTGATGTATGATCACTTCCACACGAATGTCTACATCTTCACTTGCTACTTGGTATGATGGACGATTGGCCGATTGGTAACGTGGGGACTTATGACGCAAGTGACCCAGGTTCGGATCAGGTCAGGATCCTGAACTTGTGACAACGGTGGGTGATGTATGATCTCTGATGTATGATCACTTACATACAAATGTCTACATCTTCACTTGCTACTTGGTATGATGGACGATTGGCCGATTGGTAACGCAGTTACTTATGACGCAAGTGACCCAGGTTCGGATCCGGTCAGGATCCTGGACTTGTAATATTTCGATTGACCAAGAAGGAGGTGGGATGAATCCTGGACTTAGAAAAATAACGGAAAAAATTTCAACGGGACTTTCCGGACTTAGAAAAATATCGGGTTATAATTTCAACGGGGACTTCTGGACTTAGAAAAATAACGGTCGAAAATTTCAACGGGAGTTCTGGACTTTCGACCGGTCAAGACAGTGAGCACACTCATCATAATTTGCCAGCTCTTCAACCCTTGTCAAGTATTTTGTTTACTGTGCATATTTAGAGCATATGAAGGGTGAATAGCTGGAAAAAATTATAATTCTTTTATGAACCGAATTAGTGGTTTAGAATGCAGCAACATAATAAAGCTCGAAGCCAAACGTGAACTCTTGACTAGAATTGTATGCAAAGCAATGCATGCATAATTATTTTTAATTGCACAATTTATACAATTTTTGTTGTGTTATTCGTTTGCCTAGTAGCATAAGGTACAAAGTGTGTATCAATCTTATGTTCGTTACCTTACTGCGCTAGATTGAGCTAATGATGCCGCTCGCGGTATAGGTCAATAATAGGACCTTATTTCCTTCATCGGTCGCTTGTCAACCCTGTAATTACATTGAAGTTTTCACTGACTTGTCTAGCAAATTAGTCACAGAGTAGACTATTTTGCTAGAGAAAAACTCTGATTGTGAGCTCGTCACATACTTCTTCATTCATCTCTATGAACCCCTTTTTTTAATCAATAAGCAACGTGTAGACTTTGCGCGTTTTCCGAACGCTTGTTCGACTTTACTTTCCATATTTATATGCTTAAGCACGTCTATATTTCATGTTCTGTTAACTTTTCGAAGTATTTTTAAGTTTACTTATGGTTTGAATTCACCGCAGATGGACAAGCTCGAGCTTCTTAATTGGCTCGCCGTCTTTCTGATGCTTGCCATTGGAGCGCTCACTTTTCCGCTTGCCTTCTTCGTCTATGCCCGAATTCTGCTCAGCAAGTGCTATTCGGCTCTCTACACTTTTCGAATCATCGTAGTCGCCGGAATAATTGTTGGGCTACCTACTTTTAAAAATACCATTAATTCACTCACTTGATTTATAGGACTTTGTTAACTACACGGCCTCCCTCCTTTTTATCTCGTTTATCGCGTGGCCATCCTTCTATAGCTGGTACTGCTATAAGAAGTTTTCTCACAGAACAACAAAAAAGTATAAACATGAATATATTACTTACATGGTTATACTAAAAAAACCGATTTCTTTAGACATGCATACATAGTGTCTCATTGAGGTTCGAGTGGCTGGAGCGTGCCAACCTTTCCAAGACAGGCTGCTTCATCCTTCTTTACACTCAAGGCGTGCAGCTCCAGGCGAGCCTGGCTCTGGCCCTGAATCGCCTGGCCGTCATTGCATTTCCCGTTAACCATCGAGTAAGGACTCTTTGATGTTCTCTACTATCGGGCACTTCGTTTAATATATATTGCGGCTCAACAGTGATCTTTCTTTAAAGATTATTTTTCCCAGAATCTTGTAATTGCGTCCAACCAAAGTACACACAAAGGCGCGAATTCAATTCAAATACATGATTTTAGGATTCATTGCAGCTCGAGAAGCACCTTTTTCAAGTATCAATAGCGCTTGCTGCCCTGCTTCCTCTTCCGCTAAGCTTGGCTAGCGTCTTATATGACTTTCACTACGTCACCGTCATCCATTCCGGCGGCCGCATGGCCGTCTTTCCTGATTACGGCAAAAACGCTGTAACCTTGTGACTGAAATTTTTCTAAATTTGTGTTTATTAAAATAAAAATAAAAATACTTTGTTTATTTTCAGATAGCCATTCTGATACAACGTGCGTACTTTTTCATCGTCTGCTTTCTAACATTTGTCGCGAACGCCATTCTTGCTGTGCTTCTTGCATGTCGACCTCGACCGAAAGTTAACAATGTTAATTCACGCGCGAAAGCTGAAAATGCAATCGCCATCACGTCTGTGGTCGGCTTCTCGACCTACTTGATCTACTTTGTCGCCGTGGTTAGAATTGCCTTATAATTTGTGGTCACTATAGCTTTATTGTAAACTCTTATTTGTAATCATTTTTAATACAGAGAAATGAATAAGTAAATAAATAAAATAGATCGTCGAGAGAAAGATAGATAGATTAACAATTACTTTTTAGAATGTGCGAGTCTATACTGGCAGCTTGGCAGTCGGGTCCATAGCAACAGCACTTTTGGGCATTTCATGCGCTGCGCCCTTCTGGTAAGCAGCATCAGATTCATCTGCATTTAAAGCTGCTGATCATCTCACGATCGATGCATCCTAATTATACATTCCGCGTTTTAGCGGCGAAATAATTAAACCGTTCCTTTCAAGGGTCCTAGAACTCAAGCTGCTTAAAACGAAGGCGAGAGAGCATATGAAAAAAATTCAACTAGATTACGGCTGAGTTTTTGACTCCGCGAAAATTCCATTCTAAGGATTTACTCCCCAATCCAATGGCGCTTCTCACGATCATCATCCTACCGCAATCGATCTATGTACATATGTATATTTCAGGTGTTTCCTCGCCTTTTCGCATTCGATGCGGCGGTCGCTTCTACCTTGGTGGCTTTGGGGAAGAGAAAGGGGCGTGGCCGTTCGGCGGACACCAACGCCAAATGTCTAGAAAAAATATCTTGCTGAAATTAAAATTTCTTTACTGCTCATTATTTTTCTTTTAAACTAAAGTCAATAATTGTCGGATCTTAACCTAGATCATGGTTCGTCTAAATATCAGAAATAAGGGTTGCTTTCCTTTCAGGCTACTTTCTAGTCTCGAATTAGATTTTAGTGTTTTATTCTCTACCTATGTACGTACATTCCCGTCTACTGTTGTATCAATGTGATTTCCTACTTTGTCAGTCCTAACATTGCGGTTATTGACATCCTTTTGGAATTTCATTAGTCTCCAAGTAGTCTTGATGTTCTTATGTATGAGCAAAAGTCATGTATGCTAATAAAAAAAAGCAGTGAATGAACGATAATTCCGTCAAGATTTGCCTTTTGGCTGTATTTCTCTTTCCTGCTCTCAGTTATATATTAGAGTTCTACAACCACAAGCGATGACAAGTGTCTGCATCGTTGATTGCGAACTTCGTAATTAATAACATGTGGCTTGTCGTTTGGAAACATCCGGTCGAACATTCATTATGCTGGAAATGTCCATGTACTTTTGATGTTCTTCTTTGAAACAGATGTTGCAAGCTATGGAAAAAAGAATGAATAAAGAATAATTGAGACAATCCTGCCTCTTTGCTAAGTTTCTCTTTTTTCTCTCTCAGATATTGGGGAGATTCCTTCAACGACAAGCAATGACAAGGGTGCGTTTCTCGAGAATTTTCTGATGTTTCGAAAATGAATCTTGGATTTTCCCTCAAAACTAATCTTTAACAATTTAATATTTACTTACACACGTCACATTCTTCAGATGGAAGAGCTCGAACTACATGATTGGATTGTCTCGCTACTTATGCTTTTCATTGGAGTAGTCACTTTTCCTCTCGCTCTGCTTGTCTACATTCGCATTCTCAACAACAAGTACTACTCCGCACTGTATATATTTCGAATTATCGTTATCGCTGGAATAATTGTTAGTTTGTATTAAAAAAAAACAGAAAATACGATGACATCTCAGTTTTTATAGATTTTCTTCTTGCAGGACATGGCCGTGTACACTGCATCACTTTTCGTTTTCCAGTTCACAACATGGCCTTCATTTTTTGCTTGGTATTAAAATGGAATCTGCGGTCTTATCGATCACAATTTTTTTAAGAAATTGAAAAGAAAGATTCCTACGAGTCTGTTTTCATGAATTAAAAGCGAGACCTCGACTGATTGAGGTACGACTGGTTGGAGAGATCAAACCTGTCGAACGCGGGCTATATTCTTCTACTTTACATGCAAGGCGCACAACTTCAAGCGAGCTTTGCGCTTTCTCTAAATCGACTCGTCTCCATTGCATTTCCACTAAAGTCACAAGTTTGTCTTGTATTTGTATCTAGGAGTTGTATAACTTATGTTCAGCAATTTATCAAAGATTTTTTTTTTAAGTTTGATACATATTTACATATATGTATCCTAAAGAAGCACGAAACTGAATCGTGTTTTTTTTTCAATTTTCTTGACTTCGGTAGCTGCGTCATTCAGAAAGGCGGGAATTAAAAATTGAGTTTCTGTCTACGTTAAGAACGAGAAGTGGGTCTTCCACATCTCTATAGCACTCGTCTTTCTGCTTCCGATCATGACGACGTTACCGTGCGCCTTCAATAACTTCCGTTACTTTACGATCATTCAGACTGACGGACGGCGAGCAGTTCTGCCAGAAATTGATGATGACAACGTTTGTAATAACAATAACATCTGCATTTGAGTAATTGTTATAATAATAAAATAATAATAATCATAATCATAATCATAATCATAATCATATTTATAATGATAAAAAAAACAATAATAATAGTAATAATAAATATTATTATTATAACTATAATTATAATATTAATAATTATTATATTTGTAATAATAACCATTATTATAACAATAAGAAGAAGAATATCATTAAAAGGTCTCATGATATTCCAGTTTGCCACTCTGCTAAATAAAGGCTATCTGCTCGTCCTCTGCGCTTTGACGTTCAGCGCAAATTCTGCTCTCGTTCTCTTTCTCGCATGTAAGCATGGCCCCATCGGCCATCACAAGACGGATTCGCGAGCAAAAACCGAAAACGGCATGGCCATAACATCTGTGGTCGGCTTCGCAACTCATGTAGTCTTCTTCGTTGCGGTGGTATGTCAAGTACATATTTCAATAATAAGCGAAATATTGTTTCTTTCACATAAGTTTTATCATTTATCTCGATATATTGATTACAAAAACTTATAATATATTCAATTAAAATTTAATTAAAAAATAATACTCTCTTTTAGAATGTCGGTAGCTACACTGATAATATGATTCTTCTCTACTACACGCCTACTCTTCAAGGAATTTCATGCGCGGCTCCATTATGGTACACTAATTATGGTGTATTCAGATGAATTCTGTACTCTACCGTAATCTATATTTTCGGTGTCTTTTGGCCTTTTCGCACTCGATGCGGCGGTCTCTACTGCCTTGGTGGCTGTGCGGCAGAGGACGAATGTTTGCCTCTCGGCATCTGCCAACTACAAGCGTACAGAACCAGAACTCGTCAACCAACCAACGACGCTTCTAATGGCTCCTGAGTTTATTTGAGTAGAAAATTACAGAATCAGGCGTTATGTGATTCTCGAATATTCGGAAGCGGTGAAGATGTCTGCTCAGGATCGATGAAGTTCTATGATCCAACAAGGTGTATGTAACTAACAAACTGCATTGGCAACATCTGTTGATTGAATACAGTCCAATTGGGATTAATATAGAAAAGTAAGTAGTTCGAAATGACTAAATAAATACACAAATCGCCTTTCTCTTTTGCACCTGTGACCCTTTTTAATACTATGGACTTCAAAGGACTTAATGTGGGTTATTCAAGGCAATAGTCGAGGGATGCATGGGATTTCGAAGATTCTTCACTTGCCGGAATCTATCGAAGTGGGGGCTGACATGCTTTGTAAAATATGTAAATATGTAAATGTATAGAGACCAATACGACTCAGGTTCACTAATTACAGGTTTGAGTGACATTATGTGCAGAACGCTTTTGTGGGCGAGGGCAAAACGCCTCATTGCCTTATTATAACTGCGAAATGCCAGTGAGAATTTTCCCCTCATTAGCTGGGTCAGCGGACGAGTGAGTGAGGGAGCGGAGACTGTGAAAATCGTGCACTAATGTTGGCACGTAATGTTGCCTCAGGGGCTTCATGAACCGCCATGAATTGTTTCATTAATGATGTGGTAATAACCTTCTTTCGACAATATGTTTTAGTCGAAAGAAAGTTCATGTCATTTCATTTTGGACGGCACTCTCGGTGAGTTCGTCAGAGTTTCTGGCTTATATCTTATAATAGCCTCAAAATCAACTGTTTTAATCATCTATTCTACTCGTCTATTTCCGCTTTCCACTCGGACTGCCCTCTCTCTCTCTCTCTCTCTCTCTCTAACTCCCCCTCTATCTCCATTCCTCTCTTTCCCGCTCCCTCTCTCTTTCTCTTCTTGCATGCTTTTCTCTCCTTGCAGAGATGATGCTACGTCACTGCCTCTTCCTGTTCGCTGTCGCTGCTTCTGGGTCGCTCGCCTTTAGGCCTCCCATCGTCTGCCATGTCGGCAGCAAGTACTCCTTCCCCGACCTGCCTGACGACAGTCCTCGCATCTCGCAGTTGATCGATCTAAACTCGTTCTCGAAAGCAATTCCCATCTATTGCAACTGGACTGATACTGGATGCTATACTGTAGGTCTTCTACTACTAGTTTTTTTTTTGTAATAATTGCTATAAACATGTGGATAATCACACTTTATCATGTAGCCTTTAAAATATTACGTCTGTAGAAACGGAGAAAGCCGATTCAGATGCAAATGTAAATTTCAGGTGCAATTCAAGAAACCGGGACTTCCTATCGAAAACTCCTTTCTTCAAAAAGGCTGTGCAAAGAATTGTGCAGAATGGAAAGTCTCTGCGTTTATCTTTCTCTCTTATCTTACTCTTTTTCTGTCTTTTTTTTAGAATGTCTCAATTTTTCTTTCTCTGCATCTCTGCATTTAATTTGTAATTTGAAATTGAGCGACTAATTTCTATTCAGTGCATTACTTTTGTATCTAGATCGATGATGACCTGCTTCCCGTCATGACTGGGTTCCACTGCTGCTTGGGCCACCTTTGCAACAGCCACGGCCCTCTGAACGACTCGAAACCGGACCAGGCGGACGACTTGAACTGGAACTACTCAAAATACTTGAACAAGAACTACAAGAAAGGTCGGACAAGAAGCATGCGAGCTGCTCGAGCAAGGACCACGCGGCTGGCACGGCGGTCCTTCTCTTCGCATTCCTCGCTCCCCTTCTCATCTAGCCCTCTCCATTGTGAGATTCAGATCTCTCTCTACCTCTATCTCTCTATCTCTCTCTCTCTCGCTCTCTCTCTCCTTCCCCCCTTGTCAATAGCCACCGTAGAAGAGAAGCTAGACAGACAGATTGTTGCATCTTTTTGATCTGTGATGGATTATGAATTACTGACATGAGTTTATCAGGGTGCAGGAAAGTAAATAAATTCGCTTAGTCTGCAGGAAAGTGAATAAATTCGGAGAGAATCTTCTGAATAAAAAAAACATGACCTTGCCATGCACTTAAAGCATGTTGGTAAACAACCAGCACGCTATTGATAAAATAGTTTTTTTGGAATTGTTAATTCTGAAGGGTACTAGCAAAATGAAAACAAAAAAGTTCAATCATAACATATGTACAGTCCAGCCAAACATTTCAGGTACGTAAATTAATAAAACAAAGTAAATTAATTTAAATAATTTCAATTAATTATCAGCGATCAGGACGCATTTCAACTGAGTTTTCTGTTCAAGATTTTCTGTTCAAGTTAGACTAATTTGACACTGCTAAATACGTAGGTAACATTATGTTCTCAACTAGACGACCGTTTAGTTTGTGACGGCAAAACAGAAAGCACCTCATAATCTTTTTACTCACTGCGAAATGCCAATGTGAATTTTCACTTCATGAGCTGCCTCATTGGCAGGGTGAGTGAGGGAGTGAAGACAGTGAAAACCTTGCACTAATATGGCACGCGTCATTGCTTCGGGGATTTATGCGCCAGTTATTTATGAGGTATTAATAACCCTCTCTTATGAACCGAACAGCTCCGCCTATCATTTTGGACTGTAGTACTCTCGGCCAGTTCGGCAGACTCTTGCCTTTATATTCTAAAAGACTAAACTGCGGAGTCAGCGCAGTGGAAACATGAACATTCAAACATGTTGGCATTTTATCAATTTGCGATAAAGTAGATAGGGAAATGTTAATTCACATTTATGTCGTCTTTAGATCCTACGACTCAAAGTATTTTTCCGAGTTTTTTTTTTAAAGATATTTTATCGGCCAATCTCACTCGTTGTTTTCGCTTTCGTTGTCGCGACAAAATAATAAAGTTCAAATTTAGATGAGTGTTCCGCAGGACACTATTCCGACATCTGAAAGTGTCCACATCTCCCAACCACAAATTGTCGCCTATGATTCCCAAGGCAACGGCACTCCAAGCATCGCCGAGAGGTGGTAAATCAATTTTGGCCTACCCAAATTATAATATAATGAAAATTATATGGAACAGGAGAATACCGCTTCCTTCAAAAGCACTTCATTATGAGGAGTCTGGGAGAGGCGCGTTCGATTGAGGAAGTGCTACTGAGCGAACTGCGGGAACTTGAAGAATTGCGATCGGAACTGGAGCGAATTGAGGCTGTTCTCTCTCGCAGACGCAGACAGCAGGAGATCAACAAGGTATGTTTTCCACATGATATTATTTAAAGAGATTAAATTTGGGCCATTATTCGTTTAGTGGGTACTTTTGTACATCACCTAAGAGCACCATGGATAAATTACACACGTTTAAGCTATTTTCGATACTACTGTTGGCATACGTTGCCTTGCTGACGTGGCTTCTTCTAAATATAACCGCCGTACTTTCTTTTACGCAGTCTGTCATAGAGTTGTGCCGATCAACCTAACTTGCTCGCCTTTATACGATTTGTGTACGTTGAGTTTTTTTTACTATTACAAACAATTCTTGTTGTTGCTTGCGATATGAACACTGATTTAGTCATCTATGAATGCTTACAATTTAACTTCTCTACGCTGAGTAAATCGAAGGTCGCCTGATAATCCGAATAAACACGTTCGCTGTTCTCTTCGTTTAAACCATGCTAAAATCGTAAATCAGTATTCTCGTTTCATTTCCCATTTCTAAGTCGACTGCCGGAATCTGCTAGTGAGTAGATGCCTGCATTCATTTACTCGTTGGAAAGTTTTTTAGACGCAGATTATGCGTTTTCTTAGATAAATATGTAAATAAATCCATAGAGAGACGCCAAAATTTCGAGACTTCACAAGATCATTAAACGCTTTGAGCGACAAAACGTCGAGAAGAGAAGGCCTCATCAGCTCATGAGTACTGCGAAATGCCAACGAGACTTTTCCCGTCATGAGATGGATCAGGGGCAGGATGAGTGAGGGAGTGAAGACTGTGAAAACCGTGCGCTAATATGCAATTTACCCTGTGTGATTTATGCACCGGAATGTGTCACTTCTTGATTAGGTGATAATAATGCTTCTCTCGGTAACTTGAGCCAAACAGCCTCTCATATCATCTTCGACTGCGCTCTCGGTGAGTTCGGCAGACTCGGACATATAAGTTATAATGGACTCAACGGGGAGTCAGCGCTTTTGAAACGTGAGCTTTCAAATATGCTGGTATTTGACCAAATTTAGATACAGTAGACAGGTAAACATTAATTTTCCAATCATGTTTAGTCTTTAAATCCTATGACCAGTGTTTCCCTCGCCCGTTATTTGATAAGTGTTTTGAAGATATATTGTTGGATTATAGCACTCGTTGTTTCCGCTTTGTTGCCGAGATTAAAATCTTTAGGTTTAATTTTAAATGAGTATTCCGCAGGACGCTATTACGACTACTGAAAGGGTCCGCATCTCTCAACCGTAAGTCGTGGCCTATAATTCATCAAGCACGGCCCTTCAATCGCGCGGACATGACATATATCAATATTTTGCATCATCACCAAAATTACAAAAGAAAATGCCATGTAAAATAATCGAAGTTATGTACTTTGTGGAACAGGAGAACACGTTTTTTCTTGAAAAGCACTTCATTTTGAGGAAGTCGGCGGAGAATCTGGAGGGGGCGCTATCGAGTGAAGAAGGGCTATTGGGTATGGAGCGGAATTGTGAACAGATTCAATTGCGATTAGTGCGACTTGAAGCTGCTTCCGCTTGTAGACGCAAAAAGCAATGGATCAAGAGGGCAGGTTTTTTGCAAGTTCTTATTTAAAGAGATTAACATTCGATCATGATTCGCTTTTGTGGAGGGTTTTTTTTTCTTTGGAAAACCGAAAGGCTGAACAAGAGTCCCCTCACTTCTATATCCGAAAAATAAACATACACTTAGAGTAAGATGTCAACATTTTGAAATACACTTTGTTAATTACCTCTTGCAGCTCACTTGTCTATTCCTGCGCATGGTGTTCTATATGGCTATCAGTGGATTTGGAGCTTTCTACGTTATCAGAACCGGAAAAACCAAGTTGGCATACGTTGGCATCGTCATTGTGCTTATTGCAAATATTGTCAACGTATTTCTTTTTACGCGTTCCGCCATAGAGTGGTACAGATCAAAATGATTTTCTCACCTAAATACGATTTGTGTTTCAGTCCGCTCTCGATAATTACGTTAACTTTTCTTCCTGCGTTAATGCTGCAAATAATTCTTGCTGGTACTTGCGATATGAACCCTGACAAAGCTCTCTATGTTTACAATTCTACTTCTCTATGCTCATTAAACCCAAGGTCATCTGATATTCCTAATAAACGCATTCGACTGAAGTGACTGGTTGTGTTCTTCGCAGCAAGTAAAGAAAGCTTACGTGTCTTAGAGCCCAATGTATCGCGCAGGGCGAGTCAACGCAGTGCAAAATTGAACTTTTAAACATACTGGAATTTGACAAATGGTAAAACATACTCGTTATAATTCTAACAACTAAGCGTTCTTAATGGGAGTGAAGATTCGACCAAGTTAACCGAATTTACTCAAAAATTAACGGCTACTCGTCAAGCAGCATGATGCTTTTGAAAGAAGCATACTTTCCGTTTTATAAAATATGTATAAAAATATGTAGTTCATAAATGAATAGAGAGACCAATAGAGTCGCCAAAATTTCAAGGCTTCACAAGATCATTAAACGGTTTGACTGACAATTTCGCAAAGAAGACCGATTAGTGAGTGGGTTTTGGCCAAAAAATTGAGAAGTCAGAAAGAGCTTCATCATCTTATTTGTACTACGAAATGCCAATCATAATTTTCCCTTCATGAGTTTGATCATCTGCAGGGTCAGTGAGGGAGTGACGACTGTGAATGGTGCACTAATATGGCACGGCCTCGGGGCTTTATGACTTCCCTCTCGGTTAGAAAGGCAGACTCTGGCTTTGTATTCTAATAGACTCAAAAAAAACTGTTCTCCTCAGTTGTCGCCATCTCTATACTCGCTGCTTCTGCAGTACGGTCGTTGGAGGCGCTCGTGGGCTGGCTACGAGTTCATCTTCCCCGACCTGCATGCGAATAGTCCCCGCATCTCGCAGTGTAACTATGTTTTCTCGAACTACTTTTGAGACAAATGCGAATTGATCTACATTCATTAAACCGCCTGTTAATTATTCAGTGAACGGCTCCTTTAAGTTAGCACATCAATGTCTTAGACAAGAATCGGGAAAAAACAAAGTCGGAAGTTTGAGCCAACAAATGCAAATTCATCACAAAAATTTAATTATTAGTTTTTGATTAGGCATACTAGTTTCCGAAGACTTTTTTGAAAGTAAATGATGTGTTTTTGTGAAGTACATATTAAATTCACGTTTTCCTTCAGCTTGTATAAAAAGAACCCTTTTCCAAGTGTATATTACTATTTTTCTTCATATTGCTCTTCGTATTTATTTTCCATCGGAACCTTTTCCTAGTCGATAAGTGAAAAGAACCTCATCATCTCATTAGTCCTGCGAAATGCCAGCGAGAATTTTCCATTCATGAGCTGGGTCAGCGGCAAGATGAGTGAGGGGGTGAAGACTGTGAAAACCGTCAAATAACCGTCTCTCGGCTATCGCCTCGCCTATCATTTTGGACTGTACTCTCGGTGCGTTCAGCAGACTCTGGCCTTTATATTCTAATCGACTAAACGGGGTAGTCAGTGGAGTATTGGCATTTTGTCTATTTAATAAATAGTAGACAGGGAAATGTTAATGTCACATTAAGTCTAGACTATAAGTCCTACGACACAGCGTTTCCCTCGTTTGCTTTTGAAGATGTATCTTTTTATCTTATCCTTTTGTGTCGCGATCAAAGTAATTAAGTTTAAATTCAGATGAGTATTTCGCAGGATGCTATTCCGACTACTGAAGGAGTCCGCACCTCCCAACCGTAAGTCCTGGCCAATACTTCCAATGGTGACGGCACTGTAACCATTGTCGAGATTTATCACATCAAAACTTGGCATCTATGCCAAAATATCAAGAAAAATAATCGAAGTTGTGTACCTTGTGGAACAGGACAGGTGAACACGGTTTCCTTGAAAAGTTTCATTTTGAGGAACTCGGCAGAAGATCTGGAAGGGGCGCAGTCTAGAGAAGAAGGGCTAGTGGGTATGAAGCTGAATTGTGAACAGATTCAGTCGCGAATAAAGAGATTTGAAGCTGCTTCCTCTCGAAGACGCAGTGAGCAGCGGAAGCAGAAGGCAAGGTTTTTTGCGTTATTATGTCAAGTGACTAAAATTGGGCCATTATTCGTTTTTGTTGAGGGTTTTTCTTTGTATAAACAGAAAGGCTCCCATCACTTTTACATATATCCGAGACATTGAGTAAGATTTCGAGATTTTGAATTACCGTATTTTCTCTATTAGTGCACCTCCTTCTATAAGAACCCCCCCTCTAATAGTGCCCCCCTCTCGCGAGGGTATTGAAAAACAGTAGCCCTCCCTCTAATAGAATCCCCCCCCCCTCCAATAGTGCCCCCCCTATTAGTCTAATACCTCGGCTCGAGATGTACCTCGAATGGATTCAGGAGGCTCTTCCCAATGAATTAATTACAAATTCTTTCAAAATTTACAGTAAAATGGATCTTCCGGTGATGTTTCAATTGAAGAAGAGAATTTTCTTCTCTCTTTTGTCTCTTTTGTTAGGAATAAATTGTTGTTTACAAACTTTCAGCCAATCACATTGAAAAATAGTACCCCTCCCTCTAATAGAACCCCCCCCCCCTCTAATAGTGCCCCCCTCTCGCAAGGGGATTGAAAAATTGTGCCCCCGGGGGCACTAATAGAGAAAATACGGTATACAGCATTAATTACATGATCTTTAACTGTTGCAGCTCGCTGTTATATTCTTGCTCATGCTGTACTGGTTGGCTCTGATTGTTAGTAGGACCTCCTTTAATTCGGGACGACATATCTTTCCTTATCCTATCTTGAAGAGTAACACCAAGCATCGAACGTTCCTTTCGTATTTGCACTCGTTCTAAGTTCTCGCGCTCCTTCTATGTCGTTTAGGACGATATCCTTTTCTTCACTGATGCATCAACCAACAGTCACACTTCTTGAAACGGCTTCGATGAAACAAAGTAAGTTGAGAGAAAAGAGTAAAGAGTAGGGGTAAGATAAGAAAGTAGGAGTACAAGAGCGGGGGCGGGGGAGGTTAGAGAGACCCGGTGAAATTGCATGGAAAACACCGAGTGAACGCGGCGCTAGTGCACTGTTTATCTTAAATTAGTTTCGGCAACGCTTGAAGACAAATGATATCAGTCAGACTTTTCGTTCAGATAAAATGTCTTAATTTGCAGTAGAGTCATTGATTCTTTCATACACTGTCAGTGGGTGCATTCTTAGCATTAATTTTTTTTTATAGTTATGAATGCCTCTTATTTTCTTCGCTCTTCTCCTACGGTCACCTAAGAGAAACCTAACTGCTTAACAACCGGTTTATTTCCAATAAACACAAATGAAGATTTGCCGATGACTTCTGTCCACTTCTTCCCCTATTTTCTCTTCCTTCGACATCAGAGATTCTTCTCAGTCGGTCAGCTTCTCTTCGCGCCATGAAGTGGCTTCCGCTGTTCACCATCTTCGCTTCTGCGATCTTGCAGGGAGCGGCTGAGGCCTGTGGTGTCACATAATATACTTGCATACCTACATGCATATTCTTCTATTCTTGTTGATATTTTGACTTTGTTAAACAATTTTCTACATCACTTTCTATCACCTTAGACTTGTATTTTAAGTTTGTCTGTTCCTCTGACAGCGACTGTCGAGCTTTTCTCGATATCGGGCTCTGCAGAGCTGTTCCTGCTGTGATCCATCTGAGGTCTCTCTGAGCACCTTTCATGGTTGCCAATTTTAGGAAACCTTTCCCATCCATATATTGCATCATGATAACAAAATTCGTCGTGTATTCGCACCTCTTCAAGCGTGCCAACTACGACGACGCCGACTGTCCCATTAACGAGCACCACCTCTAGTGGACTAACAGAACATCCATCTTTCTGACCAAATCAGAAGTGAAATATAATAAAATTCCAATAAGGATCCTAAAAGTGGACAATTTGGCTAACCATTGAACCGTGGTTAAGATGGAGTCGTTGTCGTTGGCTGTACCTGGAGGTAGATTGAGAAATAGAGAGAGAACGAGAGTTAGAGAGAAACCTTGTCGGATTTGAACGGTAAGTTGCAAAAGTTTTCTTGAGGTAGGATTGCTGCACTCAATGCTCTCACTTTCATGTGACTTTCAGTCCTTTGCCTAGTCCCCATTATTTCCTGCGCCCACACAAAGTTGCCATGGATTCTGAAAAACACTCTAGTTAGCGGGGGCAGGTCCATCTGAACTTTCCAACACGGTCCTCACATGCCCTGACAAGGCTTAGTTGCTTGGAAACCACAGCCGGAGATTTTCCTCCAAGAATTGCTTGAATCTTAAATCAGTGCCATCAGTCTCTGAAAAGTGAACTTGTTATTCGAAATTAATGAGGGCTGAGGATCGTTATTGGAGTACAACACTTGCAATTGCTTCAGGCTATTTTAAATAAAGAAGCTACAAATCTACATACATATATAGAAGAGTGTCATGATGCCTACAAAGGAAATAACATATAAACGATAGGATAATAGGAGAGTATTTAATAATTTCAACGAAGAAAGACATCCTCTACCACGATCATATATATATATATATTTATCGACATCAAAATAAATTAATGTGACGACACTTGGAGAAGCAAAATTCAGTAACTATTAAAAGTTCCTGATTGTGATAGAGTAAAGAGTAAGGTAAGAGAGAAAACATAGAAAAGTAGAACTTAGAAGGGGAAGGTAGGGAGAAGAGAAAGGAAAGGAAAGGCAGAGTAGCCACTGCACCCGCCCCACTCAGGGGGAGCCAGGCCCTGACTTCGTCTTGCCACCAAAGACGGAAAAGCGAGAAGCGGATCGCTGTATGCACGGGAGAGGGCGTGCAGAGGAGCGAGCACAGCGACGTACTCTTGGGACGTTGAGAGGGGTAGGAAAAGAATGGCCAGGGAGAGGGGAAAGGGTGTTTGGGATGGCCGAGAGAAAACATTATATACCTGTGATACTTGGAACTGATAGTACTGAGCTAACAGAAAAGCCATGAATACGATTTCTTGCAACCATTAGAGAAAGAGGCAATGAGAGAAAGAGGCAACTTCATGTACCAGCGAGCAGATCGATACGCAAACGAAATACAACTGATCTTTCCTAGTAGTCGGAATGTAAAACGACAATATGCTTGTTCTACCTGTGCATGGCCTAAATTTATAGAAAAGAGAGATAGGAATGGCAACCAGCATCTTCATAATTTTGAATGTCAGAATCAGATCCAAATGCACTCTTCTATGGTAAAGCGAATGAAACGACAACTGCTTTAGTCTATCAGGATAGCTAGGAATCATAGCAGATGTAGAAGAATTACGATGGCAACGATTAAAAAGCAAACGAGTGAAAACCTTCTGGACTCTCTCTATTTCTCTAATCAGCATAACTCGATGAGGAGACCAAATTGGACTTGCAAACTCAACTATTGGAAGGACAAATGCCTTGAAACACTTGGTATAAGCGGAAGGGAAACCAGACTTAAGAATACGAAATAATGCATATACTACTCTAAGAGCTTTCTTTACCGTAAGAGAGATATGATACTTAAAAAATAGATCAGAGTCAATGTAGACACCTAAATCACGAACTGGATCAATAGCAACAGGAAATGTGAAAAAGATAGAAGGCACAAGAGTTTGAATGAGGTAGGTCAATTTTGGATTTCAAAATTCGTCGTGTATTCGCACCTCTTCAAGCGCGCCAACTACGACGACGCCGACTGTCCCATTAACGAGCACCACCTCTAGTGGACTAACAGAACATCCATCTTTCTGACCAAATCAGAAGTGAAATATAATAAAATTCCAATAAGGATCCTAAAAGTGGACAATTTGGCTAACCATTGAACCGTGGTTAAGATGGAGTCGTTGTCGTTGGCTGTACCTGGAGGTAGATTGAGCAATAGAGAGAGAACGAGAGATAGAGAGAAACCTTGTCGGATTTGAACGGTAAGTTGCAAAAGTTTTCTTGAGGTAGGATTGCTGCACTCAATGCTCTCACTTTCATGTGACTTTCAGTCCATTGCCTAGTCCCCATTATTTCCTGCGCCCACACAAAGTTGCCATGGATTCTGAAAAACACTCTAGTTAGCGGGGGCAGGTCCATCTGAACTTTCCAACACGGTCCTCACATGCCCTGACAAGGCTTAGTTGCTTGGAAACCACAGCCGGAGATTTTCCTCCAAGAATTGCTTGAATCTTAAATCAGTGCCATCAGTGTCTGAAAAGTGAACTTGTTATTCGAAATTAATGAGGGCTGAGGATCGTTATTGGAGTACAACACTTGCAATTGCTTCAGGCTATTTTGAAATAAAGAAGCTACAAATCTACATACATATATAGAAGAGTGTCATGATGCCTACAAAGGAAATAACATATAAACGATAGGAAAATAGGAGAGTATTTAATAATTTCAACGAAGAAAGACATCCTCTACCACGATCAGTGTTTCGTCTTTCTCAAAATTTGCACGGATCTGTGCAAAGTTATTATGAATCCTTCCCTACACTCTAGTTATGAATTAGTGCCATGGCCCTTTCTCTCATTTCCGAAAGGGCACTTTCTGCTTCTTCACAACACTCTAGTTAACCGACAATACATCCGACTTTCCTAATGTTTTTTCAGCAACATGAATAGTTGCTATGATGGTGGGCAGCCCCCGGGATGGTTGATTTTCTTGAACGAAAGCCACGACGTCAACTGCCCACACAGTTTTGAAAAACACGCGCGATACTTAAGCTCGCGAAGTTAATACAATCCTACATTAGCTGTCCTTGCATTAAAGGAGTCGTCCAGGAATATATTTTCTCTAGCTTGGAACCCGAGAGAGCGTTGCAAAATCGGAGAGTACTAATATATACAGTAGCTAATTCTGTAGCCCTGAGACTAAGCATGACTAATTCTGATATAAGAACATGAAAATTGTTCAAACTTTCTAGATCCATGCTTTGAAAAAGAAACGTTAATTATTCGCCGGAGACGTCCTTTAACGGAACTTTGTTGCCGCGAATATAGTATGAGACCCCGAAACAAGTCACGATGAGATGCTTAATTAATTTTTCTTATAAGGATTCCCTTTTTGTATGACCAGATAAAATGCCTAATTTAGAGATCTACCCATCTTCCTCATCGAGATGACAGTGCCAACGGTGTTGAGCATTCTCTTCGACTTCGCGTGCTGGTCCTCCGTCGCGTGCATTCGCTTCATCTGCTACAGTGGAAACAGAGCAGAACGCATCTTCTGGACTGTCGCTTCCATTCTGCTGTCAGTTCGTAGAATATCGAAATTTGCGATCATTTCCTCTACCCAATCTTCCCAAGTATATCAAAATGAAAGCAATATTCAACTTGAGCGTTACTGCTTTTCTCATAAGCATCGTCCTGTCGGTCATCCGCTACCTCGACTATCCTTCTCACATGACAACTACCGTCCAGTTCGACAAGCAGGTCAAATGAGGAGGACTTGAATTGGTCAGAAAATATTCGAAACTCTTCTCATCAAACAGGAATTCCCGACTATTACTTTCTGCAATGCAAACCCGTTCAAACTGTCGGTCATTAACAAGAATCCGTCGTTCCGTGCCATCTCAGAACTCCTTCAGTCGTACGATGCAATTTCAATGCGTCAAGAAACCAATGACTCCTACGGACTCGTAAGTTGTTCATCAATGAAAAAAAAGCGCAAATTGATATCACTGAATTTCAAGGCTTCGCTTCGTCCTATTGAGAGGCGACTCGTGACGAAAGACATGGTGATGCTTTTGGCAGCAAACATGACAGAGGAGGAGAAGGTAAGCAAAGTTGAAGTCTGATAAAGATCTAACATTTCTTAGTCACTCCTTCATTCAATACGGTATTTCGGTTGTAATTAATATAGCGAATTGAGAAATTGAAACATATTTTTCAGCTGCCGGCACTTTACGGCTTTGATGACTTGGTATCCGAGTGCACACTTGGTGGCAAACTCTGCTCAATGTCTGTGCCACTATTATAGATCACTTATCCGAATTTCACAAAACTTCCCAAAGCTACTTAAATCAACTGTAACACATCGTTTTTCAGGGGTTGGTTCTCAATCCACATGGACTCCGAGTTCGGCGCGTGCCTGCAGTTCCAGCCAAACATTTCGATCGTCCGCCCGGGCATCAAATATGGACTCCGGATGCTTCTCACTATTAAGGTTCACACATTCAAGGACATCAACAAACTGATTAATCTCAATAAAGGTTTTCCATCTTCAGCAAGAAGATCATCTCACTCTGGAGAACGATTTCATGCCCACGTCGGAAGACGCTTGCGTCCATTTCACAATCCATAACAAGAGGTACGTCAGATTCCGGTTTAGTAAACCATTGATAGCGAAGATCAATAGTATTTGAAGCGGAAATTGAGATTCGCATCAATAACAAAAATAAAGAATGGGCATTATTAAGATATCCGCCCTCGTCTGTGCCGAATTTCCCTGTTGCCGTAGGAAAGCAAACGTCGCTTGCAATCGAAAAGGCGAGCGTTTCAATTTGAAATATGAAGATCATGGCCTAATCCTGACCATATCATAGGAAGTGAAGATCCGCGCGGGCAGCCCGTACACAAGCTGCGTCGAAGAGCCAGACTCCGAATCGAACTATTATTCGGTTTGAAAGACATAACCCATGTATATGAAAAAAAATGTTACTCCGCAGTCAATGTACTCTCAGGGAATGAATTACACGCAACGTGGTTGCATGAACGCCTGCCGACAGAGACAAACGATCAAACGGTATATTTACCGGACAGAACTGATTAAAATATCTATATTTAAAAATAGAACATGAATTTTCAAAACTATTAGATGTGGCTGTGCCGACCCGCGCATTCCTCTCGGGAACAATACTGCGATGCTCTGTCGGACAACGGAAGACCGTCAGCAACCTTCGATCTTTTTTTTTCATTTTCGTCAACTTAGATCATGAGTTTAATGAGTTGTAAGAGAGGCATCTGTCTTTAGTAAAATGTATTCGCATCCTTCTCCGACTACGGATTTCCCCAACGAACGATGCCGAGAGGAAAGAGCTGGCTTGTTCTTGCCCGCGGGCATGCAATGAGGAATCCTATCTGCCCACTCCCACCACAGCCGAGTGTGTAATACTAGTTAACCAAATATTTTACTGGTCATATAAGTTAAGCTTTCCGCTCAATATCAGATATCCTTCGGCCAAGTTCACAGTCAGCACGGGAACGCAGGAGCAGCACGAAAAACTAATCGTAAGCTTTCATTGAGAAATATTTGGCTTCAGGGAATGTATATTCTAGTTCTTCCTTGTCAAAAGCTCAATATTCATGGTCGTTAAGGAGAAGCAAAAGCCATTCTGGACTTCGTCACCGACCTCAGCAACCTCTACTGGATCAAGTACAACTTCAGTGACTCAGACTACAACACCTACAACAACATACACGACTTCGACATCACCCACTACAACTACTACGGTAACGGCAATAAATTATTACATGTTATCAGTTTGTATTTTACTATTTCGTAGAAATAGAAAAAATTTGACACTTCTCCTATTCAGTCAGATATCTCCACTTCAACGACCACTGTTCCGACCACTTCGATTACCACGACCACGGCAACAACAACTACGGTAAAATTATCCACTAAAGCAGAACATACAGATTTTCTATTTTCCATTGAGAATATGCTAAATTCTCCTCCTTATTTTTTTTTTTTACAAAAGTCAGGAAGTTCTTCTGCAGGCATCGCAAGTGTGCGGGAATGTCTTCTGTAAAAAAGAAGGCAAGCTCAAGTTTGTAGATGGTGCGACTGACCTATGTGATCTCAATGGCTTTTTCTACTGTTCAGTTGGTTAGTTCCAATGAATATGCCATGTTCGATGATTCTTACATATATAATATATATATGTTAGATATATATATATATTTATTTATATTTATATTTATATATATAAACCAACGTGAAATGGCTCAATGCATTAGCTAAATATTCTTTCCTGGATGCATGTTACCGTATTGAGGACTTTTTAACGGCCACAACTTGGGCTTTAAACGCTAGGAAGTTATTTTAGTGTCAAATGCAAAAAAATTTTTCATTTACTCTTTTAAGTCATTGAAATTGAAGGTAACGTACCAAATTACACTGTCTACATCGGTTCGGTAAGTACGCATGAATTTGATAAGATGTTAATTTCATTGTAGATTACAATATGGCTTTATTAATAATTCCTTAATGTTAGAAACTGATATACATTTTAGACAAATGAGTGTACGAACCAGCAGTGCATCAACCATCTTAAATGTAACTATAACGGATATTTCTGTGTTCATGACCACGAGTTTAAATTCCGCGATACAGCTCCGACAAAAGAACTGAACGCTTCGTCGTTTGATGGTTATCAAGCTATGTAGCTATTTTCATTAATAAATAATGTTCGGAAAGAAGGCGTACCATGAAGGCGTATTAATTCTCATGCTCCATTTAGTTGAGATCCCTTTAAAAATGACCAAAACGGAATATTACGTACATTCATTAAAATATACATGTATGTACATACAGTACCGCCAAAAAGTCTATCAACTTTTGGTTTTTCGGGCATATTTTCCTTCATAGTGCACGAAAGTAAACAAAATTTTCAGGGTTGCTTCCTTATGCTGTCAGATCGTTAGTAACAAAATATTGGTTTCATTGATCCACAATAAAGCCCGAAAAAAATCAATAACTCAAATCATCCGAGTTGCACATTTAGGAGTGCTGGATTAAATATGTTATTGCTTCGATATTCGGGTAGCTTTTATTGGAGAAATGGTTTAGATGGATTCTAAGACATATCTATGATAAGTTTTTGGTCTAATCGATATTTAATCACATGCTTTAACATGCTGCCTGCCTTCAGCTCGTGATCCATGCACTCGGCCTGAGATGCTGAAGGTTTAGGAGAATAAAATTAATCATGTACGGCCATGCTTATAGTAATAATGAGGTACATTTATTCAGAGGTGATAAGCGAACAAATTCAGATGGTTGTTTGGCCTGTGAAAATTAGATTCTAACTATTTATGCACACTTTGACTACCACTGTCAACTTTCGACTGCAGCCAAGACGTACTTCAAGTGCTACTGTGTAGGGGTCCGTGTTTCGAAAAGGGTTTCACTTGCTTATAATGATTCTTAATAGACTTTTCTGTATTCTGCAGCCTTATTTCATCCATGGCTTCATTAGACCATAAGGGACAGACGATCATTTGAATGTACCCTGGCATTGAGTAGTGCAGTGTAGTGATAGCTGTCTGTTATAGATCAATTACAATATTAAAATGGCTAAATGGAATTTAGACTATTGTAGAACACTCTTTTTTATAGATTAAAGTGATATTTGACTCTATCTAAAACTTCTCGGGATTATTTTCCTACCTTATACGGTACCGCACCATTCTACGCCAGGGTAGATTCAAATTATCTACCCCTCCCTATGTAGGACTCATGAAGCCAGGCATGAAATAAAGCTGCCAGAGATAGAAAAGCCTATGAACTATCATTATAGGTAGGTAAAAGCGTTTTACAAACAAGGACACCTGCACAGCATCACTTTTAGCACTTCAGCGTTGTGGACCGAAGTTGACCGCGGTGATGTACAAATAGTTAGAATCTAATTTTCACAGGCCAAACAGCCATCTGAATTTGTTCGCTTATCACCTCTGAATATATGTACCTCATTATTACTGTAAGCATGGCAGTACATGATTAATTTTATTCTCCTGAACCTTCAGAATCTCAGGCCGAGTGCATGGATCACGAGCTGAAATCAGGCAGCATGTAAAAGCATGTGATTATATATCGATTTGACCAAAAACTTATCATAGATATGTCTTAGAATCCATCTAAACCATTTCTCCAATAAAAGCTACCCGAATATCGAAGCAATAACCCAATTAATCCAGCACGCCTAAATGTGCAACTCACGTGACTTGAGTTATTGATTTTTTTCGGGCACTATTGTATATCAATCAGACCAATATTTTGTTACTAAAGATCTGACACCATAAAGAAGCAACCCTGAAAATTTCATTCACTTTCGTACACTATGAAGGAAAATATGCAGAAATACCAAAAGTTGATAGACTTTTTGGCGGTACTCATATTCATGTCAAAAAACACTAAATTGTTGTATTTTGCTTCTTGAAACGTATGTATGAAGGTGAGCGCAAAAAATGTCTTCAGAATTAGGTGATATCTCTCTCCAAAGACAACACAATTTTCACTTTTTATAATTCCACGGAAGTACTCTTCGTAAAATATTATGAAAGCGGGCAAATGTGCTCATTTTCTTAACGTTCTATCTAGCGCGAGTAGAGAACGTGGGAGTATTATAATAACCTTCTGGTTTTTGAATGGATATGTACATATGCACAAACATATGAACATATGTATATGTACATATGTATGTACAAACAGATAGATATGTATTTATTTGACGGTATGAACGTTTATGCTTATTCTAGTTCGTCGCAAGAGAGCAGCAGGATTTGCTGAAGAACTCCTCAAGACGACCGGCACCGCTGGCGTTGGGCTTTTTTGCTTTAAAAATAGTCTTCAAAGTTTTTTTCAATGTTCTGCATTACAAGATATGTAGATGCGAAAGCACTTTAACATAAATATTTCAGCTGGGCAGTTGTGAGCCCTGGAACATCAACTTTCGATCCGTTCAAGAATGCATTTCATGGTAAGCAGAGATAGCTTGGTACATACTGCATGTATGTATGTACATATGTATGTATCTTGGGGCATAATATACATGCACATATATGTATGTATGATGGTGCAAACTAAAAAAACAGTAGTTTTTGCGTTTTCGACCCGCACATTTGCGTACAAATGTACGCGTTCTTTTTGACAAATTTGGCATATTCGTGTCGAGTATTCCAAAAAAAGTGTGCACAACTGGTCGAAAACGCAAAAATGACCGTTTTCTTAGTTTGCACCGTCATATATGTATGTATGTATGTATGTACATAAGCATACATGTATGCGCCGCTTCACCGCCTTCGAAATGCGTTTCATAAATAATCTCGTTTCATAAATATATTTAAATTATAAATTGATATTGATAATTACAATTCAGGTACAAACGAAATGCTCTCGTAGTCAACATCTTCTTCGGCTCATTGGCGACCAAAGTCTACTCGGAGCTGCCGTCGTATACAGTGGGAAACACTGACTTTTTTAACGAGAGCACTTTTAAGAGTGTTTCCATTCTTCTGAATTCGGAGCACAACAAGGAGTCCCTTAAGCTTTCGGACGCTTTCTCTGAACTCGGCGGCCAGGCTGGAATCTGGCTCGGTTTCTCGGCCATCACTGTCGTAGAGATCGGCTCGTTCCTGCTCGTATTCGGGCTGTACATCTGTCACCGTATCAGAAGTCTTTTCAGGATGACTCAAACGGTGCCTGCACATGAAGCGATGGTAAGCGGAGAGGAGAAGTCAAAAAGAACGGCTTATTTTAGATGTTTCAATAAAACGTATAAAGTATTCAGTCTTCCATTGACTAATTACCAGGCTGCGAATGAGAATGAAGAGCGAGCCGCACCCCCAGTTCGACGCTTCAGTATCATCGACTAAGCGATGAGACTTATTGAATCTTCTCATCCCACTCGAGCAAGTTGTCCCTTCCTTCTTCTTCTCCCTCAATGTGTCTATCCAGTTTAACCACTGTATCTTTAATTCTATATAATATTTTGCGCATTTACACCGATCTAATCATTCTTAATCAAGTTGCTACACTTTGTATACAAGCAACTTGATCATAGCACATGAAGGATGAAGATGATAGTCTGATGTTGTCTCAAGGATGTATTATTGTGAACTAGTTGGTTTCGTTGGTTAGAAAAATAATGTGTGATGTGAAATCTTACATTAGCTAGCTCATGACTTCTTAAGCTGCAACATATTTTCTAGTAGTCTTTATGAGGAAATATGTATGTATAAATAATTTCACTAGAAAAGAGCTTTCTTCTACTCAATTGTAGCTTCGCACACCTCCTGCAGAAGAACAGTGAATTATCGCACTCGTCCCTCAGCGGGCATATTGGGTGATGAAAAGGTCGAGAAGTCTAAAAGGCGCGCCGTTTTCTACCGAACCTCGTCATCTTAAAATTACTGCGAAATGCGAACGAGAACTTTCCCTTTCTGACCATGAGCTGCGTCAGCGGAGGGGCGAGTGAGGGAGTGAAAACCGTTCCTAAAATAGGGCCTCTGGTCATTATGCCCCCCATAAATCCTTTATTTTATTAGGTGCTAATAACCTTCATTTGACAACATTAGTCGAGCAGGCCTCACACATCATTTTGAACTGCACTCTCGGTGAGTTCGCCAGACTCTATATTCAAAAAACTAAAAGGGGAGTCAGTATGACCTAGTGTTTCCATAGTTCGTTATTTCTTCCGTGTTTTGAAGAAAAGTTATCGGCTTATCGCTATCGTTGTTTCCGCTTTTGTTGTTGCGCCCAAAATTATTAAGTTTAATTTAAGATGAGTATTCCGCAGGACGCAATTCCGACCACTGAAGGGGTCCGCATCCCCAAACCGTAAGTCGTGGCCTGTAATCCAAAGCACTACCCTTCAAACCGCACGGATAATGGCATACATCAATTTTTGGCATCTTTGTGAAATAATCGAAGTTATGTACTTTGTGGAACAGGAGAACACGGTTTTCTTGAAAAGCACTTCATTTTGAGGAACTCAGCAGAGAATCTGGAAGGGGCGCAGTCGAGTGAAGAAGGGCTAGTGGGTATGAAATGGAAATATGAACAAATTCAATTGCGAATAGAGCAAGTTGAAGCTGCTTCGGCTTATAGACGCAGAGAGAAGAGAATCAAGAAGGCAGGTTTTCTCATCGAAAACTAAGCAAAAACAGTGAATATGATTTCAAAATTTTGAATTATACCTTGTTAATTATATTATGTTTACCTGCTGCAGCTCACTTTTCAATTCCTAAACGTTGTGATCTGTATGGCTATGACTGGATATGGAGCTTTCGATGTTATCAGCAGAGGACCAACCCCGCTTGCACTCGGTGCCATCGTCATCTGGCTTATTTTAAATATTCTCTGCATATTTGATTTTACGCGTTCCGCCAAAAGTGGTACAGATCGAAATGACTTTCTCGCCTAAATTTGCTTTGTGTTTCAGTCGTCTCCCGACTAGATAACTAATTTTCTTACTAACCATAAGTTAAATTACTGCAAGTATCTAATTCTTGCTGTTACTTTCGCTGTGAATCCTGGTTAATTTTACTTGCTGATTAGACCCAACCTCGTCTTACATATATAATCATAATAAATGCGTTCGACTGAAGTGACTTGTCGCATTCGTCGCAACTCGATAAGAGGTCTTTCATGTATTCGTGCATAACAATCGAACACGGTGTGCCAGCGTAATGCAAAAGCGAAAGTTCAAACATGCTGAGGTGCCAATTTATCAGAGTACCGCAGAGAGGAATAAAGTGAATTTCCAATTGGGCTTCAATTTAATAATTTTTGCTTGTGGTTAAGCAATTTTCCAGAACAGTGAGAAACAGCTCCCATCCTTTAGGTCTAGAGGAGTGAAGGAAGGTTCGATTAAGTTTTCAGAATTTGCAAAGTTGTTCAGAAATGCCTAGAGAGACCTATACAGTTGCCAAAATTTCAACACTTCACAAGACCATTAAACGATTCGAGAGACAATTACGTGCAGAAGACAGTTCATTGGGTGGTGGCAAAATGTCGAGAAGTCAGAAAGAGCCTCATCATCTTATTAGTACTTCGAAATGCCAATGAGAATTTCCCTTCATCAGCTGGGTCAGCGGCAGGGTAAGTGAGGGAGTGAACACTGTGAAAACCGTGCACTAAATATTGCCTCAGGGAATATGCCACGGCATAATTTTTTTTTTCGAATTATTAGGTATAAATAACCTTCATTTGACTACATGAGCCGACCTCGCATATCATTTTGGACTGCAATCTCGATGACATCGGCAGACTCTGGCTTTTATATTCTATTAGATTCCAAGGGGAGTCACCACGACCCAGTGTTTCTCTCTTTCGTTATTTTTCGCACTCGTTGTTTTCGCATTTTTTTTTTCAAAACAATGTTTCATTTCAGATGAGTGCGCCGCAGGACGCTATTCCGACTACTAAAACTGTCCGTTTCTCCCAACCGCAAGTTGTCGCCTATAATTCCCAAGGCGACGGCACTGTAACCATTGCTGAGAGGTTTGTGACATCATTATTTGACATCTACACCAAGATTACAAGAAAGTGACGTATGAAATAGTCTAAGATATGTACTTTGTGCAACAGGAGAACACGTTTCCTTCTAAAGCACTTCATTTTGAGGAACTCGGCGGAAATTCCGGAAGAAGCGCAGTCTAATCGAGAATTGCTAGTTCGTATACGGCGGAATCTTGATCAGATTCAATCGCGAATAGAGCGACTTCAAGCTGCTTACTCTCGTCGACGCAGAGAGCAGCAGATCAAGAAGGATACATGAAGCTTACTTGTTGCAGCTCATCGGTGAATTCCTGATCATGGTATGCCTTACAGGTCTCAGTGTAAGTGGAATTCTAGACTTTATCAAAGGTAGACCACGCCCTTTTGATTTCTTTGTCATTCTCTCCATTCTTTCTTTTACTAATTCTGTCGTAAAGTGGTTCAGATCGAATTGACTTTCTCGATTAAATACGCTTTGTGCTATAGTCGACTTTCGACTAGATAGCTTTGTTGACTTTTCTAACAACGACGCTATGTTATCTTACCATGTAAAACTTATACAAATGATTTTACTAGGTTAAACTATACCAAAAGATTCTGGCTGTTGTTTGCGATACGAACTCTAACTACAGCCCGGTGTTGCCTTACTCACTAGTTCGGATATTATCACTCGTCTACCCGCAGCCATTGCAATTTTCTTAACTTAGAATTATAATTTTAATTTTAACAATGTTAAAATTTTACTAATTTTACTCACTTGTGTATGTTTACAATTACTAAGGACGAATGATTATACTAATAAACGCATTCGACTAAAGTGAATGGTCATGTTCTTCGCGGCTAGCAAGGAATTCTAAAGTGCTAAAAGTATCGAACACGATGAGACAGCGCATCACAAAAGTGAATTTAGCCAATTTAACATACAACGAAATAAACGAATTTTTCAAAAATTCACAGTGATATATGCCTAATTTATTGATAAATGGAATGATAGCATGAAGAAAAACGATATGAGAGTGTGCGGGGGGTAAAACAGGCTTCTTATAGTTCTAACAACTAAGCGTTCTTTACAAGGGTGAAGAGTCGACCAAGTTACCTGAATCTTCTCTTAAGAGTAAGGGTTACTCGTCTAGCAGCATGTACATGATGCATAATAAGCGCTTTCTTAGATATAAATATATATGTACATAGTATGTACATACATATATGTAAATATGCGTTGTGACATAGTATATATACCCATGTATATAAATTTTTCTTCACATATTAATTACTCATGCTTGCTATTTTACCACGTGCTGATCTTATTCATGCCGTAAATATTGTTAGCGAGACCAGTACAGTCGCCAAAATGACAAGACATAACAAGGCAAGCGGTTCGCGTGACAATTGCGTGCAGAAGAGTAATGAGTGGTGGTAAATGTCGAGAAGCGATAAAGGGTATCATTATATTATTAGCGCAACGAATTATTCACGAAGAATTTCCCTTCATGAGCTGGGTCAGCGGTCGGGTGAGTGAGGGAGTGAAGATTGTGAAAACCATGTCTTGATATGGCGCACATTATTGCCTGCTATATGCGCCGGCACAAATCGTTTTCTTTATTATGTGTTAATAACCTGCATTCAACAACATGAGTCAAACAGTCTCGTCTTTCATTTTGCACTACACTCTCGGTAAGATCGGCAGGCTCTAGCTTTTATATTCCATATTTTCCAGTACTCTACATCAATTGTTTACACATCTTTTCAAATGTCTGCTGCCTTGTTCTCCTTGTTGAGTTCCGCATCCCTCATGGCCGGCACCCCCATCTAAACCTCTCTCCCTCTCTAACTCCCTATAGCGCTCCACCACCTTTAGAACTAAGGATATTGTTGATGAGCGAGACAGTACTCTCCCTTTCTTTGTTGTCTTGAAGTATTTTTTCTCTCTCTCTCTATCCTTCTTTTTCTCTCCCCTTTCTCCCTAACTTTCTTCCTCTCTCTCTCTCCCTCTCTCCCTCTCTCTCTCTCTCTCTCTCTCTCTCTCTCTCTCTCTCTCGTCCTCTTGCAGAGATGAAGCTTCGTCACTGCCTGATCCTATTGGCAGCCGTCGCTGCTTCTGCCACAGCATCGCAGGAGGAGTTCCCAATGTTCAGCGCCGCCGCCTGCTATGTCGGCAACGAGTTCTCCCTCCCCGACCTGCCTGCCAATAGTTCTCGCGTCTCGCAGTTCATCGATGCGAACGTATTCGAAAGCAATTCCCATCTACTGCGAGTTGAATGCATTTTCGTGCTATACGGTGGGCATTTTTTCTTTAATTAATTACAATAGACTTGTGGATATTATCACACTTCTTCAATAGGCAACCATTGAAATGTGTATAGGAACGGAGACAACGTATTCAGATGTGAACATGCGTTTCAGTTGAAATTCACGAAGCTGATTCCGCAAATGCTCATCAACAACAACTTTATTCATAAGGGCTGCATTCAGAACTGTGACGAGTTCGCCAAGCGCGAATATAAGGTCTTTGCACACATTAATCTCCCCTCTCTTCTCCCTCACTCTTTTCCTGCTCTCACGATATCAGTTATTCTTTCCTCTCCTCTTTGTTTTTGCTATTTGCTTGGTTAGATTTATAGGTACAACATTCCTGTATCTAGATCGGTATTGGCAAGATCAACCTCGGAGGTAAAGTAACTCGAGTCAACTTTACCGAGGCCTACTGTTGCATGGGCCACCTCTGCAATAGCGAAGGCACTCTGAACGGCTCAAACAAGGACCACGCTGCTGGCATGGCGGTCCTTCTCATCGCACTCCTCTCCCTCCTTCTCATCTCGCCCTCAATGAGACCCACCTCTTTCTCTCTCTCTCTCTCTCTCGCTCTCTCTCTCTCTCTTTCTTTGTCACTCATTCTCTATCTCTCTCCCTTGCAAATAGAATATCTCCTTCGCACTCCTCTCACACTCACAATCAGTGCCGTAGATATAAAGCAAGAGATGCCGATCAATCAATTTGGAGAGAATATCGGAATTAAAAGTAATGAACTTTTCATGCGCTCAAAAGATGTGGGAACACCTTTTGAACACTTTCTCATCGTCTTGCTGTTTATTTTAATTATTCTCTCCGTATTTCCTTTTAAGCTTTCTGTCGTAACTTGGTGGAGATCAAAATGAGTTTACCGCCGAACCTTCTTGCAACTACCTTTGACATGAACTCTGACAAAAGTAGTTTTCTAGCACAACTATATAATTATTTGCCGGATACTTCCCTTAAATGATATATTTGATAGTAGGCATCGGAAGAATGGCGACATCATCAACCGTAGCCATATCTGTAGATCGTTGTTGTTGCAGACGCAGGCACTATAAGTTTAAGTGCTCACCAAGTGAAACTAATGATGGCTCATTCTGTCTTCGCAGTCATTGGTTGTCAAATTCGTCAAGATGGTTCGTTAAATGATCGTTCGTCAAGACATGGAACTTTCATCACGTACATATAACTTCGTCATATCACTGTGCAATAAGCTTTTCTTCTGTATTTTTGGCACAAGTGCAACTAACAACTCTCATTGTATGCAAAGGAAAATTCTATTAGATATGTAAATGAATACTGAGGATGTGAGAGAGACATAGATGAAGAGGCTCGGGAAAGTGGAAGAGAATTGCGAAGGAGATGAGGAAAAGGAAGAGTAAGAGAGAGAAAGTGTGAGATATATGTATCTCCTTTCTTTTCCTCGCCCAACCTGTTGTCTTCGCCTCGTTGTCGAATATAGCTTACTCATACCAAATAAAGAAAGCGATTATGACGGGGTATCTGGCAATATTGTGCGCCCTGTTTATGCATCGGTTTCACAGTCTTCACTCCCTCACCCACAGTGCCTTTGAGCCAGCTTATGTAAATAAAATTCTTTTAATTGCATTTTTTTATGATGTATTTTATTAATTTTTTTTTTATGTAATAGTACAATTTTTTTCAAAATATATCAAAAATTAATTCTGAAATAATTCGAAATATTTACGTTTACATTACATAACAGTAAGGAAATGATGGTTTATAGAAAATCCTCAAAAAAATTATATAAAAAAATGAAATAAACATGAAATCGCAAAGTTGCGCAAGGATGTTCTTGCAGCTTAACATTAGATGTAATAATAATAAATTCTAACTAAATTTATTCACTTATTTTGTTCCTCTACCCTCCTCCGCCAGTCTACATCTCATCAGAAGAAGAAGAGATGGATCCAGCTCTCTTATACCCTCCTCCACCTAGACACAACTCATCGAGAATGGCACGACGACTACCGTACCCGCAGCAAGAAGCAGCGAGCGGTGCTGTGCACCAACGGACGGAGAGGAGGGAAGAGAGAAGACTTCCGCCGACTTCTCCACTCAGAGCGACGAGGAGACCACAAGAAGGCCTCGCCTCGTCGGCCCACCATACCTCGGAAGATTCCGAAGAAGAAGAACCGGCAGTGGAGACAAGAATGGGAGGAGCGGAGAAGACTCCGGCGGCAACGGAGCAAGAGACCCGGCAGACAAGACGCAGATCGCCAGCCGGATGCTGCGCAGACTGCAGCACAAGACGAACACCAGACACCACCACGGAGGACGCAACCGATGCCGTGTAGAGAAGCACGATGGCAAGTGCAACCACCGGCCAGAACAGCGGCAGAGCAGCCGCCACCGAGGACTCCCCGTAGTCAAGCAGGCCCGCGTGGAGCACCGACAGAGCGTCTGCAGCAGCCACCGGCCAGAGAAGCAGCGGCAGAGCAGCTGCAATCGAGGACTCCCCGCAGTCAAGAAGACCCTGATGGACCCGCACTGGACAAGGATCACGGATGCAAGAACGGAGAAGACCGCATCCCTGCAGCTGCCCCGACAGCGACCAGGCAGGATGCGAAGAAGAGCTGTCCCCCCGAGGAAGCACCCAAGCCCGGTCACACCCAACACCGGCACCCCTTCCAGAAGACGCCGCAGAAGCAGTCTCGGCACACGGAAGACCCCCAGTCGTCGATCAAGAAGGCCGACGACAACACCAACTCCCAGCATCCTACACATCCACTTCAGCAGAAGCAGCAACTTCCATCTCCATCTCCATCTCCATCTCGGCACCCGGACAACCAGTAGTCATCGCGAAGAATGAGCGACGACTCGTCCCACTACCAGCCACCCTCACAACAACTCCAGCAGAAGCCGAAGAAGACATCCCGGCCCACAGAACAACAGCAGTCCAGAGTCAACCGGAAGGACAAGGATCCCAGTGTCCCTCCTCGCTCCTGTCCGCAGAACGACGATGGCTGCACTCTCAACCGGACTTCCCCGCATTCCTTCCCGCGGCCGCAGATCCAGTCTCGGCCCGCGCAGAAGCAGCAACCTGCGACGACGAGAGACCACGGAGGAGAAGACTCTTCGCGTGCATCCATCTCGCTCGTCCCCTCACTCATCTCACCATCAGAAGGCAGCAAGAACAGCAGCACCAAGGCCAGCGACCGGAACAAGAACTGCGTCCGCGGACGGCCGCCGCGATCGACACAGCACCAGAAGCACAAGCACAACTGGCAATCTTCCAAGATCCCTCTCATCGATGTCCCTTCCTCCTCCTCCGACGACTTTGGCAAGTCGTCCATGAAGGGCCGTGGCAAGAAGAAGTCGCTCACCGGGAAGGTGAAGCACCCCGGCGCCTCGGACAAGACCCACTCTTCTCGGGCCGCCGCAGCGTCACAAGGCCACGCCTGTGATGACTTCTCTCTCTCCACTCTCCATCTACAGTACCCACAACCACGACTACTCCGCTGACACGACTCCAATCAAGTTCTCCCGAGTCAAGCTCTACCGTAACCTTCCGAGTCGAGCTCAAGTTCTTCCGAGCCGCTCAAGTTCTTCCGAGACGAGCCGCTCAAGTTCTACCGAGTCTACCGTACCAAGAGCAACCAGCAAGGACAACAAGGAAGTCAGCCCCTTCCCCCCTCTCATGTTGTTCCTTCCCCTCTCTTTCTCTGGCGGCAGTGTTTGCATGTTTAGTCCACATTTATTATATTTGTATTTCCCGCTCCCCCTTTTGTATAAGCGGTGTAAGACCAATCCGCGCGTTGCGGTTAGCGGTTGACCTCTCCCTCGCCTACGTGTCACGCTAGGCCTATCCCGTCCCTGCCACCTCATTGTTAGCGTCCTTCCTTCTCCGGGCCGGCAGGGCCTCTCTACTCTCCTCTTCACTTCTTTTACTTGCTGTTATGTCATGTCATGCTTATAAGAGTTGGTGTAACTCTTACTCATGTTATAACTTGTATTGATATGGCCCTTTGGCCATCCTTTATGCGGTGCTGGCTTCTTAGCCAGTTTTGTGCATACTTGATGTGTTATATGTATTTCGTCATATTTCGTCATATATGCCTTTTCCTCATGCTTTTCTCTCTCTCACTCTCTTTCCTTTCTCTTTCTCTCTCTTTCCCTTTCTCTCTCTTTCTCCTCGGCGTCGTTGTCATGCGTGCGTGTAAGCCCATCCCACACCTCTCACGGCTTTCAACCGCGCTTTAAGGGTTTGGCGTCCAGGCTTGGCGCCTCCGTGGTGGTTCGTCTCCACCTCCTCCTTCCCTCTTCCTTCTTCCCACTTCCTACTCTACTTTCTCTCCTCAAGAACTCCGCGTCCAACTCCAGTTTTATTATTTCGTCACTATAAGGTTGTAATCTTTCTTTACCTTTCTCTCACCTCTCTCTACACATACATCTTTCTCTCTACTCTCTCTCTCTCTCTCACTCTATCAATCGATACCACATCCACCTAGCAAGGCCTGACTTGCTATTCCACCTCGTTATTCTACCGGTCAATAAGATTTGTGTATTAATTCTTGTAATAAATATCTTTTATTACTCGAGTTAGTCCTCTTTACAAATCCTTATAAAGGGGACAGAGTCATTCGGAGGTCGTGCGTGCCCCTATCATTCAGGCTCACGATGTGGGGCCATCTCCGAAACATATTTAATCTTACATCATATAGATGTGACAGACAACATTGAGATTTATAATACCGCGTATAATATGCAGGAGCAGACTAGGGAAAGAATAGGAAGGGGAAGGAGTGAAGGGCAAGCTGAAGCCTCCACACCGACGGGTGATGTGTGTAGTGAGCGATTTCCCGAGGGTGGGCCAGACTCTTCAGCACGAGAACAAAGTGTTGCCGCCACACAATGGAAACCGTTGTGGGAAGCTATGTATGACTCATTTCTTGTTGCATAGCTTTAATCAGTCATTCAGTATTGATAGATTCACGCTATTGTTCTAATTAGAATAATTGTATACGTGAGTCTCTACCCATTTCATAATGCTATTCTAATTCCGCAAAACCGGTGAGAGCTCACTTCACTGTTCCTTGCTCTTCCTCTGAAGCGGCGGTCTCCTCTGTAGCTCTCGCTCATCTAATAATGAAACCACTGCATTTATTCGGCATCCTTATCCTGTCCATCGTTGTCTTGCTTTCCCTCTACGCCTGGATGTATCTGGACGTTCTCCAATTCTATCAATACAGGTTTGGTTTTGATTTCATAAAGAGGCTGTGCAAAAAAAGCCTTAAGAACTGCCGATCTTTCTAGTCTGCGTCTCTCGTCTTTAACGTCGCTCTTTTCTTGAGGATTATGGCATGTTTTAAGGACACAGACAGTCTCTTAATCTCTTAAAGATGAGCAGACTTGTGATTAAAAGGAGGACTATCATCAAAAAATTATGTGATTTTTCAAATTGCCGTCGCCCTTCGCACTCTCATTCCCGCGTGCTATTTTCACGCAGCGGGTTTGTGCGACCTGCGCAATAGCACGCGAGAATGAGAGTGAGCAATCCTAGGGCAGACGCGGCAATTCGAACCTGCATTAAATATTTTCGGTGATCGCCCTCCTTTAATCTCTTAAAGATGATCAGACTTAATCATTCGAAAACAGCATGAGAACGGCGCTTTCCTCCGTGTCCTTTTCACGATCGTCGAGAGCGTCCATTCTCTTCTCGCTCCCTTACAACTGCTCGGCTGTCGTCGCCGGCGAGCGCGCTGAGATTGCTGCCGCCAAGCAGTGGACTTTTGACACGTCGCAAGTGCTTGAGCAGATTCTCAAGAGCCGTGACAGGTTCACGGTGTTTTCTTCTCCTTTAAAATTCATCCTTTTCACTTGTTTGTTTATCTTATGGTTAAATGAAATAAAGATTTAACAGTGTCAGCAGTTAAATAGGATAATAAGGTAGTTCAAATGCAAAAACATGTAGTAAGGATAGAACATAATAAATTAATTAATTAAAAACTTATTAAGATGCTCGCTCTATCACGAACTGTTTGACTTTCGCCAAGAGCCGCTAAGTGAAGAGGAGGCGTCTTTCCCTCTTGCATATGGCATTCTAGTCTACACTGAGTTTGTGCAGGTTGCTTTTTTCTATATCTCACGCTTCTCTCTCTCTCTACCTCTCTCTCTCTCCCCTGTCTCTCTCCATCTTTCTCTCTCCCTCTCCTTCTGTCCCTTTGTCCTTCTCTTTCCTCCTCCTCTTCTCTCTCTCTCCCAGTCTTTCCGTCTCGCTCCGTATCTCGATAAGATGCGTCTTCTTCTTGCAGGTGCTGCTGATGCTCTCTGCCTTCTACCATCCTCAGAATGCGTACTGCTTCGCTGTCTCCTCTCTCGCTGACAATTCCTTTCTCCGTCTCATCCACGGCCTCCCCGACTGCTTCGAGAATGTCCACGTAATTGTTGGTGACTTCTCAATCGATCCAGTACAAATCCTTAACATTCCGAGATAAACAAAACTTTTCCCTTTGTTCAGCAAGTTGGGCCAATGCAATGGGGCAACTACGAGATCATCAAAGCGGTCAACTCTTGTATGGCAACGCTGGACTCGCTCGATCACAAGTGGAGATACTTTCAGGTGATTAACTCTTTCTCCTCCCTTTTCCTTCTCCATGTCTTTTCCTCTCTCTCTCTCTCCCCCCCTCTCTCTCTCTCTCTCTCTCCCCCCCCCCCTCTCTCTCTCTCTCTCTCTCTTCCTTCTTCTCCCTGTCATTATCTCTCTGTCTCTCTTTCTTTCTCTCTCAACCTTCCTTTCTCTCTTTCTTTCTCTCCCCGTTCATCATCTTCCTCTGTAGTATCTCGCCGGCGTGGATGCTCCTCTTCGCACAAATCTTGAGATGGTGCGAATCTTTCGCGCCCTAAACGGATCAGTGAATGCGGAAGTTAAAGAATTCCAGCATGGTCGTTATCAAGGAAAGAAACCAGAGGTGCGCATTTTAATTAATAATAATAATAGTAATAATAATAATAATAATAATAATAATCATAATAATAATAATAATAATAATAATAATAATAAAAATAAAATAATAATAATAATAACAATAATAATGCAGTCTTGATCCGCATGTTCTTCTGAATAATATTTTTCTCTTTAAAAAGATACCAAAATTGAGAGCTCGCCTCTGCCTCTCTACAAGTCATCAATGTCTTCTTTGGTGCCTCGCGCAGCTGTCCACGTTTTAGTCACCGATTCGCGGGCGCTCCAACTTTTGCGCTTTCTCGAAGTTTGGGGCTATGATATATATATATATATATATATATATATATATATATACATACCTCTCTCCTTCTCAATAACTTCGTGCGCTTCTCCATACTCTATCCCTTCAGGGAATTAGCATCCCGGACGAGGCTTACTGGGCGACAGTTGCTGGCAACCCAACACGTGTGTATACATTGTTACATATCCTACTGTTAAATAACCTTATTATTATTATTATTATTAGTATCACATTGTTAAATATCCTTGCACGACTCGAAAGTGTACATGATCAATACGGAAAGGGCTTCTTTTGTTCTGCAGTTCTCGCACGATACTGTTTCAAAAAGAGGCAGTGAGAGAGATAGAGAAAGAGGGACAATGTGAAAGTGAGAAGTAGAGAAAAAAAGGAAAAAGAGAAAGAACTTTTGAGCTTAGGTCAGCTGCGAGCACCCACCATGCATTACTTCATACTACATCAGCCGATATCAACTATGGTAGGATGCAGAGAAGTGCAAAGGTTAGAGCTTGCGTTTGTTTATTACCTAAGCACACCCCCTCATTTAAGGTATCCTCAAGACAGCGTCCTGTGTGTTCGGGGTGGAAAATGTTCACTCTCTCGTGAAGCAACCTGAGCTTGTCGTCCACAAGCTCTACCTGAGCGTTCAGCCGGCCGCTATCTTCTGCCTTCTTCAGGTACCGTCTGTTATTCATTCCCCGTGAGTGATTATAACATCTATTCCACAGAGAGATCCGTAGTCCTGCCAACCATCTTTTTGTCTTGTCTTTTTTTTTATCTCTCATTACGTTTTTATAAGATAAAATTAGTTTTAAAAAAACCTTTTACTACAGGAAATTACGAGGCGAAGCGCATCGCCTGATCCTCATTTCAACTACGAGCAATACGCTCGGCTACCTCAGGTACACATACATATGTATTTACATATGTACATACATCCGTACCCATTTTCTTTATTTTATTTTATTCAGCGTACAAGAAATTAGGTACATAAATATTTCAATGTGACATTAAAATAGGATAATATGATTATTCAAGTGGCGGGTGGGATCGACGAAAACTTGATCTAATCAGACATTCCGGTATCATCGTTCATGCGCTCGTTTCACAGGTTGAAATGGCACACGGCGTTCCCATCGAGAAATTGAGCCGACCCGACTGGATTCTCTGAGAAATTGATCTTCGTCAATCAATTCTTATCTATAAACATCAACTTTAATAATGATGTTGTTAGTTCAATAAGGATAAAAGTGTTCGTGTTTTAACTCTTCGACAGCTCTTCTTTCCCTCTTCCATTGCTGTTTGAAGTTCTTTCGTATTGACTTTCTCTCGATAGATCAAATTCCACAGAGCAATGCATCTGACGATTAGAATGTTTCTTTGCGAATCGGTCATTGAAAAGTGAGGTTTATTGGTTGTTATCTCATCTTGTTGCTGCAATTTTTCGGCGCTAAATCATACTTTATTTGGAAAGAATTATTAATAAATTTGTTCGTCCGTCTGGCTTTCTTCTCTCCACAACCAGCCCTTGTCAAATCTTCGCTTTCCTCTGTCCATTCTGATGGCCTGACAGATGTCCCAGGGAAGAAAGAAGATGTTGCAAATAATAGATCCTCAATTGGGCCACACACAGTGCAACGAAAGATATCAAGGTGTTTACAGAAGTGAAAATATGTTTGTACATAGAAAAAGTGAATGACCTGTTTATTTCGCGAGCATTATCTCTCTCTATCTCTCTCCTTTTTTTCTCTCTTTCTCACTCGTTCTTCCTTCCTCTCTCTCTCTCTCTCTCTCTCTCTCTCTTTTATCTCTCTCTCTGTCTCTCAACTTGTCGAGCCTCTATATCCAACTCCCTCTCTCTCCCTCTCTCTTTCTCTCTTGCTCTCGCTCTCGCTCTCTCTTTCTGAACCCCTCGCTCTCTATATTCCTCTCTACCTTGCAACTAGAATATCTCCGTCGCACTCACACTCAGTGCTGTAGAAATAAAGCAAGAGATCAATTAATTTGGAGACAATCTTCGGAATTAAAAGGAAGTCGCGCTCAAAAGATGTGGGAAACGACCTGCACTCTGTTAGAAAATATTGTTTTTTTTTCTTCTTCTAGAAATATGTAGCTAATTTTGAGTAGTTTTCGCTAGGTTATTATTAAAAGAGATTAATTCTCTTTTATGAACATTTTTGTAAAAAGAGAAAGGCTTACGAAAATTAAATTAGGAGATAACATAATATGCTACAATTTTCACGTACACCTTGTTAATTACCTGAAGCTTACATACCTGTTGCAGCTCACCCGTGAATTCCTTCCCTTGTGGTTGACTGCGAATGTACAGCTTTCAGCCTTATCAGAAGTGGACCAACCCCTTTCTTTTGAACACTTTCTCATCGTCATGCTGTTTTTTTTTTAAATTATTCTCCCCGTATTTCCTTTTACGCTTTCTGTCGTAACCTGGTGCAGATTAAAATGATGTTCTCGCCAAAATTCGGTTTGTATTACTGTCGACTCTTAACTCTGCAACTAAGTTAACGTGCGATATGACCCTGACTATCGCGGCAAGATGTTGCCTTACCCATCCGATCGGACATTATCGCATTGAAGTGACTGGACTTGTTCGTCATGGCTGGTGAATAAAAAATGAGCTGAAACATGCTTGAATTTTGCCAATGTTGCACATAGTAGGCAGAAAAATGAGAATTTTAATCATTGCTACAATTTAAATATTTTTGTGTGAAATATTTTGAAACCCATGAGAAACAGGTTCCAGCCTTTTGTAGATTTGGTGCGTCAAACAGGCTTCACTTGAGGTTACGAAATGAAATTTCTTTTGTTATATTTCCGAATTCTACGGATTCTTGTTTGGTAATTTTCTAATACATTTATAAAATTGCTTATATCTTATTAGCGGTGAACGCGAAAAATATTGAGATTTTCGTTTCGTAAATAATATCTGAACCCTAGAAATGCTGAGAATGTTAAATACGGTAGCATGTTTGGCATTAACAAAGTATATACAATGTTATATATATATACACTATAATACATTCCCCTTTTTCATCCTCATCGTCTAACAATAAGAGTATATCAAAAACGTCTAAAATGTTGGGTTCATGTGAAGGACCAAATCGGTGCGAAAATAATCGGCAAGTACTCAGAATGAAAAAGGCAGACAAAGAGTACAACGTTTTCACTTCAATGACATTTATATTGCGGATCTATTTTCTCTGGAATATTCATTTCTTTAAGAACCACATCTTGATGCGTACGAAAAAAAGCTGGAGATATTATGGTGTAAACTTACAGCAAACCTTTCAGAAAATGGTCTTCCTAAAAGGGTTAATATGACTGCTCGAACGAGCCGATTGTCTGAGACATCGAGATTTACGTCGGCCCGGTTGGTCGGGCCGACACTCAAACCATGAGAACCTCTCCCAGTCTTTTTCTACATTTGGTGCGCGAAAGCAGTAAAACTACGCACCCTCGCGCTAATATTTTATCATCTCACTATTAGATAGCGCATTTTGTGAAAGGGTTGAGAGGCCCCTGCCATCTCTGGGCAGAGCAGTAAAAGCCAGAGAAGCGACATTCACACTGAACACATGAATAATTTACTATAAGTCGAGCCGTAACAGGAAGGAAAATGAGCAAAACATTCTTCTTATCATTCTAAGCGTTCTTTATAGGAGTGAAGATTCGGGTCCGGCAGCTGTCATATGGTCTGCTGCAATTTCTTAAGACACATTATAATCACTTTGTAAGATAAATATGCACATAATGTAAGGCTTCACATGATAATTAAATGATTTGAGTGGCAATTACGTACATAAGGTAAAGTAGTTAATGGTGGTAAAATGTCGAGAAGTCAGAAAGAGCCTCATGATCTTATTGAAACTACGAATCTGTGAAAAGCGTGCATTAATGTGGTGGGCAATGTTGCCTCTGGGAGTTCTGCACCGGTATTTTCCTTATTAGGTGTTAGTTAATATCGTTCTTTACGACCCGAACAGCCTCGCATTCCATTTTGGACTTCACTCTCGATGAGTTCGGCAGACTCTGGCTTTTATGTTCTAATGGACCTAAAACAACTTTTTTTACTCATATTTTAGATGTTCCTTGTCGTGAGAAATATTCTTATAGAAGAGAATGAAGATTTATTCAATCGATAAGGCGCCACGGAAGCCTCTGGTCGTGCCATTAGAACAGCAATTGGATAATGGTAAAGACTTTTGAGACGGTTCATCAAACAATTAAAATCCTTTTACACTTTCACAATGTCGCTTCATTTTAATTAAAATGTTTGAATTCTTTGTTTAGCTGCTTCCGCATCGCGAAAGGGAGAACCACTGCTCCCTTTGCATCTGGGAGAAGAACCTAGGACAACAAAGAATCGCTGGCGCACATATGCCTTCATTCGTCTCGTACTCTGCATTCTTCTTCTCACGATCGGAACATTAGCTTTCGCTTCTTTTGTCTTCTATGTAAGAGTAGAGGACCGCACCATCACGAAGGTAGAACAGAGATGGATGGAGAGAATAAAGAGAGAAAGAGAGAGTATGTGTGAAAGAAAAAAAAGTGAGAAAGAGAGAGAGAGAGAGAGAAGGAGGAAGAAAGAAAGGGAAGAAAATAAAGAGAAAGAAAGAGTGTGAGAGAAAGAAATTGAGAAAGACAGAGATAGAGTGAGAGAGAGTGAGAGAAAGACAGAGACACTGAGAATGAAAGGGGACAGAGTGTGTGTGTGAGAAAGAGAGTGTTAGAGAGAGTAAGAGAATGATTGAGGGGGAAAGAAAGAAAGAGAGAGAGAGAGAAAGAAAGTGAGAAATTGAGAAAGGGAAAGAAAGAGAGAGTGATACTGAAAGAGAGAGAGAGAGATTCTTCTTTAAGGACCCGATCAGCATTTCCACCCCGGCGATCTCTCTGGACTACGAAGTCGTGGAAGAAATTGAAGCAGTCCAATTGCGATCCGATCCTGCAGCAACAACAATCTTGCCTCTATATAGGTCTTATTTCATCGAATGTTGGGCCCGCCGGCCTAGCGGGCCGGGCCTGGCCGGGCCGGCCCTTTGACACCTCTGATTGCGACGACATAAACGTTCTAATGGAATATTGTCAAATGTGAGTTGAGTAATTTTTTCGAAATGAATGACAAAATACATACACGCACAATGAAGAAAATGGCCTTGATCTTTTGAACATGTGAATGTGACACTTTCACTTTTCCAGCGCAAAAAAAAATGTTTTGCAAAAAGATAATTGTTGCTAACACTGAGTGAATGAGCGCGAGTCTTCACAAGTTCTCACTGGAAGAAGGAGCTGGGAATACGGACTTGTGAGAATTTGATCTATCCCTTTTTGGTTTTGACTTTTCGAATAGAGAGAGAGAGAGAGGGAGAGAGAAGGGAGAGAGAGAAAAGGAGAGAAAGAAAGAGAGAGATCGAGAAACAGAGAACGAAACTAGAGTGGATGTGAGTGGGCGAGAGAGTCTCCGAGTTTGGCTCGCCGACTGACTGGGAGAGAATATTTCATTCTACGATGGAACAGCCGTCAACGGCCGTGTACACGACGCCTTCAGAAGACGAAGCTGCTCAAGTGTGTTATGCTGAAAAAAACCCTTTAAAAATTAAAATAGTTGTATTATATATTTAATCTAATTTATCTTTAGCCTATAGAGAATATTTTGTCTAACGAAAAAAAAGAATGGTCTTTTTAATTTTCCTCGAAAAATAGAATGGAAAAATTAAGAATAAAACATAATATATGTAAAATAAAATGAATAATATCCATATCTATACAATAGGCAGCGCTGCTCGAACTCTTCGACTGGTTCGCGACTCTGCTAATGGTTGCCGTTGGCGCGGCCACGTTCCCCTTTGCCTTTTTTGTCTATGCTCGCATCCTCTCTAGCAAGACCTACTCGGCCATCTTCACCTTTCGCATCATTGTTATCGCCGGATTGACGGCCAGTCTTCATTCTGGTTGCGAAAAAAACAATTCTTGGCACTTTAAAAGAGCAAAAAAAAGTCATGCTTGAATTCACGCCATTTTTATCTGCCACAGTGAGAGAGCAAGTGATTTTGTGAGACATAAGGAAAATTCATTTAGATTATAGCTTAGTTTCGTGCTCCATTTAAATCTGTTTGTTATCCGAAAAATTAGAATTGCAAATGAACTGGCCTCATTTCAGGATTTTGTCGTCTATATTACGTCATTGTTCTTTCTCATGTTCACCAGCTGGCCATCGTTTTATTCATGGTTAATTAATTGATTATGTTTGTTGTCTAAAAGCGAACTGAACGTAGAAAAATTATCAATTAATCAGTGTTAGTATCGAGAGTGAATCGTATTCGACCTCATGTTGAGGTATGCCTGGCTGGAGCGGTCGAATCTGTCCAAGACGGGCTACTTCCTCATGCTCTACTCGCAGGGCGCGCAGCTGCAGGCCAGCTTTGCCCTCGCGCTCAATCGCGTCGTCGCCGTCGCCTTTCCTCTCTCGCACAGAGTTGGTGATTTAGCCATTTTCAGCCATGCTCAATTCGTCAGATGAATATTCACATCTTGGATCCCTTTACAATGAATTGTTTTGAACACTTTAAAAAAAACTTTAAACCATGCTCAAGAAAAAATATTGATTGAATAAAAAAAAATATATGTATATATTCAAATGCAATCTCGGATTAGCAAAAATTACTACATTTAAAAAGCAATAAAATAATATAAAATTAAAATTAGGCACGTTTGTTATAGTATGATTCACTTCTCTTTCGTGTGAGCATCGTGATGCTACTTCTCGTGCCCCTCGTAATGACTCTCCCGAATGGCTACCACGGTTTTAGCTACTACGTCGTCGAGAACTTCTTCTATCCCGACTACGCTAGTGACAACTCGGTGCTTAGGCTTATCTTTCTTTTCTTTTGCTTCAAAAAAATTTTTAAAGTTGTTTTTTTATCTAACTTACCTTTAACTCTATTTGCCGCGTTCACGCTTAATATAAATAATGAAGAGAAATAGATTAATCAATATCTACAAAACAATACAAAACCGTAAGAATAGATAGATATTTAAACAATATTGCGCCCAGTTCGTGGTGCTGCTCCAGAAGGGCTACTTTGCGGTCGCGTGTTTGGTGACTTTTCTGCTGAACGTCGGTCTCGTCATCATCCTCGCATGGCAGAGAAGAGGAAGAAGTCATCAGAGTGGGAGAAGGACGGAGACCGAGAAGAGAGCCAGCCCGGAGCAGGGCATCGTCATCACTTCCGTCCTCGGATTCGCCACTTATGCAGTCTACTTTGTCACGCTGGTATCATATCCTCTCTTTCTCATTCACTCTCTGTCTCTGACACACACTCTCTTTCTCTTCCAATTTTTCTATCATTCTCTCTCTCTATGTCTCTTTCTCATTCTTCTGTCTCTGTCTCTCTCTCTCTCTCTCTCTCTCTCTTTACTGTAGACCGCTAGCGACTACTCCAACAACATCTCCCTCCAATACGCGACGCCTCCTCTTCAGGCGATCGCGTGTGCGGCGCCGTTTTGGTAAATACATAGATTAAGTAATATAAATTTTTAATTTACACTTAGTTTTAGTGATTTAGTTTTTCCTCTGAATTTTTTTAAAAATCGATTTTCTTTCCCATTCCCGGTGCCTTTTCACCTTCTCACACACGATGCGTCGTTCTCTGCTTCCGAGTTGGCTGTGCGGCCGAATGGGAAACAGTTCTCTATTGCCGAGCACAGTGAGCGTCAGCGGACAGGGAAGCAGTCGGCAAAGAGTATGAGAGAAGCTCTGAGAGCTCTGAGTGGCCCTCCGAAAGGGGTGCTCCGATGCTCTCCGAGGCCCTCCTCACAATCCTATATCCATCTTTTATTGGAGGGCTTATTGTTAGCCTAGCCCAGTTTATTTATTTGTAATTTTCTATCCGATTTACTTATGCATGATTAAACTCGGCCTTTTTGAAACAAAAGCATAAATATGCATACATATCTCTCTCTCTCTGTGCAAGAATGGCTCAAGTACCGATTCAATGAGTAGCACCAAGAATAACAATGAAGAATAGGGAAGAATTCATCTGTTGGATCTCAAAACGACGTACATAGCGCCCTAAATTGCTGTCAAGTATTATATGCATAACCGGCATGTTCCGGCGGGATCTCGGAGAATCAAATAAAAGTTAAGAGATCACAAGTAGTAATCATAATTCGAGAACATAACCAAAAAAAAAATTTTTTTGTATTACATGTGATCGAACTGGGGCCGTAAGAGAAATAGATATTTGCGAGGAAAGCGAGAAGAAAGGATGCCTTCTTACACCCCGGAAATGAATTTCTTGATGGACAATCGAACGACTTCAGCTGCGTAGCAACGGAAAATGTGAAAGATTTCTGATAAGTAATAATGACACTTTTTTTAAATATTTAACTACATGTGTATATATACACATAAATATATAATTTAAGGATATCTTTGTATAGACGTGCACATTACATGACAATAATGTGATGGCTAATAGAGTGCAGTTACGTTGCACATAATATGTACATTTAATATTTCTTTTAAGCTGCCAAAACTGATCGCGTGTATTTCTTTTAAGCTGCCAAAACTGATCAATCTCTTGGGAGGAAGGAAGCGAATGGCAATCCACACATATTCGACTTCTTAACGATGAGCTCAGGAAAATAATAGTCTCTCATTATTAGTCTGCATACTATGCTTCAATGCTTATTGTTCTAAGCCCCCATCGACAACTGCGGGTCAATCCTCCTGCTGTTCCCTCACCAGCTTGTACCGTCTCTGCCCAAGACGAGGCCGGGCAGTGGCGCCCCCGGCTCGGTGCGACCCGTATTCGTCGATCCCAAGCCCCCCCCCCTTACCCTCACCTATTTATACTATTTTGCAAATGAACGACTACAGTATCCTATTTTAATGTTGTCACATTGAAATACCTTATTTCATGTATGAGAAATAAATAAATAAATAACCATCAGCCAATCCAGTTTGATGCGGCGTACGCTTCTGCCGCGTTTTCTGGGAGGAGGAAAAAGAACCGGCTCGAAACCGCCAATAAGGACTGCGACTAGGAATACCGCCAGATGACGTCATCAACTTAATCAATGCATGACTACGTGTTTAATATGGAGAATGTAGCGAATCGTTCAGTCGGCTGAAAAGCTGTGTGCAGACATTAAATTTTAATGTTGTTTTTTTTCAGTTTAAGATGATCAACAAGGAAATATGAAAGCTGGACAAGTCGACCGTTAGGACGTTTTACTTCCTCAATTTCAACATAAGGAGTGTTTTCTGTTCTTTGCCATTCTATTTTTCTCATGTATGATCGAATTTCATTATTTTCCTACTACAGTGCTGTAGACTGTCTGTTTCTCAGACAACAACGTTATCTACGTTGCTCAGTAGCCTTCTGAAGATTTAAAAGCTTTATTTCGTTCATTTTTGGCACAGTTTTATCTCTATTCGCTGATATAAAGTGTTTAGTTCCTATCGAACGATGCAATTTCATCAGACTAGATCTCACTACCATTTATTTTTTTGGATGAAATCTCGGCCCGGCCGTTTTTGATCTTCTACAAATTTTCTTTTTAAACATAACAACAATTCGTTTTGGGTTTTGCACGGTTCACTGGATCGGAGGTCTGCAAACAAATACTTTATGCGGGAGCAATAAATGTCATTTTGAAGGGATCCTCCTTTTCCTTCTCCTTTTCACGTCGTGCCAGACTGAGTCGAGGTGGAAAGTCTCAAAATTTAATATTTTTCTAGCAATCTGCAGATATACCTACAATATCTAAGTAGATGAAAATTCTGAACTTTTTCAAAATTTCCCACCTGTCTTCAACGTTTCTGCACTCCCTCCAGGTCGGATCTAAAGAAAAAAAAGCATTCTTCAATGAGATATCTGGGTAGACGGAATGGTATTTTACTGTACTGATCTTCTTTTCTCTTATAAACAACTAATGTATATCCCAAAATTATGGATCGCCGCTTTCATACAAGTAGTCTTTCTGTCTCTCGATGATTCTCTCATTCTCCCAATCTCTCACCCTCGTTCTTCCTCTCTCTTCCTCTCTCTCTTTCTCTCTCTCTCTCTCTCTCTCTCTCTCTCTCTTTTCTAGTGCTCCTTCACTTCTACCTCTCCCCACCACAAACCTCTGTGTCTTGTCCATCTCGATTGCCGTCGAAGGGGAGAGATGAATCGGCGGCAACGGGGACTTCTTCTTCTCGGCCAAGGGAGACTACGAAGAAAGATTGCAGATCAGATGGGGTGAAACGGAGCGAGAGAGAAAGAGAGAAAGGATAGAGAAGAGGGAGGGATGGGGCCCAAAATCAGAGAGAGAGAGAGAGAGAAGGAGCGAGAGAGATTGAGAAAGAGCGCGAGAGAGAGAGAGCGTTAGAGAGAGAGAAAGAGCGAGAAAGAGAGAGCGTGAGAGAGAGGGAGAGAGTGAACGAGAGGGAAGACAAGGAAGAGCTTCTGGAAAGAGAGAGAGAGAGAGAGAGAGAGAGCGCGAAAGAGATGGAGAAATTCCGCTCCAATCGACCTTTTATTAAATAAAAAAGGAATCAGCGAAATATTGGGTTTTTTTTGTACCAATGAGTGAATTGTTTGTAAAGAGAACGCCTCAGAACGACGCGCGTTCATTGAAGTTTATGTGCCTCTTCGCCACTCTTCATATGGTCAATAACTAAAGGTATGGGCGCTAACTAATACTTTAGCCATATCTTAAAAGTAGAATTTTCAATATTATCACCTTGCCAAAGAGCTCCGAGCCCTAACCGTGCTCCTCGTCTCCTCGCTGGTTTTGCTGCTCGAATAGTCGAGAGTCGTCATTGGCGCCTCGGTAGTCATTGCGAAGAGATGATAGCGAGCCAACCGCTCGTGCACGCGATAGACGGTAAGAGTGACGAATGTTTTTTTTTGAGTAGAGGGGAAGAATTCAAATTTCGCTGGATCCCATACGGCATCAATATTTGCATAGATTGAATGCCTGCACTTATGCCAATGTCAAATGCTATGGCACGCGTTTTATAATTGAAAAGAATTATATTACATTGCCTTTATCTCACGTACACCAGAGAGAAGCTAGAATTGCAGCCACTTGCCTAAATTTTTAAAATAACATATTCATACATATAATAAATCACTGATGTCACAAGAAATATATGGATATTGTCGAATATTGATAGAATTGTCAAAGATGTAATCATCGTATCCTCCGTTGACTTGGGTGTGAGAGCGCGATTGCTTGACCGACGGCGCCAGTCGTCGTGCTTACGATTCGGCCACCGCCGCGTTTTCTGCCTCCAAGCCAACGCGGCAGAAGCGTCCGCCGCATTGTATGAGAGAAGACGAGCAGACACCGGGAATGATAACCACTTATTATTATTATGAATAGACACACTAGGCATAATTGCTCAGACAGTTTACACTGATTAATTTTTTTTGTCACACGATTCATTCAACCAGGAAAAAAATTAATTATACGAATTGATGTAAGCTGAAACATGCCAGTAAGCATACCAAAAGGGCGCAGCGCACGAAATGGCTTGAAGGACCGGTACCGTGTACTGCACGGCAATATTCGGCATGTAGTCGCTGACAGTCTGGGAGGTGATATTTAACTTGTTACAAACGAAAATAAAAATAAAATATTAAAGCTCATCGTCATCATAAGCGCGCCAATGCACATGCCACTTTATGGACTATACATCAGAGGTTATTGAGAAGCAGGGTCATGAAGAAGATAATTAATTGGCAAGAAAAAATAACAAAATAGGAATAAAAATGAAAATAGAAACAAGAAGTTTGAAATAAAAAAAGTCATCTTGGAGGCCGAACCAGAGCGATGAAGAAGACGATGTAGGTGGCGAAGCCGAGGACGGAAGTGATGACGATGCCACTCTCGGCCTTTGCTCGCGACGAGTCGGCAGCTGTCCGCTGTGGACCGCGCTTGCATGCCAGGAGCACGACGAGGACGACGTTCACGAGCAGCGTCAGCGCTGCCAGCACGGCAAAGTACGCCTTTTGGAGGAGTACGACGAACTGGAGGACAAAGATTTTGTCTTATTTTTTTAAATCAAATATCTATTGCATATTAGCCGGTTCGCGCGCTTCGGCGCGCGAACCGGTTGGTTGCACGGCCGCTTCGCGGCCTCGCAATCTGTAAACCTTTTTTTGTGCATTTTCTGGAAAACCTTCTGCAATGTTCCAAGGACCGAAGGTAGACAATGGCCCCTTCCGGGATGTTCTGGAAAATTCCACATCGGGGGAGGGGGGGCGAACTCGGTGCATTCCGGACCCTTCTCGAATTATCCCAATACCCAGAGCAGACGTTGGCTTCCTTCTGGAATGTTCTGAGAAATTCCAGGGCCCATACTGGTGCGAAAACTGCCACATTCGTTGTGCTACGAAAGTCGCAACGTTCAGAGTGCTTTTGACTGTTTGGATACCTCAAACTTGGGTAATTAAACCGGAAAGAGCATGGAAGGTTCAATAAAAAAAACTTTTACAAAGCCACGCTTAGCGCATTATTACTAGTAAGGTTTTAAAACTACTTTTTGTTTTATTTGCAGAATAATTCCATTAAACAACATAGACTGGTATACATTTTTTTCTCATGATGTACCGACATGTTTTGCCAAAATATCAATGTGAAGCGATGAAAATTGAGTTTTGGTCAAAACGTACCGAAGCGTCGGTCGCAAAGTCTGGTAGCATCGATGGACGCCCGTCTGGCTGAATGACGACGTAGTATTTGAAGCCCTTGTAGCCGTTGGGGGCCGTCATCGGGATGGGAAGAAGGAAGATCAACGCGATAGAGATGTAGTAGAGGAGCTGATCGTACTGAATACTGCTTTTCAGCCTACATATTTTGATAAATGTATTTTTTCACAAACTCGTTTTGTCATCGGAAAAGCGACTGCCGCAAGACGATTGAGAGCAAGCACAAAGCTGGCCTGTAGCTGAGCTCCCTGCCAATAGAGCAGGATGAAGTAGCCCGTCCTCGACAAGTTCGACTTCTCTAGCCAATCGTACCTGAGAATATACCTATAAAATAAATATTATTTTCTTGTTTATTCATGTTTAACACACGAAATGTTTCCTGTGGTATGTACATACATATGTACGCAAATATGTAAATAAAAACAAGAAGAAAAAAATAATGTTACGGTAAAGTGTTTACCATAAGAACCAAGTTGGCCAAGTCGTTAGCATTAGTAGAAACATTACTGTGAAGTAGACAACAAAGTCCTTCAAAAATTTACATGTTTATTTATTTTAATTTTGTTTATAAAAATGAAATAAAAATCTCAAATTCTTACGGTCATTCCGGCAATGACAATAATGCGAAAGGTGAACATGGCGCAGTAGCGTCGATCCGATAGGATACGGTAGTAGACAAAGATGGCGAGAGGAAATGTCAGAATTCCAATGGCAGACATCGCCATTGTCGTCGTCCAGTCAAGAAGGTTTAGGAAGGCAAACTTAAACAATAATAGTAAAAAAAGAAGTCGGCAAATGGTGATAAACTTAACGGAGCACAAAACTTAAATGTTTTAAATTTCAATTTTTCCGACTCTCTCTAAATCACATGCTCTATCGCACTTGAATCAAGACAAAAGGCGCGAAATTAAATCGATATTAATCTTTCGAAGCAAAAGACACTTACTTCCTCGTCAACAGCGTCCGATAATTCGGCTTCTGCCATATTAGCAGAAAAGATCGCAAATAATCTCAAATATTACAAAATCTATTTCGCGAACGATTCTGTTAAACAAACAAATAACACCGTTTCCAGGAGGACGTACAAAACCATCTTATAAAAAGAAAAGATTATACGCCAAGAGTTTTTTTTCTCAAAGTGTTAGAGCTAAAGGCCGAATATGCATTCCTCACACTTGAAAGTTGCAAACGGATCTCTATCTCGTCCTTATTCTCGAGAAGATGAACCTCGATAACTATATCCCTTCCCTCGTTTCCTGCATTCTAAACGACAGAACAAGACGCGTTGTGCTTCTACAAGACAATCGGCTCGCTCCAGCATTTGTTGTGATCTAAATTTAAATCTTCCTAACCATTGTAGTCGCTTCTCTCTTAATCACATGCTTTATCGCTCTTGTGGCAGGCAAAAAGGCTTTTCTTAAGGTTCCAAAATCAATTGAACATTGATTTTGGCACCTTTAGGAAAACAATATTTGAGTACGACCAGCTCCTCTACCGCGTTGATTTTCCTTCTTCCTATCCCGATGACTGCACCGAACGGCTACAAGGGCTTCAACTACTACGTCGTCATTCAGCCAGAAGGCGTCCATCGATATATATATATATATATATATATATATATATACTATATATAAATATAATGTAATATACATTCCCATGTTTCATCCTCATCATCTGAGAGTGTTAAATGCCAACATTTCACTGCATAATTCAAAAACAACAAAAATGTTGGGTTCATGAGAACGCCCAAGTATTTACTTTTACTCGATCCCTGGCCGGAAACCAAATAGAAGGCATCTATATTCGCGCCGAAGAGCGCGTAGAAAAGATATCTTCTGATGCCCAGGAAAGCAGCGGGAAATAAGTGCATACTATTAGGTTTCAATAATGTCATCAGCTGCGACTACCACTTTCCAATCCAAAACACAAAGTAAGTAATGTGATTTCTGTATTTATATATGCATCCGTGCACATTGCTATGTACACATAAGAAATACATAATTTTATCACATGTTGTGAATATAAAACACAGAAAGATCGCTAATGTCAGTGTTGCTGAACTGAAACGCCTTAGCTTGTCATATTATAAAGCACTTGTTCAAATATAAAATTAGTAGACCGACGAGTATAAAAATTATAACTGCATTGAATCCGTTAAAATTATATAAGTCGTGAAAGTGAAACTGCAGTTGGCAGAAAAAGAATACTCTTCAGATGAATCACGAAGCGTATTTTGCCATTCTCTGTGAATCAATCCGAAAAAAATTGTGCATGCTTAGTTTCGCACGTCCAAACATACGTGAAATTTGCAACAAGTTGAACCCCTTTCAATGAGCTTTCAACTTTAAAATATTTTGTTATAAGTTTAAGTAAGGGCCGGTAGTTTTAATACAACATTGCGCACAATAATCCATTTTCTTAATTTATTCGAATTCAGCTTGCAGCAAATTTAATGCTCTTTCTTCTGTATGTTTCGGCATACGAAAATGATTCTGAAGTAGTTCTTCTATGGCGCGAACCCTCAGATTTGTACTTCCGCAAGGAGATAATCGACTAGGAAACTTCAGCGCATCCTAAGTTTCCCAAACCCAATAGTCCATTCGAAAGCTCTTTTCATGCTCTATACAGCTGTATAATTTTCGTGGAGGTAAAATGAGAAACACGTTACCTGAGCTCCCTCAAACTTTTAATTCTATAAAACATTCAACGTTTTACATTTTCGTATTTTTCTTTTTTCCGTTGTTTACAATAATACCCTTTCTATTATACTGCTAATTTTTAGTTCCATATCTCAACAAGGTGCGTCGTAATGACCTCAGACGTGCATCCAACTCGCCTCCCAGTGCGGGGATCCTAATAATTGAAGCCCTCAAAGCAAATGAACGAGCCATTTTCTAACTCCCACACACAAGAAAAAAACCATTGGAGGTGCGAAATCGCGATACCGTAGGTGTTGAAACCGCTGTAAATAACGGTTTTTTTGCCTTTTCGCGCCCTGGGCGCGCCCTCAAGCAGCAACGGTTTTTTCCCCAGCTAGCATACCATTAAAATGAGTGGTTTACAACTGGCAACTCGGCGAAGCATACGGTGTTCCATGGCGCACTTATCGTTCGCTGGCGCAGTTTACTTTTGTTTTTACTCGAAGCACTTGTTGGATGTCATTAGTTGAACAGAGGAATTCTGCGCAGAACATGGTCAGCATCTATTTAAAAATGTGATTTTCTCTTGACGCTATTGTAAGAGAGCGAGAGAAAGCGAGAGCTGAAGAGAGAACGGGAGAGAGCGAGATAGAGAGAGAGAGAGAGAGAGAGAGAGAGAGAGAACGAGGGCGAGTGCGGGGGAGAGAGAGAGCGAAAGAGAGAGAGCGAGAGAGAGAAAGAGAGAGAGCGGGAGAGAGCCAGAGCGGGAGAGAGCCAGAGCGGGAGAGAGAGAGCGAGAGAGAGAGATAGAGTGCGGGAGAGAGAGAGATAGCGTGAGGTAGACTTCGACTTTAAGAGAGCCTGAGTTATGTTACTTGCTAGGTAACACTGGAGTGCGGGAACACAAGTAGAGACGCGAGAAGACAAGTGTTTATCAAGGGGCCAAGGGCTCCTTTTATATGATGAGGGATGGTGTACTTTCAAAGTTCACGTGGGCAAGTCAAGGACAAAGGTTGATGATAATTCTTGGACGTGATATATTCCCATCTACATGACAGAAGCCAAATAGAAAGCGTGAAGAAAAGATCACTACTAAACACCCCGGCAGTGGGAAAAACGACTTAGCACTTTGGCCTTAAGCAGGCAATTCGGCGGATATTAGTATTTGCAATAGCTTGAAAAAAAGTGTTAATTAGAAACCATTGCTTCAAAAAGTGTGAGAAGAAGTGAAATGGAGACGCGAAAAAGAGAGAGAGAGAAAAAAGAGACAGAGTATGAGATTATGTGGGTGGTGACATTTCAAAGCGAAGGAAAAAAAACGGCAGTTGCAGCTCAAATTCATTGGGAATCTCTATGCGGCCAAGTTGATCGCGGGAAAAAAACCTTCATTCGGCCGATATACAATATTGTACCTTTGTTTTATGTTTTAGAACTAATTTTTGTCGAATTCTAAAGAGTGTGTGCCGTGTGGGAGCGATGATGTCTTCACTTGTTCCAAATTCGATCCGACCGTCTCAATTGCAGTAGCGGTCTCGACCAGGGGTGGCCGGCCCTGGGGGCCGGGGCCGGTACCGGGGCCGACCTCGGGGGCCGGGGCTGACCTTGGGGGCCGGGGGCCGTGGATAGTTGAGTGAAGTTCACCCCCAGTTGAACAGAATGAGCCAATTTATGATGAAAAGTGCCCCGATTTATTTCTTATGCGTTACAGATGTACGAATTTTCTCATTTTTGGATGAATTTTACCTCCGTCGCAGATATTTTTTTAGAAAAATTTCAAGATTTGGGGCCGGGGCCTACTTCGGGGCCGACCCCGGGGGGCCGGGGCCGGGGCCGGGGCCGACCTCGGGGGCCGGGGCCGGCGCCGGGGCCGACCGCGGGGGCCGGGGCCGGGCCTACCCTGGGGGCCGGGGCCGGATATTTTCGGCCCCCGGCCACCCCTGGTCTCGACCAGCTTTGCTAAATTGGCGTCGGACATTTCCACCAGTCGTTTCCGGATTTCGTCAGGACGGATTCCACCAACGAATGCCATGCAGAGCATCATGTCGTTGGGATCCTTGACGTTGGCGAAGTCGCATGTGCGTCCTTCTTCTGGAGCTCGAGCGCGAATTCTCGGATGCTCATGGCGTCATGCTGCGTCGAACGCATCAATGCGACTCGCAGGGATGGCCAAAACAAGGCCCGGACCGGCCATATTTAAGATATGGCTAAAGTATTAGTTAGCGCCCATACCTTTAGTTGTTGACCATATGAAGAGTGGCGAAGAGGCAAATAAACTTCAATGAACGCGCGTGGTTCTGAGGCGTTCTCTTTACAAACAATTCACTCATTGGTACAAAAAAACCCCAATATTTCGCTGATTCCTTTTTTTATTTAATAAAAGGTCGATTGGAGGGGAATTTCCTTCATTGATTCTTTTATTATAACATGAATGAAAAATATTTACATCAGAGAAACAGCATGACCGAAGCGAGCGAAGGCACAGAAGAATCCACGTCGATGACTCATCATCATCTGCTACCTGAGGAGGTGCACTATCTCTCTATCTCTTTCGCTCTCTCTCTCTCTCTCTCTCTCTCTCTTTCCAGAAGCTCTTCCTTGGCGTCTCCTGTGGCTGCGTCATCCTCGTTATCGCCTTCTACGTTGTCATCGGATGCTTGGCGGCTTGGCGCATGCGGCAAGGAGAGACCATGAAGTGGGGAGAGATGGAGAAAAAGAGAGAGAGAGAGAGGGAGAAAGAATGGGAGAAATAGAGAAAGAAAGAGATAGAGAGAGGGAGAGAGAAGTTAGATATAAAAAAGAGCGTGAGACAGAAGTTGGAATTGAATATTAGTGCTCCTGAAGTTTTGTAAACTTTTTTTCTTTCTCACAGATTGTCAGCGATTACACATTTAACATCGCACTGCAATACACGACACCGTTACTACAGCCCATTTCTCACACGATGCGCCGTACGCTTCTGCCGCGTTGGTTCGGAGGCGGAAAGAGAAGCGGCGTGAAACCGCTAACAAGCAATGCGAGTGCATTGCACGCAACTAGGAATACCGCCAGATGACGTCATCAACTTAATCAATGCATGACTACGTGTTTAATGTGGAGAATGGAACAAATCGTTTAATAAGCTGGAAGCATGTTTTTTCAGTTTAAGATGATCAACGAGAAAACTTGAGAGGTGGACAAGACATTTTACCCCCTCAAGTTCGATATAAAGAGTGTTTTCTCTTCATTGCTATTATGTTGTTCTCATGTTTGATCGAATTTAATTATTTTATCTTCGAAAGACTGTCAGTTTCTCACCATCAGAGAACAACGTTATCTAGCTTATGGTTAGTAGCCTTATGAACATTTAAAAGCTTTATTTCGTTCATTTTTGGCACAGTTTGATCTCTATTCGCTGATATAAAGTGCTTTAGCTGTTATCGAACGATCCCATTTCATTCGACAAGATTTCACTATCATTTTTTTGGTGGATGAAATCTCAGCTCGGCCGTTTTTGGTCTTAAATCACGTTTTCCTACAAATTTTCTTTTTCAAGTCCTCTTCAACAAATCGTTTTGGGTTTTGCACGGTTCACTGGATCGGAGGTCTGCAAACAAATACTTTATGCGGAAGCAATAAATGTCATTTTGAAGGGATCCTTGTCCTTTTCACGTAGTGCCAGACTGAGTCAAGCAGGAAAGTCTCAAAATTAAATATATCTGTTTCTAGCAATCTACAGATATGTATGTACAATACTTATGTAGATGAAAATTCTGAACTTTTTCAAAATTTCCCACCTGTCTTCAACGCTTCTGAACTCCCTCCAGGTCGGATCTAAAGAAGAAGCGTTCTTGGATGAGATATCTGGGTAGATAAGAACGGTATTTTACAGTATTGGTCTTCTTTTCTCTTATTCATTACTAATATCCCTCAAAATTCTCTCTCTCTCTCTCTCTTTCTCTCTCTCTCTCTCTCTTTCTCTCTCTCTCTCTCTTTCTTTTTCTGGTGCTCCTTCACTTCCACCTCTCCCCCACCGCAAACCTCTGTGTCTTGTCTATCTCGATTGACTTCTCAACCGGCGCTTCCTCGGTTGCCGTCGAAGGGGAGAGATGAATCGGCGGCAACGGGGACTTTTTCTTCTCGGCCATGGGAGACTACGAAGAAAGATTGCAGATTAGATGAGGTGAAATGGAGCGAGAAAGAGAGAATCGAGAGAGAGGGAGGGGCACAAAATCAGAGAGAGAGAGAGAGAGAGAGAGCGTGCGAGGGCGGGAGAGAGAGAACGAGAGATAGGGAGAGAGAGCAAGAGAGAAGTAGAAAGAGATATACAACGCAGCAAGAAGAAAGCACCCACAGCAGAAGTGGCTGCTTCTCGACCGGCTTTGCCTCGTCCCCCTCTGGCGTTGTCTTCGTTGGCTCCTCCTCCGTCTTCTCTCTCGGCTTGCTGTGAGGCGCAGCCGGCGCCGCCTTCGCGCCAGAGACACAGAAGACTTCTCTAAAGGGAGCAGAACGGGTTGGCGTGTATAGTTTGTCAAAGAGGAAAAAACACCACCAGCCAATAGAACCACACAAACTCGATTTAGATCGTGATTCAAGTTGTTTCTCATGTCAATTCCAACTTCTGTCTCACGCTCTTTTTTATATCTAACTTCTCTGTCCCTCTCTCTATCTCTTTCTTTCTCTATTTCTCCCATTCTTTCTCCCTCTCTCTCTCTCTCTCTTTTTCTCCATCTCTCCCCACTTCATGGTCTCTCCTTGCCGCATGCGCCAAGCCGCCAAGCATCCGATGACAACGTAGAAGGCGATAACGAGGATGACGCAGCCACAGGAGACGCCAAGGAAGAGCTTCTGGAAAGAGAGAGAGAGAGAGAGAGAGAGAGAGAGTGAGTGAGAGCGAAAGAGATCTAGAGATAGTGCACCTCCTCAGGTAGCAGATGATGATGATGAGTCATCGACGTGGATTCTTCTGCGCCTTCGCTCGCTTCGGTCATGCTGTTTCTCTGATGTAAATATTTTTCATTCATGTTATAATAAAAGAATCAATGAAGGAAATTCCGCTCCAATCGACCTTTTATTAAATAAAAAAAGGAATCAGCGAAATATTGGGGTTTTTTTGTACCAATGAGTGAATTGTTTGTAAAGAGAACGCCTCAGAACCACGCGCGTTCATTGAAGTTTATTTGCCTCTTCGCCACTCTTCATATGGTCAACAACTAAAGGTATGGGCGCTAACTAATACTTTAGCCATATCTTAAAAGTAGAATTTTCAATATTGGCACCTTGCCAAAGAGCTCCGAGCCCTAACCGTGCTCCTCGTCTCCTCGCTGGTTTTGCTGCTCGAATAGTCGAGAGTCGTCATTGGCGCCTCGGTAGTCATTGCGAAGAGATGATAGCGAGCCAACCGCTCGTGCACGCGATAGACGGTAAGAGTGGCGAATGTTTTTTTTTGAGTGGAGGAGAAGAATTCAAATTTCGCTGGATACGGCATTAATATTTGTATAGATTGAATGACTGCACTTATGAGTCAATGTCAAATGCCAAATGTTTTATAATTGAAAAGAATTATATTACATTGTATTTATCTCACATACACCGGAGAGAAGATAGAATTGTCGCCACTTGACTAAATTTTTAAAATAACATATTCATACATATAATAAATCACTGATGCTACAAGAAATACATGGATAATGTCGAATATTGGTAGAATTATCAAAGATGTAATCATCGTATCCTCCGTTGACTTGGGTATGAGAGCGCGATTGCTTGACCGACGGCGCCAGTCGTCGTGCTTACGATTCGGCCACCGCCGCGTTTTCTGCCTCCAAGCCAACGCGGCAGAAGCGTCCGCCGCATTGTATGAGAAAAGACGAGCAGACACCGAGAATGATAACCACTTATCATTATTATGAATGACACACTAGTCATCATTGCTCAGCCAGCTTATACTCATTAATGTTTCTGTCACACGATGCATTCAACCAGGAGAAAAATGAATTATTATATATGAATTGATGTTAGCTGAAACATGCCAGTAAGCATACCAAAAGGGAGCAGCGCACGAAATGGCTTGAAGGAGCGGTACCGTGTACTGCACAACAATATTCGGCATGTAGTCGCTGACAGTCTGAAGGGTCATTTTCAATTCTTAAAAAAATTTTAAAAAAATATTGAAAGTCATCGTCATCATATGCGCGCCAATGCACCTGCCACTTTATGGTCTATAAATCAGAAGTCATTGAGAAGCAGAGTCATGAAGAATATAATTAATTGGCAAGAAAAAAATAACAAAATATAAGAATAAAAATGAAAATAGAAACATGAAATTTTAAATAAAAAAGTCATCTTCGAGTCCGAACCAGAGCGATGAAGAAGACGATGTAGGTGGCGAAGCCGAAGACGGAAGTGATGACGATGCCACTCTCGGCCTTTGCTCGCGACGAGTCGTCAGCCGTGCGCAGCGGACTGCGCTTGCATGCGAGGAGCACGACGAGGACGACGTTCACGAGCAGCGTCAGCGCGGACAGCACGGCAAAGTACGCCTTTTGGAGGAGTACGGCGAACTGGAGAACAAAGATTCTGTCTTATTTATTTTTAAATAAAATATTTATTGCATACAAGCCGGTTCCCGCGCGCTTCGCGCGCGAACCGGCTGGTATGCAATAAATATTTTATTTCATACGGCCTCGCAATCTGTAAACCTTTTTTGTGAATTTTCTGGAATACCTTCTGCAATGTTCCAAGGACCGGGGGTAGACAATGGCCCCTTCCGGAATGTTTTCAAATTCCATATCCCGGGGACTTACTCGGTCCTTTCTGGAACTTTCTCGAATGCTCCCAGTACCCAGGGCAGGCGTTGGCGAACTTCCGGATGTTCAGGAAATTTCCATGGTCCGGGGACAAACTCGGTCCTTTCTGGAACTTTCTCGAATGCTCCCAGAACCCAGGGCAGACGTTAGCCCTTTACGGAATGTTTTGGAAAATTCCATGTCCCGGGACAGAACTGTTTGAGGGGCAGACATTGTCCCCTTCCAGAATGTTCTGGAAAATTCCACATCCCGGGGCCGACCTCTTTCCTTTCCGGAACCTTATCGAATGCCCCCAGTACCCAGGGCAGGCGTTGGCGAACTTCCGAACGTTCAGAAAATTTCCATGGTCCGGGGACGAAATCGGTCCCTTCTTGAACCTTCTGGAAGGTTCCAAGGACCGGGGACGGGGGGGGGGGGAGACGTTGGCCTGTTCCGGGATGGTCTGGAAAATTCCACATCGGGGGGGGGGGGGCAACTCGGTTCATTCCGGACCCTTCTCGAATGTTTCCAATACCCAGGGCAAACGTTGGCTTCCTTCCGGAATGTTCTGAGAAATTCCGGGGCCATAGTGGTGCGAAAGTTGCCACATTCATTGTGCTACGAAGTCGTAACGTTCAGAGTGCTTTTGACTGTTTGGATACCTCAAACTTGGGTAATTAAACCGGAAAGAGCATGGAAGGTTCCAGAAAAAAACTGTTACAAAGCCACGCTTAGCGCATTATTATTAGTAAGGCTATAAACTTCTACTATACATTTTTTCTCATTGAGTACCGACATGTTTTGCCAAAATATCAATATGAAGCGATGAAAGTTGAGTTTTGGTCAGATCGTACAGAATCGTCGCTCGCAGTGTCTGACAGCATCGAGGCCCGCCCGTCTGGCTGGATGACGACGTAGTAGTTGAAGCCTTTGTAGCCGTTGGGGGCCGTCATCGGAATGGGAAGCAGGAAGATTAATGCGATTGAGACGAAGTAGAGGAGCTGGTCGTACTGAATACTGCTTTTCAGCCTACATATTTTGATAAATGTATTTTTTCACAAACTCGTTTTGTCAACGGAAAAGCGACTGCCACAAGGCGATTGAGAGCGAGCACAAAGCTGGCCTGTAGCTGAGCTCCCTGCCAATAGAGCAGGATGAAGTAGCCCGTCCTCGACAAGTTCGACTTCTCTAGCCAATCGTACCTGAGAATACACATATGTAGGAAATAAATATTATTTTCTTGTTTATTCATATTTAACACACGAAATGCTTCCTGTGATATGTACATACATATGTACATATGTACGTACATATGTAAATAAAAGCAAGAAATAAAAAAAAAATGTTTCGGTAAAGTATTTACCATAAGAACCAAGTTGGCCAAGTCGTTAGCATTAGTAGAAACATTACTGTGAAGTAGACAACAAAGTCCTTCAAAAATTTAAATGTTTATTTAATTTAATTTTGTTTATAAAAATGAAATAAAAATCTCAAATCCTTACGGTCATTCCGGCAATGACAATAATGCGAAAGGTGAACATGGCGCAGTAGCGTCGATCCGATAGGATACGGTAGTAGACAAAGATGGCGAGAGGAAATGTCAGAATTCCAATGGCAGACATCGCCATTGTCGTCGTCCAGTCAAGAAGGTTTAGGAAGGCAAACTTAAACAATAATAGTAAAAAAAGAAGTCGGCAAATGGTGATAAACTTAACGGAGCACAAAACTTAAATGTTTTAAATTTCAATTTTTCCGACTCTCTCTAAATCACATGCTCTATCGCACTTGAATCAAGACAAAAGGCGCGAAATCAAAATTGTATTTTGGCTAATTTAAATCGATATCAATCTTTCGAAGCAAAAGACACTTACTTCCTCGTCAACAGCGTCCGATAATTCGGCTTCGGCCATATTAGCAGAAAAGATCGCAAATAATCTCAAATATTACAAAATCTATTTCGCGAACGATTCTGTTAAACAAATAAATAACACCGTTTCCAGGAGGACGTACAAAACCATCTTATAAAAAGAAAAGATTATACGCCAAGAGTTTTTTTTTCTCAAAGTGTTAGAGTTAAAGGCCGAATATGCATTCCTCACACTTGAAAGGTGCAAACGGATCTCTATCTCGTCCTTATTCTCGAGAAGATGAACCTCGATAACTATATCCCTTCGCTCGTTTCCTGCATTCTAAACGACAGACACGACGCGTTGTGCTTCTACAAGACAATATTCTCGTAGCATTTGCTGTGATCTTATACTATTTTCTTTCCAGGTTTTTCATACATATCTTGACGTAGTTCTTAAAGAGTAAGACAATTGAACCGCAGTAAAAACTCTTTGAAGGAAAATCTGCATTTGCATTCTTTGGGCTAGCCGATTATTTTCACAACGACTTGGTCGTTCTCATGAACCCTCCAGCATTTTAGATGGTTTTGAATTATGCCGGGAAATCTTGGCATTTAAGACTCTCAGATGATGAGAATGAGAAATGGGAATGTATTCCACGTTGTATATGTAGATATGACGCGATTTGAGAGAGAATCAAAAAGGCCGCGGACATAGCAAAAATCGACCAACTTGGATTTTGTTCAGAGGTTCGTAATAGGTACTTTCTGATACGAGAAATCGATAGGAACTGATCTGATATGAGAGTTGGAAAATGGCTCGTTCATTTGCTTTGAGGGCTTCAATTATTAGCATCCCCGCGCTGGGAGGCGAGTTGGATGCACGTCTGAGGTCATTACGACGCACTTTGTTGAATGGAACTGAAAATTAGCAGTATAATAGAAAAGGTATTATTGTAAACAACGAAAAACGAAAAATCCGAAAATGTCCAACGCTGAATGTTTTTAGAATTAAAAGTTTGAGGGAGCTCAGGTAACGTGTTTCTCATTTTACCTCTACGAAACCTATGCAGCTGTATAGAGAATGAAAAGAGCTTTGGACTATTGGGATTGAGAAACTTAGGATGCGCTGAATTTTCCTAGTCGATTATCTCCTTGCGGCAGTACAAATCTGCGGGTTCGCGCCATAGAAGAACTGCTTCAGAATCATTTTCGTATGCCTAAACATACACCAGAAGAAAGAGCATTAAATTTGCTACAAGCTGAATTCGAATAAATTAAGAAAATGGATTATTGTGCGTATTGCTATATTAAAACTACCGGCCCTTATTTAAACTTATAACAAAATATTTTAAACTTGAAAGTTCATTGAAAGGGGTTCAACTTGTTGCAAATTTCACGTATGTTTGGACGTGCGAAACTAAGAATGCACAATTTTTTTCGGATTGATTCACAGAGAATGGCAAAATACGCTTCGTGATTCATCTGAAGAGTATTCTTTTTCTGCCAACTGCAGTTTCACTTTCACGACTTATATAATTTTAACGGATTCAATGCAGTCATAATTTTTATACTCGTCGGTCTACTAATTTTATATTTGAACAAGTGCTTTATAATAAGTCAAGCTAAGGCGTTTCAGTTCAGCAACACTGGCATTAGCGATCTTTCTGTGCGTTTTATATTCACAGCATGTGATAACATTATGTATTTCTTATGTGTACATAGCAATGTGCACGGAAGCATATATAAATACAGAAATCACATTACTTACTTTGTGTTTTGGATTGGAAAGTGGTAGTCGCAGCTGATGAGATTATTGAAATCTAATAGTATGCACTTATTTCCCGCTGCTTTCCTGGGCATCAGAAGATATCTTTTCTACGCGCTCTTCGGCGCGAATATAGATGCCTTCTATTTGGTTTCCGGCCAGGGATCGAGTAAAAGTAAATACTTGGGCGTTCTCATGAACCCAACATTTTTGATGTTTTTGAATTATGCAGTGAAATGTTGGCATTTAACACTCTCAGATGATGAGGATGAAACATGGGAATGTATATTACACTATATTTATATAGAGTATATATATATATATATATATATATATATATATATCGATGGACGCCTTCTGGCTGAATGACGACGTACTAGTTGAAGCCCTTGTAGCCGTTCGGTGCAGTCATCGGGATAGGAAGAAGGAAAATCAACGCGGTAGAGGAGCTGGTCGTACTCAAATATTGTTTTCCTAAAGGTGCCAAAATCAATGTTCAATTGATTTTGGAACCTTAAGAAAAGCCTTTTTGCCTGCCACAAGAGCGATAAAGCATGTGATTAAGAGAGCGTATCTGTAAGACTCAAGGAGGCCGCTATGGACGTCTGCACTAGAAATTCATAATTTTTCTACAACCTTGAAAACATTATGAGGGATGTATCTAGTGTTCATAACGAAGTCTAGGCGGTCAGAAACTTTAGAAAAAATTTTTTCACTTAAATATAAGTCGTAATGTTCATAAACTTTGGATGACCATAACTACCGTTATACTTAATATTTCTCAATCATCTTTTCACTGTTGGATTCCTCGTTCAAAACTACATAAAAAAGTCCGTGGAGACCATTTTCGAAAAATAAAATTTATATGACTTTTCTCCAATTTAAGTTTTTAAAAAGTCGTTTTCAGGCAATAACTTTTTTTTTACTATTACGTCCAAAAAACCGAATGGTCCATGAGAAAGAGCAGGAAAAACTACACAGAATATGTTTCTGCGAGGAAAAATCTCGGATACTTTTATAGTCCATTCGATGTAATTTTTTATCCTCTTTAAAATGGTATATACTTTGTATGCAAAAGAAATTAGTCTAAAGGCCTAAAATTGACTTTTTGTGTTTTTGGCCATATTCTGGTGTTAAAATACTCATTCTTTGGATCATTAATGGGTCATATAGACCGAATTAATACATAATATTTATTCTACAAGAAAGAGCAGTTAAAACTGAGTTGGGTACAGCTTTTTAATCAAAATCTGAATATACTTTTTTTGGGAATATGTATTTGAATGCAGACTGTTGAAGGCGATATTGCTGAATATTTTTTAGCAAATATTTAAAATTTGTTCTTTTGAAACATCTAGCACCCAATAATGGGTATACCAGGATTCTTTGAAGTTCTTTCATGATATACCACTCAAAAGTACTCTAAAAGTCAAGAAATTTCATTTTTACGAGTATAGAAGGCGAAATAAATGTATGAAAACTCCTTCAAAGCCTACTATCAGGTCATTTGTGAATCGGATTACCAAAAAGGTCATAACAATTCGAAAGAGCAGAGACTTTTACATAATATATACTTCGATGAAAATGCAAAACCTGTACATTTTTAAGAAATCTTGAAATTTCGAAAAAAAATCGGCGACAGGATTCGACTATTTTGAGATGTTCTGCGAAAGCTGGTACCAATGGAACTTATGTTCTCAAAACTGTGCCATAAGGTTTTTTGAGACGAAAAACATAAATTTGACGTTCATTTTCTACTTTTGAGTACCATCCATGGTACGCTTGATCGAAATGAAATTTTTCTGCATATTATATTTCATTCTTCAGGCAAAAGTACCATGGATGGTACTCAAACGTAGAAAATGAACGTCAAATTTATGTTTCTCGTCTCAAAAAAAACCTTATGGCACAGTTTTCAGAACATAAGTTCCATTGGTTCCATTTATCTCAGAGCTCAAAATATTCAAATCCTGTCGTCAATTTTTTTTTCGAAATTTCAATATTTCTGAAACATGAACTAGTATTGCTCTTTCATCGATGGATATATTAAGCAAACGTCTCTGCTCTTTCGAACGGTTATGACCGTTTTGGCACTGCGGTTCAAAAATTGCCTGATAGTTGGCTCCGAATAGGTTTTCATACATTTATTTCACAGGCAATTCTCGTAAAAATGAAATTTCTTGACTTTTTGAATACTTTTGAGTGGTATATCATAAAAGAACTTCGAACAAATCTGGAATACCCATTATTGGGTGCTAGATGTTTCAAAAGAACAAATTTTAAATATTTGCTAAAAAATATTCAGCAATATCGCCTTCAACAGTCTCCATTCAAATACATATTCCCAAAAAGTATCCTCAGATTTTGATTAAAAAGCTGTACCCAACTCAGTTTTAACTTCTCTTTCTTGTATAATTAATATTATGTGGTAATTCGGTTATGACCCATTAATGATCCTAAGAATGAGTATTTTAACAACAGAATTTGGCCAAAAACACAAATAGTCAATTTTAGGCCTTTAGACTAATTTCTTTTGCATACAAAGTATATACCATGTTAAAGAGGATAAAAAATTACATCGAATGGACTATTCCGTTTTAAAATTGATGAAGTTTGAAAGAAATTATGGTTTGCAGCCAAAGCCGAAATTTGCACAAAAACCCATATTCAAATGCAGATACCCAAAAAAGTATCCGAGATTTTTCCTCGTAGAAACATATTCTGTGTAGTTTTTCCTGCTCTTTCTCATGGATAATTCGGTTTTTTGGACGTAATAGTAAAAAAAAAGTTATTGCCTGAAAACGACTTTTTAAAAACTTAAATTGGAGAAAAGTCATATAAATTTTATTTTTAGAAAATGGTCTCCACGGACGTTTTTATGTAGTTTTGAACGAGAAATCCAACAGTGAAAAGATGATTGAGAAATATTAAGTATAACGGTAGTTATGATCATCCAAATTTTATGAACATTACGACTTATATTTAAGTGAAAAATTTTTTTCTAAACTTTCTGACCGCCTAGACTTCGTTATGAACACTAGATACATCCCTCATAATGTTTTCAAGGTTGTAGAAAAATTATGAATTTCTAGGACAGGCGCTCCTTGACCCTAACTGGCAATGAGAGGCTCTCTTAAGAGAGAAGCGACTACAATGGTTAGGAACATTTAAATAGTTTATGGTCAAGTTTCACGCTCTTTTAAGAGGCTGAGAAGAAGAATCAAATCCGTCAAATCCCTGCCAATAGAGCTGGATTCCTCGCTCGATTCGACTTCTCTGGCCAGTCATACCTGATTGTGAGAAGATAACGAATAGACAAGCATTTTATATTATTTACACATAATTACCATTTATACATGTATACATACAGATATAAGGTGCTTGCTCGCCTTCTCTCACACGATTTGGCGTACGTATGAAGAGATGCGGCGTGAAACCGATAACAAGTACTGCGACCGCATTACGCCCGGCGCGGAATGTCGACAGATTACGTCATCATTTTAAAGTACATACTACGCCTATTGAATACACTCAAGAATTGCCATCCACACACATTCCACTTCAAAACGAATGTCTCATGAAATAGTATCTTATTTTTACTAGGCACACAAGGCATCGGCATTCTGGGTTGCCGAACGCTCCGAACGGCCGACAGACTCATCGAATTCTGGGAAGATGGATGGAGGACGTCGGACACGAAGTCGTGGAGTGGAGACCGTGAACATGGAAAAGGCATGCTGGAAGTCCCACAAGAACGATGGCGCGACGAATTCGACCGAAATCTATCCACTACTTGGATGCAAACAGCAATCATGAATGCCGATGCCTTTGATCTTTCCTTCCATGATTGTGGAATAAACTTGCATACAAATTATAAATTTGTAAACACTAGGCTTCATTGCTCACTATCAGTCAATCCAATTTGTCTGTTATTTGCTTCAATCTTTCTCATAAATTCCTGATTTGAGAGTAATGTACATAACTATTACCTTTTGCCTATAAGTTCTGTGACCTCACTCTCGACTTTGTAAATGTCGATGCCACAGGCAGTCGGCTCGATCGAGCAGTTATTTAAATCGTTCGGGAAAAAAACTTTAGCTAGATGTTTTGCTCAATTTTACACTATTTTCTCTCCAGGTTTCTTATACACATCAAGATGGAGTTTTTAATGAAGGTAATTTTCCAGGGCTGGACAATAGATCCGCAATATTTTTATCCTTGAAGTGAAAACGATATTGTCTTTATCTACGTTTTCATTTTGACTGAGGGCTGCCGATTATTTTTTCACCGATTTGATCGTTCTTCCCACGTTTTAGAAGTTTTTGAACAATGCTGTAAAATTTATGCATTTAAACACTATGCGATGACGAGGATGAAAAATGAATTCATTATATATGTACATAAATATATGTATTTTGTGAATGTCATCCTAACGTCCTTAAAGGAGACCATAATAGAAAAACTCATACTAGGAAGTCCCTGACAGATAGATTAAAAGTATCCTGTAAAGACTCCACAGAATTGTGTAATCGAATTCTCCATCTCAACCTAACCAAATAAGGAGAAAAACAAAACACAATTTATGTGCTTTAGACCTCCTTTAATTGGGGCCTAATGCAATGTTTTAAAATTCTATAATCACCAAGACTGATCACATAAATTTATAAATGTATTAGGTGCGACGACGTTTTGACAAGCTAAAGAAATGAAAAATTTTCAAATCGTTTTTATAGATTTTATTCTTATTCTGAGAATATTCCAATTTTCTTTTCACTCTCTTTCACGTTGATACTTCCGAGTTGGCTGTGCGTCAGATGCATCAAAAGTTCTCCATTGCCGAGAAACGTGAGCGCCAGCGTTAAGGCCTCCGAAAGAGGTGCCCCGATGATCTCCTACTGGTGATCCGAAGCAAACGTTTTCCCTCTCACATCCATATTTTCTCACAGGGGGCTTACAAGGGAAGTCTTTCGGTGGGGTATGGCAAACCTCAACATAATATACACCATTCGAAAGCTCTCAACGAGCTGATAACGTTTTTGATGTTTCTAGCTGCAAAATAAAGCGTTGGAAACACCGAGGCACAGGCGCACCGGGGTCTGGAAGAGCCTGGCATGGTATAGGCCTCTTCCAGACCGGGCGCCTGCAGCCGCCCAAAGTTGAGAAATCGAATGGAGTTTATTTTTATACGAAAGATAACCGACTTGCTATTACATAAAAAACAAGATGCAGGTAGAAATAATGCATCCGCAGCTCTTTTAGGCAACAACAGGAACATTTTTGTGACAGATAAAGTTTTTGAGAAAATTTACATTTTACAGCTAAATATAATAAGTGAAATATTATTTTTTATGTTAAAAACGGCATGACAAAGCGTAATTAGTGGCTTAAAACTCACAAATCTCTTAAGAAAAAATTGATTTTCTCCATACAAAACAGGTAATTTTTCAACAAAGGGGGACCCTTTGGTGAAAAATGACCTAAAAAAATTTTTTCTCCAAAAATGATCGGAAATTAAGTAATCAGGTTTGTTATGGCCTACTATCAAGTATACATCAATTTTAGAGCCGACAAAGCTACCAAATATAGTGGAAATGTTAATTTTGGGGTATTTTTCTGCAATTTCGGATATTTTGCAGCTAGAAACATCAAAAACGTTACCAGCTCGTTGAGAGCATTCGAATGATGTAAATTATGTTGGGGTTTGCCGGACCCCGCCGAAAGACTTCCCTGTTAGCCGTTGCGAAATACGGTTGTCAATGTTTGACTTGTTCATTTCTGATTAAGCAAAAGAACTATGCATTATTGATACAAAAGGATACATATGTACTATATTCATAGTATCTCCCTGTTAGAATGGCTCAAAAACTCCCTGCTCAAAAACCGACACAACGAGTAGCGCCAAGAATAAGGAAACGAATGAAGAATTGAACGACACAATAAAGAATAATGAATAATTCATCCGTCGGTTCTCAAGCGAAGTAAGCTTGTCAAATGGCCGTCAGTAAGTAAAGCAGTGGAAAAAAAGGAAAAAATTCAATTCTCGAATAACAATTTTTTAGTCGATTTTGATTGTTTGCACGAACATTCCGATCAAACACGTGCTTGCTCTGTGTATATAACATCTTTTTTATGCTCTGCCAAATTCGCGTGATAATTGGCTTTGGCGGAAGGAAGGGAATGTTCAATCATCCACACATTCAAGTTCTCCACAAATACATCAGGCTTCCATTTTGCCTGCCCTGTGTCTCAGTACTTCTCAATATCACTTCCTCATTTGAAAAGTAGCAACTAGATTCTACTTATAACCTAGGTGATCAACACGGCGGTATCTTGTGCTCAGACACCATGGTCGCCTTAGTTAATGAGATCGTACTAGTTATCGGGCGCAAATATGCACATAGCACTTCATGACATCACGGCTTCAGTATCATTAGATGCATGCATAAACACTCCTCGCTCACCAACAGAGTGCTGACCCTCTAGTAATCTTTTTCTTCAATTTTTTTTTCAAATGGCCTCGACAATTGACGAAGAGGTTGGCATATTTTAATTCAACATTTCCAGACTCGCTAAAAACGAAAAAGGATATTAGATGAATACGTTCAGTTCGCGTCTATCAACTTGCTCGACTGGATTACGACAATGTCAATGGTTGTCGTTGGCATTCTGACCTTCCCGTTTGCCATGTTCCTCTATTATCGCATCCTGACCAACAAGAACTACGCCACAATGCACACTTTCCTCATTATTGTTATCGCCGGAATGACGGTATGTGATCGTTTCTTTTTCATTTTACTACAAAAAATCTTGCCGATGGCGCTATTTTCCATTTTATTCATTCTTATAAAAAATCAATTATGACATGATATATTAGCTTATCTCACAGGATTTTATTGTATATATTGCCTCGACTGCGCTACTGTCTTTTACAACATGGCCAACATGGTTTGCATGGTAACTTTGACATTCGTTTAATTTTTTTTTAAATTTAACTCATCTGACATAGAGCAGGGTAATACCTTTTTGCTCTGTGTTAGGCTGTGAAAACGTATGACTAATTCTAATCTGGAAAATTTAACATTTATTAATATATTTATTTGACTGAACTAAAGGTACGACTGGCTGGAGCGGTCGAACTTGTCGAAGACGGGCTACTTTGTGCTGCTCTACTCGCAAGGGGCGCAACTCCAAGCGAGCTGCGCGCTCGCCGTCAATCGACTCGCCGCTGTTGCCTTTCCTCTCGTGCATCGGGTACAAGATTAAATTATTTAAAAAATCATAATAATAATAATCAAAAAATTTAAATGAATGAATGCATAATTAATATGTATATGATATTTATACAGATATCTGTTAGAATATTGTATTAGTACGACATTAAAATGTCTAGTATTTTGATATTTAATAGGTTTTCGATATAAAAATAAGTCCATCTCTAGAACGACGATCTTCTCTTCCGCATCTCCGTCTCGCTCGTCTTTCTTCTGCCGCTCCCGTTCACTGCGCCGAATGGCTTCCACGGCTTCCGCTACTATGTCGTCGTGCAGCCGGACGGCCGCCGCTCCGTGCTGCCCGACTACGCGAGTGACAACTCTGTTGGCCAAGTTCATCCGACTTGAACTTCATTCAAATTATTTTAATTTTTAGTTTTTATTGTACATATATATGATTACACAAAAAATTGATATTAATCAACTGCAGAATTTGGCATTAAACCTTGTTGTTAAATCGGATCAGAATGCACTTTCCAGTTTGTCGTCGTACTTCAAAAGGGCTATTTTGCCGTGCTGTGCGCCCTGACTCTCTTGCTCAACGTTGTGGTCGTTGTCATTTTGGCCTACAAAAGGGCGACTGCCCGTGAGCTACAGCCGAATGTGCCAGGTGTGTATTTTTTCGCTCCCAATCTGAATGAGCCAGAAACTTAATCTTGAACGCGTTTTTTTTGCATGCCACAAGGTGGAAACTTGAAATTTATGACTGTTCAGTTTCATACTCCCTTAAAATATTTTTACATATTCATATTTTTGGCACATACATAGTTTATAAATGATAATTATAACGGATAATATAGATCGAAAAGGTTGTTTACTGAATAGGCGTGTGATGGCCAACACCAACCAATCAATATTAGGTGCTCGAACGCGAAGCAGCGCCGAGGGTGGCATGGTCATCACTTCCGTGCTCGGATTTGCCACTTACGTCGTCTACTTTGTTACATTGGTTAGCGACGAAGGTTACCCAGAAAATAAAAAAAAAACAATAGAAAAATCTATATTACATGAATATAATATACTAGTGCTGCTCATTAAATTTGACTGACTTTTTTTCTTTCTCAGACAGTTAGCGATTACACTGCGAACATCACCGTTCAATACACGACGCCTTTACTTCAGGCCATTTCGTGCGTGGCGCCTTTTTGGTACTGAGTAATTTTTAACTATTTGCACAAAACATATCTCTTTTTTTTAAATAAAACAGTCGTTTAAATGTGTCTGGCACAAGGGCATGTGATTTATAGCAACGCTACTAAAAAAAAGTCTGGAAAATTAAAATAAATTACGGAGGGAGTTTCGTGCTAATTTAAACAATAATAAATAAATAATATTCACTCGGTGATTTTATTTATGCATAAATAATTTCGGTGTAAGGTGCCTGCTCGCCTTCTCTCACACGATGCGTCGTACGCTTCTGCCGCGCTGGCTGGGAGGCGGAAGGAGAAGCGGCACCAAACCCCTTACAAGCACTGCGAGTGCGTTTCATGCGACGAGGAATACCGTCAGATGACGTCATCATCCCAAAGTACACACTATGACAGCATGTCTCATCTGTGAAAGTACACATGTAGACTATGTAGTAGAATATAGTAAATCGGTTAGTCGGCCGGAACTGCTGCATGTAGATATTAAATGTCAACTATTTTTTCGTGAAAGATGTACAACGAAAAAAATTTAAAAGGTAAACATGTACCAAATTGAAGTTTTACTCCCTCAATTCCAATATAAAGAGTGCTTTTTCTTCCTTTTCATTGCATTTTTGATTGTGTACCGACTAATTCATCTTTTTTCCAGCTCAAAACCATATTGACTGTCAAATGTCGCAAAGCCAGATCGAAACATTCATAGTAGCTTTCTTCCTCATCGCGTCTCATATCAAATCTAGCTAGCAGAACATTCCATTTCTAGAGACTTCTGCGCAAATTAAATTAGCCTATAACATCAATGTATATGTCCATGTACATTACTATAAGTATTCATACATACATATATCCAGCCAACTTCTTCAATCTAGAGTTGCAGGTACCGCTGATAGCGTAGACTGCATGCTTATATTATATTTTATGCAAATATATTATATGTATGCGAATATAGTTATATTCGCATACATATATGTTTTGTCTTGTGAGTTCTATACAAATTATCAATTAGTATCAAGCAACGAAATGTTTTCACCCGGGGCTCTGGTTAAAACCTTTCTCTCGGGCTAAAGAATGATGTCATTTTTGATTGCATAGACTTTAACCTGCATATAAACACTTCCCACATTCGCAGGAATATATGTGAACATTCCCGCGTTCTAGCAAGGAAATACATTCGTTCTCACCATCACGAGAAAGAATACGAGATAGAGATCCGTTTGCAACTTTCAAAGTGTGAGTTTAATTCCAACACCTTGAGAAAAGAATCTTACTTAATATTTGAGATTATTTGCGAACTTTTCTGCTAATATGGCCGAAGCCGAATCGTCGGACGCTGTTGACGAGGAAGTTGGTTTCTTTTCATTCGAAAGATTAATATCGATTCAAATCAGTCAAAACACAATTCGCCTTTTGGCTTTATTTAAGCGCGAGAGAGCATGTGATTTAGAGAGACGCCACTACAATAGTTAGAAAATTTTTTTAATTGAACACGGTTAAGTTGTATGCAACTTTAAGTTCATATATCTCTGTTTACCGAGTTCTCTTTTAAATTAAAATTATTTAAGTTTGCCTTCCTAAATCTACTTGACTGGACGACGACAATGGCGATGACAGCCATTGGAATTCTGACGTTTCCTTTCGCCCTTTTTGTCTACTACCGTATCCTATCGAATCGAAGCTACTGCGCCATGTTCACCTTTCGCATTATTGTCATTGCCGGAATGACTGTAAGAATTTGAAATTTATATTTCTTTATTTTTTAACAAACAAAAAAAGAAATATATATTTCCAATTTTGCAGGACTTTATAGTATACTTCACAGCAATGTTTCTACTGATGCTAACTACTTGGCCAACTTGGTTCTTCTGGTAAATGAATATGTTTTTTTTCATTTTTATTATCACATACTGCTAATAGGAAACGTTTATGTTCATACATACATACATATGAAGTTGGTATTTAAGTATAAATAGACAAGATAATGGAGATATTCTCAGGTATGACTGGCTAGAGAAGTCGAACCTGTCGAGGACGGGCTACTTTATTCAACTCTATTGGCAGGGAGCGCAGCTTCAGGCCAGCTTTGCGCTCGCTCTCAATCGCCTTGCGGCTGTCGCTTTTCCGATGACACAACGGGTTTGCCGCCTCTTTTGAGTATATCAGAAAATAACAGCGATTACCTACACAAATTTCATAATTATGCTATTCTTACGGCATACTTATTGCTCATAAACTTCTTTTACTTGCAATATTTACTGGTGTCGAGTTGCAAAAATACATTTATCAAAATATATTAGGTGAAAAATCAGTATTCAGTACGACCAGCTCCTATACTACATCTCTGTCGCGTTGATCTTCCTTCTTCCCATTCCGATGACGGCGCCCAACGGCTACAAGGGCTTCAACTACTACGTCGTCATTCAGCCAGACGGGCGTCCATCGATGCTGCCTGACTTTGCGAGCGACGATTCGGTTAGTTTTGACCAAAACTCAATGTGGCCTGCTCATACTTTTGTTGGCAAAACATATTGTTAAAAAGTGTAGCACGAAAGCCTGCCCTGTTTACTGATATTTTTCTGTTTATACAGAAAACTTTCTTGTGATATGCAATAAATATAAACATTTTCTTCCAGTTCGCCGCGCTCCTCCAAAAGGCGTACTTTGCCGTGCTGGCCGCGCTAACGCTGCTCGTGAACGTCGTCCTAGTCGTGCTCCTCGCATGCAAGCGCAGTCCGCAGCGGACGGCTGCCGACTCGTCGCGAGCAAAGGCCGAGAGTGGCATCGTCATCACTTCCGTCCTCGGCTTTGCCACCTACATCGTCTTCTTCGTTACGCTGGTTTGGCTTCTTATTTTATTAATATTATTTTTTATTTTCATTCACTTCTTTAAAAGCGGTAAGTGTACTGGCGAGGCGAGAGATTTATGCATTTATTTTCATTTCTTATTTTTATATTTATTTATACTTTGATTTATGGATATTTTTGTAAAAAAAAATTCCCACTCAGACGGTCAGCGACTACATGCAGAATATTGCCGTTCAGTACACGACGCCGCTCCTGCAAACAATTTCGTGCGCCGCGCCATTTTGGTATTTTTACATGTATATTTCAATTTGTATATAAGTAGTTGCTATGTAACTATTGTTATGTAACTCGTAAATAAATTAAAATTTGTTCCTTTATTTTTCAGATTGAATCATGTGATAGTTGTAAATTGACTCATGGTCAGGAATAAAGCCAAAGTGGCAAGGAAAAATATGCGGCTATTATTCCAGGTGTCTGCTCGCCTTCTCGCATACGATGCGACGGACTCTTCTGCCGCGTTGGCTCGGAGGAGGAAAGCGAGGCGGTCGCCAAGGCGTTATCACGACCACTGGCGCCGTCAGTCAGGCACTCGCGCTCTCGTACACAAGTCAACGGCGAATACGATGATGATGACATCTTTGATAATTCTTTCAATATTCGACATTATCCATGTATTTCTTGTGGCATCAGTAATTTCTTATATGAATACATTCACTATTGTTCACATACAATTAGTGAAGTGGCTGCACTTTTATTTACTCTTCGCTGTATGTGAGATAAAAATAATATAATTCTTTTTGTATGTGAGATAAAAAAAAATTACTTCTTTTAAATAACAAAACTGGTGCCATAGCATTTGAAATTGACTCACGATGAACTAAGAAGTGCAGGACTTTACGCTGATTGGTCGCCCCGCCCGTACAGTGCCCATACTTGACTATTCCAGCAGCGAAGTAAGCGAGGAGACGACGAGCACGGTTAGGGCTCGCGAAAATTTGTAAATATTGAAAATTCTGAATTTAAAATATGTCCAAGGCATTAGTTATCGTTCAATATTATTAGTTTCGTACTGTTCGTTGTTGACTATTTAAGAAATCTATGGTATTACCAGCCGGTTCGCGCGCGCTTCACCGGCTGGTTGCTCGGCCGCTTCGCGGCCTCGAAAGAATATGCTTTGAAAAGAATCCGGGCCGAACTCGGTCCCTTCCAGGATCTTCTAGAATGTTCCCAGTATCGGAGGCAGACGTTGGCCCGTCCGGAAAGTTCTGTAAAATTCCATGTTCCGTGGACGTACTTGGTCAATTCCAGATTCTTCTGGAATGTTTTCAGTACCGGGGGCAGTCGATGGCCCTTCCGGAAAGTCCTGGAAAATTCCATGTTCCGGGGCCCTACGCGGTCCCTTCAAGGATCTTCTGGAATGTTTCCAGTATCGGGGGCTGCCGTTGGCCCTTCCGGAAAGTTCTGGGCCGAACACGGTCCCTTCCAGACTCTTCTAGAATGTTCCCAGTATAGGGGACAGCCGTTGGCCACTTCCGGAAAGTTCTGGAAAATTCCATGTTCCGGGGCCATACTTGGTCCCTTCCAGAATCGTCTGGAATGTTCTCAGTACGGGGGGCAGTCGTTAGCTCCTTTTGGAAAGTTCAGGGAACGAACTTGGTCCCTTCTGGAATCTTCAAGAATGTTCCCACTGCCGGGGGCCCTTCCGGAAAGTTCTGGAAAATTTCATGTCCCGGGGACGAACTTGGTCCCTTCCAGAATCTACTGGAATGTTTCCAGTATCGGGGCAGACGCTGTCCCCTTCGGGAAAGTTCTGGCCCAACTCGGTCCATTCCAGAATCTTCTAGAATGTTCCCCGTACCGGGAGCAGACGTTGGTCCCTTCCGGGAAGTTTTGGGCCGAACTGGGTCCCTTCCGGAATCCCAGTACCGTGGGAAGACGTTGGCCCCTTCCGGAAAGTTCTGGAAAATTCCATGTCCCGAGGACGAACTTGGTCCCTTCCAGAATCTACTTAAATGTTTCCAATATCGGGGCAGACGTTGGCCCCTTCGGGAAAGTTCTGGAACATTCCACGTTCCGGGGACGTACTTGGTCCCTTCCAGAATCTTCTGGGATGTTCTCAGTACCGGGGGCAGTCGTTGGCCCCTTTCGGAAAGTTCTGGGCCAAACTGGGTCCCTCCCGGAATCTTCTAGAATGTTCCCGCTGCCGGGGGCAGACGTTGGTCCCTTCCGTAAAGTTCTGGGCCGAACTCGGTCCCTTCCAGAATCTTCTAGAATGTTCCCAGTACTGGGGCAGACGTAGGCCCCTTCCGGAAAGTTCTGGAAAATTCCATGTTCCGGGACGTACTTGGTCCCTTCCAGAATCTTCTGGAATGTTCTCAGTACCGGGGGCAGTCGTTGGCCCCTTTCGGAAAGTTTTGGGCCGAACTGGGTCCCTTCAAGAATCTTCTGGAATGTTCCCGGTATCGTGGGCAGACGTTGGCCCCTTCCGGAAAGTTCTGGGTGGAACTCGGTCCCTTTCAGGATCTTTTAGAACGTTCCCAGTATCGGCGGCAGACGTTGGCCTCTTCCGGAATGTTCGGGAAAAGTGGGAGATTCCAGAAGAAAACTTAGGTGCGAAAGTGGCAACATTCGTAGTGGTAGGAAAGTCGCAGCGTTCGTAGTTGCTTTTACAGTTTGGATACCTCAAACGTTGAATCGGGAGGAGATGGAAGGTTCCAGCAGAAATCTGTCACAAACCGACGCTTACGAATGGTTCACGGTTTTATGCTACAAGTCAGTTTTTTTCTTTGCTTTAAAAACAAATTCATGCTTCAAAAATCAAGTCAACAATTTAAAAACTGTCGCAATTTCTTACAGTAGTTTCTAAATTATTATATCTCATGAATTAAAGGGCCACCTTCTATCTTTTTATTAGTAGTTAGATAAGAGAAAAATTTTGGAAAATTTAAAAAGAATATACTTGAGTTTGGTGTTCCTTTAAACAGTAATATGTTAACAATAATTCGGTAATTTATGTGCATGTATATACAAATATATATGCATTCCGGTATCTGGTGCCTCCTCGTCTTCTCTCACACGATGCGGCGTACTCTTCTGCAGCGTTGGTTGGGAGGCGGAAAGAGAAGCGGCGCGAAACCGCTGACAAGCACTGCGAGCGCGTTACGCACGCCGCGGATGTGGACAGATTACGTCATCACAAACTACATACTACGCCTATTGAATACACATATTTTAATTGCTTTTAATATTGTTACCTATACTATTTTATTTCCAGGTTTTTCATACATACATATCATGACGTAGTTCTTAAAGAAAGGAATTTCCCAGAACAAGACAATAGAACCGCAATTAACTCTTTAAAGGAAATGAAAACGTTGTTGTCTTTGTCTGCAATTTCATTCTTTGGGCTTGCCGATTATTTTCACCACGATTTGGACATTCTCATGAACCCAACATTTTAGATGTTTTTGAATTGTGCCGGGAAATCTTGACACATAAACACTCTCAGATGATGAGGATGAAAAATGGGAATGTACTATACGTAGTATACACAAGTTTACACATACTTTGTAAATGCCAACCTTACTACAGTACTTAACATTCTTAACAATTCTAACATTTCTATGGTTCAGATATTGTTTACGAAAGGAAAATTCTCAATATTTTTCGGGTCTACCGCCAAGATGATGACTGCAAGCAATTTTACAAACCTATTAGCAATTTTATAACCCTTCTCACAATCATACACACATATATTTTTGGAGGGCTTAGCCTAGCCGATAGCCAGTTGTCGAATCAAGTTCTAGTTCAGTCACTCAATTTAATTCACTCTAATTTTCTATCCGTCTAATTTATGCATGATTAAATTCTGTCTTATTGAAAAAAAAAACATAAATATGAATAAATCTCTCTGCAGGAATGGCTTAAAAGCCGATACAATATTAAGGAGAAATAAGACGACTTTTTCCCCTGCTTTTCGGGGGATCAGACCCCAATCAGCTATCTTCCCCCAATATTCTCCCTCGCCCTAAGGCATTACCATATTATTTTACTCGTGTTATCTTGCATTCACTTCGCATTGTCTTCTTATAATAATTCATGCTAGGACATTTTCTGAGGTAGCAGACGAATGTCCCAGACATTAAAGAAAAGGCCTATGTTAATACACGGGTCTCGCATCTGTCTCTCATATGTCTTTGAAATGTCTCGGACACTTTTGGCAAAATATTATGTCCAAGACATCGAGAATATCTGGGACAATGTCCATGACATCCTGGGAAGGCGAGAGAGTATGCAATTTTAAGAGAGGCGAAACAAACACGCCAAATGGGCTTCCGGGCCGAGATCGAATGAAAGTAGAGAAATCGCAAATAGTACCAAGAATTCTCGAATAAAACAGACAAAAATTTAGAAACGAAATAGATGGCATTTATATGCGAGCGGAGAACATAGAATCCCTTCTGATCCCCTCGAAAGAAGGGGAAACTATTTCCTTAGTTGCAGTAAACAAAATATGATTTGCTTCGATTTGCACCAATTCATGAACATCGATGACTTTGCAGTAACCATAAAAAGGCAGTACAAAGAGCCGAGTCCGAAACCCAAATAGCGTCAGTTGCTCGCCGCGGTCGCAAACTGAAAAAAAAACTTTTAAAAATGCCACCATTTGAAAACTCTTTTTTTGTGGCAACCTGCTGCGCCTTCATTCTATGGTAAAAGTTCCGGGAGCGGTGCGGGAACTTTCAGAATTCCTGCGCCGGTCCCGAAAAGTTCCTGGAGAAAATCTTGAGTGGTGCGGGAAAGTTCCCGGAGAAAAAAGTGTGCCGTCTGCACTAAAATTACATTCCTTTTGCATGAAAATGTTTATTCGTATATTTTATTACTTTGATAAACATTTTCAAATTAGAATTTCGTAGCAAACTGTTCTTCCTCCTGCACCGCAAAGAAGGTCAAACTTTCCATAGGAATGAAAAGACCATTTTAACTTGTAACAATGACAACTTGATTTTTTGCATTTTTTGGCTCAAATTACATCGCTTTTCTCCAGCTTTATTAATAATCATTTGTACGGAGAACTCGATGAATTTTCTTTAAAAAACTAAAGTAAGAAAATATATAGTTCTTGAGAACGAAGGAGCAACTTTTTCATTGGAATTCATAGCTTTCTGGAAAGATGTAAGAAAGAAAGTTTGAAAGAAAGAACGCAAGGATGAAAGAAGGAGGCAAAGTATGAAATAAGGAAAGAAATTAAGAAAGAAAGACAGAAAGTAAGTAAGAATAGGAAAGTTAGAAAGAAAGAAAGTAAGAAAGATGGAAAGAAAATAAGTATGAAATAAAGTAAGAAAGATAGTAAGAAAAAAAGAAAGATAGTAAAAAACAAAGTAAGAAGGAAAGAAAGAAAGTAAGTTGGAAACAAACTAAGAAACAAAGAAAGAATTAAAGATGTCTAGAAAAAAATCCCCGGGACCTAAACGCGACATGCGTTCGAGGGTCGGTGAGCGTTACTTCCAGGAAATTGCTTTGACTGCGAGAGAAAACTAAAGATAACCACGAAATGAGAGAGGCCAGACAAACCATATCTCGAGTAGGTTTGTCTGCGCCTCCACTTTTACACGCTATTTCTCACTATTTCAAAGATGCCCCCGGAGCGGTCAAGAAAACCTCCGAGGTTCCATGCTATAGCATGTAAAAAGTCCGGGAAAGTTCCCGCACACCTCAGAACAATTTATTTTGAGTTCCGGGACCCCTGACCGAACTTTCTTGAGAATGAAGGCGCGGCTGCGTAATTGGCTCTCTAGAATGTTCTTTCTCTGTCCTCTACAGTTCTGTCTGGAATAGGATAGGGCACCGTACCCTTGCTGTCATCATCTTCGCGGTAAACGCGAAAAATATTGAGAATTTTCATTTCGTAAACAATATCTGAACCATAGAAATTTTAGTTACGTTAAGAATGTTAAACACTGTAGTGCACTTGGCTTTAACAAAGTATGTATAAACTTATATGTACTATGTATAATTCATTCTCATTTTTCATTCTCATCATGTGAGAGTGCTAAATGCCAAGATTTAACGGAAGAATTCAAAAACATCTGAAATGTTGCGTTCATGAGAACGACCAAATCGTTGAGAAAACAATCGGCAAGTCCTAATAATGGAAATGCAGACGATAACGTTTTCATTTCCTTCAAAGTGTTAATTGCGGTTCTATTGTCTTGCTCTGGGAAATGCCTTTCTTTAAGAACCACGTCATGATATAGTGCCGTGCAAAATTCTATTAACTTTTAGTTTTTTATTCATAACTTCCTTCAAAGTTAATGAAAGTCAATCAAATTTTCAGGGTTGTTTTTTATGCTGTCAGTCTTATAGGCTAGTGATAATACTCAAAAAAATTCGATTATACATAAAAACATTCAGGGTGTTTTCAGGCATTCACAAGCATCGCCTTTCACAAATAATTTGTCCGATTTCATATATTCGATTTGCCTAATTTCTCCTTCTTTTCCTCTTTCTCGTTCTTACTTTTCTCTTGTAATTTTCCTTTCTTCTCCTTCTATTTGCATCTTCTCATGTCATTGTCTTTAGCTTTACATATAAGCGCCTCTCTATGCCATTGTAATGTTGTCGCACTAAGTAACATCATGTATGCGAATAAAGATATATATATATATATATATATATATATATATATATATGTATATATATATATATATATATATATATGTATATATTAATTAATTAATTAATTTATTTATTTATATTCGCGAAGAAAGGAAAATAGTCGGCAAGTCCTAAGAATGAAAATGCAGACAAAGACAATAACGTTTTCATTTTCTTCAACGAGTTAATATTGCGGTTTTATTGCCTTGCTCTGGAAAATTCCTTTCTTTAAGAACTACGTCATTATATGTATGAAAAACCTGATAATAAAATAGTATAGGATTACCGCAAAACATCCAGCGAAAGGTTCCCCAAAGATTTGAATAGCTGCTAGAGCGAGCCGATTGTCTTGTAGGATCTTGGTAACAAGGACGCTTCGGACGATTCGGACGCTTCCAATTGCATCCTCACGTATAATTTTTGTTCTAGGAAACACTAAAATATTTTAAATGGTGCATTGGTTTGCTTATAGAGTACGGATACTACTGTTAAAAAATCGATAACTTTTTATCATTTGTTAAGAAGTTATCAGTTTTTGCTAATAAAAAATTTCATTTCTAATGTTTTTCAACGAAATTTCTCCTGTACCATTATTTAGTCTCTGCCCCCATCCCCAAATAATAAAATTTGAGATTTTATCATTGATAGCGGAAATCGATAAAACAGACCTTATCATACATGTTCATGTAATGTGAAGATTCGCCTTACGATTCTGAATCTAATTATGTAATCAGTTTCAACTTAAAGTGCCGGTTAACAATATATGTTTGATTGTGTGTACTTTCCATGACTTTCTTCTGGATTCCCCTTTGTATCAGTCTTTGTCATAACTTTTGGTGTCCGCGCGTGGTCGTACCCATGTTGTTCTTAATTGTTTTGCATTAATCCGTCTACTTATTCGGTTTAATTACCGAATATTCGGTTAGATAGAGATCCGTTTGCAACTTTCAAAATGTGAGGAATGCATATTCGGCCTTTTAGCTCCAGCGCTTTGAGAAAAGACTCTTACTTAACTCTTGGCGGTATAATCTTTTCTTTTTATAAGATGGTTTGTTTATCCTCTCGGAAGCGGTGTTATTTGGTTAAAAGAATAATTCGAGAAATGTATTCTGTAATATTTAAGATCTTTTCCGCTAATATGGCCGATGAAGAATCGTCGGACGCTTTTGACGAGGAAGTAAGTCTATTTTGCTTTGAAAGATTAATATCGATATAAAGTAGCCAAAATACAATTTTGCTTTTTGTCTTGATTCAAGTGAGAGAGAGCATTCAATTGAAATTCAGAAAAATTGAAATTGAATACGGTGAAATTTTGAACTTCGTTAAGTTTATCACTTCCCGATTTCCTTTTTATTATTATCGTTTAAGTTTGCCTTCCTAAACCTACTTGACTGGACGATTGTAATGGCGATGGTTGCCGTTGGAATTCTGACATTTCCTCTCGCCTTCTTTGTCTACTACCGTATCCTTTCGAATCGAAGCTACTGCGCCATGTTCACATTTCGCATTATTGTCATTGCCGGAATGAACGTAAGAATTAGAGATTTTATTTAAATTGTTTTTTTACAAACAAAACAAAAATAAATAGAAATTTCATTTTTGCAGGACTTTATTGTCTACTTTACAACCATGTTTGTGATGGTGTTCACGACATGGCCGACATGGTTCTTTTGGTAAAAAAAACTTTACCAAAACATTTTTTCTTTCTTGTTTTTTATTTATATATGAATACATATGCACATACCATAGGAAATATTTATGTCCATATTTTGTGTATTAAATATGAATAAACATGAAAATAATAATTATTTTATATGTTTATTCTCAGGTATGACTGGCTAGAGAAGTCGAATCTGTCGAGGACGGGCTACTTTATCCAGCTCTATTGGATGGGAGCGCAGCTTCAGGCCAGCTTTGTGCTAGCCCTCAATCGTCTTGTGGCAGTCGCTTTTCCGTTGACTAAACGGGTTTGCGACTTCTTTTCAGTCTATCATAAAACATTACCGTAATCTCTATGAAGTTTCCTAACTACTGTAGTCGTTTCTCTCTAGATCACATGTTCTCACGCTCCTGTATCAAAAAGGTTTTTCTGATATTGCCAAAATCAATTGAACATTAATTTTGGCACCTGTAGAAAAACGGAGATTCCTCAGACAAATTCATGATCATAATAATATATTCATAATTCTTTCTACATGCTCATAAATTTAATTTACTTTTAATATTTACTGATGACGAGTTGCAAAAATACTACACTTGTCAATACACTTTCGCCTAAAAAAAAGGTCAACATTATCCAAACATGTATTTCAGTACGACCAGCTCCTCTACCACATCGGTCTCGCACTCATCTTCCTTCTTCCCATCCCGATGACGGCTCCCAACGGCTACAAGGGCTTCAACTATTTCGTCGTCATTCAGCCAGACGGGCGGCCCTCGGTGCTGCCAGACTTAGCGAGCGACGATTCTGTACGATTTGATCAAAACTCAATCTTCATCGCGTAGTATTGATATTTTGGCAGAACATGTCGGTAGTCCATGAGAAAAAATGTATACCACGCAAGTCTGTGTTGTTTAGTAGAATTCTTTTTATAAAAAAAAAATGAGACAAAATCTTTGTCCTTCAGTTCGCCACACTCCTCCAAAAGGCGTACTTTTCCGTGCTGTCCGCGCTGACGCTGCTCGTGAACGTCGTCCTCGTCGTGCTCCTCGCATGCAAGCGCAGTCCGCAGCGCACCGCCGCAGCCGACTCGTCGCGAGCAAAGGCCGAGAGTGGCATTGTCATCACTTCCGTAGTCGGCTTCGCCGCCTACATCGTCTTCTTCGTCGCGCTGGTTTGGCTGAAGATTCTTATTCATGTGTATTATTTATTATTTTATTTTAATTTTAATTCTCTTTCTTATCACTCTGGTTCGGCCTAAAATATGACTTTTTTTTATTTCTAATTTCATGTTACTATTTTCATTTTTATTCTTATTTTGTTATTTTTCTAGCAAATAAATTGTATTCTTCATGACCCTGCTTCTCAATAGCCTCTGATCTAAAGTCCATAAAGTGGCATGCACATTGGCGCGCTTATTATGACGATGACTTTTCTATATTTAAATTTATTTTGTTTTTGAAACTAATTAAAAATGACCTTTCAGACTGTCAGCGACTACATGCAGAATATTGCCGTGTTGTACACGATTCCGCTCCTTCAAGCCATTGCGTGCGCTGCTCCCTTTTGGTATGCTTACTGGCATGTTTCAGCTAACATCAATTCATATAATTAATTTTTTCCTGGTTGAATGAATCGTGTGACAAAAAAATTAATCAGTGTAAACTGGCTGAGCAATGATGACTAGTGTGTCATTCATAATAATGATAAGTGGTTATCATTCCCGGTGTCTGCTCGTCTTCTCTCATACAATGCGGCGGACGCTTCTGCCGCGTTGGCTCGGAGGCAGAAAGCGCGGCGGTGGCCGAATCGTAACGACCACTGGCGCCGTTAGTCAGCCAATCGCGCTCTCAGTCACAAGCCAACGGAGAATACGATGATGACATTTTTCATTATTCTATCAATATTCGACATTATCCTTGCATTTCTTGTGGCATCTGTGATTCCTTATATGCATCTTGGAACGGTAAAACCAGTACTCTTTGCTGACGATTTTAAGCTTTTTGCCTCATTTGATCCACTTTCGCAGTCCCTCGTTCACTCACAGTTATCTGATTATACATTGGTAATCCAAAAGTACTGCTCAAAATGGCAGCTAGATGTTGCACACAAAAAGTGCAGCGTTTTACAGCTCGGAAAAAATAACCCAAAATTGCCCAACACTGTCTTTCACTCTTTGAACTCTCTGTCTCTCTCGACTGATATTTCTTTTCCTGTTAATTCTGAGCCGGTTCGAGACTTAGGTGTGTATGTTGATCAAAGTCTCTCTTTCAAGTTTCACATTGATATGACGATTAAAAAGGCTATTAAAGTTGTGTATGCCTTGTTCAGAATCTTAAAATGCTCCACCTCTTCTCCTTATTTAAGATGCTTTAAATGCTTTGTTTTACCTATTGTCGAATTTGGTTGCTCTGTTTGGTCTCCATACAAGGTTACTTTTATTAGATCAGTTGAACGTGTACAAAAGGTTTTCAGTCGTCTTCTTTTTATTAGATGTTCTAATGGTTTTATCTCGTTCTCTAGTATTCCTGATTATCAGACTAGGCTTCAGTCATTCTCGCTTCTCTCTCTCTCAATATGTCATTTTAAAAATTTAGTCAAGTGGCTGCAATTCTAGTTTCTCTCCAGTGTACATACATACGTGAGATAAAAACAATGTAATATGATTCTTTTCAATTATGAAAAAAACCTGCGATAGCATTTGAAATTGAATCTTAATGAACTAAAGAAATGAAGGCGTTAAATCTATATAAATATTGATGCCGTATCGATTGGATCCAGCATCGATGGGACCCAGCGCATTTTGACTTTTCCTCCACTACTCAAAAAAGTTCACCACTTTTACCGTCTACCATGTGCGCGAGATGTTGGCTCGCTACTATCTCTTCGAAATAACCACCGATACGCCAATGACGACACTCGACTATTTCATCAGCGAAGGCAGCGAGGAGACGACAAACACAGTTAGGAGCTCGGAGGTCTTTGGCAAGGTGCCATATATTGAAAATTCTGCATTTGAAATATGGCTAAATATTGTGAACGTAATCACATTCCGGTCTAGCACGACGAAGAGGAACGAGATCACATTCCCATTTTTCATCCCCGTCATCTGAGAGTGTTGAATGCCAAGATTTCCCTGCATAATTCAAAAAAAAAATGTTGGGTTCATGAGAACGACCAAGTCGGAGGGATATAGTCATCGACGTTTATCTTCACGAGAAAAATTACGAGATAGAGATCCGTTTTTTTCTTTCAAAATGTGAGGAATGTATATTCGGCCTTTAGCTCGAACACTTTGAAAAAAGACTCTTTTTTGTATACGTCCTCCCGGAAATGGTGTTTTTATAATTTTTAACAGAATCATTCACGAAATGTATTCTGTAATATTTAAGATTATTTGCGAACTTTTCTACTAATATGGCCGAAGAAGAGTCGTCGGACGCTGTTGACGAGGAAGTAAGTGTCTTTTAGCAGAGAGCATGTCATTTTCTACAATAGTCCGAAAAATTGAAAGTGAAAACGTTTAAGTTTTCTGCTCTGTTAAGTTTATCACCATTTACCGACTTCTTTTTTACTATTATTATTTAAGTTTGCCTTCCTAAATCTGCTTGACTGGACGACGACAATGGCGATGGTTGCCATTGGAATTCTGACATTTCCTCTCGGCATCTTTGTCTACTACCGTATCCTATCGGATCGAAGCTACTGCGCCATGTACACCTTTCGCGTTATTGTCATTGCCGGAATGATCGTAAGGATATGAGATTTTTATTTCATATTTATAAACAAAACAAAAAATAAATAAAAATTTCCATTTTTGCAGGACATTATAGTCTACTTCACAACAATGTGTCTACAAACGCTAACGACTTGGCCAACTTGGTTCTTATGGTAAAACACTTTACCGAAACATTATTTTTTATTTCTTGACGTACATATGTATGTATGTACATAAAACATGAAACATTTTGTGTTTTAAATATGAATAAACAAGAAAATAATATTTATTTTATAGGTATATTCTCAGGTATGACTGGCTAGAGAAGTCGAACCTGTCGAGAACGGGCTACTTCATCCTGCTCAATTGGCAAGGAGCTCAGCTACAAGCCAGCTTTGTCCTAGCTCTCAATCGTCTTGCGGCAGTCGCTTTTCCGACGACAAAAGCAGTTTGCGACTTATGTTCAGTCTATGAAATCAGCATGAAATATGACCATAATCTGTTTGAAGTTTCCAAACTATTTTAGTCGTTTCTCTCTAAATCACATATTCTCACGCTCTTCTGTCAGGCAAAAAGATTTTTCTAATAGTGCTAAAATCAATTCAACATTGATGGCACCTTTAGAAAAACAGAGATTCCTCAGACAAATTCATGATCATAATAACATATTCATAATTCTTTCTACATGCTCATAAATTTATTTTACTTTCAATATTTACTGATGTCGAGTTGCTAAAATACTACACTTTCAAATACACTTTCGTCTAAAAAATTGGTCAACATTATCCATATATATATTTCAGTATGACCAGCTCCTTTACCACATCGGTCTCGCACTCATCTTCCTTCTTCCCATCTACAAGGGCTTCAAATACTACGTCATCATTCAGCCAGACGGGCGGCCCTCGATGCTGCCAGACAATGCGAGCGACGATTCTGTACAATTTGACCAAAACTCAATTTTCATCGCTTCATATTGCTATTTTGGCACAACATGTCGGTATTTCATGAGAAAAAAATGTGTTCCATGCAAGTCTGTGTTGCTTAATGGAATTTTTCTGTAAATAAAACAAAAAGTATTTTTGTAATATGCAATAAATATTTTATTTAAAAAAATTAATAAGACAAAATTTTTGTCTTCCAGTTTGCCACGCTCCTCCAAAAGGCGTACTTTGCCGTGCTGGCCGCGCTGACGCTGCTCGTGAACGTCGTGCTCGTCGTGCTCCGCAATGCAAGCGCAGTCCACAGCGGACGGCTGCCGACTCGTCGCGAGCAAAGGCCGAGAGTGGCATCGTCATCACTTCCGTCCTCGGCTTCGCCACCTACATCGTCTTCTTCATCGCTCTTTTTCGGCCTCCAAGATAACTTTTTTATTTCAAATTTTATGTTTCTATCTTCATTTTTATTCTTATTGTTATGTTGCTTGCTAGACAGCATATGTAATGTAGAGCACAAGAGGTAGCCGGGTAGAACACAGTTTATTTATGACCAGGTGGCGGGTTTATATAGGGCTCAGGATGGAGCACCTTCGTAAGGGCAAGGGCATTGTGCAGCTAGTGCAGCTATTATAATCTCTTCTTACGTGATATATCTTCATATACACGACACTTATTTTGTTATTTTTTCTTGCAAATTAATTGTATTCTTCATGACCCTGCTTCTCAATTCAATCTCATTTACAGTCCATAACGTGGCATTTGCATTGGCGCGCTTATGATGATGATGACTTTTCAATATTTTAATTTATTTTGTTTTTGTAACAAATTAAAAATGACCTTTCAGACTGTCAGCGACTACATGCAGAATATTGCCGTGCTGTACACGATACCGCTCCTTCAAGCCATTTCGTTCGCTGCGCCCTTTTGGTATGCTTACTGGCATGTTTCAGCTAAGATCAGTTCATATTATTAATTTTTTTCCTGGGTGGAATTAATCAGCTAAAGCTGGCTGAGCAATGATGCCTAGTGTGTCTATTCATTATAATAATAAGCGGCTATCATTCCCGGTGTCTGCTCATCTTCTCTCATACAATGCGACGGACACTTCTGCCGCCTTGGCTTGGAGGCAGAAAGCGTAGCGGCGGTGGCCGGACCGTAACCACGACGACTGGCAACGTCGGTCAAGCAATCGCGCTCTCATACCCAATTCAACGGAGGATACGATGATGACATTTTTCATTATTCTATCAATATTCGACATTATTCATGTATTTCTTGTGGCATCACTAATTCCTTATATGTGTAAAACATTAGTGAAGTGGCTGAAATTACCTGTTGTACGTGAGAGAAAAATAAAGTAATATAATTATTGTAAATTATAAATATGACATCGGCTCATAATGCACTAAAGAAGTGCAGGCATCATAAAAAATATTGATGCCGTATCGATGGGATCCAGCGAAATTTGAATTCTTCTCCTCCAATCAAAAGAATAAAATATTCGTCACTCTTACCGTTTACCGCGTCCGCGAGTGGTTGGCTCGCTGTTATCTCTTCGTAATGTCCACCGAGTCGCCAATGATGACACTCGACTATTCCAGCAGCGAAGGCAGCGAGGAGACGACAAGCACAGTTAGGGCTCGGAGGTCTTTGGCAAGGTGCCAAATATGGAAAATTCTACTTTTAAAATATGGCAAACGTATTAGTTATCGCCCATACTATTATTAGCTTCGTAGATTTAGTTGTTGACTATGTGAAGAATGGCGAAGCGGCAAATAAACTTCAATGACCGCGTCGTTCTCATGCGTTCTCTTTACAAACAATTCACTCATTGGTACTAAAAACAAATCAATAATTCGCTGATTCCTTTTTTATTTAATAAAATGTCGATTGGAGCGGAATTTCCTTTATTGATTCATTTATTATAGCATGAATGAAAAATATTTACCTCAGAGTAACAACATGACCGAAGCGAGCGAAGGGACAAAAGAATCCACGTCGATGACTCATCATCATCATCATCTGCTACCTGAGGAGGTGCACTATATATCTCTCAATCTCTCTCTTTCTCTCTCTCTTTCTCTCACTTTCTCTCATTGCCTCTCTTTCTCTCTCTTTCACTCATTCCCTCTCTTTCCCAATCTTTCTCTCTCTTTCTCTCTCTTTATCTCTCTTTCTCTCTCTCTCGTTTCTTATCTCTCTTTCTATACCTCGCACTTTCAATATCTCTATCTCTGCGTCACCTCGCTCTCTCTCTCTCTCTCTCTCTCTCTCTCTCTCTCTTTCCAGAAGCTCTTCCTTGGCGTCTCGTGTGGCTGCGTCATCCTCCTTATCGCCTTCTACGTTGTCATCGGATGCTTGGCGGCGTGGCGCATGCGGCAAGGAGAGACCATGAAGTGGGGAGAGATGGAGAGAAAGAGAGAGAGAGAAAGTGAGCAAGAATAGGGGAAATTGAGAAAGAAAAAGAGGGAGAGAGGGAGAGAGAAGTTAGATATAAGAAAGAGCGTGAGACAGAAGTTGGAATTGACATGGAGAAATAAATTTAATCACTGTTGAGATCGAATTTGATTGGTTCTATTGGCTGGTGAGTTTTTTTTCTTGGACAAGCTATATATGGTATTAGCCCACGCCAACCCTTTAGAGAAGTCTTCTGTGGCTCTGGCGCGAAGGCGGCGCCGGCTGCGCCTCACTGCAAGCCGAGAGAGAAGACGGAGGAGGAGCCGACGAAGACAACGCCAGAGGGGGACGAGGCCATGCCGGTCGAGAAGCAGCCGCTTCTGCTGCGGGTGCTTACTTCTTTCTATTTTGTATCCCTCTCTCGCTCTCTCTCTCTCTCTCTCTTTCGCACTCGCTCTCGCTCTCTCGTTCTCTCTCTCTCCCGCCCTCTCACGCTCTTTCTTTCTCGTTCTTTCTCTCTCTCACGCTCTCTCTCGCTCTTTCTCTCTCTCTCTCGCTACTTCTCTCTCTCGCTCTCTCTCTCTCTCTGATTTTGTCCCCTCTCCCTCCCTCTTCTCTATCCTTCTCTCTCTCTCTCTCTCTCTCTCTCTCTCTCTCTCTTTCTCTCTCGCTCCGTTTCACCTCATCTGATCTGCAATCTTTCTTCATAGTCTCCTTTGGCCGAGAAGAAGAAGTCCCCGTTGACGCCGATTCTTCCCTCCCCTTCCACGGCAGCCGACGAAGCACCGGTAGAGAAGTCAATCGAGATGGACAAGACACAGAGGTTTGTGGTGGGGGAGAGGTGGAAGTGAAGGAGCACCAGAAAAGAAAAAGAAAGAGAGAGAGAGAGAGAGAGAGAGAGAGAGAGAGAGAGAAAGGAATAACGAGGGTGAGAGATTGGAAGAATGAGAGAGTCATCGAGCGACAGAAAGACTATTTGAAGGCGGAGATCCATAATTTTGGGGATATATGTACATAAGTAATTAATAAAAGAAAAGAAGATCAATACTGTAAAATCTACCCAGATATCTCATTGAAGAATGCCTTTTCTTTAGATCCGACCTGGAGGGAGTTCAGAAACGTTGAAGACCGGTGGGAAATTTTGAAAAAGTTCAAAATTTTCATATTTTCATCTACATAAGTACATTCATCCGTAGATTGCTAGAAACAGATACTATATTTAATTTTGAGACTTTCCAGCTCGACGCAGTCTGGCACGAAGTGAAAAGGAGAAGGATCCCTTCAAAATGACATTTATTGCCAGCGCATAAAGTACTTGTTTGCAGATCTCCGATCCAGTGAACCTTGCAAAACCCAAAATGAAAATTGTTATATTTAGTAAGAGGGCGTGAAAAAATAAAATTTGTAGGAAAGCGTGATTGAAGATCAAAAATGGACGGGCCGAGATTTCATTTTCCACAAAAATAACTGATTCGAATGAAATTGAATAGTTCGATAACAAATAAAGCACTTTATATCAGCAACTAGGGATCAAACTGTGGCAAAAATGTACGAAACACAGCTTCTAAATGTTCAGAAGGACACGTAGTCATGCATTGATTAAGTTGATGACGTCATCTGGTGGTATTCCTAGTCGCGTGAAATGGGCTCGCAGTGCTTTTTGGCGGTTTCGCGCCGCTTCTCTGTCCGCCTCCCAGCCAACGCGGCAGAAGCGTACGCCTCATCGTGTGAGAGAAGGCGAGCAGGCACCTTACATATATCCGAATGCATGTATGTATGTATGTTCATACATATGTACATGCGTATATGTAACTGAATGATTGCTAACATACTACTGTTTAGAGGAGCACGAAACTCGTGTATTTTAATTTTCCTATCAAAAGCAGTCTCTAAATGACCTTGTTTGTTTCAGGCAAAAAGGTGTGAATTCAAGAAAAATTGAGTTTTTGGCTCCTTGATTTATAAAAAAAATAAAATATTTTAAACTTTTTCATTACCAGAACGGCGCCGCACATGAAATGGCCAGTAGAAACGGCGTCGTGTATTGCAATGCGATGTTCGACGTGTAATCGCCGATAGTCTGAGAGGGAAAAAAGTTTACAAAACTACTACAGGAGCACTAATATAAATGTAATATTGAGTTGTATTACTATTTTCTTATTGATTCCTCTTGTTGATTTTGATAGCTAACCAACGTAACAAAGTAGACGACATAAGTAGCGAAGCCGAGAACGGAAGTGATGACCATTCCGCCCTCGGCGCTGCTTCGTGTGCGAGCACCTAATATTCATTTAGTTCGTCCGGTACGCCATCAGATGCCCATGCAGTAAAATCCGCCACGCCAAAAAAAATTTAAATTTTCGGTTATAATTTTAATTTTTTGTTGCTAAATTGAAAAATATCAGCAAAGCGAAATCAACAATTGCACACCTCTAGCCACATTCGGCTGCTGCGCATCAGAAGTCGCCCTTTTGTTGGCCAAAATGACAACGGCCACTACGTTGAGCGCGAGAGTCAGGGCGCACAGCACGGCAAAATACCCCTTCTGGAGTAGGACGACGAACTATGTATAAACTGCATTTTATTTGGAAAAAGTATTAAGAGTGTATTATTCAGTTTTATTTTATGATTTGTTTTGTGTGATAAAATAACGTTCAAAAAATAAATATAAAAAATAAACAAAAAAAACAATTTCAACTTGACCGACAGAGTGGTCGCTCGCAAAGTCGGGCAGCACGGAGCGCCGGCCGTCCGGCTGCTCTACCACGTAGTAGCGAAAGCCATGGAAGCCATTCGGCGCCGTGAACGGGAGAGGAAGAAGGAAGACGAGCGAGACGGAGATGCGGAAGAGAAGATCGTCGTACTAGAGATGGTGGTACTTATTTAATACTGGAACATTATTGAATATAAAAAGGACGATATAAATATATCGTACTTATTAAATATCGTAACTGAATAATGCAAATATCTACATATAACATAAATAGTTATGCAGTCAAATATTATAATTTTTGGTAATTATTATAATTTTTATTATTATAATTAGGAAAAATATTTGAACCCGATGCACAAGTGGAAAGGCAACAGCGGCAAGTCGATTAACGGCGAGCGCGCAGGTCGCTTGGAGTTGGGCCCCTTGCGAGTAGAGCAGCACAAAGTAGCCCGTCTTCGACAAGTTCGACCGCTCCAGCCAGTCGTACCTATAGTTTTTTTCATTCACTAAAAAACGTTTATAAATATAATTTCTTTATCTATTAAAAATTGCTCCTTATCATACTTTCATCTGCCACTAATTCCGCTCTCTCGCACTCTTTTGCCATATTTAGTCTACAGCGCTTACTTAGAGAAGATAGCAGAGCAAAAAGGCCTGTGTTACTCTGTTACTCTGCAACTATGTCGGAAGAGTTGATTTAACATTGTGAAACGAATGTCAAAGTTACCATGCAAACCATGTTGGCCATGTTGTAAAAGACAGTAGCGCAGCCGAGGCAATATATGCAATAAAGTCCTATAAAATATGCTCATTAATAAGACAAAATGTCTATATATATATATATATATATAAATTGCTCCTTATCATACTTTCATCTGCCACTAATTCCGCTCTCTCGCACTCTTTTGCCATATATATATATATATATATATATATATATATATATATATATATATATATATATATGTGTGTGTGTATAATAAATCAAACGGCATCTCTCAGCTGCATACGTTTTCTAAGGTTTATAGCAAAATAAAAAAAAAGACAACCACTTGCCGTCATTCCAGCGATGACAATGATGAGGAAAGTGTGCATTGCGGCGTAGTTCCAGGATGCGATAATAGAGGAACAAGGCAAACGGGAAGGTCAGAATGCCAACGACAACCATTGACATCGTCGTAATCCAGTCGAGCAAGTTGATGAATGCGAACTGAACGTATGTATTCGTCTAATATCTTTGTTTCATTGTCATTGAATATAGAAATATTTAAATAAAATATGCCTACCTCTTCGTCCGCTGTTGAGGCCATTTCAACAAAATTGAAGAAAAATTTCTAGCAGTTCAGCTCTCCGCTGGCGAGCGATAAATATATGCGCATGCACCTGACTGAAGCAGCGATGTCATAAAGTGGATATATACATATTTGCAACCGACAACTAGTACGATAAATTAACTACCGTGACCGTGGTGTCTGAGCCAGAGGTTTTTGTAGACACATAAATTACAAGGAGAATCAAGTAATGTGCATGAATTTCAAATGAGGAAGTTAAGATATTGAGAAGGACTGAGACATTGGGCAGGGAAACTGGATTGGCTGATGGTGAGTAATGAAGCCCAGTGTGCACTGCTATCAAAAGAGACTATTATTTCTTGAGGCTGAGAGAGAGAGAGAGTTGTGGAGTGGAAGAGAGGGAACAAACATTTTGCTCTTCCGCATTATCTCCAATTCATCATCGCCGACTGATTTGCTCCACTCTGCTGAACCTCCACTTCAATTAAATTGTTTTTCAGACCGTTGCTAATTTACTATGTTATATCTTTTCCAAAGTGACGTGTATTGTCTTGTACAGCGCATCCAGACTCGTCGCGCTGGTCTTCCTCTTGCTCAGAGTCTCCAGCAACACGCTCAACATGTCCTGCTTGGCTCCGCCTTCAACGATATCTTTTTGTACTTCAAACAACCAAGAAGAAACTAAGCTTTCTACTTCATTCCACACTAGCTTTATATCTCCTAATTTACGACGGAGAGAGAGCGAAAGAGAGAAAAAGATTAACCTTTTCCATTCCGAACACCCCGGACAGAAAGCTCTTCACCCTGGCTGTAGCTACTCATCCAGAGAGAGAAGCTGAAGAACAAGTCGCTGAGGAAACAGGAGAGAGCAGAGAAGCAGAAGAAAGGCGAAAATGGGAGAGAAAAGTAGGGAAATTGTTCATCCCGGTTGACCGCTCCGAAGCGGCCATTTCGCATTCAGCCGCCTTCCGCTTCTCGGGAAGCCACAGCGAATGCTTCTGATGCGTTCAGGCGGCATGCAGCGCCTCGAGCTCAAGCTGTTCGTGACTAACAATAGGAGAGGCATCAAACTATTGAAACTGGATTACCATTACAGCTATGAGGTTACGACTACTCGTGGTCTGTAATTGGTTGATGTTCTTCCGAGAGTCTCTGATGATCCATACAGAATTCAAGGTTAGCGAGGACGATAGAAGGCACGACAGTTATAATTATCATAACTTTACCCCACCTTTAACTCTAGACTGGAGAAGCATTGCAGAGTTTTTTTTTTTGAATAAGTTTTAATTGGTCGCTTTAAAATATTAAATTAAGATTAATGTAATTTTCCAAAAATATAACGATATATACTTATGAACAAGCATCTTCTTCGATGGCAAGCGCGCCTACTACTACGATCACCAGGAGCTCCCGATGCAGGGCTACCAGCAGCAGGCACCCGCTTAGCATCTCCAGCAGGCTCAGGGGTACCAGCCGCGGCATTAATCTTGCCGTTTGTCCAAGACATGTCAACGACAATCGGTCATGACCGTTTCAAAATAAAACGGACACATGTCCTGGACACATCCACTTCCGCCTATCTTAATACACAGGAGTCTAGGACATGTCTAAGACATGTCCTGGACGCGTCCTGGACAAAGAAGAAAAAAATCTCAATGGTCATGGACACTTTTGTGGGCTCGTCCCATACGTGGTCACGACCACAGCGAGAGAGTACATAAGCGTGGAGAGCACGCTCGCGGTTACTTCCGATGTCCCGGACAAATTATGGCATGCGACACAGTTTACGACCGATGACACCTTCTATTTTAGTAATGTTTGAAAACATTTGGGGGGAACATTTTAAACGTGCCAACTATTCTCGAATGAATGCAAGACAAGCTGCACTTATTTTGTGTTGTTTTGTTTTTTTAAACTGATTTCGGCATGTTTCGTTATCCATTTATACTTATGTTGAAGAGCCTAACAGAAGAGACGGGAGAACATGCGTCTCGCGAATGCTGTGACGGAATTACTGACTGGCGCCAACTCGCACTTCCCGGCTTAGCAGCATCCTTTGCTCGGCGCCATCGTTTTCAAGCAGTGCTTGCGAATGTTGCATGGACTGCCCCCGTTCCTCTGCCTTCTTTTTCTCTCCCACTGTTTTTGTTATGGCAATGTTATGGAGCCACATCAATAAATGTTGTAACATCTAAGATGTTGATGTGCAGGAGAAGATACTGGAAAACTGGCTTGCAGGAAGGACCTTGAGCGTGTCTCAGAGTTGGGGTATGGAAAGGAAACCGATCTTGGTTATTCGATGCATAGTTTCAACCAGATTTACAGCCTTTTTTCCTGCCGGTGAGGTGACCCTCTTCCAAATGATTGGTGCCTAAGTGTCTGGTGCAATTCGACGTAAAAGTTGACTTTTTTTTCAAAAGTGTACTTAGAATGAACCATTTTGGCTTCTCTTTTTTTAATTTGATTATTTTTGTGAAATAAATGTAGAATAACAGTAAAAAGGGTTGAAAATGTCAAAAAAGTATTTTAAAGCGCATATGTGCAGGTGTACATGACATGTCCATGACGTGTCCTTGACATGGTTATGACCATGAACGGTCATGACCGATTGTCCTTGACATGTCTTGGACAAACGGCAAGATTAATGCCGCGGCAGATCCCCGCCCAGCGGCTCCAGCAGGGTCAGATGTACCAGTCCCCCGCCCAGCAGCTCCAGCAAGCTCAAGGGTACCCGCAGCAGGCCCCTTCTCACAACGTTCCTGCCCACCGCTCTTCTTCGGCCTCCAAACTCGTAACTGGCATCGATGTCCGGGCTATCCCCGTTCTCCGCGTCGGCAACGGAACCGAGGTGCGACCATTTTAATTGTGACTTTCATTATTGAATAATCAAGAGTTATTTAGAAAACACTGAAATCAATAAATTTTTAAGGTAAACTCGAGGAGATCCGTCGCATCGTCGCCTCGGTCTACCTCGGTCGCTAGAGTCTCTGCTTTTGACTCCTGCCCTTTTCATTGAGCGAATAAATACAAAGGGCTTATGTCTTTATGAGCCGCATAATAAGACCAAGGAAGAGATTGAGTTAAACAATTTCATTTGATGATGTTATATTTGAAGAACGAGCTAGAAAAAATGAAAAAAAAAAAACGGAACCAATTCTCTGAAATATTGTAGCCGCCTTGGCTCCAGTGCGACAGAAGGTTGTAGTACTTGCAGCTAAAGCTTTAAAAAAATGAAATCCAAAACACATTCAACGAAATAGCCACTAGCGAAAGCCCCTTTTATACCGTGCACCCTATCATATATGAAGACAATGGTAAAATAAGTTATTCGTTAAATACTTCCTTAAATAGTTCTCAAATATTTTATTCTAACGATCAAATTGCGGCAATCAGCCGTGCTAGAATAGCTGTTTTCCTTATGAATAGCTGATTGTTAAAGTTGTCAGCGAGTCCTTCTGGACACACTTTCGGCAACGACAGCTCAATGGCAAAGACAATTATAGAGAGGATGAAGAATGCGATAGCGACGAAGATGTTGAGCTGGATCGAGAGCAGATCAACTGGACGATACATGATCTTCCTCCGAAACTCGTGCACAATCTTGGGCCGATTCGTGAAGCGTCGCCACCAGTACGAGTCCATCTAGTGATTCAAGAATAAATATTATTTAAAAAAATATTTGTATATACATATGTACGTATATGTACGAAATAAAGTGAAAAAATGTCCTACTCGCTCTTGATTGAAGAAGGCTATCGTAATAAAATCCATCCTTTTGCGCTGTCGAGTATTGAATCGATTCCTTCTGAATCTAACAAAGTGTGTAGCAATAAAAAAAGGTTAAGGTTATGTACAATCTCAATATTTTGTAGTCGTAGATGTGAGGAGGCTATCGCGAATGGCTACCATATTCTCAATTGAAAATGCAGAAAGCAGTGCCGAAAAATTGACCCAAAGTAGAATGTCGAAGCGAAGGGAAGAAAGAAGGAGCCTTGCCCAATGAGGAAAGTGCGATCGAACGAGGATCGCTGAGGGAGACCAACAGAATCAAGCCTGTTTGAACACGGAAAACATACTCGTTTGCATGGATATGAAAGACATCCAAACATTGCGAATTACTGAGAAAAAATTCTACTCAGATTCGCTTCCAATTGCAAAAGGACTTATGAAATCCTTCGGACTATTCGGCAGCAAAAGCTTGAGCGAATTCTTTAATTACAAACTCTTGAACGGCGCAGTGAAGCTTCCTCGCAGTATCGTTCGGTTTCACGATAAAGATTCGATCATAAATAACGAACATTGCCGAGTGATACTTTGTGTCACAAAGCTGAAAAAAGAACTAAAATCATAATAAAGCATAAAATTTAATAATTTTAGTGTTTATCAAAAATATTACAGCATACATACATACGCACTTGCCTGGAGAAATGTTCGATGATGGATATGTAAATACTTGTAAACGATACTAAATTTTAAAACTTTTTAGAATTTATGCTATTCTACTTTTTAAGCGTGTTACAAACCCGATCCATGCAAGTTTTAATATCTTCTACCAGAAGAGGTCCTCGTCCTTGAAGGCTGTCCTCCTTCAAAAGATTGGAACGTGAAAAAAGAGATGAATAGCGGTCTCGAGAAAATATTCGTAGCATACGGACCTTGCTAGGCGAGTACCCGATGATTTCTTCAGCTAAACCGATGTTAAACATCTCCATGATCAACTGTGATTTTCCAGCTCGAACCCGCGCAATGAAGTCCATGAACTTGCTGTATGAGTCGCGAAACGAATTGAGCGATATTTGAGCGAGAGAAGTGTGTATTGTAAAATAAACAAAATGAAAAATTTCACAAATAATTTCGAAATGATTTCCTTCGATTATTTTTCCCTCATGCAGTGTTTGCACGCGACAGATTTGGAACTGCCTTACTTCTTGGGCTGCTGTGTCGGGACGGCCGTATTGCCAGTGAAGGAGGCCGAATAAATGGAGGCGATTAAGATGAAGGCTACCACGTAAAAGCCGACATGCACGCGAATTCCTGCGAATTAAGGTTTACCAATTTTAAAGATAAAATAAATTTTTGAAGAATTGAAGAAGAAAAAAGAAATAGAACATGAAATCCATTTTAACGAAGGTATCTGACGAATAAAATGACTTCTTTTTTTATCTTCTCATATTACTAATTTTGGCTTAAAGGTTCGGTTTTAATACTATAGAAAATGTATCTTAATTTGAGCTTTCGCCTTACACTTATTCTAATATTGAAAAAAAAATATTGATTAACTCGTTAGCCGCTGCCTGGCGCTACCCTCGAACAACCGAATGAGCACAAAGAGAAGACTAAGCGACAGTAAGACAGGATAGGAAAAGACGACGAAATCGCGCAGCTTTAGACTTGGCGCGTAGTTGACTCGCTCATAGAAAGTCTCCTAAAAATATTTATACATATGTATGGTTCATTTGAAAATTTGACTTCTATCTCAAGCTTCATTTTAAGAAGCTTTCCGGCGAATAAATAATGTTCCGTTTTTTTGCCCTATTTGGAAATTTTGAGCTAAACATTGGATTGCAATTGTCCCGAAGTCCCCTTTTCCAGAGAAAATGAATATTTTCCACATATTAATTTCAAACAACTTGCCAAGCGGTATGTGATTGGCAGCGAAACATAGCCAAAGTCACGCAATCGTTCGCCGCGCAAGCTCTGCAAGTTGCCCACCAATGTTATCATCATGCCAATTCAGTTCGATTCCCACGCTTCTTCTACTGCTGATATTAAAGGAGGGTGAACACTGAAAACCAATTAATGCATGTTCAAATTGCCCTGCGTGGTTCACCATGGGAGTAGGCAATATCTTATTCTATTTAGTTAAAAAAGAACTCGAGAATTAGCTCCGCGGCAATTTGAAATCACGTAAGAAATTTCCGGTTGTCGCTCTTCGATAAATTTACTTGTTCAGCATTCTGTGAGAAGAAAACACCGCGGCTCTACCATATCAATCATTGTGTAGTCGATTGTGTGTTCTGAATTAAGCCAAGAATTACGGGATGCCTGCCTGACTCGTCCGGTCCTCTGTCAACTAAACTTACAAGTTATGACTGATTTCTATTTGATAAAGTTTTATGTAATAAACATCTTACAATCAAAAAAGGGTTACAAAAACAAAATAATAAGTTTTGAAGAGTAAAACAAGTTTCAACGCTCTACAAAAAAGAGCAATTTCTCGCCAACTTCTCTGTGACAAATGGACTTCCTCGATTGTCTCGTTCGCAGCGGCCGCCCACATTTGCCATATCTCCCGGAAGATGCCACGCGAAACGCCGAAGCGCGGGAATTGATACGGGAAGACGCTCCTATCGAACGGACCGGATGACAGCGTAATCGTCATTAAAGGAGCGAGGATATCACTGAAAAAGTGAAAATTAATTTATCTTTTGTTTCAAATGCCGCCGTCGCCCTTGGATTTGGGGACATGCAAGGAGGAACGAAAAAAGAGTCTCTGATGACTTTGACGCATGTTGAGAGGCAGAAGTCGTAATTGAATATGGTTGTCTTTGTTCGGAGCTTGTGCATTTTTTGTTCACTTTTTCTGTATTTGTCATTTGCTACAGCGACTGAGGCGAAATATTTTCCAACTTGTCTTTTTCATGTTTAGGAGTAGGGAGAGAAATGAAGGAGAGATGGAGATAGAGCGAGATAAAAAGAGGGAGATAAAAAAAACTTGCAACCCTGGTCCCCATTGTGTGGGTGTGCGTTGACTTTTGCCCGTGTGCAGAAGTTGTCCGAGGTGCGGAAGTGGCAACGTTCGTAGTGGGAGTTTTTAGAGTTAATGCTCCTTTAAGTTCTTTCGCTGTATCGCTTTTCTCTAACGTCTCTCTCATCACTTGATGAAAACGGAGGTGTTAATAAGACAGGAGAGGCATTATGATTACGCAACAGATGCATTGACAGAAACATTTTCTAGTTTTCTACAACATCAAAAAAAGAAATACAAATTACTGTCAAATTATTGATTTTCATGCACTTAGATTCGATCTTTTATTACAACTTTGATCATATGGTAAGATAAAAGACGACAAATTATTGTCGTCGAATACTTCGTTTTTTAAAGTTTTTTTCCAGCTCTTCTACCCAAGAGGATCGTACAAACCGAACAAGTTGTTCTTTTTTATTCTAACGTTCAGAGTGTGGGCATGAGCCGCCTTAGGATTGCCGTTCTCCTTATTATAAAACAAGAAATAAAGTTGTCAGCGACTCCTTTTGGACACAGTTTCGACAACGACAGCTCAAAAGCAAATACGACTATCGAGGGAATGTAAAAGGCGGTTGCGACGAAGATGTTGAGCTGGATCGAGAGCAGATCGACCGTACGAAAGATGATCTTGCTCCGAAACTCGTGCACAATCTTGGGCCGATTCGTGAAGCGTCGCCACCAGAACGACTCCATCTGGCGATAAAAGAAAAGTTATATTGAAACGAATGACATATTTGACTTAAGATGTGAATGTACAACAACTGTCCAACTCGTTCTTGATTGAAGAAGGCTATCGTAATAAAGTCCATTATTTTGCGTTGTCGGGCATTGAATCGATTCCTTCTGAATCAAGCAGAAAGGTTCTCCGCTTCGGCAATGGAACTGAGTTGCTACCCTTTTTAATTGTGACTTTCATTTTTTTAATTATCAAGAGTTATTTGGCAAAAAAACAAATCAATCAATTTTTTCGCATCGTCGCCTCGGTATACCTCGGTCGCTAGAGTTTCTGCTTTTGACTCCTGCCCTTTTCATTGAGCGAATAAATACAAATGTTTTTATGAGCCGCATAATAAGACCAAGGAAGAGATTGAGTTAAACAATTTCATTTGATGATGTTATATTTGAAGAACGAGCTAGAAGAAATGGTGCCTAACGGAACCAATTCTCTGAAATATTGTAGCCGCCTTGGCTCCAGTGCGACAGAAGGTTGTAGTACTTGCAGCTAAAGCTTAAAAAAATGAAATCCAAAACACATTCAACGAAATAGCCACTAGCGAAGGCCCCTTTTATACCGTGCACCCTAGCATACATGAAGACAATGGTAAAATAAGTTATTCGTTAAATACTTCCTTAAATAGTTCTCAAATATTTTATTCTAACGATCAAATTGCGGCAATCATCCGTGCTAGAATAGCTGTTTTCCTTATGAATAGCTGATTGTTAAAGTTGTCAGCGAGCCCTTTTGGACACAGTTTCGGCAACGACAGCTCAATGGCAAAGACAATGATGGAGACGATGAAGAATGCGATAGCGACGAAGATGTTGAGCTGGATCGAGAGCAGATCAACTGGACGATACATGATCTTGCTCCGAAATGCGTGCACAATCTTGGGCCGATTCGTGAAGCGTCGCCACCAGAACGACTCCATCTGGCGATAAAAGAAAAGTTATATTGAAACGAATGACATATTTGACTTAAGAAGTGAATGTACAACAACTGTCCAACTCGTTCTTGATTGAAGAAGGCTATCGTAATAAAGTCCATTATTTTGCGTTGTCGGGCATTGAATCGATTCCTTCTGAATCAAGCAGAAAGGTGTAACAGTATAAAAAAAGGAAATTTTGAATTATTTTCTCCCAATTTCTTGTGTTCTATCACAGCTTGATGCGGCAGTAGTGCAAGAGTTTATCGCCGCTAGAACATTTTAATCGATACAAGATTCCGAAGTGAAAATGCCCAAAATCAGCGTCAACAAAAAGCTGACCTAAAGTAGAATGTCGAGGCGAAAGGGATGAAGAAGGAGCCTTTTTCAATGGAATATGTATGGTCAAACGACGATCGCTGACAATGAGGGAGACCGGCAGAATCAAGCCTGTTTGAAAGTAAAAAAGAAAAGTACGATAATGCATTTTCGCTCGACCTTCATATATGTATAATCCTGCTTGCATGAGAAAATCTTCGTAACGTACAATGAAGATCAGATCGGCAAGAGATAAAGCGAATTTCTTAAATTGTGCCAACTCCTGAACGGCGCAGTGAAGATTCTTCGCAGGCTTGTTCGGGTTCACGATGAAGATTCGATCAATCACAACGAACATTGCCGAGTGAACCTTTGTGTCACAAAGCTGAAAAATGTGCTAAAATCATAAAGAAGCTAATAACAAATTTAGTGAACCGTACTTCAAGCAAAAATTGGCATTACGACATGTATGTATGTAGATATATTTGCACATTGACGAAAGTAAGATAATAGTAAGTCAACAATTTGCAAACGAAACAAAGGTATCGGGCGTTAAAAATTGAAGGCAATATTTTTCTTTATTGGGTGTTAAAAGGTTAACGAAATATTGTTCTTTGCTTTTTTTAAGTGCGTCGAGCATAACAAACCCGATCGATGGAAGTTTGAATGTCTGCTTCAAAAAGAGGTCCTCGTCCTTGCCTGTCCTCCTTCAAAAGATAGCAATATGAAAAAAATGAAAAAAAATACTACGGTCCCGTAATAATACTAATACTACGTCAGATTATTCGATGAACATGAACCTTGCTAGGCAGATGGCCGATGATTTCTTTTGCTAGATCGTCGTTGGCGTAAAAAGTCTCCATGATCAATTGCGATTTTCCCGCTCGAACACGCGCAATAAAGTCCATGAACTTTCTGTGTGAAAGTGTTAGGAAGCCTTGAAACATTTTTAACAATCTTTCTGCGAGAATGAAAATGCAAGTTTGCAAATAATTTCGAAATGAATTTGGTTTGATTTATTTTTGACAATAACAGATTTCGAACTGCCTTACGTCTTGGGCTCCGGTGCCGATACGGCCGTATTGCCTGTGACGGCGGCCGAATAAACGGACGCGACCAAGATGAAAGCCACCGCGTAAAATCCAGCGTGCACGCGAACTCCTGCGAAATAGAGAAGAATAATTTTTAATTAAGAAATAATAAAATAAGCTGTTTGTATATTGAATTTTCAAAGAAGATCATGAAAAGTGTTATAAACTGTCTTGGTAACGAGACAAGAGATGGACAAACTCGTGCGTCGTTTCTCGACAATCCAAATGAGCGCAACGAGAAGAATAAGCGACAGTAAGACAGGATATGAAAAGACGACGAAATCGAGCAGCTTTAGACTTGGCGCGTAGTTGCCTCGCTCGTAGAAAGTCTCCTAAATGTGTACGTGAATATATTATGCCTCACTTCGACATTAACTCGCTTTAAGTTTCCCAACATTTTGTTGTATCTCATTTCCCCACTGCTCTCTCATTCATGGCACAATTAAAGATGATAGTTTTCTTCATATAATTGTCAGATTACATAAAAAATATACCCAATAAATTTTCTAATTTTAATATTCGAAACAACTGACCAAGCTGTACATGATGGGCAGTGAGACATAGCCAAAGTCGCGCAGTCGTTCTGCACGAAGGCTCTGCAATTTGACTTGCGAAACAGGTGCGATGCCCGCCAATTTAAACGAAAGGGGGACGATCGCCAAAAAATTATTAATGCATAGTCCTGGAAGTAGTGCACTCTCTCTCTCTCTCATTCTCGCGCGCTATTTCGTAGGTAGCACAAGCCCGAAAAAGAACGCACGTACAAACTGTAAGAGTGAAGAGCGGCAATTTGAAATCTCACATAATTTTTCGGCGATAGATTAGTAAGTGTGTTTATGGTTAGCCTTGTTGAAAGAAAAGACAAGTTACCAGGTCAATCATTGTTCCATCGACAGTGTTATTCTGAATTAAGCCAAGAATTCCAGGATGCCTTCCAGACTTGTCCCGACCTTTATCAACTAAACTGGCGGTTCTAAGTGATGAGAGTGAATTCGATATAGTACTGATCTAGAAGCGTCTTACAATCTAATGTAAGAGAAAAAGATCTTACATTAGATTGCATATGATCATCTCATTACGTGATATTCTCCATCTACATGGCAATAAAGTGGCAACCGTTTCAAGATAGTATTTGAAAGCATTGTTCAATTAGAGGATTATAGGACGGACGAGTAGCAATTTGCGGGACAAAAATATTGAGGGAGAAGTAAAATGTTTGCGAGAATGAAGTAAGAATTGAAGTAGAAGAATTGCAGGCCGGGAATACCAGGAACGCTTTCTCTGGAGCCGGATGTGGCAGATGCGTTAAGACCGATAAATTAGATCTGAAATCAGCCGTGCTATTAATCTTGACAAAGGTGGTGCCAGTTTCCCAAAAAGTTGAAGAAAATTTCAGCACAAAAGTTGGTTTAGGTTCCAGACTGAAAGTTGATACACGTTTTCTTTCTTTTTTAACAAGCGCATTTTATGAACAGTTACTTTCACGTTTTTTTTTCGAATGTATTTTTCGTTTTTGAGAACCATGAACTTATTAATGCCAATTCGGTATCTGCAGCCAAATCTTCCTAGTCCGTCAAAATCCGATGCTTTTTCTTCTCCCCGAATGATTCTTCTGCTGCACCTCCGCTTCCGAATAATTCAATGCGAATAGTAATCACGCGCTCTCTTTCTCTCTCTCTCTCTTACATTCTCTCACTCAATCGCCCTCTTTCCCTGTTGTCTGTTTCTCTAGTTGTATAAATAGAGGAGGGAAGAGCCACGAACCGCGCTGCCGAACGGCTCTTACAGTCTTCCTTGCCGTTCGCCCTCCTTGAGAAGGCGTTGGATGAGGCGCCCGGCGTGTTTAGCAGTCTCCCGTCCACCAACGGCGGCCGCAGCTCGAACGACCTCCGTCAGGTCTTTGTGCTCAAGGAGAGAATGATGGAGAAGGCTGCACCCTTTTTGTATATACATATGGTCATCCACTCCATTTATATCTAGTCTTGCGCACCTTTTTTTCCTCAGATGAGCTCTTTGGCGTCGTCAGGGAGATCGGTATAAGAAATGAGAGACAGGAGAAGGTGACTGACGCCAGAGATGTCGTTGAAAGTTACGGGAGTCAAGAGGCGTTCGATAATCGTCACGCAGTTGAAGATGAGCAGGTCGTAGCACCACTTGTCGACGGATTCGCCGCAAGTGCACTGCTGAACATTCAAATGCAACTTGAGTTAAATTGTTACCGCAACTCAAGGGATTACAAATCCACACACCGAAATTCCTTCCCTTGTGGTTCGCCGGATGCACTCGACTGCGCTGTTGACAAGATTCCTGATGTGCGAGTTCTGGCCGACGAAGAAGTCCCTCGTCCAATGAGACTGGAAGGTGTACGAGAGACTGAAAGCGATGAATATATGTACATGGACAGTGAAGAAAAATTGGATCAGAATCTACTGAGCAAGGAATTTGTTTTATTGCGAAAGGTATTCTCAATTCTGCGTCGGTGCCATCCAAACTAATTGCTCATTGTCAGAGCATTTCCAAGAATATGTAGAAGGAACGCGCACGCATCAACGCAAGGACGCTCGCGGAAGAGCGCCTCGGAGAAGAAGAGCGTAATCTTGGCGTCCGAGAGGACGACTTTCAGGAGGTGGCGCACGAAGCGCGTTACATTGCCAGGCTGACCATTCTTGCGCTTCTCCTATAATTGCTACGCTCCTCATCTCGTTGCCGGTTCTGCGGAAAGAGAAAAGTAACCGGAGTGCAGTCGGCCCAGGCTGAGGCGAATCTGACGGTCGACACGGAAGAGAGAAGTTGCTCATCATCATGCGGCGAAGTCGACTGCCCTTGCGAACGGCGCTCGCGACCTGTTCATGTTTTTATGTAGTTGAATATTGTAAATGTTCAGAGTCATCATTGCATTTGTTTATTTAAATAATTAATTGAACCGCATTTAAACTGGTCTATCTGTGCACCGTGCTAACCTTTTCGTAATCGTCGTCTTGCGCATTGCTTCTGATGTGACAGAGGAGGAGCACGAGAGACGCGTCGACGTCTTCGTCCAAACAATATGGCAGTTTGGCCATTCGCTCGAAGTGGTCGATGGTCGCGTCGTTGAGGAGATGCAGCACCGCCTATTCAGAGAGCGTTAGAATGCGCCGCGCGCCAAGATTAGGAAAGTGTAACGGAATGAATGACTCATTCCGCACGCATCCTTCCTTCATGTCCTTTCCCTCATTACCATACCATTTGCTATACCATTTACTATTCTATTCCGTACCAATAACGTTTTCATGATATTCCCAATCAGTCTCCCCTCCCTGGCTCTTCGTGAGAGGCAGCTTCTATCATTGGCTCGTTTTCATGAATGGTGTTGGCCTGGTTCGCGCTGATAAACCTCGATAAGCCTATCCTTCCCTCATCTTTTACAGCGAAAGGCAGAAAGGTTGGCCACAATAATTGCGTCTTGTTATCACAACTGTGCTCCTTGGAATATGTGTACGCCGTAGAACCTTGACGAAGGTGCCGAGAGCTTCTATCTTGGCGAGTTCCACGACAACATCGGAGCAGCGGATCAGCATGGACTTGCAGTTGTCTCCTTTGCTTCTGCAGACACAACCATCGATCTTCTGAATGGCTCCAATGTAATATGTCCAATACATTACGTTAGTAGTGAAGTGGCCGAGGTACATGCGAGTTATAGGCTTAGGTATAAATGGGAAGGATTATGGTAAGGCTACAGTTGGAATTCGCTGATATAAGGGTAGAATGTGCGGAGCTACGATATGAGTTGGCGGAGCAACGGTATGAGTGGGCGGAGCAACGGTATGAGTGGGCGGAGCTACGGTATGAGTGGCGGAGCAACGGTATGAGTGGGCGGAGCAACGGTATGAGTGGGCGGAGCTACGGTATGAGTGGGCTGAGCTACGGTATGAGTGGGCGGAGCTCGGTATGAGTGGGAGGTGCTACTGTACGAGTGGGCGGAGCTACGGCTGGAGCAGGAGGAGTTTACATTACTCCCTGGCCAATGGAGACGGCCCCGCAGGAGTCGCTTGCTCACGGCGTCGAGGAGTTGATGGGGAAACCCATATTCGACGAAGAAGACAGCTCCAGGATGGTCTCGCAGCAAGCAAAGAAGAGGAACAACAACGCAACTGCAATACAAGGCTTTCTGTTTCCACCTTATATCCATCCAATTCACAAGCTTCCTTTCTATTTAGAATCTCCATGGCTTTCAATGACGAGCCATAAAGAATTGAACGGTGGACGGGAAGAAGCGAAAAATATTTAAATAAAAAAACCCGGTTGTGCAGTCGTTCTTGTCTTGGATGGCATCGACAATAAAGACGCGGGCCAGTGGGTCAGCGAACAGCGACTTGGCGAAATAGTTCGAGACGGCGCCCTAGAAAAAGGAAAGAGAAAGTGAGAGAAAGAGATAGAGAGAGAAAGTAAAAGATAGAGAGAGATAGAGGTAGAGATAGAGAGAGATATATCTATAACCCATGAACGAACCGCTTCGCTAGCATAACGGAGAAAGGCGCCCATCACCACGGCACTCTCGAAGTCGACCACGGTGAAGAGCGGCCGACTGGTCAGCCAGAGGTCTTGGGCCAACTGGAAGATAAGATGCCTTGGATGGAATGCGATTCATTTTGACCCTTCCAATTTCCTCCAGCCCCAAGAAATCCAAATCTGTTTCAACATTCCGGGTTTCTTTCGCAACCTTTGCCTTTTCGTGGTCTCGGAAGAAGTGAAGATCGTTGGTTCGCTTGAGAACCTCTTCCAGGTCCCGGATGACCCGGAAGTACGAGTCGTCGAGTTGGAAGAGCCTGCGGGGCAGAGTGGGAAAGAAGGTGTCCAGGAGACGGCGCTGAAAAAGAGGATATTTTTGGGCATTTAAAAGGGATGCTTAAACACACATTTATCTTTTCCATGTTCCTGTCAAGGCGGAGGATACGGATGTACGCGAGAAGGAGTCCCGCGACAAGGTTGCGGATCATCGGGCGAAGGTGTCCTCCGGGAGAAGGAGAAGGAGGCGGACAAGACAGCGGCATATGGGGCCAAAAGTTTGAGGAAGGTCGTGAGGAAGGGCGTGAAAAAAAGTGAGAAGACTAGAGGCCAGGGAAGAGCCATCAGCTCGCAGGCACTGCGACAAGGTGAAATGGGTGAAAGGAATTGCCAACGAAAAGCTTCATTCGAATTAGTGGGAATACCAATATTCCTGATGGCATTCAAATTATACGAACCATTTTTTTTCTCGAATTCTCCCGCAGGCAACCATTAGCACTTTGTAGGACTGTGCACTTTACCTATTATTCCATATTTCATGATAATAAAAATTTCCATAAATAAATTAGGATTCTTTTCACTTATTAAACTATGCAACAACGACCGGCGATTATTCTCAGCCAGTGAATAATAATACCTCATTGAGAAAACGCCGAAATTCGAATCTACTTGGTACCAGTACCGAACAGGGAACCCTACTTGGGTTTCGGGCTGGACAGAGTGCACTGTGTTTCCTGGTTTACTTATAAGTCATCACCTCTAGGTACCGTAACTCTTGCTCCCTGGCTCATATGTTGTGTTCTATAGCGCTATGTTCGTGCCACATCGAGCTGAGACGAGTGATCGATCTACTCGGCCAGTGGGCTGTGAGATATGTAAAGTCTAATAAAAGCAGGGAAACCCGTGTTTTCCTCCAGCTTTCCAGGGGATCAGAAGGGATCCTTTCTTCGCGTTCTTCGCGCCAATATAAATTATATATCTATTTGTCTTCAGACCAGGCAGCGAATTAAAGTAGAGAAATAAGAAAGTACTGCATTTATATGAGAGCGCAAAGTACGGAATCCCGTCTGATAACCCACCGGAAAACAGAGGAAACAAGGGTACGATTTATTTCCCTCATGAAACTATGGTGGTCATCAAGGACCGGCGAATATTTCAGCTGCCTTTGCAAAATATAAATGATTGTGAGTTCAGCCCGCGAATGCAATTCGCTGTTGAAAATTCTTTTGACGTCGAGTCGAGACAAAAGCGACAATAAAACTCTTTTAAAACAAGCAGAAAATGTTAGCATTCACACTCTCTCTGTCTATTTTCTCTCTGTGTCTCTTTCTCTTTCTCTCTATCTCTCTCGCTTAAAAAAAATCTATTTTTATTGGGTTTTGTTCGCGAATTCACGCGTGGAAAGCGCGATGGAAGGATCCCTTCACATCCAAAGCAACGGAAGCAAAGGTATGCATTTGTACAGGGAACGAAGACAGAAACCAAAAGAAAGGAAGATAATCAGAATCAGCCTAACATGGAATAATTAATCGATATTTCAAAATAACTTTCGAAGCAAAATAATTAATCGGTATTTCAAAATAAATTTCGCAGCAGAATAATTAATTATTTCAAAATAACATTCGATGCCAGTTTTGAGGTTGGAGTTTTAAAATAGGTAGGTCAGGAATACGATTTTCAATTTTTTTTATTTCTGGCAATTTTTTGGCATCGTAAATCAAACTAACATGAAGAAAAAATTATGTTCTACAATATTTTAATTATAATAGATCAAAATAAATTAGCTTAACACGGGGAAAAGTTTTTTTTTTACTACAATATGGTAATTATAATTGATCAAGCTCTCGGATAAGCTAATTTTAGACTTTCATTTTAAATTAAAGTTAAAATAGCACAATTAAATAAATTCTTCAGAACTGGATAATGTCGTTCGAACTTTATGGAATTGAATATTGATGAATTCATGTACATAAAATGCAAGATGAAACTATTCATATTTCGTTTCCTGTAACAAAGGAAATATTCATACCCGGGGCATTTGTGTGTGTTGATTTTTTAAAATAAAGATTGAAGGCCTGTGGATCTACGACTTCGCTGAATTTTCCTTCTAATAAAGGTGCAAGCTATTCTTCATTTTAGAGAACGGAGACCGAAAACAGAGAGGAGAGGAGAGAGAGGAGAGAGAGAGAGAGAGTGGAGAGAGAGAGGAGAGAGAGGACAGAGAGAGAGAGAGAGAGAGAGAGAGAGAGAGAGAGAGAGGACAGAGAGAGAGGACAGAGAGAAAGAGAGAGAGAGAGAGGACAGAGAGAGAGAGAGAGAGAGAGAGAGAGAGAGGGCGAGAGAGAGAAAGAGATAGACAGACAGACAGAGAGAGAGAAAGAGAAAGAGAAAGAGAGAGAGAAAGAGAGAGAGAGAGAGAGAGAGAGAGAGAGAGAGAGAGAGCTATGGAGCGAACTCTTCTGAATTGACTCCCCTTCATCATCGCTGAAATACTCCATTCCTACGGGATCCTCCGCCGGTAAGCACTCCAATGAACTTGTTTTTCTTCCAGACCGTTGCAAATTTACTGTGTTTCTCTTCCATCTTTTCCAACGTGTCATTTGCTCAATTTCGCAACGAAAATACGCTTTATATAATTGGAAAATGTGATATAGAAGAGGTGCGGAGGCAAGTTGCGAGTTGAAAGGGTAAACTTTACAACCTAACAATCATGATTAACAAATGCTTAAAGAGTTTGATAAAAGAATGATTTTTCTGGTAGATCAAAACAAAGAATGTGCAAGATAATAGAATTCAAAGGCCTGAGAAAGAGTCTGAGGCTACGAATCTGGAAGGAACTTCGTGTTCTTCTGCTTGATCACCGGAAGGTGGAGCCAAAGCTTAAAAGAGGAAAGAACTTTGTTATCTTCCCCATAGATTGCCATTAAGTAAAAATAAAACAATTTTAGCTATCTAATTAGACATATCTAAACAAAAACAAAAATAATATAATATATATTGTCTTACAATTAAATAATTATGTCCCATAAATTATTAAACAATTTACAATTAGGGAAGAATAGGAAGCCAGACTAACGATACATTGAGAGAAGCAGTAGAGAGATAGAGAGAGAGAAACAGAGAGAGAGAGAGAGAGAGAGAGAGAGAGAGAGAGAGAGAGAAAGAAAGAAAGAGATAGACAGAGAGAGAGAGAATGGCAGGGAGAGAGAGATAGATAGATAGAGAAAGAGAAGAGAGAGAGAGAGAGAGAGAGAGAGAGAAAGAAAGAAAGAGAGAGAGAGAGAGAGAGAGAGAAAGAGAGATTCTAACCTGATTAGAATCGAGAATGACCTCTCGCTCCAGGTGAGAGAGTGCAGCCCACGGAGACTCGCGCATCGTCCACTCAACCTGGAAACATTTATCTTCTAATTCATCCAAAACTAATTTTATTTCTACTTATAAAAAAGAAATATTTACAACTTAATTATAATATCCACAGATATTGACCGTTTTGCCAATTTTGCTCATGGGTTTTTTATATATTAAAAAAATGAAAATCTTAACTCAACATATCAGTATTTACAAACCCTAAGCATGCCAAAACTAAATAGAAAACCCTAAACATACCAGAACTGGAATGAAAAAATCCTAAACACACCAGAATTGAGCCGTCGCCGCCTCTCGCAGAATACACGCGAGTATCGCACACTCGAACCTTCAATGACAATTACACCAGAATAAATAAATCCACTTATACTTTCCTAATTGTTTAAAATAAATAAACAATCTGACCCATAATTCATAATTCACATGTTCTACTTTGAGAGTCTTGTTCTTTGCCTAAATATAGTAAAACAAAAACCTAACTTAAATATTCTCTCCATTTCTCTCTTTCGCTTGCTTAAACTTTCCACTGCTATTCGCTCGGTGTCGAGATATTCATAAGACCAAGTAAATAACAGTCGTGTAAATACATATTTCTTTACTTAAGATGTCCTAAATAACAAAAATATTTAAACATATATTGTTTAACACTAAGTTTATATATACACATATATAATACATTTAGTAAATAAATAAATAAACCCTCAACTTACCATAACCCGATCGACTCGCAGATAGAATCGTTGCAGGACGAAGAAGCAAGAGGGCATCACGCGGATTCGAACGGAGAGTTGAGACGAGCCGTGGTCGGCCAGCTCGTCCTCGTACAGGGGCACCGAGAAATTAATTAAGTTTCTTCCAATTAAAGAAAAGCACGTAAAACCGAGGACATGATTAAGAAGTTAAATCGTTAATTATTAAATACCATTTATAAATAGAAGAACAAGAATAATTATATCGTTTATATCAATAGAAAATGTAAAAGAGACTTTCGGCTTCATTTGTACATGGATCGTACATGCAAATGTGTAACTTTTCTCTGAAGAAATATAAGAAAAAAAAACAACTTGAGCATAGAATAGAATGGGCTCTTGTCTCTTCAGTCTTTCCATGTCCACTTTTTCCGTCGTTTCTATGCCTGAAAAAAGAGCAGAAATCGGTTATCCTACTGTAATTACCATAATAAATAGAGAGGTACACAGTCTTAATACTCGTCGTTATGACATTTGGGTCTAATATCTAAACGTTACAAATAAGATAGAATCATTTTGGCCGATCCAAAAGGGGGTCTCCAGTCCCCACCTCTCAAGCCATGCGCCGTTCCAGCGTAGTCTGTAGTGAAGGTCCAATCGAAGGGACGAGAGAACTGCCGAAATTCGGGGAAATTCGCACGGGCTTCTTGCCATGCTGACGACGGTGCAACCTAGAAATCTCTCATATCGTTCATTCTTTTTTTATAATGTATTTTATTCCACATTTAATTAAAACTTATGATTTATTCATGCTTGCACTAAAATACATCTGTATTTATTGCTAAATTTGTTGACAAAAAATTTCTACAGAGCGAATACCTCTACCAATCAATAAACATATAATTAACTCAGTTAAAGGAATAAAATGTTTAACATTTAAGTTTCAATTGACACATGTGAGAGCTGAATTAGTGAAGCGTCATGAATGCAAATTTGCAAAGGTATAAGTTAATGAATGAAACACCTTCTTCTTTTCACCTACTAATCACAAATTGCTAAATATGAAAAAAACATTATGTGTTTTTAGGTTAGAGCAAAAAAAATGCAGTTAAAGCGAAGGAAAAAAATTGTTATAAATAAAAGAATAAATTTTATAGATCTGTTTTTTTTTATATTTTTAAAATACTAAAACAAAATTTAAAAAAAATACCTGGACATTTGGCAGTCGCTCAGTGTCCACTCTGAGAAGGGCATCAAGTGCGCAAAAGGAGAGAAAAGAAGTCGGCTTGTCTTTCCATCTAAAAGATCAGTGGAATCGGTGGAGGGTTGCTTAATCTAATTGTAAAATCTAAAAAAAAAATGGAAAAATGGAAAACTTTTAGCCCGCACATCACAGTTTCAATTATTATAATATTCAATAAAAACCCATACAAATCCCAAATGAAACTTGGACAAATTTTTCTAATCTTCGCATAAGTGACAACAGTAATGGTGACAATTTTCACGATTTGCCAGAAAAGCAGCATTTTATTCCTAAATTCAACTCCTAGATCTAAGAAAGAGAGCTGCATGCCTGGATATCGTATTGATATCTCTGCCCAGTCTTTGTCATTCCTCTAATACCTACTCTGTTTGACTCGTCTAGATATCATTAGATATTACTTGATCTCCACCACCCTTCTTAAGCTTGGCATCCTTGGTCAGCTAGACTTCAAGTTCTTGTTCATGTTTATCATCTTGTGCCTAGCAACCTCCAGCCGACCCACCTGATGATAAGTTTGTTCTCCGGGAAGATCATCTCCGGCAGCTGGGGCAGCCCGGAGAGGCGTTGCTCAAAGAGGCACACTGTGCATTCTCCTTCAGGCAAGCCCTCTTCCTCCGCCGCTGCTCTCTCTGCTGCTTCTCGCGCTCTTTCTTCTGCATAGAAAGAATCAGCTTACCATTAGCACGGGATTAACACGACGGAGGAGTTTGATTTCAGCTTTCAAGATCGACCCTATAACTTATGTTCAGATTGATCCCTTGGTGGCCAGATAAAGGGGGCACATTTGCAATCAAGTAAATGGTGTAAGCAAAATGGGCAAAAAAGTAGTGGTTGATAAATCAAAGAGAGCAATAGAGAAGTTGCGAGTAAGAGGAGAGAGAGAGAGAGAGAGAGAGAAGAGAGAAGATAGAAGAGAGAGAGATAAAGGGTAGAGACATTCATCTTAAATCATAAGCTTATGGTTAGTGTTAGAAAAGCCTAATCGAAATTATACCACGTTTATATTTTGCGCTGTCGTCTATAATTTACTGTATGCCTATAAAAGCTCGTCTTTGATAACACCACCACCATGAAGGTACACAATTTCTCTCTCTCTCTCTCTCTCTCTCTCTATCTCTTTATCCCTCTCTCTCCCCTTCCCTCCCTACCTTGTGCCGGATGAGTACACTGGGAGGCGAGGATGTGGTCCCAGAGGGCCTCGAAGGCGAAGCTGGCGCCCGCGCCACTCTCCACGTACGCTTCTCGCTTGCGCGCTGAGCGGCGAGCGCGTTCAAGCACCTGAGAGAGAGAGAGAGAGAGAGAGAGAGAGAGAGAAAGAAAGAAGGAAAGAAAGAAAGAGAGAGAAAGTGAGAGAGAGAGAAAAGAAGAGAGAGAGACAAAGGAGAGATAGGAGAGAGAAGTCAAAGAATTTTTTACGTTTATTAAATTACTACAAAAATAAGCAGATACTTTCCTATAAATCAACTCCTTTGAAAGCCAAACCATGCCACAAGACAATGTAGCTGATGCCTGTGAATATATCTATCGTGGGACTTTAAATAAATTTCAATGTCGAATAGGGAATAAAGACAATAATAATATGACATAGAGATTCGTTGAAGCTGTTGATACTAAAACATCATACGTAGTCTAATGTCTCAGTTGTTGATATCCAAAATATCATACGCAGTCTAATGTCTCTACTGCTCACATGCTGTTACAGTAACCACTCCAACTTCTTCTACAGTATCCCAGTCCAACCTCGGCAGACTGATTCGATAGTTGCCCTGCATGGATTGGAGGGGCAGCGGCTACAGAAGCAGCCGTAGTTGCCGCCACGTCTTCTGTCGTCATCTCTGCTTGGTCTACTTTCTTCCTCGATTCTTCTTCTATTCGATCAATACTCTTCCCACCTCGGATTTATCTAGTCAGAGATACAGCAAGAACGGGAAATTCAACGTAATCGAAAGCAGCAAACAGACAGAATACCATGGTTGAAGCATTTATTGCATTCGAAAAAAATTCAAGTTTTAATGAAAACAACAAAAAATGTGTCAATCCAACAACAAGAAATAAGATATGCACAAGCTAAAAAAACAGCACCAGTGTTGGGAAAACTCGTAGTTCGCTGACGAGCTATAATCAATTTCCATAAAAGTCGAACAACTTTAAGAAACCTGTAACAAACTAGAAAGTAAAAAAATCTAATCACTATTCGCACTAGGCGACTTGCTTGTTTAAGGCGGGATTTAACGGAGCACGAAGGTCAACCGTAGATAATTTGAATTTCCCTGACAATTCTAGTCGCGTCTGTCTAAATCAATATGGCGTCAGGCAAAAGAGCGCGAATTCAAACGCGATTTCTCTCAGCCAAGCCTGATTTGAGATGGGGGCAGAAAGTGGTGTTCTGCTTCCTCGTCAGCTGCCTCCTCGACTGCCGAGTCTTCAATCTCCACTTCATAGTAGCAAGCGATATCGTCGTAGAAGAATTGATGCGGATTCTGTGCATGAGAAATAAATTTTTTTTAATCAATTACGCACAATTTCATGGAAATAAAATAAAGTCGTTTTAGCATAATAATAAAAAAACCTGAACACGAAATACAACTACTTTACTTCTTTTTTTTCCTCTTATCAGGATTACCGGTACCCGTACCTGGTTTGCTGTTTTGACGTAGTCTACGTGATCGACTAGAGGCAGAGGAACTTCGCTACCGTATTCCCAACTGATCTCGGTTGCTGCACCGCTGTCAACCACGTCATTCTAAATAGAGCATACAAACTGTTTCAGACAGGAATTCAACCAATTCATATTTCACTCCAAGATCTTTAAAAAAATGAGCAAAAATTTGCGTTAAGATAAAGATTCCATTCATTTCTTTAAACTTTCTAAGATCCAGCAACTTCTTTTAGACGCCTGTAGTTTTTGAGGTCTTAGGAAAGCTTGAGGCTCTTCAGGTCAAGGAAACAGCAGTCTCGTGATATCACGCCCCACCTCTCTCTCTCTCTCTCTCCTCTCTTTCTTTCTCCTTCACTCTCTCTCTCTCTCTCGTCTCTCTTTTTCTCTCTCTCTCGTCTCTCTCCTCTTTCTCTCTCTCTCGTCTCTCTCTCTCTCCTCTCTCGAGGTACCTCAACAGCAGTAGCGACAGCGGAAGCGGCCTCAAGGCGCAGACGCCGTGCCCTGCTCTGGCGTATGCTGGAAGCGAGTCGGTCGCGTTCCTGGCGGAGCGCACGCTGGGCAGGCTCCAGCTGGGCAGGAGAGAGGAAATCTGGAGAGAGAGTGAGAGAGAGAAAGGGAGAGAGAGAGAGAAAGAGAGAGAGAGAGAGAGAGAGAGAGAGAGAGAGAAAGAGAGAGAGAGAGAGAGAGAAAGAGAAAGGGGGAGTAAATTCATATGTATATATGACTTGGATAAGCCCTTTCATGAAAAAAAATCCTAACCTATGTACAGTAAAACAACAAAACAAAAGAAACAACTACCGGCTACAAAGATTGATCATTTTACAGAAGTATGCAAGGGGTATTCAGATTAATCTCGTCAAACTACTTTCCGCGCATAGTAGCGACGAACAAAAGGTACGCTGGGCTCAATTGATAATGAGAATATAGCGCAAGAATGTTATCTCGAGTCATCCCTGGTGTCCATATTTCCCGGCCCAACATCTCAATTGCATACCAAATGTCTCCGGTAACTCCGTAATCGTCTCGTGAAGGCCTCCAAATGAGATTTCGCCCCGCGCCGCCAGTCCAAGTGTCTTCAACTTCGAGCTAAAAAAAGTAAAGAAATAAGAAAAAATAAAAAAAAGTAAAAAAAAGTTATTCTTGCAGCGAAAACACAACCTTATTTTGTGCTCTATTACTTTTTATAATGCGGCGAGCCATCCATATCTATTTTTCGGGTGAGTCCCTTTCAAACGTAAGTTCTTTGTAAACCATGAACAAGTATCTATTTCTGAAAAATTAAGCCTTTAAAAAAAGCGAAACGGTTGAGGATTTTTTTTTTCGAAAAAATTAAGAAATTGCCTGGGCACTCTGTATACAATCAGGATACGAATAGCACCGGGTAGACTCATTGTCAAAATGTGGAAGAAGAAAAATGTGACATCCTGAAAAAAAAAACAATAATTTAATCAGAAAAATATAATGATTACTTTTTTCATATTTCTATTAGGCCATACTCAATTATTTTCAGCCGTGAATTGAAATTTGTATTGCCACTTGCTAAAACAGGTCAACAAGAACAGGTTCTCAATGTCTTGTATAAACGTCTAAAATATATTTAATGTTATATTATTAGCTGCTTAAAATTGATAAGTGGAATGGTGAAATTGAGTTAAGATTATTGAGGGTTCCGGGTATGGGGGGGGGAGTCGTCCAGGATGACGTCATCATCATTACCGGTAATATGCGATGACACTCGGATGGACGCCTTCGCACGAGTGCGGCGCGTTTGGCGGCGAGTCCGGGTCGTCCAGGATGACGTCATCGTCGATGATGATACGCGGAACGCGTACAGGATAAGGCTAAAAAGATGTCGTTATTTATATTTAATAAAATATTATTAAAATTGATCAATAAATCCAGGAATACATTACAGTGCTAACGTCATTCTCATCTTTCTATTACAACAAAAAATCCTAAATAAAAATGAAAACAAGCTGTAGTTGAAAACGAACCGAACGAACCGACATCTTCTTAATCTGCTGGCACGTAATGCAGGACCAGGACGAGTATGAAGGAGGATGCTTGTATCTCAAGAATAAGAGCACACTTTTGTGAAATAGAAAACATATACTCATTCCCCAAACTCTTGACTGTGAGAAGAAAATGGGTACATTAAAAGCCCGCTTATTAAATGCAAAATCATGGAAAGTATCGTGATATTGTTAGAAAAAAAAACTAACAAATAAATGCAAAACTAGAAGGGTGTTGCATTGGAATAATTGCATTGTTCGGAAAGAAAGAAAGAAAATGTTTGACTGACTGCTTGGCCTTTTGGAACTGATAGCAAGTGTTGGCCTTGACGCGACTCTCGTAGATGAGCACGGGATGGACGTGGCTTCGGCTCGCGGCGAAGTTGGCGCGGCCAAAATTGTTCAAATTCCCGCCACCACTGCGAGACATGCCCCGGACGGGTGGGCGGAGCCTAACTTTAAGAAGGCAATCACCATTGAAAAATCACAGATCTCTTTCTCCAGCAAGTATGTGTATAAAAACACAGCAAAGAAATAAAGAGTAAGGGAGAAGCTTACTATGCAAATGATTATAGTGTACTGCTGATTTGAATGATATACGGTAACTAATGTAAACTTCACTAGATGATGTCGGCAAGGAGTGCACAAAATAGCATGATCGGGGTCCTTTCATTTGTACTTTTATACTAATACCAAAATAGAGTCCAAATATCCATCCGCTATGTAATCATTCATTCTACCGTCTTCTCCTCAAGCCTGTTCTTTTTTAACCTTCTTTGCACCTCAATCGGCATCGCCATTCCGTTACTTTCTGCCAATAATCAAAGTTGAACTCTTTCTTCTTATTGCTAATTATCCACAAGTAAAGATATCAAGCGCTTGCTTGGAAGTCTAGAAACAGCTTGCTTCAGGAAGAACATGAAAATTCGCTCGCTTTTTTTATCCGCGATGACAGTACAGATCATGGAAACAACGAATTTTCAATAATCAAATAAACACCTAAGCACGTTTTAGGTAAGCTGGAAAACAAGAAGGCACTTTGGCCTGCGGGGAAAAACAATGGGAAAGGAATTAACACGCGGTATGAAAGTAACAGAGATGAAAGGAATATTAGACAGGCAGGTGAACTCTACAGAAATATTTTCGCTACTTCACAAGAAAGAAAAAAAAACAGCATGGCCTCGGACAGAAAATACAAAGGAGATCAACTCAGAATAACTCTCAAAAAAGTAGTCAGAACTCGTCTGATAATCTGATAACAACAGTGAAATGATAACAAAGGAAACTCATTAACCACACTTTCAGTGTGCATGGTGAATAATTACAAAATTCTGAATTTTTAAACTCCATGGAACTACTAAATCACGGATGGAACGTGGGACCTGACATATGATATATCAATGATAACGTAAGGAGTAACCTCAATGTTAGAGAAAGTCTTCCGACTACTCTGGTGGAAAGAGAGGGCGGCAGTAGTTACGGCACGTGGGGCACCAATCAAAGGCCGGCGACGAGGGCCGGAATTCGGGGAAGGAGCGGGTGGATGGGGGAGGTGAGGATGCATTGCTTGAAGACCATGACGTGGAGGAGGAGGAAGAGCACGAAGAGGAAGGCGCACTCGTGTGGATGCTCTGAGAAAAAGTATTTAAGAAAATAATTATCAATTAATTTCGGTAAAAAATTACACCGCCTACTCTTTTTTTAGTTATCATAGAAAACGTAATATAAAATATCCTTGGATTTTTTATGCTCTGAGAAAAAGTAATTTAGAAAATAATTATCAATAAATTTCAATTAAAAAAATTACTCCGTCTATTCTTTAGTTATCATCGAAACACAATATAAAATATTCTTGAATTTTTTTTAAAGGCAGCGTTGGTTATTCCTTTCTAACTTCAATTTAATTCGAAAAGGATCATAAACGAGCTGCTTAATACTCACTTTTTTGGATCAACAACTTTAAAGTTAATAATTATTTCTCCTGACAAAAATGAAAATAAAATAAATTGATGCTATTAATTTTCCAACCGACGGCGCGGAGAGAGTCGTGTAATAGGGAACGTCGCGGATTGCCTTGCGAAGGCGGCGATGCTGAGAGACGGAGAGGAAGGCAGCCTCAGGGAACGAGCACGTCTGGCTGGGATGCTGCAAGGAAGCCGAGAGAGGTTAGAGGGATATTACGACATCCAAGAATGTTAATGAAACTTTCCTTGGGGGGGGGGCGGCTTGGTAACTGGAAAGCACGGTGGAGAGCGTATAAACAGACCTTGAACTTCTCTAAATATGGCTGGCATATGACTACGGGAAGGCCAAAGTATGGGAGAGCATGCAAAATAGACGTTACTTAAAAAAACTCAATCTAATGGTAACAACATATGCAACTTGCTTCTCTAGATTCCTCTCAAAAGCCAACAAGCACAAATGCGTTGTGGGGGGTTTATGGCACTTTCATGGTCAGTTCCCGTCACAGATTGCACAAAACAATGGAGTTTGTGAAGATCATCATTTTGCTTAATTTTGTGATCATTGATAAAGAAACACTGTATGCCCGAGTAGATGCACTTCAGTTCAATAATATCGTTCAATACAATTGTTTATTACTATTGTTCAATGTGATAGTTCAATACTATTTTTCAATACTCTTGTCCAACCTTGTTCCATTCATCGCGAAGCATCGGCGGCGTGAAAGGTGTCATGTGCTCCCTGTCAACGGCAATGTCAATATCTAGTATTTAACTAATGTTGAAATATCTCAAATTACACTAGCTCTTTGTTTAGAAATCAAAACTAGGGAGGAAAGGGAGAGAGGGAGGGAGAGAGAGAGAGAGAGAGAGAGAGAGAGAGAGAATGCTCAGACTTACATCGGAGCCGATGAGTGCTGCGGTGGCGAGAAGGGAGCCAGCTGCTGCTCACCGTGGACGGTAGTAGAAGAAGTAAGGGACGGGTGGCCAGAAGAGGATGAAGAAGAGCAGACATACGAGGAGACGGACTCAGACACTACTCGGCCACGTTGCTGCAAAGAGAAGGAGAGCTCTAGAGGAGAGAGAGAGAGAGAGAGATTGAAGGAAAGAGAGGGAGAGAGAGAGAGAGAGATTGAAGGAAAGAGAGGTAAAGTGAGAGAGAGAGAGAGAGATTGAAGGAAAGAGAGGGAAAGTGAGAGAGAGAGAGAGAGAGAGAGATTGAAGGAAAGAGAGGGAAAGTGAGAGAGAGAGAGAGAGAGAGAGAGAATTTCGATGTTTCGTCAACCATTTCTTAAATCTTTTGAATTCTTATCACTCATGCCGGAAGATTCACGTGCATGAACCATCTTGACCATGTATACCCTTCGCGAGGGGGCAAAAACAGTAATTGACAAAGCAGAAGCTGAACAGGGGGGGGGGCGTAAAAGGCCGTACAATCGGAGGAGAGGCCTCGTCGAAGAGCGATGGCTTGAGTTGAGCGCCAGAGAGACCGCATTCATCCGCCGAGTGGACAAACTGAAAAGAAAATGAGAATTAAATAAACTGCATATATCGAGCCATGATCAATTCTAATTTAAGAGAATTGTTGTCAGAAATTAATCGAAGCCCTAAAAATAGTTCTGGGCGATGAAGACACCCAAGAGATGGCCTTCGTGGTTAGAGACGGCATATTGTGGCATCTCATGGTCAGCGATTACATCATAACGAAAATAAGGCAAGCAAAGAAGCAAACTTTTGCTGGTAAGAGTAACACAAGTTCTCCAGTGATACTAATAGTAAGCAAATGGATGCGCAAAACCTTCTTAGATTTTAAAGTTGAATGACTTAACTAATAATAATATAGTCATGAACAATTCCAGCTGTATTTCATCATGTTTTTCCTCTCTAAACCAGGAGAGGAGGAATTGAAGTTTTTTCTCACCTCGGAAGTCGCACGGAGCGAGAGAGCAGCATTGACTTGGTCAGCGCAGAGATGAACGGCCTCTTCCTCCGCTTCGTGTTCCTTCTCCTCCACTCGGTCTTCCAGGCCAACGTCATTGCCTGCAAGTATACTTTGAAAGTAGCTCAGGTAAAGTTTTTAAATGGGTCTCACTTTTGCCACGAACTCTCCCGAAAAAATACGGGTAAAACTCGAGGGGGAAATTGCATAATAACACTCAAAATCGCCCGATTTTTGCCACATTTTAAGGATAAACCTTATCGTTCCGAAATACCTTCCGAAAAATTCAGCAGTGAGAGAGCAATAAAACGCCAATAAAAGAATAATGAGATGTGGCAGCCTAATTTACCCGAGATCAACAAGGCTTATGACATTACTTCGGTTCATTAACAAAACAACATGCTAGTAGCACAACAAGAGTTAGAAGAGTACCTTTGCTAGAAGAGTAGGCCTTGTCAACTTCCTCTTCTTCCAATTCGCCCTCCTCTTCTTCTCGCACCACGTATCGTAGCAGGCTTGTGGAGAGCACGGAAGGACGTGGTTGTTGCGATTGTCGGAGGGAGGACTAGAAGGGGAAATAGAAATACGAGGTGATGGCACAGCCATTTTAGAGTCAGGCCAGCCATTTTTGAAAAATAGCTCATTTCCATAGCAAACAATATTATCAGCAAAGGCAGGAGAATTGGTCTTGCAAAACTAATAGAAGCCAAGCTCAAGGAGAATCAAGTCAACAATTCGGCAAACACGAACAAACGGCGATTTATGCGCTGCTTTTAGAATACATTACATGAATGACTTACTTTCCGAATAAAAGATACGACTGACGATGAAGAGGAGCGAAAAATCAATGCATTTCTAGTGTGTTTTTATAAGGTAAAATACACTAGTGCAAATTGTAAACCGTACTTGGGTCATCCATGAAAATATGAACACCAACTCGAACAAGCCGAGGAAGCTCTGGCGACGGAAAGTGTACGAAGGTTGCGTGTTGTTCAGCTCCTTCCGATGACGTCACTTCGTAGCAGCCACGCTGGAATCGCAACGAGTTAAGTGAAAAGAGGTTTAAAAAGTAAAAAAAAGACTTGGGGAAAAGTTTGGGGAAAAACATGACAATCATTAAAAAAAAATTGACATATTTAACACGGGAAGTCGAACGATAGAAAGGATAAACAGAAAGAAGTATAAGTAGTCAAGAAATAACCTTAAACATCGAGTCAAGAACTCTGCGCATCGTGGACCGACCGGGCCGATCGAAAAGGGAAGAAGACGCGAGCATGAGAGGGGTGCGAGCGTGCAAAGTGGAGGAGCGCGCGCGTGGCCTGTGTTGGCAGCCTCATTCTCTCCCTCTCTTTCTCCCTCCCTCTCCCTCTCTCTCTCTCTCTCTCTCTCTCTCTCTATCTCTCTCTCTCTCTCTCTCTCCTTCGCATTTCATTGCTACCTCCTAAATCATCGAAGATCAGTCCTCGTTCTCAAATCTTCGTGATGCTTGTTTTAAATGCTTCCATCACGTTTTTTTCAATCAGCATGCATCCTGTTTTAACATTTCGTTGCTCCCTTCATGACTCCTGAGTGAGGAAAAGCATGTCAGCACTGAACCCATTTCCCGCATCCACTGCAGTGTAGAATTGGACAACAATCGGTCTCTCTCAATTTATTTCTACGGTATTGGGCGAAGGGCGAAGGAGAGGATGCGAGGGGGGTCTAATTGCAAGGGAGAGAGAGAGGAGAGCAGAGAGAGAGAGAGAGAGAGGGGAAGGCGGAGAGAGAGAAGGAGAGATGGGTCTCAGGGACGAGAGGGCGAGCTGAGAAGGGGGGCGAGAAGTGCGAGGAGAAGGACTGCCGAGCCTGCCGCGCGGTCCTTGTTCGAGCCGTTCTTGTCCTCCTTGTTCGTCAGAGTGCCATTACTGTTGCAGAGGTCGCCGTTGCAGCAATCGGCTTGGGTAATGTTGACGATGTTACCGGTCGTGGTATGGTTGAATAGACCTTTCTAGGAGGGCACACCGATTAGAAATTATTCGATAAGTCGGGACGTAGGAAAAATGTGCAGAGAAAAGAAATGAGCTGTTTATGAGTGCAGGAAAAGAGTGAGAGAAAATGGCGAGGAGAGAAAGAGAGAGAGAGAGAGAGAGATAGACAGAGTGAGAGAGAGACAGACAGACAGAGAGAGAGAGAGAGAGAGGAAGATAAGAGATACCGTTTCTTTGTAGTTGGCCAAACACTCCTTAAGGCATGTTTTTTCAAGAAAAGTGTTTCTGGCAGGAAGTCCCGGCTTCAGGTTCGTGTACGTCACCTGAAAAAAAATCGGCTTGTTTCTGAATCCGTTGTCTCCGCTTCTATAAAAGTTTCTATGGCTACATAATAAGATTTCATAATATCCACACGTTTACAACAATTATTATACAATACTTACCGTGCTGCACGCAGTTTCATTGAAATTGCAGTTGGTGGGAATCGCGGCTGAGGAAGCGTTGACACCGGTAATGTTGCGGATGCGAGGACTGTTGTCAGGCAGGTCGGGAAAGGAGAATTCCGTGCCGACATAGCAGGCAAACCCGAGGGAGGACGAGGCGAACGACCCAGAAACAACGACAGCCAACAGAAGCAGCCAGTGACATAGCGTCATCTCTGCAAGGAAGAGAAGAGGGAGGGAGAGAGAGAGAGAGAGAGAGAGAGAGAGAGGAAGAGTGAGAGGAAAAGAAAAAGATAGAGAAAGATGACGAGGGAGGAAGAGATAGAGAAAGAACGAGAGTACGAGAGCTAGCGAGAGAGAGGGGAGGGAGGGAGGAAGAGAGAGAGAGGTGGAGAGAGAGAGGAGGAAGAAAGAGAAGAGGGCATGTCGGATGGAATGCAGACCTCGACAAGTCGACCAAGTCAGTAGAGGAGAAGAATACGAAAATGACAATTCCTTCCCATCGCCGCCCCTTTTATCTGTCCCATTCTGCACTTCACCTCCTGTCATTCTTGGACATCGTATGTGCTTCGAAGGTGCACAATTACGCACATATCTTCTATTAACATGACATTTGAGAGAAAATATTTCTTTAGAAGTTCGTAATGTGGCATTTTTAATAAACATGGTAGTTCTCCTCTCTCATTTGTATCTCTATTATCGTGATATTTGCGAGTGCTAAAATAATATAAGACTCATTTTAAAACATTTTCGCACAAAAGTCACGCTAAACTGGCTGTGGCGGGACACGACCGGAGAAAATAAACGCTCACAATCAGTGTGAAATAAAATAAAATAATTGATATAAATGAGAAAGGAGAACTCCTCTCTCATTTCCTTTTTTCTTAAATGAAAATGAATACGGCAGGAAAAAAATTAAGTCCTACTTTTTTGACTTTTAATATTCTCTGCTTCATAGGCAATCTTATTCTCATAACGGAAGATATCCAATACATTGTAGTGTGTAAAAAGTGCAAAACTTGGTGTCACATTGTCATTGTTTTATTTCCACTGTATATGGAGGAGGGTGAAGGAGAGGAAGTCTACTTGCAAGAGGAAGAGTGTAAGATGGGACTCAATGGCAAGAGGGCGAGATGAGAAGGGGTGCGAGAAGTACGAGGAGAAGACCCGCCGTGCCAGCCGCGTGGTCCTTGTTCGAGCCGTTCTGATCCTTTGCCGTGGTCGAGCTTTCGATGTACAGAGTGCGGTTGCTGTTGCAGAGGTCATTCGGGCAGCAGAGGGTATAGGCAACATGGACGGGAATCACCTCATCGCCATCGGTCACGTTACGAAAGCCATTTTCGCTCTATATAAAGCAGTAAAAGAGCTCATTGTTATGGAGCAAGAAAAGAGAGAGAGAGAGAGAGAGAGAATAGCGTGGGAGAAGACACATTGAGCGAGAGTAGAGAGATAGAGAGAGAGAGAGAGAGAGAGAGAGAGAGAGATGAAGAAGCCTTGCAGGACCTTCCAAATCCTGTCGACCTCCGCACACTCCCGAACGCAGCCTTTACGAAGAAAGGTGTTTTTTGCAGGAAATCCCGGCGTCAGCTTCCTGAATTCGACCTGAAATTCGGTTTGCATCTGAGTCCGTTGTATCCAATTCAATGAATGTTTCTTTGGCTGCATAATCAAGCTTTATAATATCAACAAATTTATGTTTACAATTAAAAAATACTAGAGTAGTAGACGTACTGTATAACACGCAATTTCTTGTTTATTGTTCTTTCGAGGAGGAGTTGAGGCCAGTAAAGTTCAGGAGGCGTGGACTGTTGTCAGGCAGATCAGGCAGGGAGAACTCTTCGCCGACATAGCAGACGAATCCGTGCACAGAAGCAGCGACGGCCAACAGGATCAAGCAGTGAAACAGAGTCATCTCTGAAAGAAGAGGAGAGGGAGAGAGAGGGATGGAGAGAAGGGATAAACAGAAAGAGAGAGAGACAGAGAGAAAAAGAGGGAGAGAGCATCGAAGGTTGAAGGAGGGAATGAGAGACGAAAGCAGGTAGAGAGAGACGAAGGGGGGAGATAGAGAAGGAGCGCGAAAGAGAGTGAGGGCAGGCAGGGGTTAAGAAAGCGGACCTCGACGAGTAGACCAAGTCAGTAGAGGAGAAGAACACGAAAATGGATATCCCTCTAGTTCGCCGCCCCTTTTTATACGGCCAATTCTGCACTATACCTCGTGTTCTTATTGGACATCGGATGCATGTACTTTCAACATGCAAAAATATGTACTGTACATATGTTCATATCTTCTATTAACATGACATTTGAGATAAAATATGTCTTTAGTTCGAATTTCACAATGCTTCACTTTTAAGAACATTATAATGTAATTTCTAATTCATTTATTTCTATTTGCGCGCCATTGGTAAAAAATGTTTCATTTGACCTTTTATTGTCGTACTTTTGCAAAAATATAAATAAACACAAGTTCTCCTCTCTCATTTTCTTTCTGCAGTGGCGGGTGAGGAAGATGAAGAGGGAAACAAAGGGGAGAGAGATGGAGAGAGAAAGGGAGAGACAAAGAAAGAGAGAGAGAGAGAGAGAGTGAGAGCGGTGAGAGGACGGGAAGAGCTGTGGGAGAGAGGATGCTGAGGAGAATAGAAAATTCCACGAAAACGGCTTCCTTCTTCTTCAGTGAGCGGTCGCAGTCGTCCTTTTTGTCGCTCAATATTTCTGGGCTAACTGAAAAAATGGCACTTCAACTTTTTCCCTCTCTCTCTCTCTTTCTCTCTCTCTCTCCCTCTCTTTCGCACTTCTATTAGACATCCCGTCTAATCCTAGATCATCAACATTAGTAGTCATTCTCAACTCTTCATTTTCTGGTTCTACATAGTTGCTTCTTTAATGGTTTTTTTAAAGGTTTGCTTGCATTAGCACCTTTCAAAATTTATAATTTATTTTAATTAAAAAATTAATTTTCTCATCATTGTCCTGGTGTTTCCCACATCCTTGGAATGCACGACAACGTCATTGTTTTTCATTTTGAAGATTCTTACCACACTTATGCACTTTTTGCGCCCTTCATGCTCCTTTAAGCTCATAATAGCATTGAAGCCGTTTCCCAGTCCATTGCAGAGTAGAAAGGGCAAAACTCGACTTTATTTCTAAGGCATTGGGCGGTGGGTGAAAGAGGAAGGAAAGAGGATGAGGGAGAGGGAGAGGGAGAGATGGGTCTCAGTGGGCGAAGAGAAGGGCCGCCGTGGTCGAGGTTGCGATGTGCAAAGTGTCTTCGCTCTTGCAGAGTTTCTCATTGCAGCAGTGGGCCTCGGAAACGTTGACCGTAAGATCCGGGATGTTTAATTTAAGCGAACGAACACCATTATAAATACAAGAGTGTTACATTGATTGGAAATTCTTCTTTGCTCTAGGAAAGAAATGCAGGAAAAGAGAGAGAGAGAGAGATAAAGAGAGAGAGAGAGGAAAGATTTTGAAATATAAAAGTAGAGACCATCCATTTCTGATGGAACATAGAACAGTTGCTATAGCAGCCTTTTTGAAGAAACACGTTTCCTACAGGCATTGGCTGATCCAGGATCGTGTATTTCACCTGAAATTCGGGTTGCATCAGAAAAGTCTCAGTTTTTTTTATTTATTTTAATTTCTATGGCAGCCTTTTGAAGCTTCGTAATATCCACAAGTTAGATTGCGAAATAGTACAAGTAGCTTTACCGTAGTGCATGCAGTATTATCATTGCTCCTGACGTCGCAGTGTTTGGGAATTGCTGGCGAGGTGTGGATGATAGCGGTCATATCATATATTATCTGATGGTCAATCAAGCCGGGGATGGAGTAATCGTCGCCGACATAACATTCGTACACGGTCGAAGAGACGAGCGATCCAGAAGTAGCGAGAGCCAGCAGCACCAGGCAGTGACACAGCGTCATCCCTGCAAGAAGAGAGAGAGAGAGGAGAGAGAGAGAGAGGGGAAGAGAAGAAGAGAAAGAGAAAGAGACAAAAGGAGGGAGAGAGGGATCGAGAAAGCGTCATCTTTACAAGAAGAGAAGAGCGAGAGAGAAAGAGAGAGAAAGATAAAGAGTGAGGGAGAGAGGGAGGGAGGAGGAGAGTGTGGGCAGGCAGGGGGGGGGCAGAAAGCGGACCTCGACGAGTAGACCAAGTCAGCAGAGGACAAGCATACGAAAGTGGTGATTCCTTCTGTTCGCCGCCTCTTTTTATACGGCCAATTCTGCACTACATCTCGTGTCCGTAGGGGACATCGTATGTACTCTTAACGTGCACAAATATGTACTGAAGTCCGCACATATGAACAAAACTTCGTAATGTCAACCTCTTTCAAAAATTAAAATGTAGTTCTCCTCTCTTATTTACTGGTATGAACGTGACATTTGTGAGAAAATGTTTCATTAGACCTTCGTAATTTTACAAGAATGCAAATAAATACTGTACTTTTCCAATCTCATTTTCTTTCTGCAGTGTGGGGGAGGGGGAGATGAAGGGGAAACAATGAGAGAGAGAAGGAAGTGAGAGAGAGAGAGGATGATGAGTAGAAGAGAGAAGACCGCGCCAGCCGAGTGGTTCTCCTTCTCGCCGTCGTCCTTGTTCTTCAGAGATCAGCTCCTCCTTCTCGTGGCATTCAGTACGGGTGGTGTACATTCTTTTCTCACTAATCATGCCTATCTGGGCAAACTGAAAAAATGGCCTATAATCCGCACGAAAATCTAGTCTTTATTACATATAGAGAATGGTGGTTAGCTAGGGGGTTTCTCTCTTCTCATCATCTTCCATGCTCTCTCTTTTTCCCCTTTCAGTCGCTATTTTATCGCTCTCTCCTTTTTCGATTCCCAGCTCTCTCTCAATCACTCTCTATCTCTCTTTCGCACTTCAATATTCAACTCCTAGATCATCAACATCAGTAGTCATTCTCAAGTATTCTTGTTGCCTGTTTTAGATGCTTGTATCATTTATAAATTATTTGGTTTTGCCTTTGAGCGTAGTCTAGTCACATTTGCAATTGGTTAATTTTCTTAATTTTTTCACGCTAATCAAGTATGCAAGAAGTATGCAACTATCAAAATTTGACTAAGATTTAATATGCAATTTGCCTGCAGTATTGATCGAGCTCAACTTGGTTCCTTTTTCAACCATTTCCCTCCCCTCCACCAGTGGAAGTCGGTCGGTCGGTCGAGAGTAAGTGAAGTTGGCCATGGTCCGAGAGAAGAGGCGGCCGGCCTGGACATCGAAGAGTTTCATGCAATCAGCGCTGCTGTTCATCTCCGCTCTCTCCTTCGTGGCCGTCGTCTCTTACGACTTTTGGCCGTCGTTCGCGCCCAAACCGCCTCGCGTAGTCTTTTCTTCTTCACATGTAAGCTACAAAATTACTAAACAAATAATTAATGTTTATCATCTTTCTTGTTCCAGTTAATTCCTGAGTGCTTTGGCGACGTGGCCTGGCCGGCCAGCAGTCTCCTCGTGAACGAGCGGGCTCTCCGACAACTCGCGCGTGGTGACTGCCCCGTCACGGACACCTTCCTCGTCGCCGTTTTCGAAGACATTGAACTTGGGGATGAGGACGGAACCACAATTCTGGCCGGTAGAAATGGATCAATTCATCTGAGGAAACAAACACATACGAACTAGTGGGAAAATAGTACATTAAATTGGAAATTGATGATTTAGATTCGTAAGATTCCGATGCTTGCGCACAACGACACAGACTTTGTTGTTTTCTTGACGCCGACAGGGAAGAGGGCAATGCCAAGGTCTCTTTTCGGAGATCTATTTGTAAGCTTGTTGCCAGATTCAATGTCGTAACTAAAATCACTTCCAGAGAATCACTGGTCCACTCCTCGGGTCTCCTTAACATCCCGCTCGACATTCCGAAGTTTCTCCAGCTCTGGGAGGAAGTGTATTTCATCGATTGTTTGCAATAGTACGCTTCGACTCAGTATTGTTCATGCTGAAATATTTATAGTTTAAAATCAGATAACACATTTTCCGTTGTGGTCGACTACTCCAGCCAATTTCGAGTTGCTCGCATCCTTGGCCAGGTCGACAGCCTATTTAGTGATTTGAATTTGTTTTAGATGCAAATACATTCAAATTTATATACGATGGTGTTCTCAAAACTCAGCTGTCTTCTTTTGTAGCCAATCGATTCTCTCGAGTACACTTTTGTGCCGCTCCCACACGGCCCACCAATCGATCTCTTCTTCCTTTATGGAACTCGTAATCTATCGTATACACCAGGCCTCGATCACCCCACAGGAACCAAGATTCGCTGGGAGTATCCGTGGTAAGATAGTGTCAATACGCCACGAGTGGTTTAAGTAGCACCTTTTTGTACTTTGAGGCGCATCGATCGTTTCTGTACTGGCGAACTGCTCGGCCATCTCTTCCGTGTGCCTTGTGAAGGCGAGCGCGTTTTGGAGGTTAGTGTCCGAGTGTGAGGATTGGTGGTAACGAATGACCAGTTAAAAAAGAACAGCTTTGAAACATTGTCCTAATTTTTAACACAAAAATACTGCTTTCAAGACTCAGTACTGTTCGAACTGGCGCGAGGACCATCCGACTCACCGCTGGGGCTGGAGTACGTCCAGCCAGAACAACCGAGTGGTCGGCACCTTCTCACCAGAAGAGATGAAGGAGATGCGCTTGGGATAATCGCATGCATATTAATTTATGAACTGTGCAGTAGTGGATGGTATTTTTATTTGTTGTGCTATATTCGATAAATATTAAGATCGAGTCGTCATAAATATAGTGACTCGTGTGCCGTGATGGTGACGTAATGGTGTTGATGAGTGGATACAGAGAATGCACCCCGCCGCATCCCTGGTAGACATTTTGACTACGATTTCTGCTTCATAGAAAAGCTTCAAGTTCGATTACAAACTATATAAAGATCACCTTCGCTTCACTTCCAGTTACTTCTTGTCATATATTCAATTGTTATGAAGTAATCTCAGTTTCGTAGTAGGAAACAGAGTCCATGCATGAGAAGGTCAGATCGAATTATTGTACTTAATTCTTTTACCGCTGCTAATATAAAGAATCTACGGACATGGATTTCGTTGAACTATACATATTTCAATAAAATTTCATTTTCGACTAAAAACATTTTTGAACATTTTTGTGACCATTTTTGGCAACTGTTTGTTCATTTTTGAATAGCACACCCCGCAATTTTTGATAAGTTGTAGCGCATGAAATTGGCTGCAATAATATGAACAGTAAAAAAAACTAAAAACTCGCGTGAACAGTTTCAAGTGCAACCAACCTCGTGAGGGGTTGCTTTGGAGCAATCCCCGGATTTGCTGCTAAGGTCCACGAAAGTAGCCCTCAACTCCTTCGGAGTCGAGGGTTACTTTCTTGAAAAAGTAACATCCACTGTAAAGGCGTCCTAAATATTGACTTTCTCCGTGTAGAGCTTTAGACACTTACTAGAGATAGGGGCAAGCCAATGTCGGCCAGAATGCCTAAATTTGCCTGTGCCTGTCAGGCTACGCATTCTTTTGTTTACAGAAACATTTTCTCTCGATCTTAATATTTATCGCATATATCACAACAAATAAAAATACCATCCACTACTGCACAGTTAATAAATTAAAATGTATGCGATTATTCCAAGCGCATCTCCTTCATATCTTCCGGTGAGAACGTGCCGACCACTCGGATATTCTGGCTCGATTTTTTCCAGTCGAAGAAGGAACTCGGATGGTCTACGCGCCAGTTCGGGCCGTACAGAGTCCTGGGGGCCCAAAGTCTCGGCCCGGCCCGGCCGGAAATTTCCGGGCCTTGTAATTTTGGGCCCGGCCCGGCCCGGCCCGTGGGCCCGTTTGAGCCCGATTTTCAAAATCCAAAAAAAAATTTTTTTCCAAAAATTGGTGCTATGCTAATTGTTGGTTTCTTTTGGGTTTGCATGAGTTTAACAAAGTAAAAATATTTTTCCCCCACCCCTAAGTAACATGCCACTAAATAAACCAATTTCTAATACTTCCAAAAATTTCAAGTTTACGTTTTTATCATCAATTTGTCAGGAATTTTTGACTTGAGGGCCCAATCGGGCCTACGGTCCGGCCCAACTTTTCTTGGGCCCGGCCGGCCCATTGACACCTCTGAGAGGAAGAAGAGATCGATTTTAGGGCCGTGCGAGCGCGGCAGAAAAGCCAACTCGAGAGAATCGATAGGCTAAAGAAGACGATTGAATTTTGCGAACACCAACTGATACAAATGCAAAATGGATAGGCAAATAACCTTTCCAAAGATGTGCAAAACTCGAAATTGTCTGGAATTGTCGACCACTTCCGCCATTCCATGGACGTATTCCTCGGAGGGCGCGGCCAAGTCAAAGTCGGTCGTGTGCGGGATGATCGAACACTCCCGATACCAGCCTGCAACTTCGCAACAATTATGAATATTGTGCTGCACTCACTGCGGAACCGACCGCCAATTAGAAGCGGAGTGTTAATATCCCAATCCACACATATGGTTCTTGATTCATGGCCCTCATTAAAGTTTACTCATTTCATTCTCGCTTTGCTTTCATTGTATTTCGAAACAATCTCCCATTGGTTATTCATCGCGAGTGGTTGGATCCCACCGTTATTTTGAGAGATAAACCCTATTTTTGTGGAGAAGCTCCCTCGTTCGCCCACGCTTCGCAAGCTCTTGCTGCATGCATATATGTATGTATTACACAGGCAGTTCTTATACATATAAACTGTCCAAGCCAAGTCCAAGTTTGCAAACCTAAAAGTGTCCCTCCGCAGAGTGAAGGATGAATGTCAAATCGAGCGATGAGGAAATCACGAAGTTCCGCAAGCTTGCTAATGTCTTCCAGTGCAATCACACGCTTCGACTCAGTCCTGTTCATGCTGAAATATTTGTAAAATCAGAGAACACATTTTCCGTTGCACATTTTCACTAATCTAAATGAAGAAATGCATAAACATTGAAACCACATTCAATGCCCAAACAGTCGATTAAATGCGCTTCTTCCCAGAGCTGGAGAAACTTCGGAATGTCGAGCGGGATGTTAAGGAGACCCGAGGAGTTGACCAGTGATTCTCTGGAAGTGATTTTAGTTAAGATATTGAATCTGGCAACAAGCTTACAAATAGATCTAAATAGATCTTCGAAAAGATTGTGTGGCCTTCAACGTCTCGCACAGCTTACCATTAATATAGTCTATGCGGCGCAGTACCCGACTTATAATTTAGAGCACTGCAGGTTCGACCCCAATTCCGTTCAAATACTTTGCTGCAGCTCTGCATGGTCAAATTTGAAGAACTACATAGACAAATTTTGAGAGGAGAGTACGTGAACACTTATAATTCGTGTAACAAAAATTTTTTGCTTGTCCATATAGGCATTCTGTGCTGGAAAGTGTTGATGCTTGCGAATCTACTATCTACCTATTCTATGACTCTTGCCCCAAAAATGTCGAGGAAAAAAATTTACACACAAAATCACCACATTAAAGCGAATATCAAGTTTACTTTTAATTTTTAAATTTAAAATTTTCCCATAGCCGTGCTGGTGTTGCCCACATTCCTTGAATACATGACGTCCTTATTTTTCATTCTAAAAATTCTCACCGGCATTATTCACTTTTTGCGCCCTTCATGACCCTTGATAAGCTCGTGGTAGCACTGAACCCGATTCCCAATCCACTGCAGAGAAGAAAGGACAAAAATCGGTCTCTCTCACTTTATTTCAACGGCATTGAGCGGTAGGTGAAAGAGGAAGCGGGTATTCTAATTGTAAGAGAGAGAGAATGAATAGTGTGAGAGCGGGAGAGAGATGGGTCTCAGTGGAGAGAGGGCGAGATGAGAAGGAGGGCGAGGAGAAGGGCCACCGAGCCAGTCGCGTGGTCCTTGTTCGAGTCGTTCTGGTGCTTTGCCGTGGTCGAGCTTTAAAATGTTACTTCAGCTCTATTCCTCTTTTTATACGGCCCATCGTGCAATTCACCTCCTCATCTTATCGTACTTTGAAAGTGCACTATTATCAAGGTTGTCCTCATCTTTTACTTTATCACTGTAGTCGGTGGGTGAGGGGAGGCGCAGTGATGGTAGTGGGTGAGGGAGACGGAGAGGGAAGAACGAGATAGAGAGAGAGAAAGAGAGATTGAGAGAGAGAGAGGGGTGAGAGGAGGAGAAAAGAGGAACGATGGAGCGGTGGGCTGGGAAGAGATTATGAGGAGAATAGAGAATGGTGTTCTTCAGAGAGTGTTCCCGATTGCACAGCTCGTCCGTCTCGCTGCTGTTATTTTGGACGATGTCGTCGATCTATTTATAAACCACCCCCCCCCCCCGCCTTACCCTAACTTATTTATACTATTTTGCAAATGAACGACTATAATATCCTATTCTAATGTTGTCACATTGAAATTATCTTATTTCATGTATGATAAATAAATAAATAAATGTTTGATCTCCTTCTCATTAAACATGCCCACCTGAGCAAACTGAGGAAAATGGCATAGTATATTAGAATGCACAATGTAGTCCTTATTATGTAGAGTATTGTTCGAATCTACCATGGCAAGATCGGATATATGAAGCAGAATATTCTACCACTAATTAACCTTTCATGACCACTGATAATCTCACGTCAGCACTGATATTTTTTTCCCAATCCATTCCAGTGTAAAACAAAAGACAAAACTCGGTCTCTCATTCTAAGGCTTTATTTCCTTGGTATAGGGATGAGGGTGAAGGAGAGAAAGCGGGGGTTCTAATTGCGAGAGAGAGAGAGAGAGAGTTCGAGAAAGTGGGCGGGGGCAGAGCGAGAGAGAGAGAGAGAGAGAGAGAGAGAGATGGGTCTCAGTGGCGAGAGGGCGAGATGAGAAGGAGGGCGAGTAGTGCGATGAGAAGGAAAGAAGGAGCGAGATAAATGCTGGCGAAGGAGGGAGATATGGGAGGTAGAGAAAGAAGGAGGTCCCCATGGTTCTTGTTCGAGCCGTTCAGAGTGCCTTCGCTGTTGCAGAGGTCGCCCGTGCAGCAGTGGTGCGCGCTAATGTTGACGAGAATTCTCACCAGAGTCTTGTCGGCGGGATTTCTAACGTCTATCTTGCGAACATCGTTCTAAATACAGGAGTGTTGCACTTATGAGAGATTCTTTGCTCGAATTGCAAAAACACAGAGAAAGAGTGAGAGAGTGATATATAAGTAGAGACCTTCAATAGGTTGTCGAACTCCAGACAGTCCTGACGGCACGTTTTATTAAGAAAGATGTTTTCGAAAGGGAATCCCGGCTGCAAGATCGAGAACTTCACCTGAAATTACGTTTAAATTTGAATCGGAGGTCTCCGTTTCCATAAAAGTTTCGTGGGTTGCTTAATAAACTTTCATCCAGAAGTTTATAACAATTACTATTCCAAAATACCTAGTAGTGGACCTACCATCGTGCACGCAGTATCCTTGAAGTCACAGTAGATCGGATATGCTTTCGATGAGTTGAAGCCCATCTCTGCGATGACAGAACTATTGTCATCCCGGCCGGGGAAAGAGTACTCGAGGCCGGCGAAGCAGGCGACGCCGCGGAGCTGAGGCTTAACTGTGGTTGTGACGGCGGTAGTCGTGGTGGGAGGAACAGGGGCAGGAGCACGGGCAGTAGAAGGAGCCGGAGGAGGGGCAGGATCATCGGCAGCATCTTCTCTGCAAGGAGAGAAGAGGCAGATGGAGGAAGTGAGAGAGGTGAAGAAAGAGGAAGAAAGAGAGAGAGAGAGCGAGAGAGAGAGAGAGGAGAGAGAGAGAAGGGAAAAGAGGAAGAGTAGATGGAGGTGTATTTGCAGGTATGGTAGTCGAACCCGGTCGAGACGAGCGAAGCACCGACAGCCAACAGGAGCAGCCAGTGACACAGCGTCATCTCTGCAAGGAGAGCAGAGAGGGAGGGAGGGAGGGAAGAAGAGAGGAAGAGAGACAGAGAGAAAGAGAGGAAAAGAAAGAGAGGGAATAAGAGAGGGATGAAGAGAAGGATGGAGAAATGGCTACGTAAAGAATAAAGAGAAAGAAGGAGCGAGATAAATGCTGGCGAAGGAGGGAGATATGGGAGGTAGAGAAAGAAGGAGGTCAGATAGAATAGGAGGGAGATAGAGAGGAAGAAAAGAAGGCAGGAAGAGAGGGAGGCAGGAAGAGAGGGAGGGCAAGCCGGTCGGAAAACGGACCTCGACGAGTAGAACGAGGCGGCAGAAGTGAAGAAGACGAAAATGGCAATTCCTTCAGTTCGGCGCCCCTTTTATATGGCCCGTTCTGCACTTCACTTTCTGTCCTTCACGGACATCCTATGTACCTTGAATTTGCTCAAATATGCACTGAAATGCGCATATGTATATACAAATATGTATCTTCAATCAACGTGAAATTTGTGTGAAAATGATCTCATGGTCAGTGATTAAAAAAATGTAAATGAAAGAAGATTTCCTCTCTCATTTACATCTATAATTTTACTTTATTTTAAGGGCTGAACTCTCTTATTCATTTTAATTTTTGTAAAAGAGCAACGTTACGAACTTCTTATGAAACATTTTATACGTGAGCACTCAAGTACATATGCCCGAGAAGGACAGGAGGTGAAGTGCAGAATGGGCCATATAAAAGGGGCGGCGAACGAAAGGAATTGCCATTTTCGTCTTCTTCACCTCTACTGCCTCGTTCTACTCGTCGAGGTCCGTTTTCTGCCTGGCCTTGTCTACCCTCCCTCTCTTCCTCCTCTTCATCCTTCCATTCTGTCAATCTCTCTCTCTCTCGCTCTCGCTTCCGCTCTCTCATACTTCGTCTTCTCTTCTTGCAGAGATGACGCTGCTTCCCTGCTTGGTCCTGTTGGCTGTCGCTGCTTCTGCCGAAGTGGTGAACACGGATGTTCTCGCGCACCGCGGCGTCGCCTGCTACGTCGGCCACGAGTTCTTCTTCCCCGGCCTCGATGACAATAGTTCTGTCGTCTCGCACTTCAAGCTCGACTGGGCAACGATAACTCCCCAATACTGCCCCTTCGATTTTACTGCGTGCACTACGGTAGGTCTTCATCATGCATTTTGGGCTAACTGCACCAAAATTATGGATACTATGAACCTTTATTATGCCGCCATTGAGAGTTTAATGGAAACGGGAGAAAAGGGATTCAGATGTAAGCGGAATTTCAGGTCATATACACGGACCTGACGCCGCTAATGCCCTCTAAAAACACATTTCTTCTGAAAGAATGCCGTCGGGCCCGTGTGGTGTTCAAGGACGATTTTCCGGTCTCTGTTGTTATATATATCTCTCTCAATCTCTCTTCTTCCTCCCCGTTCTCTCTCTCTCTCATCTCTCTCTCTCCTTTTCTGCTCTCACAATCAGCCCTTTTTCCTTTTGCAGCATTTTTTTTTTGCAATTCGTCTGCTGATCCAAGAATTATCAAGTGCAACACTACTGGTTCCAGATAGGCGTTCGCAAGACTGTCAAGTACGAGAAATTCGAGAATGATCCTCGCGTGCCTACCAAGCTCCTCAACATTAGCATCGAGTCCGACTGCTGCCACGGCGACCTCTGCAACAGCAAGGGCACTCTCAACGGCTCGAACAAGGAACACGCGGCTGGCACGGCGGTCATTCTCATCGCACTACTCGCCCTCCTTCTCATCTCGCCCTCTCGCGACTGAGACCCATCTCTCTCTCTCTCTCTCTCTCTCTCTCTCTCTCTTTCCCGCCCCCTCTCTTACTCCTCATCTCTGTCTCGCTGTCAATTAGAACACCCGCTTCATCTCCTCCACCCTCATCTCTATTCCAAGGAAATAAAGTCTGACAGTCAGAGACCAAGTTTTGTCTTATGTTTTTGTCACTTAGTCATGAATTGTGAAGCGAAAGCGGTCGTAAGACCGTATGGGTGCAATTTCTTAAGAGAAAATGTGTATAAAATAACTAGGGCGTTTCTAATATCAACTTTGAAATGTTAAAATTTTACTTCGGCTCATCCAGCTTGGAGTTTTGAAGCATAATTTTATTAGATACGGTTTTCCTTCATATACTTTTACATCTATTTAATGAATATTATTAGATGAAGTAGTGACCATAACAATAGATGTGATTAATATTACATAGTATTTTGAATGTGTTCGATTATGTGGTAAAGTCCGCACATACAGTGCCGTGCAAAATTCAATTTACTTTTGGTTTTTCATGCATATTTTCCTTCAAAGTAGATGGAAGTTAATGAAATTTTCAGGGTTCCTTCTTTATGCTGTCACAATTATAGTAAAAGATTATTGATTTCATTGGTTTACAACAACGCGAGAAAAAAAAGAATAACTCGAATCACCCGAGTTGCACATTTAGGCCTGCTGGAGAAAATGGTTTATTTATATAATCTTCGGGTAGTTTACATTGCTTTGATTACATAGCTTTATTCTAGAACATCTTTGCGATAACATTTTGATCTGTTCACTATTTATTAAAATTCTGTCACATGCGGATTGGCTCAAATTTGCGATTCATGCACTCGGCCTGAGGTGCAGAAGGTTCAAGCGGATAAAATCGTTCATTTAACTCTATTTATTTCAATATATGCACATAGAGTCACTGAATGTATTCAGATGGCTACTTAAGCTTTAAAAATTGCCTGCTAACTATTTCATCGCGTAATTAGCACCTCGGACAACATTCGTCCGCAGTCTGGACTTACTTAAAGTGATGCCTTGCGGGAGTTTGGGTTTTAAATACTGGTTTGTCTATCACAAATGATTGTTACTAGGCTCTTCGATAATCAGAAGCCTTATTTCAACCCTGGCTTCTTGAGTCCTCCAGGAGCAGAAGATAGTCTAAATCTCAATTGGCTACGTAAATTTGCGATTGATCCAGAATAGAATGCTGTCAGTAAACTGTACTACTCTATGCCATGGTACATTCAAACGATCTACTGCCCCTGGAGGACCCTACGCTTTATTCTTGCGCCCTTCTTAACCCCTGGTTATCATATCTCTGCACTCAACATATGTATTTTTCAATCCATTTCAGTGTAAAAGAAAAGGATTAAATTCGGTCCCACTTTGCCTGGCTTTATTTCCATGTTTTAGGGAAAAGGGTGAAGGAGAGGATGCAGGTGTTCTAATTGCTAGAGGCACAAAGGGGTTGGGGAGAAAGTGAGAGGGAGAGATGTGGGTCTCAGTGGCGAGAGGGCGAGATGAGAAGGAGCGCGAGTAGTGCGATGAGAGAAGGACCGCCGTGCCAGCCGCGTGTTCCTTGTTCGAGCCGTTCAGAGTGCCTTCGCTGTTGCAGACGTCGCCCGAGCAGCAGTATGAAGCGCTAACGTTGAAGGCGCGTTGTCCGTCATAGTCGTCGAATTTATGGTAACCTTTCTAGAAGAAAAAAATCCGCAACAGTAAAGAAATGGTTTAAGAAAAATGCAGAAAAAAAGAGCTGAATGTAGAGAGAGAGAGAGAGAGACAGACAGAGAGAGAGAGACAGACAGACAGAGAGAGAGAGAGAGACAGAGAGAGAGAGACAGAGAGACAGAGAGAGAGAGAGAGAATTTTCCCCCAAAGTCATCCCAGGTCGGTTCTTTCATGCGAGGAACACGAATATCAGAAGTAGCGACCTTCCATTCGTAACTTCACACAATCCTGACGACACTCTTTCACAAGAAAGGTGTTTTTAAACGGCATTCGCGGACTCATGTTCGTGTATTTCTTCTGAAATTTGCATCTGAATCCATCGTCTCGGTTTCCATGACTTTCTGCGGCTGCCCAATAAAAATTCATAACATCGACAAATTTATAGCAATTATTATAAAATACTATTAGTAGATCTACCATAGTGCACGCAGTATCATTGAAGCCGCAGTATTCGCGATTTGCTGTCGAGGACCACTCCGAGTGCGAGATGACAGAACTATTGTCATCCAGGTCGGGGAAAGCGAACTAAACAGGGTAATTCTCCTCTTCAAATAAAGAAAAACTCCTCTCTTACTTACATTTTTTATCACTGTGAGCGTTTTCACGTTTTTCAATTAAATAATTTATGTTTTTTTCTGCAATTTTCGAGTAAGCTGTTATTTTTGTCACTGATTTAGAATATTCCCCAATGGATTTAGAATATTCCCCTATGGATTTAGAATATTCCACTGTAGATTTAGAATATTCCACTGTGGATTTAGAATATTCCGCTGTGGATTTAGAATATTCCACCGTAGATTTAGAATATTCCACTGTGGATTTAGAATATTCCACTGTGGATTTAGAATATTCCACTGTAGATTTAGAATATTCCACTGTGGATTTAGAATATTCCACTGTGGATTTAGAATATTCCACTGTGGATTTAGAATATTCCACTGTGGATTTAGAATATTCCACTGTTTGCCATTCTTCACGATCGTTAAAATTGCCAAATCAGCGTTTTGACTATTTTGTAAAAATGGCAAGCAGTGGAATATTCTAAATCCGTGCCAAAAATAACAGCTTATTCGAAAATTGCAAAAAAAAAAATTTTTTTTTATTCACAGTGTCTAAAAGGCACATTCAAAGTATGAGATGTCCGAGAAGGACATGAGGTAGAGTGCAGAACGGGCAATATAAAAGGGGAGGCGAACGAAGAAATTGCCATTTTCGTATTCTTCTTCTGTGCTTCCTCGTCGTCTTGCTGAGGTCAATTTTCTGCCCGGCTAGCCTTCCCTCTCTATTTCTCTCTATCTTCCTTCCTTTCTATCTCCCTCCCTTTCTCTCTCCATCCCTGCCTCTCTGCCTCCCTCCCTCCCTCTCTATCAAACCTCTTTCTCTACCTTGTTTTTTCTCTCCCTCCGGAGGCGGTTTATCGCTTTAAATCTTCGAGGTCAATCAGTATTCAAGTCCCTTCGGTGACGAAGCTTTTGATGTCAATATTTTGAGTGTTAACAAATGGCAGTGTTCAGGATATTTTAAAAAGAGCTTGAGTGCATATGAAATTTTTTAGGATATAATTTTATAAATTATTCTTCATAAAAAAGCTGTTATTGTTGGCAATATGTTCACTTCGCCCTTTCTTTTTTTGCCCTCGCGCCACTGAGACCCATTTCTCCCCCTCGCTTTCGCTCTCGCTCTCTCTCTCTCACTCTCTGTTGCTCTCTCGCTCTGCCCTCACTCTCTCGCTCCCTCGCTCTCTTTCCCACCCTCTGTCTCTTACAATGAGAACCCCTGCTTCCTCTCCTTCGACCTCGTCTCTATACCATGAAAATAAAACCTTACAATAAGAGACCGAGTTTTGTCCTTTTTTACACTGCAATGGATTGGGAAAGGGGCTCAGTGATGAAATGAGAATATTAGATGTTAAGAAGAGCGCAAGAAGAAATCCGCTGAGAATATTCAGAATCAAAATTATGCTCATGTCATAGAAGAGTCGAGCACAACTTTCTATAACAAGATATGCAGTGCATTGTAAAAGGATGTCATTTGCTCACCAGGGAACTGTCATAAACCCTAAATTCCAAAAATTCTGATATTTTGCAGACCAGAACATTGGATGGTCCGGAATGAAACAAAATGAGAATCCGAATCCTTCTAGAAAACCAGGCTGGCATGTTGTATGAGAAAAAGAAAGGATGTCAAAGTAGGAGCTGTTCAACCGTGACCGTTCTCTGATGAAGACTTACAACGACGAGTAGAAGGTGTGTGCTAATGTGTGCGGACTTACTAAGTACATAATTGTTCATATTCAAAGTACAATTAAGGACACGAGGCGAATTGCAAAATAGGCCGTATAAAAAGGGGTGACGAACTGAAGGAACTTCCATTTTCGTCTTCCATTTCTGCTGCTTCATTCTACTCTTCGAGGTAGGCTTTCCACTCAGCAATCTCTCTCCCTTCCACAACCCACTCTCTCTCTCTCTTGTTTCCTCTCTCTCTCTCTCTCTTCCTGTTCTCTCCTTGCAGAGATGACGCTGCATCACAACGTGGTGCTTTTGGCTATCGCTGCTTCTGGATCGCTCCCCTCGCCGTCCCTCGGGTTCGCCTTCTTTGTAGGCAAAGAGTTCTCCTTCGCCGACCGGATGATCGCTTTACAAGGAATGCCATGTTGAGTAATACCGATAACCGTAAAATTTATTGTATGATACCGTAATATTTTTCCTCTCTATCTCGCTCTCCCTATCTTGCTGCCTATCTGTTTTCCTCTTTTCCTCCCTCTCCATCTTTTCTCCTTGCAGTGAGAACGCTACGTCCCTGCCTACTCACATGAGTGCTTCGATGCTTCGATGCTTGGGCCGTAATTGCGAGCGATTTCCAGCCCCGCGGCGTCGCCTGCTACGTCGGATTCGAGTACTCTTTCCCTGATTTCCCCGACCTGGATGAAGACTCCGCTCTCTTTCTCTCTCTCTCTCTTTCTTTCCATCTCTTTGCTCTCTCCCTATCCGTATGCTCTGTATTAGTACCCCTCCCCCTCCAAATAGAACCCCCCACCCTTAAAAATGCCATTCAAAATCAGTGGTAAAAAGGACTGTTCCATTGAATTCGAGATTCGTGTGATTCCTCGTTTTTTAATCAATAAAATGTTGTTATCAAAATTTGTCAACCGGGTACTAAAAGAGAAACTACGGTTGTCTCTATTATCTTCCCAACTCATTTATATGCAAATTCAAAACATTGTTGTTAGCAAATTTATGTACTATGCCCAGTTAAATGTTGTTTTCTATTGCATTATAATTATATATGAATGTCCAGTTGAAGCACTTTGAGACGCATTCGGAACACGAATTTTTAATAACAGCGAGTGTCAAACATTGATAAGGCCACAGAAACATATGCAACATTCATTCACCATTCCAAATGAAGCGTGCCTGCATGTTAAGATGCTAAAGATTACGTGTAAACGAATGAAAAGGGTAGGAAACCAAAAATGACAGAAATTCCCGAAGCAGGGGGAGAGAGAGTAAAACATCAAATAACGCATACTCAAAATGTTGAGACCTACGAATAGTTCCTCTAATGTTAGAACGCTTGAGTGGCACGTTCCAAGAAGCATGGGTACTAATGACGTTTCGCTAGTTGCAAGCTCAATGAGATGTTTCAATTCGTGAGGAAGTAATAATAACACTTGGACTAGACATAAGAGTCTTTCGGATGGCTTTTCGTATGCTGGTTGAGAACAGGAGAAGAATCCATGGCGGCAACAGGCAACAGAGGTCGTTGATGATGAAGCCGATTTTGAAAAGGATCCAGTTGAACGTCAAATACATGGAGATCTTTAAAAGACAACACTTTTTCATATTATTTTTTTTTATAATTTACGAACACTGCATGATTTTTTTTCAGCGTTTAGAAAGATATGGCAATTTTTGGGTGAACGAAATTCTTTTTTTCTACAAATATATTCGGAATCTGCAAGCTCAATATCGCTAAATGGTTTTTGTTATTGTAAATTGTCTTTTACATGATATGCCGCGCATAACAGAAGGATGGCCGCCATCGACGTCCCGACAGAAATGAGCGAAATCTTAAATAGCAATAGCTTAGTTAGCGATATCTTATTTAGCGTTATGTCAATTAACCAAAAAAAACTCTATCTTGAATTCACCCATTTTGCCTGACACAAGAGCGAGATAGCACGTGATCTAGAGGGACAACATGGCCACAATGGTCACGATTGTTCAGTCCCCTTTAAATACACATGTAGTAGATTTGAAAGACCTTTAGGGACAACGGAAAAAAGGAGAAAAAGGTTTGATACCGATCAGCTTAGCCTATAATAATAATAAAAGAAGTCACATTTGTAGTCATAGAGGTATGACCAGAAATCAGATTTTGTTGTTTGTTTTAAGACCTCAGCCTGGAGACGCTGAATACCGCGTTTTCGAACTTGGACGACAGCCACGGTCGTGCTGACGACGTTCACGAGGGCGCATCCACTGGAAACCGTCACAGTAAGCGTGGAGTTGCGAAGCTGTGACGAAAAAAGATTACATTATTGGCTATTAAGAAAAATATGTATGTAAAAACATAATTGAATAATTACTTAAATAAAATTAATAGGAAAAATACGGAAAAGCCTCGTACGTATGGAATCGCCTTGATGTAATTGATGCCGATTCCATGGAGATTGCCTGGTTCGTCTTCCGCGAATGGCATGTAAGAGGTCGGACAGAAGAGCAGCTGCCACGAGCACAAGAGCGACACTGCGAAGACGCCACCAACCATGGCATAGGTCACACGTTTTACCATCTAAATAAAATCAGCCGGATATTATTATTATTTTTTTTTAATTTAAAAGAGCACGAAATTAAAACCGTAATCTAAATAATTTTTTTAATGTTCGTGACCATTCTCATTCTCTAAATCAACTGTTGCTCTCGGCCATTTGTGTCAGACAAAAAGGGGACGGCGTGAATTCAAGATTGCGGTTATGGAACCATTAAAGGAGCCCAAAGATCAATCTTGCATTAGCACGCCTTTTTAACCTAACAGAAGGGCGCGAGATAAAAGTCAGAAGGAAAGCTCATGGTCAAAATGATCACAAGTTTAATGTTTTGTGCATCTTTAGCCACGAAGGGACATGTGAATTATGATGTTATTGCTAGCAGAAAATCACTTCTATTTTACCGTTCTATTCTTAATATTACTCTGTACTGTGTCTTCTTGTTCATACATACATATCTTCATCCTTTTTGTTTACGCTGCTGATAAACTTCACTACTTCGATGTGTGCGTAAATAAAGTATTAGTCTATGTTTGGAAGAAGAAATAATAAAAAGAAGGTGCAAACTTACCCGAGGAGACTTGACCGAGAGGACGACCGCGCGATTCACCGTGACAGCCGACGAGCTGAGGCAGACGGCGTGCTGGAGGAAGTAATCGACGGAGTAGACGGGCGACAGGCGAAGCGACGGAGTGGCAAAGTGGAAGAGGAGCCAAGAACAGAACAAGCCTGTTGAAGGCAGACGCATCGAGACGAAGTCAAGGAGAAAGTAGGTCATGCACTCAAAATAGCCATCAATTCTATTAGATTTTTATGACATTTTTCTTCTTATTTCTTCTGGTTTACTCTAATATGTGCATTTCCTTTTTTACTTTATAATTGTATCGGTGATAAATGAATAGATTCAAGTATGCAGTTATCTGGTATTTAATATATATGAATGTAAAGTTTTACGATTATCAACTTTATGTTTTATAACTTAAAAAAAACAGTTCATGTATCAATTTAGTTGTTTTTAATAGGCCACAAATAATAGCTAGATTTTAGACTCATCAGCAAGTTGAATAGAGAACGTGGCGTCAACTTTACAAAAATTGTGATAGACACATATAGAAAGTTTAACTTCGCCCAAGATTGTAGAACACCTAGTTTAAGCATGTTACCAGGAAACTGTTTAGAAGAAAGAGAATGCGAAAGCTCTCGTTCAACACGTGCCGATGCGTCCTCGACATTAAAACGTGAAGAATGATTGCGTAAGCAGCGAAAGATAAAACGGCACAGCTGCCTTCAATAGAAAGCTGAAATATAGAAATTTATTAACTCAAAAAAGAAATGTATGAGTTTTATTTAAAAAAAAATAATTTCAATGACGCTAATAACAGTCTATAATAAAAAAACTAAAATAGTTTATTAAATTGAAAAAGAAATTCGTTTAATAGACTATACTAACCGTTATTTTGTTCACGGTTGTTATGGAACATTCCGTATTCGATTTATTCGATGCTGCCATCTTTCGTGGGTATTCTTTTAAAATTTAGAGCCTAGTGAAGCATGTATATGTAAATGTGCGGATGCAAAGATAGTTACATGAAACTGCAACGGATGTATAAACTTTTTTGTGCTCAACTTTTTAGTGACTTTTCAGCAAGACGATTAGATGAAGAAATAAGTTTGCGCATATAGTATTTTTATTCAGAACTTAGACATTAATATTCAGCACTAGAAAAAAAGGTTAAGAAAATAAGTTGATATGTTTACGGGCTCTGAGTGATACTATGAAAGTGAGCATAAAAACTAGTTTCTCGGAATATGTTCGGGGTCAGAAGATTTTACGCCAAAATGCTTACGAGGCTATTATTGCTTGCGCAAAGTCCTTAAATACAGCTGCAATTCTTATGGAATGAGTGTGATATTGTGAAAATGTGCACGGATTAGTATACAGCCATTTTCTGTTGGTACAGTTTAAAAGAACAGGAAGTTTTCTAACTCAAAAGTACACATTGGATATCTATACTTAAAACTCCTCCGAACTGTGATGAATCAGATTTAAAAAATTTTTTTCTAAAACTGACGTCCTAATAGAAGATACTTACATACTTTCTCTATTCGAAAAATAATCTGAATTTAAATTCTCTTCAAGAACAAGATAAGTATAGCTTGAAACGTGCATAGTGCCGTACTGCCAGATTAAATCCATGTACGGCACCAGAACTCAACTTTTTCACCGCCTGAGAACAGGTACAGATTTTTTCTTAAACCTTTTCAGCTGCATCAACTTCCCTGTTCTTCGTAGGAAGCCTAATGATGACGATGTCTAATTTTCAGTTATTACCTTATTTCATGAAAGCGAGCTGCAAGAGGAGTCACAGCAATTTGTCTTTTGTAAACATTTTATGTCCAATTGTTTATGCAAATTAAAAATTGACTACATGAAAAATACAAGGGAACATTATCGAAGTAATCATCAATATCATCGAGAAAATCATAGCTGGAAGAATTGCGGAGTAGTGATGAAGAAGTCGCCAAATTCGTAAGCAGCCTAAAACAATATTGAAAGAAATATTTCTGTTTCTTTCAATCTCTCTCTCTTTTTCTCCCTCTAAATCTCTCTCTTCTCTCTCATTTCTCTGTCAGTCTCTCTCTCTTCTTTGCCTCTCTTCTGACATCTTCATAAGTCGTTGCTGATTGCTCTTCAGGAAGCCGTACAAGCCCATGAAGCGCGAGGCTCTAGAGGAGGAAAAGAATCACATCCTTCGATTTCATTAAAGAGAATGTTTTAAAATGTTTTAACGAAAGTTCTTATAATATATTTCGCACATGTTTCCTACTGTATCAGATGAAATATTTCCAATGTGCTCGTAATCCTTTTCAACTGACAATATTTGCATTAAACGAGATGTCTTCCATTGGAGCGCCAAAAGCAGTGATGTTAGGGAATACTGTAGGAAGTACTGTAGAAGAAGATACGGTAGGATCGGTGCGCATTTCGAAGGCTTGGACGGTAATTGACAAGTCACTCTCGATGATGTCCATTTCGCTTGATGATGACTAGTGCAAAAATATATTTAAAAATTTAGAGAAGAAAAAAATGTCCAATGAGAGAAAGTTTGTCTACAATTAAGTTTAAAAATTTTAAAAACATAATCAAGATATTCTTCAATTTCCAAACTTACTGACCGATCTTTGCGGCGTGACTTCGACGAGTTCCTCGTGGATTGAGTCGGCGGATGGCAATGTCAAAGGAACAGGCGGCGAGATCAAAGCTGTTGGCGGCGAGATCAAAGAAGCCGGCGGTAACATCAAAAAGTCCGTCGAATCGGAAGCCGGCGTCAGAAATCGTGTCCCCATTTTATCTTGCTTTTGCTGTGGCGACGACTCGGCGCTAGCTGCTTGTTCTGCCGTCTCGGCCTGCACCTTTGTATTTATTAATAATGAGCATTTCATTTTCATTTTGCTAATTTAAAAAAAAACTTCTCCGAAATACATAAATTTATTTACAGTTATGTATATTGACGAGGCGAATTGAAAATAAATGATCTACAGCAGTTTTTTTTAATGCAAATGTTCTTGAAAGCAAATGATACTCAATGATTTTTCTCGAATATTTCTGCGGAAAAAAGCATAAGAACTCTCTCTAATTTTAACAATGTACATACAGTGATGTACCGCCAAAATGGCCGATTTGGAACGCTGCGCGCCCAATGTTCCAAATGGCGCGCAAGTCGTAGCTCGTTGGGAAGTAAACTATATGAAAAGATCTTTATATATTTAGAATCCTCTTGTTTTGCCACATCCAGCACACTATGATTGACGGTACGGTGACCATATTTAGAGAGTTAAAATAAAGCTCAAAGATTAGAGCATGGCGTCATACTAAAACTTTATAGTCATTTTACTCCTTTCGAACTCATATTTGGAATGAAGTAATATTTGTGCTGTATGTGGAATTTAATTTCCTTTTCAACGAAAAGAGAATCAATATGGTCCATGGTGTCTGCGATGAGATATTTAATGCGCGCTGATTGGAACATTTCGGCCATTTTGGAGGAACATCACTGTACATACATATTTTTTAGTACGTTGATTGTTATCTTTATTTAGCAATTATTTCAATTCTGCTACTTACGTGGCTCTCTTGACTTCCTCGCTGATATGCCCATTTAAAGGCTGAGGTCGTCGAGGAATGCCATCGGGAGAGCAGCGACGGTGGTAGATCGAAGAGTAGATCATCGTCGTTGTTGTAGTCGGAGGCGGCCGTCAGGATGTACGCCCTCCCCCTTCCTCCTTCTGCTCCTCCCCCTCCGATGACACCTTCGCAGCGACAAGAAGAAAGAGATTGATGAAGTTTTCTGTCCACTCGGAAATGAGTGAGGCACCCGATGCGGATGTCACCGCGAACGAATGAAAAGGTATGCGGGTCCTGCAAGGAGAACATCAATCGATGAAACAAGATACACGTTTCCCCCATTGTAGAAGAGAGAGAGAGAGAGAGAGAGAGAGGGAGGGAGGGAGAGTGAGAGAGAGAGTGAGAGAGAGAGGAGAGAGAGAGTAAGCAAGATAGTGGGGGAGAGAGCAAGAGTGAGAGTGAGAGAGAAAGTGACAGAGAAATTTTCGACAGATGGAAATTTTGTATCTAATAAACCGACCGAAATATGTATGTAGTCTACAATTTCATGTATATAAATAAGAAGCAATATCAACATTTTGAAATTCTATTCGAAAACATTTGCCAACGATGGATCCATTCAATGGCTAAGTTGTCGAAGCACATCTTTTGACTTGAATTATCTATTTGTACTACCTCTCTAAGTCACCCGCTCTTCCTTGTGTCAGGCAAAAGGGTGCGAATTCAAATTTGAGTTTTCAGCTTCGTTAAGAAAAGAAAGGAATGGCATGAGCTGCTGCTGCTGACATGTCGATCGAATGGAATGTTCCAGACGGCGACTTGTCGTGCCTCTTGCACCGTATACTTCCGCTTCGGCTTTAATGCCTTGAGAGAAAATAATTTTTTTTATACATATGTTTTTCTTCTTCTTCATATCGTCACCATTGCAAAACATTTTGGTGATTTAAATTTTTTTTAATTAGCAAGGTTAATTATCGAAAAAATATTAATTATAGATTTCACCAAAACCTGTCCCCGCTTGGCAAGCGCGAAGTCACTCTCAGTCTTGGTGCAGCTCCTGCCCGAACGTCCCATTCAGTTTGTTTCTGGAGCCCGTTCTCGACTGTTCTTCCGTAGCCAATTTGTTCCATTCTCTCAATTCTTGATTCGGAAAAATTTCGCAAACTTTCGTTCGTCATTTATTTCTTTCTCTTCCGCACTCCTTTCTCTATCTTTTCTAATAATTTGTCTTTCTTTCTATATATTTCTCATTCTCTCCTTCTCTCTCTCCCTCTCACAATCTTGATTTCTACTCTGTTTCCCTTTCTCACTCTCTCCTTCTCTCTCGCTAATTCGCTCTCTATTCTCTTTCTCTCTTTCTCTATACCCCTCTCACTCCCTCCCATCAAGGCATTCGACTTTTCTGTACGATAGACAATCAGCGTGGGAAGATAATGCTGAATAATAGCGTATACACCTTCCCATCTTCTTCGCGGTCTCTTGTTCTTAATACAATTATCTCTCATTCTCTCTCTTTCTCTTTCTCTCTCTTTCTCGCTCGCTCTCTCTCTCTCTATCTCTCTCTCTTCTCTCTCCATAGCTCTTCTTTATAACTTTTCATGCTCTTTTCTTTAATACTCCCCTCTCCATCTTTCACACTGAACATCATCACTTTATCGTTCGTCTCTGCCTTTCCCATTCTCTTCCTCTTTATCTCATCTTTCTGTCATCCTGTCTCTCTCCTCTCCCATTTTCCCACAGGCTCGAAAGCAATTTCATTTTGTTGCTTTACTGAATTTATTTGAGCTAAAGCCTAAACGAATACAGAAGTTCTTCCCATCGATAAACCGTAGCAAATGTTTTTTTTTTGCATTGTAAGGGTGGATAGTGAACAACATTAGAAGGTTGCCAATGACCAAAAATAACATTTGAATTTTCAAGAAAGACATCCATGAATGCACTAAATAAATAAATGCAATTTCGAACGGCTCATATGTATGTTGATTTTGAAAGTTTTATAAATTCGGCGATTTTCTTGTTCTCTCACTTTCTTTCTCCGAATCCTGGCCGAATCACCATCTGAGGTGTTATGGAAAGTGTCCTTGGGCAGCCTGATGAGTTGCAATTCATAAGTTCACCGTTCATAGAAAATGGCAGGACACGCAAAGTGACGTCTCACTTTCGTTGCCTGTGGTTGATATGAAAGGCTTTTGATCTTACGATTAATGAGAGGGGAAACGAAGGAAGAAGAGAAGAAAAAATGTAAGTGAATGAAGCAGAAAGTCAAGGGAGCGACAATAGAGAATTGATAGAAAACACTATTAGGTGGGAGAGAGAGATATAGAGAAAATGTGAAAGAGATAAAGAGAGAGACTAAGAGAGAAAGTGGAGAGAGAGTGGGAGAGTGGGAGAGTGAGGGAGAAGCTGAAAGAATGAAGGTATGCAAAAGAATGTAGAGATTGCCAGAGGTCATACACAGTTCCTACTCAGGAAACACATCCTGTTCCGGCGCAAGAGGTCGTGTTTGATATCGCCTCTTCTTTCCCTCTCTCTCTCTCTCTCTCTCTCTCTCTCTCTCTCTCGCTCACCCTCTCTCTCTCTCTCTCTTGCTCTCTCACTTTCTCTTTCTCTTTCACTTTCCCTCTCTCTCTCTCTCTCTCTCTCTCTCTCTCTCTCGCTTACACACTCTCTCTCCCTTGCTCTCTCTCTCTCACTCTCTCTCACTCTCACTCTCACTCTCCTCTTCCACGCCATTGCATGAACCATTTCAAGCATTTGGTTCTACAAATGTGCATACATATGCACATCATATGCGTTTTCTTCCACAAATTGCCATTCTACCCTTCTCCCTCGCGTGTGCTCTCTCTCGTTTCTCACTCTCCCTGTCGCTCGTTTTCTCTGCCATTCTCTCTCTCTCTCCCTCCTTCTCGCTCCCTCTCCTTCTCTCTCTTCCTCTCCTTCTCTCTCTCCCTCTCCTTTTCTCTCTCTCTTCCCTCTCCTTCTCTCTCTCTCTTTCTCTCTTACTTCATCCTCAAACTACCTCCCATCTCCTCTCCTCCAGTGCCTCTCTCTGACTTTGGCTACCCACTCCGTTTCTGTTCTGACCTTCACAGCTTGGCGGTCAATGGTGTCCTTTTTGAAAAGCCTCCTGTCATTCAATTCGATTGGCTGGCTAATTAGCGGCGGTCTAATTAACTTTTTTTTTTTTTAAAGATTTTTTTATGTTTGATTAGTTTGATTTTTTTAAATTGTACCATTAGAGACTCTTCTTTTGCTGCGGGAAGCTTGCAACTTAAAACTTCTTGTGTATTTTAAGCTATATATATATCATTTAACTTTCGCTTTCTTGTTGGGATTTGTTGTGAAATGTGAGCTTCGTGTTTTGGCGTTAAATGCAGGAAGATGAGAGTGAAAAGAGAGGGAGAGAGATAGACAGAGAGAGAAATGAAGGAGAAGGATGGAGAAAGACAGAGATGAAGAGAGAGAGCGAGAGAAGGAGAGAAAAAGATTGACGGAGAGAGCAAGAGATTTAGAGAGAGGGACGACAGGTATCATAGATCCAGAGAAAAAAAGTGAGAAAGGGAGAGAGCATTTTGAGATGGAAACATGAAGATGCGCAGGCAGGCTTCATTGCAATGGCTACATGTTTTTATTATACTGACCATTCACTATTCTCTCTTCATATCCTCCTTTCTTTCTCACTCGCTCTCTACCCACTGTATTCTTTACGTTCTGCTGTCTCAAACGGTCGTTTACTTTTTTGTCTTTTCTTTGGAAACTGTTCGATTACAATTCTGGTAAAGACGTGAATCAATTCTCATTGAATTCATTGATTGGGTTGGCACAAGTTGCCGAAGCAGCAATTGAATCAATGTACATATGGCAGGATAATTGTAGCAGCGACTAAGGGCAGCATCTTCAAAGAGCATTACATTTACGCTGCTGACCACTCGTGCCTTGGTGAGAGAGAGAAAAGAGAGAGAGAGGGAGGTAAGAAAGAGAGAGTGAGAGGTAAGAAAGCGAGAGAGAGAGAGAGAGGTAAGAAAGAGAGAGAGAGAGAGACAGAGTGAGAGAGAAAGAGGTATGAAGCGGCAGCGAAAGTGAAAACGCAATCCTTCACAACCATTGTCTCCAGTTTTTAGTCTTCTTCTCTTTTCTTCTTCAAGAGAAACTAACAACAAGTCCCTAAGAAACTTTTAAAATTTTTTTTTCTAATTCGTTACTTGTACCTTGTACATACATACTCGTTTTCCTTGTATTTTTTGGGTTTTTATTTTTTTTATTTTAAAAGATTAAATCGCCAGATGTCCGCATGCTCTCTGCTGCTGCTGCTCATGTCGTTGCTACTCTTCGCCTCCCTTCATGCTGCGGCTGAAGAGCACTGCACTTGCGGGTGAGGCCATTGTTTTGCAAAATTTTATTTTATTATTTGTATTTTATTTATTTTATTTATTTTTCTAACTTTACATTCATATATGTACCTTAGTAAACATTTTAAATTGTTGCTCTGCCTTTTTTCTCGCACCCTTTTTCTACTCTGTCTTTCTATCGGAATCTATTTTATTTCATTTAGAGAGCCAAAGTTCACAACTGATATAGTGAAAATATTTTCTCCACCTTTTCTCACCCTTTCACTTTTCTTCACTCGCTTTTAAACTCTCTTTCCCCACTTGATCTATGACTCTCTCTCTGGTCTCTCTAACTCCCTTCTTCTATCTAACTCGGCCTCTCTCTATCTCTCTCTCTCTCCCTCTCTCTCTCTCTCCCTCTCTCTCTTTCCCTCTCTCTCTTTCCGATCTCCTCTGCCTTCTCCTTGCCAACCTCTCCTCTCCCTTGAGGCCACTCAGCCGTCACTGTGAGTGTCCTCCAAACTCTACCGAATCGACTGGAGTGCGGCGCCGTTCACGTTAGCGCCACCTCATTTTCGCTGACCTTATCTCTCCTTCTCTTTACCTGTCTTTTTATCTCACTCTCCCTTTCTCTCTCTCTCTCTCTCTTTATCTCACTTCCTCTGTCTCCCTGTTTCTCTATCTTACTTTCTCTCTCCCCCTCTCTCTCACTCTCTCTCTCTCTCTCTCTCTCTCTCTCTCTTTCCCTCCGTTTCTTTCTTTCTTTCAGAATCATTTGTATCCTATGCACAACATTCTACCATTCATATTAATTTATCTGATTGGTTAAACACATCCATTCGTGTAGGGAAACTGCAGGAAAAGAATTAAAATATTAACATGAAACATATTCACTTAACTAATTGTAAGATAACTTTTATGTTTTTGCGGTAAAAAAAAGGGATTATGAATGGCTAAAAATGTTAGCTTAATTCTTTCACTCTTTCTAGCAAAAAAAAAAAACGTTCTAAAACACATAGCATTATTAGAAGTGATACTCCAATCTGTGAAATATAATACAATAGGCGCCTTCGCCATTCCTTCTCATCCGATCCGTCAAATCCAGAACAAGCCTGAGCAGCAGGCTCATCTCACCTACTCGCAGGCGGCAGCTGGCGCTGAGGTTTGTGCTTCTTTTTTTTTAAATATTTGTAATCGGAAAGCGATTTAAACATTAAAATATATACATTTATTTGTCTGCATCTAACAATGACGAAATCATAAATTATTTTGGCTTGTTGAATGGCAAGGCCTATCAATGTTCCCTTTTGGCAATTCAGAATCCAATTCCTTTTTTGGCTAATTCAGAATTACTACTATGACGCCGCGACGGGAAAGTTGGTGCCGAGAGACGCTTCGCCTCAGGCTCCACCACAACAGCAACAGTTTCAAGTGCCAACCGCGCAGCCACTGGCACCTTCTCCGAGCCAGCAAGCTGCTTATCAACAGCAGCAGCAGGTAGCATTTTGTCTCTTTCTTTAAAAAAATTTATTTATCAATCGATATTTTTTGCATTTTTTGCTAGCCGCCATCATATTTTTTTATTTATTAATTATTTTTTTCGAATCCAGATAATTGATGCCTGATTTTAATATACAAGTTCAGCAAGTACAGCAAGTATACGTTTTTTTTTCAGGCATACTATGCTCAACAGCAGCAACAGGCCGCTTACTACTACTACGCTCAGCAACAACAACAGCAGTACCAGCAGCAGCAATATCAATACGAGCAGTACCAACAGCCGTACTCGGCGCAGTCGCCAGGAGGAGTTCAGCAAGTTCAGCAAGTACAGCAAGTACAGCAAGTTCAGCAGCAGTTCTACTCGCCGCGTTTCTCGCCTCCAAATTCCACCCCTCATCCTTCGCCTTCTCCTCATTCTCCTCCTCATTCTCCGCCATCCCTCCAGCTGCCTGGATTGATTCCGCTTCCGCGCCAGCCACAGACGGCGCAGAGGCTGCTGCAAGACGAAGCTGGCGGAAACCGGCCGACACCCACGCAAGCTCAGCAGGCGCCAACCGCGACGCCGCTCTTGCATCAAGTGCCGCCCGCCTCGGCGACGCCGCAGCCCCAGCAGCCTCAGGCATGTAACCGGTCTTTCACACAAACAAGTTGAAAGTGCACTTACTTAGACGAGTGAACATGCATTTCTCTTGTTCGCAGAAAGTCAGAGCAAGAGATTGAGGGAGAGAGAGAGACAGAGAGAGATTGAGAGAGCTAGAGAAAGAAACAGCAAGAGAGAAAGAGAGAGAGAAAAAAGTTAAAGAATAATTTCGTCATTATTGATTAATTTCCTATTTTATACTCATTTCAAAAGTCACGATTAAGATTCCGCAAACGTTCCCGCCGCCACAGCCTTCTCCAGCAGAGGCGACCCAAAGTGTACTTGTTTTGTTCTCGTTTTGATCTTCTCATCACTTCTGATAAGTTAATAGAAAATTTTGGTTGCAGTTTTTTCTCTTTTTGTCCCATCATATGGACTTGCAATCAAATTTTTTTCTTCTTTCTCACTTTACTGTTTCTCTCTCTCTCTCTTATTCTCTTTTTTTCTCTGTTTTCTTTTCCTCGGCTTCTCTCTCCCTCTCACCCTCTCTCTCTCGCTCTCTCCCTCTCTCCCTCTCCCCTCTCAGGTTCCAGCCGCCGCTTCACCGCCTTTAGCTGCCAATTCCGGCGTGGGAATCATCGACTTGAACACGTTCGCTCATCTTCTCTCCAAATACAAGCTGTTCGATCCGAATGGAATTCGCGTTAGCAGTAATTGTTATTTTATGTTGAAACTCTCAATCGTATAGTATCTTAAACCTAATCCTGTTTTCTTATTTTGTTTGAAAAAAGTAATCCTCAAATTATTTGCATTTCTATAATAAAAAAAATTATTGTTATAATTAATAAAACAATCAATATAACTGGCAAGAATGAATCAATAAATCAATAAATCAATAGTATAATAAATATGTAACCATGACAGCCTCCGACTCCGGCCGCGAGTGCCCAACCCCCTGGCACGAGCATCTCGCTGCCATCCTCCTATCTGCCAAGTATCGACCAGTCGCCGCAGACGGTGACGAAGGAAGGTGAGAGTCAGCAGCCACTGCTTCTCTTGACGCCCTTGACAGCGGGAGCCACAGATGGCCAGCAGCAGCCACCGCGGCGATCACTCCTCGAGACACTGCCGCCAGCGCTCATTGCCAAGGTTCATTTTTATTTTAATTTTTACTTTGTGAATTTTTTTTACTCCATTTACCCATATCCAATGTTGATAAAAAATTTGTTGTAGTACTTAAAAATAAAAAAAGAGAAATACAGCCATTTCATCGTTTTATGTGTGAAGGAGGTAGTGCTGAATTGTATTTTTTACTGAGATACTTTTTCCATGCATACATGTCTATGAATATCGTAATCCTTGCAGGTGGCGAAGAAGGTGGTGCTCAAGCTGCCACCGCCGACGTTCAAGCTGAGCATCACGCGTCGCTCGCTGCCGGCGCGCGAGAGGCGGCATAAGAAGCTACAGAAGCAGAAGATGAAGCTGCGCAAGCATCGAAGAAGGCACGCGGCATCGGCGGAGGGTCGCGCGCGGCGCGCGAGACGTATCGCCAATCAAAAGCACTGATTGTGAGGGAGGCGGATCGGGCGCGGACATAGGAAACCTTCACGCGCGTATACCTCTTTCTTCTTCCTCTTTCATTCTTTGGCATTGAAGAAAGAAGATTAACTTAATCACCTTTATTCATTAGGCAAAATAAATAGTTTGTGCTATTTTTGAAAGATATGCATATCGCTGACATAACTATCAGATATAGTACAAAAACGTGATATTATTACTTGAAGCGCTCTTTCTGTAGAAACAACTGCATATACATAAGCGCTCTTTAAAGAGGCTCTTCAATTGTATTAAGCCCATAGACTATTCTAAAAGTGTCGTAGTACTAGGCTAATTGTAAACTCTTCTTGTGCAAGCCATCAATTTACATGTATAATTTAAAATTATTATTACCGCTAGAAATACTACAATAATTTTACATGACGTGCAGTTATGAATTCATAAGCTGTTATCCTTTTTCTGTGTAGAAGTTTAGCTTCAACGTTCAGCAGGCCGTGATATCGACGAACGGGATCTGGTTACAGTGCTGCGTATTTTATCATTATTTTACTGAATCATTTGGCTAACCATAAATAAGACATATTTAGTCATGCAGAGGGTAGAAAAGTAGGTTCTTTCATATTTGGATAGGTAAAGTTTACATACCTCTGTTCGTTTATAAACGGTTAAAATCATTCAATTAGTATTTGCAAAGAAAAAAACCACCGCACCATGCACTTTCAGTCCTCCTGGTCATGAAACAATGAAACAAGACAAAGGAGGCTTCTGCTGCAGCTGACGCAGCATGGTTGTGCATTGCCTTTTTTTGTTTCAATTCTCGGTCAATTTGCCTCCCTCCCTCTACCTCTTTCTCTCTCTCTCTCTTTCTCTCTCACTTTTGCCCTTATCTTTGTGATCTCTCACTTTTCTATCTTCTCTTTTATCTCTACACTCTCACCCATTCTCTGTCCCTCTCTCTGGTGCTTTCACAATAATAAGTATCCTATCCGAAAGTGACCATTATGATTTGTAAATCGCCCTCTTTCTCTCATTCATTCCCTCTCTCTTTTTCTCAATCTCTCCCTCTCCCTCTCTCTCTCACTTTCTCTCCCTCCCTCTCTCTCTCTCTCTCTCTCTCTCTCTCTCTCTTTCTCGTACCCTCTAGTATTTGTCCAGCTTCCTGAGCTTCCTTCAAAAGCAGCCCGCTGACCAGTGGACAAGCCAGCAGCTTCAGCCTCAGCTTCTTCACCAGCTTCATAATCTCCTCCCCTCCAGGATGCACTCTTCTCCTCTTCTCGCCGCTGCGCTCTCCTCTCTTCTCGTTCTTTTCTCCGTCCAGTTCACATTCGCTTGCGAAGACCTTGTTCGATGTTGGTAGTCTTTCTAATACGATTTAAGAACAATGACTTGATAGATATACATTGGTTGCTGACAAGTTTCTTAAGAACAAATAAGGAACCTGCACACAAGTTAGATATATAAATGGGCGTTAGCGGGCAAACCGAATTAGGCATTCATTTGTGATTGCTTAGATAAAGAGTATAAAAATTAACCGTATAATCGTAATCTAGTTGAATTTTCCTGGCTCTCAAAATACTCTCGCCGTTCGGCCAGACAAAAGGGTGCGAATTCAAAAGTCCTTTAAATCTCGTCATTTGCTAGCCTGCGACAATCTGCTGGCGCGCTGCAGCGACGGCTTCGAGTGCGACAACCCGAGCGAAGAGCCACTCGCCGGCTGCTGCATCCTCGCCTCTCTCAATGGCATGCGACTCGAGAAGAGCGTCAATGGACAGGTATCGTAGCCAATGATCCTGTCAAAGTGCCTGCCAGGCTAAAAAAAAAGTGCTCCTCTCAATCTACAGCACCACCCACCACGAGCCATGGGACTGGGCTCTAGCCGCGCTCGAAACGTATCCCCTGGCTCGTGGGCGGATACTGTAAATTGATAAAAAGCACTTTTGTATCCTGACATGCGCATTGATAGAATCACTTTCGTTCACTTCTCGAAGTTTTTTTTTTCGATTTTGTATTTCCAGCCATTATTCTTCCGTCTATTGCTCACTCTAACACTCTTACTCATACATACTTCATAATTTGACTAGAATCGTTGATCACTATGTCGCACTTCGTATTTGGTTGAATGCCGTTTTCAAACAATTTTCTAGCAATCACTCGCAAAAACACATACACATATAACTTGAGTAATTAGCAAAGTAATTCTCGGATGTCTTCTTAGATCTTCGTTGCGCCGGACGGCTCTGCTCAGGTGATGCAGAGCGAAGAAATCGAGAGCGACAATCTTCAAACGGTGTGTAAATAGTTCTTTGTATGTTTAATTCATTAATTAAACAATAGATTGATGATGTCGCCACTGCGGCTGCTTCCTCCTCCTCCTCCTCATCGGATTCTCGCGAGGAAGCGAATTCCACGAATGCTGCTTGCCCATCTGCCTCTCTTTGCACTCGGCCAAGTCCCATTGCAGCCGCAAATGCTACTATTTCTCATCAGGAACTCTGAGGTCGACGGCTAAATTTCTGCTCTATCAATCTTTACAACTTCTTTTGTTTGCCTTTTCCATTGCCTGTAATTAACGCGTATACTATGCAAATTTTCATCGTATTTTTATTCCTTTGCAATCTCATCAAAATTCCTTTCTTTGCATATTATATTTGTGCCCATACAAAAGTAGATGTTACAAAGAGCCTAGCTCACCGCTTCATTATCTGTATATTCTGGAATAAAATGTGTGCCTATTGCAATATTGCGACGAAAGAAAATTACAACTGACGAAAAATTGATGTTCGACATAAGCCTTCACGCTCACTATCATCTTCACATTCTTCAAGCAAAATTGTTTCACGAAACGGTTTTACCTACTACACCAGCAGGAAAAAGGAAAAAAGCACGCAATTTGAGTAGAATGAAGACTAAAAAGGAAAGTGTGAGAGAGCCAGAAAGAGAGAGAAAGAATAAGAGAGAGATAGAGAGAGAGAGAGAGAGAGAGAGAGAGAGAGAGAGAGAGAGAAAGGGAAGGGTTGAGTGGTCGGTCACAGGGTCTAATTTGAGATCATAAGCACAGCGCAGTTGCCATTTAGTTATCATTTTTAACTTTCTATTGTTATTTTAGTAATGTGGACCAATCTACGTTCAGTCGAGTTCAAACAATTGCCCAACAAAAGCCATTTCAATCCAGCTTGCTATATTCAGCCAAAATGACTCGAGAGTAACTTTGTCATGGAAAATAAATCATCTCCGCCTTGGTTGACTCATTGTGTGTTAGAATACCAAACGAGTCTTTATCAGGAACCCGACTCTTCCTAATGTAAGGAGAAGAATAATTTGTTCAATGTCTCAGGACATAATGGATTTTGCGGTTATAACAGAAAAATTGCCGAATGATAAGATTGTCTGAAAGGAGCCGTTTGTCACCCACCTACACATAAATTTACTCGAATACAGGTAAGTATCAAGAGAATTTAGAGAGTGAAGAAAAGTGTGGGAACGAAAGAGAAAGAAAAGGTGGAAGAAAAAAGCAATAAAAGAGAGAGTGAGAGAGAGAGAGAGTAGAATAGTGTGGTAAGAAATGAGAAGAATGAATGGTAATCTTGAAAAAAGAAAAAGAATGGAGAAAGGAGTGGTGCAGTGGAAGTACTAGAGTATTGTGGGCAAAAGTGTGACTTGAAAGATCAAGAGCATATCGGGGGTAAGAGTTAAATTTTACAACTGATCGAATTCGTTGTCTTAGAACTCTTACAATCAGGGTACGGTGCTATTTAACGATTTATGAAATATTTGTGAAATACAGATAATTGTAAAACTTGATATTCTTCACGTAAGCAGTGTTCTTCGCTTAAGAGAGCCAATCTGATTGGCTCGACCACGGGCGTGCAGGGAATAAAATTATTTTTTGATTTTAATTTTATTTGAAGGGTTACTGTAGCACCCTATGGGGATTCCAAAAACATTTTTTTCAAAAATTTATTTTTGTTTTTAAGCACAGTATACCTCGAAATGTCGAAATGAGTTAAATAGCCATAACTTTTTGTAAACTCAACGAAATTGAATTTTGAAAAGTTTATTGCGTTCAGCAATCGCAGGGGCATAAAAAAGTCATACAAATGTTTTTGAAAAAAATTCATTTAAGGGGTCATATTGACTCCCAAATGTATCGGAGGTGCGGTTTGGGTACGAAAACGTTTCGAGCGCGCGAATACGACACCACCACGTGAAAGAGGAGCATTTATAACCCCTAGTAAAATGGTTCACTAAAGGATTGTCCTACGTAGTGGTGTCCTAATTTTCGCCTGAACATTCACAATTGATCAAAATCGTGAGCAGGAAAATTGGCATAAATCGCTTCAAACTCAACAATGGGCATCATTAGAGTGATCATTCGATTTGTCTTCTTAAAACTAACAAAACAGTGCCAAAATACGCATGACTTTGCTTTAATTTCACTTTTTCAACACTTTTTTGGAAAAACCCTTTTTTCTGTGTCTTGACATCGGCACCTTTTCGCCTGTTTCTGATATTTCTTGAGCAGAACGCGCCATAGTTTTACCTTTGTAAGAAAGAGCATTTAATTTTACGTAGTTTACATAGATTTGCAACTGAATTGGACGACGTAATAGATGCGATTTTGCGGCCAGAAACTCCTAACTCCGCAAATGATCAAAATTTTAAATCGCCGAATCCTTCCCGAGCATGTAGTTCTTGAGCTAGAAACAAGACAGGTTCAAAAAACTCGTTCTTTGATGTGGTGAAAGTTAAATTCAGAAATTCCTTTGAAAATGAGTCATACAGTTACATTTCCGTAGTTATAGGGAATTATTTGAGATACTAAAAACAATTTACCAATTATTTTTTTGTAATGTTGCACAAATATACCATATCGGCATAAAATCGACTGGTGAACAATCCCATCTTGTTTCTAGCTCAAGAACTACATGCTCGGGAAGGATTCGGCGATTTAAAATTTCCGCCTGAACATTCACAATTGATCAAAATCGTGAGCAGGAAAATTGGCATAAATCGCTTCAAACTCAACAATGGGCATCATTAGAGTGATCATTCGATTTGTCTTCTTAAAACTAACAAAACAGTGCCAGGTTCAAAAAACTCATTCTTTGATGTGGTGAAAGTTAAATTCAGATATTCCTTTGAAAATGAGTCATAAAGTTACATTTCCGTAAACAATCAATCCCATCTTGTTTCTAGCTCAAGAACTACATGCTCGGGAAGGATTCGGCGATTTAAAATTTTGATCATTTGCGGAGTAAGGAGTTTCTGGCCGCAAAATCGCATCTATTACGTCGTCCAATTCAGTTGCAAACCTATGTAAACTACGTAAAATTAAATGCTCTTTCTTACAAAGGTAAAACTATGGCGCGTTCTGCTCAACAAATATCAGAAACAGGCGAAAAGGTGCCGATGTCAAGACACAGAAAAAAGGGTTTTTCCAAAAAAGTGTTGGAAAAGTGAAATTAAAAGCAAAGTCATGCGTATTTTGGCACTGTTTTGTTAGTTTTAAAAAGACAAATCGAATGATCACTCTAATGATGCCCATTGTTGAGTTTGAAGCGATTTATGCCAATTTTCCTGCTCACGATTTTGATCAATTGTGAATGTTCAGGCGGAAATTAGGACACCATTACGTAGGACAATCCTTTAGTGAAATATTGTACTAGGGGTTTTAAATGCTCCTCTTTCACGTGGTGGTGTCGTATTCGCGCGCTCGAAACGTTTTCGTGCCCAAACCTCACCTCCGATACATTTGGGAGTCAATATGACCCCTTAAATGAATTTTTTTTTCAAAAAAATTTGTATGACTTTTTTATGCCCCTGCGATTGCTGAACGCAATAAACTTTTCAAAATTCAATTTCGTTGAGATTACAAAAAGTTATAGCTATTTAACTCATTTCGACATTTCGAGGTATACTGTGCTTAATTACAAAAATAAATTTTTGAAAAAAATGTTTTTGGAATCCCCATAGGGTGCTACAGTAACCCTTCAAATAAAATTAAAATCAAAAAAATAATTTTATTCCCTGCACTACCTTAATAGGCCCGTGGTCGAATCTCTCAGACAGGCTCTCTTAGTAGCGCCCTGTTGAGAACTCCGGCAAGGTTAGGAAGTACGAAGAAGTATCACGTGAAAGCTTCTCGATGGCAGCAATCTCTATAACTGTTCCGGTTTCAGTTGGAATCCCTCGTTTACCCTTGATAAATGGAGTGAAGAATGGAAGGAAGAAGCGCTTTTTCGGTCTTACTTTTTAAACATAGAATTCAAAGGTTATGGTGTACAGTGAAGTGAGGCGAGAGAGGGAGAGAAAGAAGAAAAGGAGAGCGAGAGAGAAAGAGAGAGGGGAGATAGCGAGAGAAAAAAGGAGAGCGTGAGAGGGTTAGAGAGAGAGAGAGAGCGAGAGAGAGAGAGAGAGAGAGAGAGAGAGAGAGAGAGAAAGAAAAAGGACGGGAGGAAAGAGTGTGTTACAGAGAAAACGTCAAACATCAGAGTAATCGGGGGCAAACGTGATGAAAAACGACGGTCACAGTAAACTAACGAGTCAAAAGCTTGGAAGTGCAAATATCTCCTTTCTCTTCGATAAGACCGCCCTCTCGGGAAAAAAAGCTACAATTCTTCCCTTTTGTGAGAAAGAAAGAGGGGGAATCGACAGAGAGAGAGAGAGAGAGAGAGAGAGAGAGAGAGAGCAAGAGAGAGAGAGAGAGAGAGAGAGCAAGAGAGAGAGAGAAAGCGAGAGAGAGGGAGAGAGAGATAGAGCAAGAGAGAGAGAGACAGAGAGAGAGAGAGCAAGAGAGAGAGGAGAGAGAGAAAGAGAGAGAGAGAGAGAGAGAGAGCGAGAGAGAGAAAGTGAGATAGAAAGCGAGAGAACATGATCACTCGCGGTGGCCCAGCTATAAAAGGGACCACCAACACCTCTCGAACCTTCTTTCTCATTGTTATCTTTGTACTTGCCAGAACAGGAGGTGACAGGTTACGGTAGAGATGTTTTAGTGAATATATAAATTTCATATGAATTAAAAATTCTTTACTGTCTTTTCTACTTCACCCAGCAGCCATCTGACAGATATACATACGCGTTTACTATGGCCACTACTGCTTCGCGATTGCACGCGCTTCTCCATAGCAAATGTTTCCTTCCGGTGAGTTTACGATTCTATTTAATTATGAAATAAACAACATACTTTAAGTAAAAACAAAACAAATTGAATATCCCAATTTACTGAAGGCTGCTGGGCAGAGTCGCCACTTCGCTGCTGTCGCCGCGGCGCGGAAGAACGTTCACTTTGATCGTTTCATTATTCGCCAGGTTCTTGAATCTTCTTTTTGCATTTTAAAGAAAGAAAATTAATTGAATCAATAAAGGAATGCGGATATTTAAAAGAGGCTGTGTAGGGACCTGATAAACCGACCATAATCCTCAAGAAATACGAAAGGCAAGACGGCAGTCTCTTTAATTTCAGATTTGAAAAGAAAGAAAAAAGAAAGAGAAGAGTCTAACTTCTTCAGGCCGAGCCCAGCGACGGCTTCGCAGTGCTGCACTTCCTGCTCAACGAGTTCCGCACGCAGTACGCCGTGACAGCGGCGCACGGCCTCACCGCCGACGACTGCGAGCCGTACTTTAGACGTTGGAGTCCCCCTAACCTCCCTTCCCTGGTCTTCAATGGCTCTACGCCCGAAGAGGCACTATGGGCGGATTTTCACCTCACTTGAAAACAAAATATGCACAATTTGTTTTATTTTTCACTTTCATTTTTATTTGGCCCTAATTTCATATGAGGCCTATGGATTTTTATAAAACGGGTTTTCTAACCTAAGAGTGAAAGTTATGCCTTTCATCAAGGGAAGAAAAGTAATAAGTGCCCTTTCAGCGATGACTGAGAGCTGCATTCGGTCGGGTTCATCGCTGCTTCTGCTTACACAGGACAAGTTAGCAAAATCGTTTATTTTGCAGATTTGGTGTTTGAGTAGGGGGCATCGTAGCATGTTCCGTTGAATTTCCAGAACCGCCTGTTGTTAGAACTCCTTTAAATCAAATAACAAATGGGCAGCAGAAATTAATTAATTAATTCTAAAACAATTTTAAAGCTAAAATTAGTCCAACCTGAAAAGCTAAAAAAAGAAGAAAATGATGGCAAATAGCCACTTTTTCCACCGTTAATAAAGTAAAAGTTTGAAGAAAAAAAATAAAATTAAAATCAACAGATGTGACTTGGTGGGCGTCCGCGTCTCCGAGTACATTGAGAGAGGCCGCGAGGTCGGCGCCGGAAACGCGAAGAAGGCGCAGCGACCCGACGAGAAGGCGGGAATGCGCGCGTGGAAGGAACTCAAGCGGAGGGTGCAGGGGGGAGAGGAGGTGAAGCGTAAACATGTCAAAATAAGATGTAATTTTTATAAACAAAGTGAATAAACAATAATATTCATAATTCTTATATTTAATCACTTTTTGGAGTTTTCTTTCAAAAATATCCAATTTTATGCCAACATTTCGCTACTTGAAAAAAAGTTATTCGCACAATTAATTCGAACAAATCTAGACGAAAACAAACATCCGAATCAGTCCATTGCTCTGAGTAGCATCGAATTCGAGACTTGTTTCGATCGCCACCAACACAATGAACATGGGAAACAAAGATATTGCCATTTTAAGTTTTGGCATCGGGTTCCCAATGACATCAACAAGCTTCTTCATCTGCACGTTCTCTGCGTCAGCTTCCCATTTCTTCTAATTAAATAGCCAAATTAAGCCTAAATACTTTATTTGAATTTAAGTTAAATTATGTAATCAAGCATCGAAATAACGCGTCAATTTTCAGATAAATGCTCATTTTAAAAAGTTAGTTTAAAATAATTTCTTTTCCAGTTTTCGCCAACAATACGAGGACGTCACCTTGCTTCTGAGATGACTTGGGGAGATGAGGAAGAGCTAAAGGCTGCAGGCGCGCAGGGCATCATCGTGGAGGCTATGGCAGACGACTCGCAGAAGGTGAACCAGAGGAGAGAGAAAGAGAGAGAGAGAGAGAGAGAGAGAGTGAGAGTGAGAGAGAATTGAGACCGAGACGAGAAATGGACGAGAAAAGAATATGCATACATATAAACAGGGAATGAATGGGCTTTGAGTTATGAAGAGAAAGCCATGCGTTTTCAATCGACATACATACATATTTTGATTGAAAAATTCAGTAAGCACACCTTCGATTTTGCTGGGGGGGGGGTGGGAAGGTGGAGATGAGACGACGGAGAAATAATTTCAAAATGACCTCTCTGATCATCTTGACTCATTGAGTGTGCTGCTCGAAGTGGGGCTGAGCAAAGTTGAGAACTGTATTTTATTGATTTGTTTTTTTTTGGAGTTTTCAATGATCCTTTATACTCATCGAAGCTTTAACGGCTCTATTCTAGTGTAGGCGTCCCATCAGTGAAAAATAAAGGCGTCTCATGGCCATGGGACGCCTATAATTCGATGGGACGCCTACACTAGAATAGAGCCGCTTTTAACATCTTTGTTGAGTTGGCTAATGGACCGGGGAAAGTTGGAGATGAGACGGAGAAATATATTCCAAATGACCTCACTGATCATCTTGACTCAATCAGTGCTGCTCTTCGTGGGGCTGGGAGACGCTGCACGAGGAGCCGCACACGTCGATGCTGGACGAGCGTGGCGAGCAGATGATTCGGCTCTCCGATGGCTCCGCCTCCTCGCAGCTAAGACTCATGCGATTCGAGAAGGAGCCATGGAAGGTTTGGGCATATGGCAATTATTTATGGATTTATTTAAAGAAAATGTTTATACACTGATTTATTTTTTTAACGTATTTTTTATCAAGTTATATTCATTGAAGATTGAGCAGCCGGCCGTTCGGTCTATCAACACTGGCATACTTCACAAGAACCAACCACCGTCGCTTTCCAATGCCTAATCACATGCATAGTATATTATTATACTAGTAAAATGACATGTAATTACGCCAACTGCTATAAAAGATTGTACTAATTCATACATATGTCAACAATAGAATGTATTTATGCATGTAACAAAATTAAAATTGCAATAAATCACTTGAATTCATGAGTTTGACTCCATATACTTCAGTCACAAACTTATCTCAAGTCAATGCTTGTGCTGGGAGAGGGAGGAGCCAGTGGAGCGAGCTACGAACTATACAGAGAGAGGATAGAGAGACATACATACAGTATACATATGTGCACACTAGAAATAGATCAACACTAGAAAGCTTCTACCACTCACATAATACTTACACCTCACCCTTTTACAAAAGGTCCGTCCTCGGACCGATAATTAATAAAAAGGAAATTATTGTACCATACATACTAAGTGCGCTCAGTAAAGATGAATTAAGTGGTCGATGGCAAACCAAAATGAGAGAAGAAGAAGAGACTTCACTCGCTGACATAGAAACGCATCCCCAGTTTAACAGAGCAAAGCAGCTATCACCACTCTTTGCTGATAAGTGTTTATTTTAGAGAAAGAGGAGTGAAGCGATGTTGAGAATGGGAACACACTGAGTGTGCAGGATTTTTAACGAGGAACAGGCAGCACGAGTGCCCAATTGGGATAACTCGAGTGAATTGGTAAACACAGGCAACGCTGTGACCTCGAACCTGATGCCCTAGGGCATATCCCTCGCTCACGAGTTGTCAAAATTAATCAACTAGAGATGGTGACACGCCGCCCTAAACCCTGCGCGGTGAGAATGCGCCGCTATACACGCAAGAGAATGCTCAAGAGAGAGAAGAGATTTGGTGTGAAAGCGACCATGAAGGAGAGAGAATTTTGTTGAGCGCAATTAGTAAATGTGAGAGAATAAAGGAGAGTCAATTGAGAGAAAAAAATAGAAGAGAACGTCAAAAGTGAAGATTGAAATGACAGTACTCATGTGAGAATAAGTGATTATGTATTGTTAACACGCTAAATTAAAGCATACGAAAAGGAAAAGAATAAGAACTGGAAAAAAAAACTGTCGAAGATGAATTTCGAAAAAAAAACAGGTCTATATTAGTGTAAAGGCAGAAAACTATCAGTAACTGGAAATGTAGTAATTCTAGAAAATCAGCAGACTCGAAATGAAGAGAGAATTAAAGCACGTGAGATTGATTAACCGAAAATAGCAGTTATAGGCATTATGCGAAATAATGTAGAAGCAATATAAGTTTATAGATAAGAAAAACTGAAAGCTATTGCACGAAAGTGCTAATCGTCGAATGAGATATTTGAAATGCAAAAAGCTTGGATACTCAAAATGTTTCAATATAGAGAAAAAATTAAGAACGGGAGTGAGCCTATGGTTTGGTAGGAGAAGGCGGGATGGGGATGGGGAAGGACCTGGGACTCCTTGCTGGGCTTTTCCTTGGGGCTTTGTTGCTCGTGGTATTCGCGGATCGTGAGTGGCTTGACCTCATCGGCATCGTGTCCGGATACGCTGCGTCGTCGCCGTTGTATCTGCAAATATCGGAAGCAAGGAAAGGCAAAAATGCAAGAATGGAAAATTAGAATTGGAGAAAAGTGCATCAACCGTTTATCATAGCGGGCGTGATGTACAAAACGGCTGCTGCATTTGAGTCGCGTTCGGCAGGAATTCTGTTAAACGCATCGTCGTCGGAATGCGGCGATGGTTACCAGTAGAAGTAAGACCTCGGCCGTACATGAGTTCGTGCATCCGGGTGGCCACTCGATTGTTGTTCTCGAGACTTTGCCTGATTGCGCTGCCTTGAATGAGAAGGAGGCAACGAAGAGGACATGAAATCGATTGCATGAAAGAAAATAAAGGCGAGATAGAAGAAACAAAATGAATTTTCGAACGCATCATTATTAATGTGGCGTTAAGCTTCTATTGCATAAGTGAAAGAAAATTAAAAGAAAGAAGCTGTATATATGAAATAAATACTAAACCGTGGGGAACTGGGACGTTTGTTGGAGTGTGCAGACTTCTGCACTGCTTTGGACAAATTTACCTTCGCGTGGGGGTGCTCTGCGGTGACTTTTCCGAAGGCTTTGCTAGAAGAAGAGACCGAGAAGCAAAAAGGGAATGCTTACATTTAAATTAAAATGAAAGGATGAGAGTGGAAGGTTATTTGAAAAGAAGGAAAAAGGTATAGAGAAAACACATAAACCGATTTCCGCTTAGCCGTCAGAATGCTGGGTGGAGAGAGAGACAAGGGGAGACTGCCCTTATGGTCGTGCGAGTGCCACTTTCTGGATGGTAGGCAATCGCGTTATAGTGAAGGCGTCGTGGTCCAGAAAAGATGACTTCTGGAAAGAAAGAAAGGACGGCGAGAAAGTATTCATTAGTTGCTTGAGAATATCCGAAAGGGGAATAGAGTGTAGTAAAAGAGGAGAAACCAAAGAAACGGAAGCAATACGTGAACCTGTTAAACGCGTCGTCGTCAGAATGCGAAGAGCGTTGATGGTCGAGAATAAGGAACCGGTGCACCGAGGATGGAAGTTTGGTAGTCGTTACTTGAAAGGAAACTGGGGCAGCGAGACGGCAGAATTAACATGAGCGATAGAGAAAACAAGACAAAATGAAGAAAATGATTTTGAACAATTTCTAAAGATGCCAAAAAGGAAGGCTTTATCTCTGTAGATGAAAGAAGGCAAAATGGGAAAGGGAAGCGAATGAGAATGTGACTGCATAACCGAGAAGTATTGGGGCGTTGCTCACGTGCGCAAAGCGGACTGAACTCTGCTCGGGGCTAGCCTATCCTTGCTCGGGGAGGTTCTGACTGATGGTCATTCGGTTTGTCTGCAAATAAAAGGGAAGATGGCAAGAAATGTTCAATTTAATGACTCGAAAGGAGAGCCGAAATTCAGGCGAGAGATGTCGGATTAATCAGAACACGTGAAAGAAGAAGAAATATTTTCTTTATAAGTGAGAAAAAGGAAAAAGAGATAAAGAAAGAATACTGTCACCCAGAATCGGTAAAACTAAAGATGGATAGTGCACAGCAGGGATGAGGGTGTCTGTACTATCGTATCGACACGATCGTTGCTCGGGATGACTTCACTGTGACTGCAAATGGAACGGAGCGCTGGGATGAGAGATAGAAGAACAAAACAGGAGTGTTCAAGGCTGAAGAAGGTGAAAGAGGAGAAAAATAAGAAAAATAAAATTTCCAAGTAGAAAAAGGAAAACAGAATATAATTGGACTGATTTTACGCCAGGTCGTCAGAACGCAACCAGGGCTGTAACTGGGGGAAAGATTGAGAGGATCCATGGTTCCGGATGATCGATGAGCGGCGCAGTGAGTGAATCAGAAGATCGGGGAAGTTCTGTATCGAGTGGCACTCATCGCTCAGGCGTGTGCGGCAGGTGCGTGGATTGCTGGAACGAGAGAAAAGAGAACAGAAGCTGAAACGTTTAGGAACTAGAGGGAAGTATAAAATATAAATAAAAAAATCAAAGAAAAAGACAGAAGAGAGTTGTTTCGAAAGTATAACGTTCAATTAACAACACTTAAGCCTGAAGATCTCAGTGCGACGAAAATTCCGGGAGGGTGGAGCTCATTGGCGCTGCCGCATCCTCAGCGCACAGCGGGGCAATCTTTCGTGCTACAGGCTGACGATGTGAGAAGGAAACGGGAGGATTAAATTACCGTGTTGGAATAAAAGCAAGACGCCCATTAAATGAATTACTAAAATGAAGAGAAGAGAGAAAATCAAAAGGTAAGAAAAACAAACAAACTTGGATAAATAAATAAAACTAATGAATAACTTGGAAGAAAGAAAATCCATAACTGTAAAGGAAGAGTTGTTTACTTGTTTCTTACCGCTGCTGGTTCCTTGCACCGATGTTGCTGCGCTGTAACGATGTCGCTTGGGTGCTCCATGCGATGAATAACACAGGTACGTATTAAAAGAAGACGCTATGTAATGTAAGCGACAAATTTAGTGAAGATTTTCGTTTGCCTTCTTTTAATTGGTTGAATTGTTCGGCTAGACAATCAACGATTGCGATTGCCAGCTTGGTGTTATAACGGTTCTAGAATTCGAGTTCGTATTTAAACGGATCCATTATGGCGCTTGCGTCTATCTACGGTGTTCTCGTTTCATTCTTATAGATCGGAGGAAGTTGCTGCAGCGAATTGATGAGTTTACCAAGTATCCTACGTTTTAGAATTATATTCCTTCCGATCTGCATATGATAACTATATACAAGTGGTTTCGCTTTAAGCTCTAAATTCAGAGGAATGAGTTAGCGGGTGAGAAGATAAAACAATGAACAGCGACGAGAGAAGAATTAGAGAAAAGAAACGAATGGAGTTGTGCAGGAATTTCAACTAATTGCAATCGATTCATTTCCGAGACGCGGGGCCAAATGCTACTCAGGGCGCAGATATGCATATTTGGAATGTAGCCGGAGGGTGAGATAGAGGGAAGACTAAATAATGTGAAAAGCCTTCAACTCAGAAAGGAAATTTAACCTGAAAGGGCATTCTGCCTACTATATCTTATTAATATTTAATGCTAAAACGAACATACATTAATCTCTTTGTTCATGGAGTAAGATGTAAGGAAATCTAACCGTTTACTTTAAGGTCATTACTTTTTAGAAAATTTAAATTAACTCACTTAATATCCCTATAATATTTCGAACAAAAGAAAACTAATTAAAGATTGTCACATCTCGCCAAACAAAGGAAGAATTAGAATGACCGTTGGCATGCGCTCTTTTGAGTGGCTTCTAATTGCGTTAGGGTGTGACTACGCTTGCTTTAGATTGCTAAACTTATCTTTGGAAATGTGTAGAGGCTAAAACGGAAATCACTATAGCAGCTCTGCAATTTTGACTCGAACCAATAATTTGTAAAGTGTTCGGCTAAGTATTCCGCGCTTGGGATTGCCAGCTTAGTTGTTTTGAGTTCTAATTTGAACTGACTTCCTGACGCTCCTTGACTGGCTTCGGTGTTCTCGCTGCGCCTGTGGAGCTGCGCGTGTTCCTCGCGTGTTGTTTCTCTGGAGGGCGTTTAATTTCGATATTGAAATCTGCGTATCCTGCGTTGTCGCTGAAGAGTTGGAAGACTTATGAAATAAGTCAAAGTAAAAAGTTTCTTGGCCAAAAGGAAACTGATATAATATGAGTAAATGTTTTGTAAAATATCTTCGAAAATTTAGCGCTTAAACTATGTATTCTGGGCGAGTTGTTTACTTCAAAACGATTTATAATATTCTCGTAGTGAATAGTTGAGAGGGCTTATCGCTCAATATTCAATTTTGAACAATAGAGACTAAGCCAAAAGGTTACATAAACTAATAAATGATGTTTTCCACTAGTAGGCAAATTCAAATAAACTTTAAAGAATGTAGAAAATATAAACTTGTTTCGAAACCAAATGATAAAAACAAAAACGCTAGCCCTCAACTGTGAGGTTACGATCGACCGGCCTCTGGGTTATGGGCCCAGCACGCTTCCACTGCGCATCGTTGCTTCTGCTATCATTCATGGTTCGTGTCGACGCTTCTATAGATGCTGACCGAGGGAGGGCTTTGGGTGGGTGACGGCCTGGTTGTCTGTTTAATTGTAAAAGTAGATGAAAAGAAACAAAGTTAGAGGCGAAAAGGAAAACAACAAAGAATCCCTTAAATGACTGAATTTTTCTTGTCAGCAACGAACGCTTGCTACGACTTTTCAATAGAATAAATAAATAACGGGAAAGAGAATTTTCTTTTATCCTAATTATAAGAGCGAGTAATCCGTACTAATTCCGTTTAAAAAAAAAAGGAAAATGTATTGAGATAGTTGCACAGCTATTTAATGCATATTTTAAAATCACGAAATGGACACGTGGAATACCTTTAATGACCTTCGTGAAGACGAAGTTTCTAGTCGAGATTGTTCGCCGACGCCGCCTCGAATGAGCTGCTCGGTTCGGTTCTGCTGGCGAGAAGGACACTTTCTCAAGAGGTAGCACTAAATTCTGAATGAGGGGTTTACTTTTAGGAGTAGCTTAATAAATGAGAGAAAAATAAATAAATAAACAGAAGAAAAGCTGGAATAAACATCAGAAACTGTCAGCCACAATCATATAGTCGGATTTCACTCGGTTGCCCTGAAATGCTAAAAACGAGGAGAATATTAGTTAATTAATTTAAATAGTAACTCCAAAACGAAAGAAAGAGGGAGGAAGGGCGCGACGAATGCCTACGGGCATCTGTAAAAAAAAAAGGAGCATTAAACTTAAGAAGAGGCCGAGACATTGGGCGGCAGAGAAGCTGCAAGTTGATTATTCCTCTGCAAAAGAGCTTTAGAACGCTTTCTTTCATTATCAAGGGCGGCACGCAATTCTTCAATGACTTTTTGCTGTTGAGCTACAGTTATGGTCAGTTTCTCAAATTCGACTCTGGCTTGTTTTCTAGTCGGCTCCTGAAAATCGTCTAATCTTTCTTGATTTTGCTCATTAGGATAAGCTAGGCTGGCCCGGGGGTATGAATACTGCTGCGTTGATGGAAAAGCAAAATGGGGTGGAGAGTCTGCTGCTGCTTCCGGTTGATTTGTTACAGATACCTGTGGGACGTTATTCGCTGGTGTACACTTCGCACACTGAGTTTGTTCGAAATTCTGGTTCTGATTCTGGCGAGGGATGTCGCGTCTGCGGAGAGCATACTGCCTACTTCGATTAAAATTTCTATTATCTCTAACGTTGTTTTGGTCCTCTCTGAAATTGTTTTGATTGCCCCTGGAGTGAATGAGAGACAGATTTTGGGGGTGGTTCGCAAATTTTGGTTTTGGTTTCTTAACCGAACAAAATTGCTGAATGTGGCCGCGCATTCCACATCAGAAACAAATGATTACTCCCTGTGAGTTTCTTCCTGCTCTTCTTGGCTGATTGGGATTGACTGACATGGTCGATGACTGGGTGGTGGACTGGGTGTGGAAAATTGTCAGCGAGGAGGCGGCATCGCAGAGAAGTGCCTCGAACGTCTGCGCCTTAAGAACGGCTTCGTCTACTGTGGCTGGCATGGCGGCGTTGACGTGGAAGGCGAGGGCGGGCCTCAAACGATCTTAATATTCTTCTAGGCATCTTTGTTGCATTTGGGCTTGGTCCAGATTAATTAAAGTGGACTTAAGAAGGCGAAAAAGGCGGGTGCTAAAGGCTTGGGCGGTCTCACCTGGTTCCTGTTTGCAAGTGGCTAACTTTTGTCGTGCAAAATTCCGAGAAAGAGGAGAAGAGATGAGTGCCTCGACCGCAGCCTTGACCATATCGTAGTCGGTTCGCCCTGCTGCATCCAGTTGATCCACGGCGTCACGCGCTCGTCCCGTGAGATGGCCCGTCAGTTGCGCTGCTTTTTGCGCTGCTGTAAGAGGAGTGATTGCCATGTTTACCAAATCTTTAAACCTGCGGATCCAGCTGTTCCAATCTACATCGTCGTCTGCAGAGAATAGAGGCAGCGTCCTGCCGTCTCCTTTGCTGATATAGTCGAAGGCTTTAATGATGGGAGCCTGGGCATTAATTCGACTTGTAATTCTTCTAAGGCGTATACTAACCTGAGCCGTGATCTCATCGTGAACGTCCCTGGCTCTTTCTGCCGCGTCGTCGTTTACCTTCTGCATCGCCGTCATCAGTGCGTCTGCGGTGTCAGCTGTCGCCACTGTGAGTTTGAGCAAATCTTCTGCCGACATGGTTTTACCATGAGTGAGCTGTCTGATTGCCTTTGCCCTGTCAAGAGAAACTGAACGCGGATCGGCCTGCAATACGTGGCCACGAGTTGAAGAAGGCATGGTTTTTTTTATTTGTGTTCAAACGCTTCACACGTCGCTTGCGTGTGGCGTTGATTGTTCGCCCCTTTTGAATGGACTGCTCACACGGGGGCGCGTGTGGCGGGTTTTTATGACTCTCTTTTTTTTGTTTCAGTGCTAAACACTCGTACGTCGCATGCGTACTGTGTTGCGTATTTTGGACTCCTTTTTGGAAGAAAAGGGAAATGATAGACGCTTACCGTTTGCTGCTGTGATGATGACACGGGATGTCGATTCGGATTAACTCTACAAGTAAAGGAGCATTTAAAATAATATATAATCATACTATGCAAGTGTGCCTGTCTAAACATTAATCGTGTTTAAAGAAGAACAATAAACGGCACAATGATGTCGAGTTGGTGCGAGAGTGGCGTGTTAGTTAGTGAGAGAGTGGCATGTTAGCAGTGGCGCGATACTGTAAGGGGGGGGGGGTTAGGAGGGGGGTGGTAGAGGAAGGGGGGGGGGGGGGTGGTTACTGCATGATGAGTAAGGGAAGAGAGAAGGAATTAGCTGCCGGTCAGCTCGGCCACGACTGTCACGAATGAATATGAAGAGCGGGAGGCGGAGTTAGCGAGAAGCGAAAGACACTGTGAATCCGAGGCACGAAATGGCATGAAAGAGAGAGAAAAGGAAGGCAGAGAATAGAAAAAAATCCGAGGAGAGGAGAAGTCTTTGGAATGAGATCTGTTATCGCCTATTCTTTTGATTCATTCACAGAGGAGATGAGCACTGCAGGAGAAAGAGAGCCGATAGATTATGCCAATATGAGAGAGGTGAGAGAAGCAGAGTGAAAGGATGCGGACGAAGAAAGGATTATCGCGCCTGTCATCTAAGCATCTGCCTGCTGTCATGTCGCAAAGAAGTTCAAAGGACGGCTTTTAAATTAAATACAAAATATTTCAATATTTTCAACTAACAAACAAGAGGAGTTTCATCATTTCTCAAACAGATATGCCGGCAAACAAAAGTGATTCACTGGTAACGGGTCTCAGACTGATAGCGATAAAATTCAAAGGAATGGAGAGCTTTTCGAAATCAAGCGGAACGGAAGACATCAGAGAGAAAATGGATAAAAGAAAGAACCAAAGAGAAAGATACATTAACCGAATGGAATTTCATAATTTTCGAAACGGCTGTTCTCGCAACCAAGGATGACTCACGGCTAATGGTTCTCATACTGATTTGAAAGATAAAATGCATGGGAATGGAATGTCGTTTTTGCTTTCTATCAGCCAAAGGAAAAGAAAAGATTAAAGAAAACTAACAAATTGAAAATGAGAAAATCAACCGGAACTGACTCATGTGAAAAAAGGACATAAGAGCTAGATACCGTATATGCATATGAACAGACAGAGCCGGAAAGAGAGAGAGAGTGTGTGGGCAGCAAAGATAGAGCAGTTTTTGAGAGAGCGGTAGGGGCTGGAAAGAAAAAAAAGGAAGAACATACAGGAAGAGGAAGAACAAGAACGGTTGCTGACAGTAACAGATTAGACGCTCATGTAGAAAAAGGAAAGCGCCAGCAGCGTACTGTAAGAAGTAAAAGAGAGAGGAAAATATGCAAACATGAGCATGATAGAAAACCTCATCGCACGGCAAGAGCGCAATAAAGAATAGCAAGAAAGAGAAAAAGGAAAGCAGAGCAGGCGAGAGAGGCGGCGCATTGTGAAAAGATAGTAACACTTCTAAGCCAAATATGAAAAGGCTAGCAACTCAAAGAATAATTGAAAAAGGAACTAGCGATTCGCTGCTTACATTTTGCCTATATACGAGCTCAATTTCAACAAAGATAAAGAGGAGGCTATAGAGAAAATGAAAAAGGAACACAACACTGGTCTGGAAAATGTCTCTTGATTTCTGGACGCGCTGGCCTTTGAAGCTGGCAAGAACATTGTGATCGATCATCATATGTAGGTGCGAGAGAGTGCCAAGAGGGAGAGAGAGAACGCGAAAAGAGAATGAAAGAAAATGTGAGCGAAAGAGAAACGCGCTGTTCCGGGGCTCGCTAGGCTGATTCACCAACTACTTGGGTCAGACTGTTACTTGTCTGCGTCTCTTCTAAAATGAGTTACTCTAGCACACTTCGCAAGACATTCAAACACTAACACGTTTCTTGGCACAGAATGGCTTTTAGTTGACGCGTATACAGACGGACAAATGTACATACATAACAGAATCATTTTAAACATAAATTCACATATAATTAGCAGCTTTTATATTCACACTCTCAAACAAAATATCCTCATTATAATTCTCAATTAAAACTATCGTTTATTCTCAACTAGGGCTATCATTTTCACTCAAGACTAAAATTATTCTGCTTTTTATTCTTGATAAAAAAAATTTTTCTTTTTGTTCTCAATTAGAGTTCGTACTTTCGCCTTTAATAAAATTATACTTTTCTGCTCTCAACAAAATATATTACTGGCTACTGGTTAAAAGTACACTCATCTTCTTTTTCACATTCTCAAGCGTTGTCTTCTTTTTTTGGTTGAGTGTTTAAGTGATAAGTCGTCGCTTGCGCCTTTCACTGAACAGAAAATACATGAACATATACTACAAACTAACAAGAAATTCGGAGTATAAACGCAGCAAAATTTTCGTCTTTTCACTTCCAAAAAAAACAATCTCACTGAAACAAAATAGATTCATTTTCGCAACATTCACCTTCTTAAGCTCTTTTTGTATTGTGGTTAAGTGAGGAAGCGCCGCTTGCGCCTTTCACTGTTCATGTTTTTAATTTCAATCAAAATGGTTTCCCTGAAGCAACACAGATTCGTTTTCACTATATTTTCTTCTCTTTTTTGGAAGTTTTCAAGTGAGAAGGCGGCGCTTGCGCCTCTCACTGAAGATATGTACATATTCAACTAACTGCTCGACGATCGGAGACTATAATACGACGGTTCGGAATATATGAACACATTCCCGGATAAAAGGTTAATTAACATTAATGCGGAACGTATGAACACATTCCCACACAAATTTCAATGTGGAACGTATGAACACATTCCCACGCAAATTAATGTCCGATGTACGGAGGCTAACAAACATCGATGCGGAACGTATGAACACATTCCCGCATAAATTAATGCTCTACGTATAAAGGGTAAACGCGCGAGGAGGTGGAAGAGGTCTAGTTGTCGGGCAAGTGAAAACAACTTATGAAAATACACCTCCTATTTACGATTTTTGTGATTTTTGTGGTATAGAGAGTGGCCATTCCCTCTTAACCGTTTTTTTTACAAAAAGAAACGCGCGGGGTGCCCTGGGGATGAAAATAACTTGGGGCACTGGTAAAAGCACTGCCGTCCCCTAGGTCTGGGTCATATTCCAAACAAGCCCAAAAGAAAGAGAAACACACCCATTAACTAAAGGGAAAAGAGAGTAAACTAAGATGAGCGGGTTGATTTAAATGGGAAAAAAGGAAAAAAAACCGGACTTACCTGGTCCATGTGGTTGTGGAGTATAGTTGAACCACTCGCGCTGCTACCAGTCAATGCTGGTGCCCCACACGTACAGTAGGATCAGGTTTATCGCTTATGGCTGGGACAATAGAGACGACGTCGATAACGGAGAAGGGAGAGAGAGTCGGGAGCAGAGGAAGAGTAGAGAGGCGTGGTGGACCGTCGAGGGGTGAGACACCGGGGAAAGGGAGAGAGGAGAGACCATGGGACGGGAGACCATAGGGGAACGCGGCGACCGGCTGGCCGCCTCCGGGCTAAACCCCTCGATGAGTCAGATCTATCACTTAAGTACATAAGAGAAAGGGGAGGAGCTGGGAGAGGGAGGATCCAGTGGAGCGAGCTACGAACTATACAGAGAGAGGATAGAGAGACATACATACAGTATTCATATGTGCACACTAGAAATAGATCAACACTAGAAAGGTTCTACCACTCACATATACTTACACTCAAAACGTTATTTGTGAATGACTGAATGAGTGTCTCTGCACGGCTTGCAAATGAAAGAAGAAGAAAAAAAACATAATGATAAGGCAAGATAGAAAGTGAGCACAAAAATGTCTGGGCAAAACGGGTTGCATTCAACTGTTTCGATAAGCTGCCATAAACATTTGGTTCATTGCTTCCTCCTCTGCTTCCTCGGTCTTTTCCATTCTCTTCTTATCACCCTCTCGCATGTCAAATTACAGTTTCCTCGCGATAACGTTCATTTTCGGCGAGCAGTCATTTTTTTTAGACAGCCCTTTCACCGGACAACTTTTCCGCTTTCTGCATCGCTCTCTTTGTGTCTCTCTGTCTCTCCGTTGCTGTCTCTCTGTCTCAGTCTCTCTCTCTCTCTCTCTCTCATACAAATTCAACACATATACTACAAACATGTGGTGGCGTGATTCGGATGTCACGAGTTGCCAAGCACATATAAAGACATCTAGATGGGTGGTCTAATATCTGTCGCCAACTTCGCATGATCACTTATTTTTTGGGTGCAATGACGAACCGAGAACACAGAAACGAAATGAGCATGATGAAAGAAAAATAGAAAAATATACAGGGAATATGAAGGGGCCGTGAAATACACATTTGCAAAAAGAGATTATTATTTTTAATCTTTTGTTTCATAGAAAACAATAAGATTCTTTTATCCTCTGTGCAAACTCTGCAATTAAACGTTGTCGTGAAGAGTGAGGGCAGCGCCTTTCGACAGAGCTGTGTGACCCAATCGCAATCCTTACGGAGTCTAGACTGTTGCTTGATGTTGCGCATGTTTAGCTTTGGCAACCAACTTTTTTCATCCTCTGAATTGATATATTTTGCTGGTGTAATGCAGAAGTGGAGGGGCGGAATGTAACTGGGCAATTGAGCTACCTTTTGAAGGCGCTGGTCGAGATCTAAGTGGGTCATTGAGGGACCATCTTGAGGGGTGTAGCATATCATGTACCCCAAAACTTTAGAAACAACTGTTGCCAACTCAAGTCGGATAAGGTTGGTGAGGCCTTCACGACCAAATAACTTGCAGGATCGAAACTGTATGTCCTAGGCTAAAATTCCATGCAGTTGCAAATTATAAATAGTACAACCCTTGCAAGAATTGCATTTCTTCTTGTCTTAGCTTTGTGATGCATTTCATACAAACAATTGTACTCTAGGAGTTTATTCGGCCCATGAAAGGGAAAAGTCAGGGGCGTGATCATGAGGTTTGAGAAGATGAAGGTGAAGGTGAAAAAGGCGGGGGCTCTATCCAAGGTAGACCGAGGCGACGACGCGGCGGATCTCCTTGAGTTTTCCCTAAAATATATATTGATTACTTCGTTTGCTAAATTAAGGTCACAATTGAACATGGTAGCACCTCAGTGCCGTTGCCGACGCGGAGAACGGGGAGCGCACGGATGTCGATGCCAGTGGCGAGGTTGGAGGCGGAAGAAGAGCGGTGGGCCTGGCCAGCGGCGAGTTTGGAGACGGAAGACGAGCCGCTGGGCTAGTAGAAGTAGGCACGCTGGTAGTCGTAGTAGACTCCTGAACAATGATTAATTTTTATTTCATTAATCAGACACACGAATATCTGCTGGAACAAACCGCGGTTAGAATCGTAGAAGGCGGGGCGGTTGCCGTACTGCTTGGAGATCTGCTCAGGCGCTTCGTAGCGGGACCCGTAGCCCTCTCCGAGGTACTCCTGACCCTGCGTGGGGGCTCCCTGGTCGTATCCCTGACCCTGCTGGATCTGCTGGACGTGGGGCTGGTGTCCCTGAGCCTGCTGGAGCTGCTGAGCGGGGGCCAGGCACATCCCCTGACCCTGGTGGAGCTGCTGGACGGGGCCCTGGTGTCCCTGACCCTTCTGGAGTTGCTGGACGTGGGCCTGGTGTCCCTGAGCCTGCTGGAGCTGCTGAACGGGTGCCAGGTACATCCCATGACCCGGGTGGAGCTGCTGGACGGGGCCCTGGTGTCCCTGAGCCTGGTGGAGCTGCTGGACCTGGGCCTGGTACACCTGATCCTGGTGGAGCTGCTGGGCGTAGACCTGGTGTCCTTGATATCCGGCGGAGTTCTGCAATATGTAAGAGGCCATTAAGTTTTCTAGGCTTTTTTCAAAACCGCTAGAAAAACACGGGTCTGTTAACTTTAAACAAATTGGAAAGGCTAAAATTTGTGTAAGCCGATGTAAAATATGTGGGGATGAAAACGAGTGAGGGTTAGAGAGCGGAGGCTGACAGCAAAGTTGTAGGCCATCTTCGGAGCAGTTGAGACCGGAGTGGAGAGTCGAGACTGAGATGACTTCCAAAGCCGCGGGCCTCTTTTATACTACTCATGCTGACCTTTATTTGCACTTTGTCGAAAGGTTTCACAATTTTCAATATTATCAAATGTCCTTTCCTAGAGATGTCGGTGTAAACTGGCATTTCGGACGGATTATTCCAACATTAAACATGCTTTTTTCAGGAATACACGATTTCATAACGTGTTCCCGAATAAAATTTGCAAATTTATTTGCAGTAATTTTTTTGATTCCAGAAATTTGCGTATCTATTGCTAGATTCATTTATCATAATGAACAATATGTAAATAATTTTATGGGAAATTATTTTGCTGATTTGCATACATAGGATGATTGTTGATGTCAAAATTTGTTTTTAGAATAATTTTAGAATACAAGAAATTAATAAAACTGCATTCGTGAGCACTTAATGAAAACTTGAGGACGGTGATCCTTAAACATTCTTCGGCAAAGTACAAAAACTTTAAACAGAAACAAGTGCGGGTACATATTTGTCACGTTTCTTCAACTTACTCGACTCTCCAAGAGTGTTAAGTAAATATGAAATCGGAGGCTCTATAAAAGCGGCAGATCGCTAGGGATGGAATCATTCTACGCGCATCTCCATTCGGTGCTTGGCTGTCCCTCCTTCGCTCGCTCTCCGAAATGGCCGCCGCAATCAACATTGAGCCGGGCGCGGGTGCCTTCCCTGCCGCGGGCGGAAAGGCCTTGCACAAGATCGTCTCCCTCGCCGACTCCCGTCTCGCCCTCAAGGCACCGGCTTTTATAATTCTCTCTAAATCTTTTCCTCGAATTAGAAATGAAGTTCCATGTAAATAGTTTTTATATGTACATATTGTAGTTGAAATAGTAAAAAGAACAAAGTCATAAATTCATCTAAATAATACTTTAAAATATTAAATTACTTTTCAGGTGAAGTCCTCGAACAACGAGCACTACCGCGTGCATCCGGTGTACAGCTTCCTCGAGCCGAAGGCCACCGGCACCCTCGACATTGTCCGCTCGGCCGGCCCGCCCAAGTACGACAAGCTCGTCGTGCAGTGGGCCGAGGTCTAGAGGAAAACCATAATAAAATGGATACAACCAACCACGCGAGAGGCGCCTCAATGAAATGCTTCTCTGAAATCGGTCCTTAAATTGTTCCCTAGTCGCCTCTTGCATTTTGCAACTTGCAGGTTCCTTCCGAGGAGAACGACCCCATTGCCCCGTTCAAGGCGGGCGCGCAGGCCGACGAGGTCATCCTTCCACTCAAGGCAGAGTGACTGCCCTCTCCTTTCCCTGCACCCACCTCGCACCACATCAAATAAAGCTCGCATGAATGTATATTGTGAAATACACATTGCTCAGAAAGTATTGGAAGAACTTGTTGGAACTCTTATCATAGATACGAATACAATTTTTCTAACGATGGATAGTTTCGTCAAAAATGTATTGTTAGTACACAGTCAAAAATGTATTGTTAGTACACAAAAATACACAGTCAAAAATGTATTGTTAACCGGCACTTTATTTTGAAAACTGATTACATAATTAGATTTAGAATCGTTAGGCGAATCTGCTCAGCTAATGAACATGTGTGATAAGGTCTGCTTTATCGATTTTCGTTATCAATGATAAAATCTCAAATTGTATTGTTTGGGGATGTGGGTAGAGACAAAATAATGGTACAGGAGAAATTTCTGTGAAAAATATTAAAAATGAAATTTTTTATAACCAAAAACTGATAACTTCTTATCAAATGATAAGAAATTATCGATTTTTTAACAGTAGCATCCGCTCTCTAAAAGCAACCTAATGTACCATTCAAAATATTTTTATTTTTCCCTTGAACAATAGTTATTAACGAGGATGCATTTGGATCCCTCCGATGCATCCGATCCCTCCTTGGTACCAAGATCCTGGGCGGGACTGTACTTCAGCCAAGCTTTTCATCAAGTCTTTTATATATTTTTCTCCGAGTCTTCCAAGGCAATCGTATCAAGAATGAGTCGAAAAAAGACTCTCCGATTGAGAAAATAAAAATGATGCTGCGATATGTGTATTATGACTCTTAGAAGCAAGTTTATCATCTTGAGAAGCTATGTATGTTGGGTTGAACCTAGAAAATTCGATGAACTTTGAAAACGAACATTTTATTCGATTTTTTTCTTCAAATATATTACCGTATTTTCTCTATTAGTACCCCGGGGGTTCTATTTTTCAATACCCTTGCGGGAGGGGGGCACTATTAGAGGGAGGGGTTCTATTAGAGGGAGGGCTACTATTTTTAAATGTGAGTCACTCAATGTTTAATAGCAACATTTTATTCCCAAAAAAGAAGAATCGTAGCCCGAATTCAATGGAATCATCACTGGAATATAGGTTTTACAACAGATTTAACATGAATTTGGCATTAGTTCATTGGTAAGAGTTCCCCATGCCTCCAGGAGGACTATTGGGGGGGGGGGTACTATTAGAGGGGGGGGGGTTCTAATAAAGGGTGAGGGTACTAATAGAGAAAATACGGTATAAGTTTTCGGAAAAATCAAGAAATTTGCAAAAATTAGTTCTAGTGTAAAATAGTGTAAAGTTTTCATAGACTTCCGAGAAGTGAGGACAAAGTGCAAATTGGGCAGTATAAAAGCAGCGCTGGCTGTCATTTCACTCACAGCTCTTCACTTCCTTCTCTTCCACTCGTCATCTCGCTCCCTCTCTCCATGGCTGACGCTGCAATCGACGCTGCCCCCGCCGCCCCCGAAGCTGCCCCCGCCGCAGACGCTCCTGTCCCTCCCGCCTCCGCCTTCGAGGGAGCGAACCCGGCCTCCCGCTTCAAGCAGTACGGCGTCGAGTTTCGGATCGCCATCGACGAGTCCAAGGCCAAGGCACTCGCCCTCCAACGAGTCAGTTCTTGCTTTCATTTCTGCTGTTTTGCCCTCTCGCATTCTAATCTTGAAAAGGATCATTTTGCCTTGCAGGAGCTGGTCGCCTCCTTAAAAGCCTCGCTGCTCGCCCGGAAGGACGCCGACCCCGAAGCTGCCCCCGCCGCCCCCGAAGCTTCCCCAGCCGCCGCGGAAGCCCCCGCTCCCGCCGCAGACGCTCCTGTCCTTCCCGCCTCCGCCTCCGGGGGAGCCGACCCGGTCGCCCTTCTAAAGCAGTACGGCGGCGAGTTCCAGAGCGCCGGCGACGAGTTCAAGGCCAAGGCACTCGCCCTCCAAGGAGTCAGCCTTTCCTTTCATTTCTGTTGTTTTGCCCTCTCGCATTCCAATCTTGAAAAGGATCATTTTGCCTTGCAGTCCGCCCAGGAGCTGGTCGCCTCCTTCCAATCCTCGCTGCTCGCCCAGAAGGACGCCGCCATTGCCGTCCTTTCCAGCACGGTCGACGCCGCCGCGCCACCGGCGAAGGTTTCTACACATTTCGTACGCGCTGGAATTTATATAAGAAACATGTTTTGATGTTTACATCTCTCCATCTTTCGATAATGAAAAATTCAAATGATCGAAATTTGTTCTTTGTTAATCATTGGCATTATTAATAATCTGTCAATTCTTGCAGGTTCTCTCCATCTTTCTGTGGTCTTCGGTGCTCGTGCTGGCGGCGTCTGTGTCCTTCTCCCTCGGCGCCAATCTCCTCCACCACTTCGTCGGCGCCTTCCTCGGCGGCTTCGGTGCTGCCTTCGCTGCCCTCGTCGCCGTGCCCCTCTACGCCTACCACTACTCCCTCAAGGGAGTACGTGCATTTATTCAATTCTATTTGCTGTTAAAATTTGAGCAATATGTAGGTTTAAAATGACAATCAGAAAAATAAAGTGAAAATAAACTGTTGCAGTCCTCTCTAGTGGACAAGGATGCCCGCTTCGCTCTCCTCGGCTACGCCAGCCTCGCCGGTCTCTTGCTCGGCTCAACCTTCGCTCATCTATACATCAACGCTGAGCCCATCGCCTTCCTCCTCCCGGCCATCTCTGGAATTGCCTACTATGTCTGTTGATCTGAGATGCTAGGCGAATGATACCGTATCCAGTAACCTCCCACATCCTACCGTATCCCTTCTTACAGTACGCCGCTCCCGCCGTCGGCTCTTCCCGCGTGAACCTGCTCGCGGCTTCCCTCGGCGTAGCAGACGCTTCGCTCTTCGCCGTTGGCGTCCTTCTCGGCTCGGTCAGAAAAATATACTGAATATATTCGGATTTTCTTATAATTTTTGAAATAAATAATATATAATTGATAAAGATTTGTCATTTGAGGTCTCCATGTCGTACCTGGCCTTCGCGACCTTCTATTCGCTCGCAGGCTTCGTGGTGCTCCAGTACATCTACGCCCACGGTGCCGAGGTCAAACGATTACTTTGGAATGTGGAATGTATTTATGATATAAAGGAAAAATCAGAAAATTAAACATTGTTATTTTCAGCCGGCGCACTTCTACCAGCTGGCGTACCTGACGGGATTCCTCTACGCCAAGGCTCTCGGCCTCTTCCTCTTCGGCTCGCGCGAGCCGTACGAGGCCTAGTAACTAGGAGGCCAAGGAGCTCCTTCGCCTCTCCGGATCACCCTTCCCCCTTTCCATTCCCTATCACCCCACTCGAAGAAATAAAGGCCGGCCGGCTGAATATTCTTGTGTTTCTACATGAATTTGGTTCCACAGAACCAAAAAAATATGCATTGAAATGATAATTTGAAGAAGTCCCTCTGTACAATTAAGCTTGATCTTCATAATTGATTTACAGCGTGATTAATTCTACTCGAGAGCAAAGTCAAATTTATTCATGATTTTTGAGTCACTGATACATACATAGTCCAATCTATACATCAAAAGTAAAAGTTTAAAAAAGATTTTTTTTTAGCGATTATCACAAAGCAATGAGGTGCGTTATTCCTAAGTTGCACTTTAGGGTATAAAGTTACGATATCTCGAGTCGAGTTCTTTAAGTTGAATGAACAAGCGAATGAGTCCCCTCGGGGCTGAGATACGGTGCCTTGGAATCTTACATCTTCGTCATGTAACGCTAGTTTTGCGTCATATACTTTGAAGAGATCAAAGCCATCTCTAGTGCTCGTATAGCGCACATACCCTATATAAAAGTTGCTAAGTACCCCTTGACAATTGCAAATAAGTCAGAGTCCCAACTTTCAGCCACTAAGGGTTCTTTTGGGAGCTCTAACCAGAAGCAGCGTCGCTTGATTGGATTTGAGGATAATCGAGCGCAGGGCGAAACTCTCATGTAAGATCTCAATTATGCATCTACTTTATTACATAATAATTTTGAATGCTTACCATTAGAATCAATATATTGAATACTTCTGATTTCTTGACGCAATAGACTCACTTTAGTCTCGCTCACAGATAATTTATTTGCCTTTCCCAATACCCTTTGTTTTGTACTTTAAAAATTTCAGTACTAGGCAAAACTTTTGTACTCGAATTTGGATATTCCACTGTTTCCCATTCCTAATGAAAGAAAAATTTGCCTAATCAGTGTTTTGGCAATTTTGCCGATCATCAGGAACGGCAAAAAATAGAATATGCTAAATTCCAGGACAAATCCTTTGTCTGTTGTGAAAAACACCAAATTTTTAGCTGCTATCCTCTTGTATTCATTTGCCTATCTGCACTATTGCCTGATTTACATAGCTTTATGCGAAATTCTTCCTCAGCCGAGCCCTATATAAACCTACCGATTTCGTGAAAAAATCATTCTCTTCTCCGTCTTCCATCTCCTTCCACCTTCAAGTGTAAGCTTTGCCAGTAACATAATTCTGTATTTACCATTTTATATTTATCTTACAAAAGGCTTCGCATGCGCTAGAGATAGAGAGAGAGAGGGATAGAGAGAGAGGGAAAGAGTTGACCTCAGCAGAATTTTGCAGAATTGTATGACTTGTCTTAATTCACTATTTTAGGAGAATGGCTAGCTTTATTAGAGTGAGAGAGGAGGCATTTGAGTGGGAGAGGAATTCGAGTGGGCACATGGATTGACTCGAGTTCGATTTGATTGTGAGAGCAGAGGCCATTCAGAAGATCGGCGCCAACGGAGTGCCATCGTCCACCTGAAATGGAGACGCATAATGAATGAACTCACTAGAGTAGATCTCTTCTTTCTTGATAACCAGTGACGTCATCACTGCTCGACCAGTGACGTCATCACTGCTCGACCAGTGACGTCATCACTGCTCGACCAGTGACGTCATCACTGCTCGACCAGTGACGTCATCACTGCTCGACAAGTGACGTCATCACTGCTCGCTCGCTGACCCATCCTTGTTCCTCGGCGACCAATTGCTCCTTGAAGCGAATGTCCTTGGCAGCGATGTAGAAGTGAATGGGGGGAGGAGGGGGCTGTTCATTCTTCTTCTGATTGTGGGTACACTGCAAGTTGACCAGTAGAGAAGTTGACCAGTCTTCAGACTCAAACCAAATCTATCCTGCGCTCCCTGCGCTTACTTCAAGCGAGGGTAGCACAAGGAAAGGAATTTGGGCTTACGATCAGGGATCTAGAAAACGAGGCCCGGGCCTGCTTTTGGAGATATTGGGCATGGATTTTTGCAAGACGAGGACCGGGCGGCATTGCTTTAGGACATCCCTGTTTTTTCGACTATAAGCTTGCCTTGCTGCGGTACTCAGCGAGTTCGAGCGGAGGAGCCGTCTCCTCGGCGCACATGCCACCTGTGTCTTTCGCCTCGTTTTCACCGTTCTGAAAGTGAACAGACATTAGGCAAGGTAAGATGTATTCGAGTAGTTATAGTTTAACAAATAATGAATTATGTCATGGCGCTTCACGGAATTAATTAACCCATTGACATAAAGCGCCGATTGATTGATTGAATACATCATCCAAAAAAATATCCTTGTTAACTGGCCTTCTTTTCCTTTTTCTTCGCGACAAATTTGCCTTTCTTCGCCGCGAGTTGGTCACACTCAGGAAAAAGCTAAAATTAAATTTTAACACTTATATTAAGAAATAAGACATTAATAAACTGAACAAATAAAAAAAACACTTACCTCTCTACGATACTCCATGAAGGCGTCCTCAACTGTCGCCACTGGGCAAAAGTCGTTCGACTGCTCTTCCATCTGCGTATTGTCAAAAAACAAAGCCAGTTGATACAAGAAGGGGAACAATAGGCCATACATCTTAAAAGCATTACGAACAGCATATGTAAGAGTTCGTGCTGTTATAAATAAAGTACGGCGGTTAAAAGAGGAAATAAAATAGGTAAACGACTAAACAAGAAAAAAGAGAATATTGTAACATTATGACGAGTTTGGGGCAAAAAGACGGTAAACTGATTACTCTTTTATGTATTGCCAAAGATAAGGTCGCTGACTACTGTATTGTTTGAATTTCCCGCCAAGAATTTTCGAGTGTTTTCGACTTTTGCATTGAATACTGGAGGGGGAGGGGTGGGGTTGAATACAAAGTCTAGTCGATTTGTGCTATTCTCCTAGGAGAGTTTATGGCTAACCACTCACATAGACTATTTGTGAGCCATATGAATCATTGATTGTTGATAAAAAAAGGACCCTTGCTTTGAGACACCTCATAGCATCCATTAAATAGATAAAGAACGAATCCGACACGTAGGAGTTGACGAAGTTAATTTAGATAATAAAACTAAAATACAATTTTACTAGAGGAAAAATAGTAAACGGCGAAAATAACCGCGTGAACAATACGGTAAAGTAAATGGAAAAAAGCAGGCATGATTAATATGACCATCTCAGTGAAAAGGAGAAATAGAAGAAAAAATAGAGTAAGTAAGTACCATAATTGCAACTTATCTACAGTACTCTCTCACTCTCTCTCTCTCTTACTCCCTCACTCTCTCTTTCTATCTCTCTTTCTCTCTCTCACTCTATTCTCCCACTCTCTCTCTCACTCACTCCTGCTCCGTCATACATTCTCCGCAGCTGCACAGGTCTCCCTTCTCTCCTTCTTTTCTTCCTCTTCTTTTCCATTCTCCTCCACCTTTCCTCCATCTTCCTTCTTCTCCTCTTTCTCTCCCTCTTCCTTCTTTTCTGCAGTGCTAGCGCAGCGAGCAAGGACGCTATTTGGGTATCGCCCAAGACAGTTTGCACTGAGTTTCCAAGTTCCATAAAAATATTTAACCTTACGAGATCTGGAGCTAAGGAAATTGAGATATGTTTCTCCGAGAAAAGCTTTGAAAAGGGAAGATTATGATGTGATCTTCACTCAGCGATTGCCTTGAAATATCCGATGAACAAAGCGATAGTTGCGGCGAGAAAAATCGCTTGGTACCAATTCGCGATGAGGCACATTCAACTGACAATTTGGGGTTCTATTTGGCTTTCGGACAGTGTAGTAAGTGCAAGTCGAGACTGTCAGTTTGTATAGGAACTCGAATAAAACTGAAGAAACTATTGCTTGAATTACATAGCTTTATGCGAAATTCTTCCTCATCCGAGCCCTATATAAACCTACCGATTTCGTGAAATAATCATTGTCTTCTCCGGCTTCAATCTCGCTCCACATTCAGTGTTAGCTTTGCCAGTAGCATCCCTCCTCACCACTATCCTTGTAGATGTCGACGGGAATCGGTCGTCTCTGTCTTCTTCTCTTGGTTGTCGTCACTTGCTCCATCTCGGCCCTCGAATGCTATTCCGGTCTCGAGACGAAAGCTGTCACGATGGCGCCCCCCGAAACGTGTCCAGCGGATAAGACTCACTGCTTTATGGTATATAATTATTCTTAATTAAGATTTGATTAATTCTGTAAGTAGACTTTCAATTTCTTTGAGCATAATTTTGTATCATTACTCAAAGAAATTGTAAAGTAAATAACTTGAATGAGTAAGGCGAGCAATGATTTGCAGGCCGCTGGAGAAGACGACGAGGGACGCCGAAAATTCAGAGGATGCGCAGCGGATTGTGTCGCCCTTGAGGAGGTGAATCATCTAATTTGTATGCATTATTTAAACTCTAAATATAGCATATAAATTGAGTGAAGCATCAGTAATATTAATCGGCTTTTTTCGTTTAGAAGCTCCGTGATTACGCGAAAGCGCGCGGCCCTCGCAACTTCAATTTCGTGTGCTGCGACAGCGATCTCTGCAAACCGGGCCAAGGCCTAGATTCTCCGCTTTTTGATTACACGAATAAATGAAATGTATTTTTTTTTCATGAGCTGCAAACAACACCACCGAATGAATGGGTGCAGTGGCGCTGCAATGGGCTTGTCCATTATATGTACTTTCCATTAATCTATTAAAGGAAGTCTCCGGCGAATGTTGGGGCAAGCAATTCAAAATAGGCATTTGACCCAAGAAGTGTCCCGCACGGAAGTTCCTCAAGCTGCCACTGGCTAAAATATGCCTAGTTCTCTACCCGTCACGTTTTCGGAAGGCTGTGATCCTCTCATTTCAGTGCTGCTGCCCTTGCACTCTCTCCACAGAAATTTGAGGTCAAAAAATTGCATAGGGAGCTGACGTGTTGAGAAAATTCCAGCCAATGTCGGTTGCGGGATCCCATATGCACGCTTTGAAGAATAGTGGTCGGGCTTACTCGGTTTTGCTATACACAGATCTTCTTTTCAAAATGGCTGGATTTGGTGTTTTTGATGCGACCGAGCGATGCAAAATAGGAGGTGCTCAGAACTACAGTAGCTAATTCTCTACCCGTGATATTTAAAATGACTTTAATTCTGGAATGATAAGATTAAATTCTTTAAAACTTTCCCTATCTAAGTTTTACGCTGAGACGAACTGATCTATGCTTAAAAAACGATGTGTTAATTATTCGCCGGAGACCTCCTTTAACAACAGGCAGCTTTTAGATTCAGAACAGAATAGGATGCATGCAAAATCACGAATCAACTGAATCCATGAATTATACGCGCCATGAAGCATTTGTCCAACTGTGCTAAGGAGATGTTTCGGAGGAATAGTTATGCGATACTTGCCATGTCCGTAATGAATAAATAATTTTCATGCCTCCGTGAACATTTTCATTTCGTCCTTTTAGTTGTTAATTATGCGCAAGATACCTTAGTTGGTTAAAAATATGATAAAACTCACCCTGTCTCCGACGAAGCTCATGGAGAGAAAATTCTGCTTTCGCAGTACTAATAAGGTGATGAGCCTCTTTATGAATTCTCGACGTTTTTCCACCAACCACTATGCTTTCTTCTGCACAAAACGTCATTAAAGATCTTGTGAAGTCTCGAAAGTGCGGCGATTGAATTGGGATTTCTCTGCATTTAGCTACATATGTATGTATCTTACATAGGGCTTCATATGCGCTTGAAGAAATTGCCAAATAGTAGCTGCCCTTTGCTGGACGAGTAGATTTCTCGTACTTTTTAGAGTAGTTCCACGTGACACGGTTGGGTATCCACCGTTTTTTTTCGCGCTTTCCACTCTCTCGCCCACTGACTCATAGGGTAATACGCAACTTCGCAATTTTGGCTTTGCTTGTGTTCAACGGGATAATCTATGTACATAAATTGTAATAAAATTTTTTTTTGAAGATTTCATTTTTTCCAACAAGGCTCCTCGTCGTGACTTCACGGTCCCGAAGTCAAACTACTCCGACGTCATTCTCATCATTGAAGGCAAGCGTCTCTATGTCGAAAAGCCGGTAGCCTTTATTTGCTTCATTTAGTTCAAGCAAGTTTTATAATTATAATGAATGAATTATCTAGCAATATTCAAGAAAACAATATGATATTAAAATGTGGAATATGCTTTCTAATTAAAATTTTTGCAAATTAAGGATCTCAGACGATGATTCAAGGTGGTAATTACTAAACATTTTGGTGTGCCCATTTTGCACATAACTTTGTACGGTTTCAGCAATTTCTTATTCTGCAATCTCAAAGTGTCGTGCACTGTAAAACATGTTTTAACGTGTATCCGCAACCTCCATTTTTCACACAATGTTTTCAATAGACTAAATTGTATTTCATACTATTCTTTTTAGACCGATTTCTTTGGTTCAAGAAGGATGTCTTCTCGTCGTGACTTCTCGGTCCCGAAAGAAAACTTCTCCGACGTCATTCTTGTCGTTGAAGGCAAGCGTCTCTACGTCGAGAAGCAGGTAGCTTTATTTGCATAATTTAGTTCCAGCAAATTTCATAGTAATCATATAGGAATTTTCTCACAACATAAAAGGAAAACACATATCGTTTTAAAAGGTGGAGCAAGCTTCGATAATGATAGTTTTTTAATCAGTTTCTCTCGATGTTCTCGCCGGTCTTCCATGCGATGTTCTACAACGAATCTGGCGAGAAGGACGTGAAGGAGGTGGAACTGGAGGACGTCAACTACAACGAGTTTGTCCAGCTTCTTCACGTCCTCTACCCGTCGCGCTCGCCAGTTGACAGTAAGTTACTGATTAGGTTATGATTAATTTTTGAGAAGCATACTTACAAAACAATGGAAAATAAGCTTAAAAGTGATTTCATGCCGTTAAGACAACAAAATTATTTTATGAATTCTGCCCACCAATGTGTTTTTGCTGAATTATACACGAATGATGTATGAAAAAGCAAATTTACAGCTGTAAAGTTTGCTGTGCAATTTCTAAGACATCTTTCATATTTGGATCTTGTTTAGACGACAACGTCGAGATCCTTCTCCGACTCGGCAAGCGTTTCAAAATCGATCACGTGCTTTCCGAGTGCGTGCAGTTTTTGTCAGGACAGAACTGCTACAAGTCAAAGACGCAGAAGCTGGCCTGGGTCGACCGATACTGCTCCACAAAGCTCAACGTTACTATTGACTTTACCCTCTTGCCCTTAACAAAGATATCGTTAAATAGTGAAAATAAGAAGAATATTGCATAGCTGTGATCAGATGTTTCGTATTTACAGAGTGTCGTCGAGAGTCTGTTCAAGAAGGCCGATGAAGTCGGCGATCTCTACTACATGGATGGGTTTAACGACTTATCGGACAGGGTGAAGGCAGCGATTCTCAACAGAGCTGCGTGGCTCATCAGGGTAAATTGTTACCATTAATTTGTTGCTTGGTATAATTTACCAGCAACTTTTAAACTTTTTACTTCTTTCTTTGAATTTGGATATTAAAGAAACAATCCGGGGAATCTTTCTAGAGTAGTAAAAAGTGTGTGATTTGATTTCGGTCATGGTTGGGGTGAGAGAGAAAATGAAGGGGAAGGGCGGCTCATGTTTCCGTAGAAAAACCTCAAATTTCGCTCTCTTTTAAATTTGTAACAAGTGAACAAAATCATTCATGCTTTCGCTTTGGTTGATGTTTTCGACCAAAGCGAAATCACCCGTGAAGAAAAAATCATATGTATGTTATTCCCCGGACAGTTTTATGGTGTAAGTTATGTTTCTTCAGGACACTTTTGTTTAGCGATCTATACATATGTTTGTATATATCGCTAAACAAAAGTGTATCACTTGTATGCTGTATATATAGTTTTTGTATATATCACTTTTATGCTGTACATATTGTTTTGTTGTTGCTATTTACGTAAATAAAACGAAAAAAAAATTGATTTTGAGCTTAGGAAAAGACCTGTTCCGCTCCTGTCTCCAACAGTTCATTGCTCACGTGTTTGAAGTTCCTTATGAAGAATTTGCATTTGCCAAAATTGATTCACTATGACGAATCAAACTTGTAATGTAAGCACTAAAATATACATAGCTCCACAAACAACTAGATTTCACCTAATACAGTTGAACGAACGTGTAAATAATTTTTAAAACGCGGGGCTAAGTTGTCGTTTCTTTTTCGTTGTGTATTTATTTGATGCCATTAGTTTCCAGTATCTGATAACGTCTCAAAAGATTTATTTCACGAGAGAATGAGCGAGGGAGCACTGGAATCCGCACTCTTCACTTTCCATTCCTCGCATCTTCGAGATCCGAGAGGAGTCTGAGGACGAGCTCCTCCTTGAAGGGCGGCGCGGCAATCTGCGCGCCGAGCGGAAGGCCAACCGAACCCTGAAGATTAATAACTCCTCCCTCCTTCTCTCTACATCTCATACTCTCTCTCTCGCTCTCTCTTCTCTCTCTCAACTACAACCTTGACGACCCTCTTGACCTCCTTGTACCAGCTGTCCGTTGCCGGGTACTCCTCAGCCAGTCTCCTCTCGTCCTCTTCATTCCATTCCGTCACTCGCACGACGCCCGCGGCAAAGTCGAGCAGGTTGAAGAGCGCCGTGTACGACATCGCCGACTGCAGACGGAGGGGCGTCGCGTGAGGCGGCGCCGGCATCACCTGTTTGACTATTAATTATTAATTAACATCGATTAAATTAATTTAGTTACTAGTTGTTGATTACTAATGAGGAATAAAGTAGTGTTTAAATGTATAATAGAAAGGGGTGAATTCGATGAAAAATAGACGCTCTTTCCCGACCTGCGGCGGACAGAGAAGAGCATCGATTCCAGCGGCCCAGAGCATCGCGGCGAAGTTCTCGCGGTACTTGCCGACAGCCGCGTAATTCTGGGCTACTTCTTAAAGCTAAATTGTTCTTATCTACGACTTTCAAACTAATTAGAAGTGCTGCCTCTCATAATTGAAGGAGCAAACGCTTTTTCAATATTTTTAAAGCAATTCTGCTGCCCTCTTTATCGGACTTGCTTGCAATATTTTCGAAGAGGCTTTGAATGAAGTTCGATCAATCAAAACAAAAAGGCGCGGGAATTCAAATGCCAATTCTTTTCCCGGACCAGAAGGAGTGCGTGGGAAGAAGTGGCAGAAGTCGGCGAAGCGCTCCTCGCCAAAGAGGCGCGCGGCCGAGCCGAGGAGACGCTGGAGGCGGAGAGGAAGACGGCGAAGGCGCAGGGGCGGGGCGAACTCGGCCGGTGGCAGGTCCTGGGATACGGTGGATGATGGGGAGAATAAAAGGATAGTGATTGTTCAGCCACTTAGTAACCTGTCTGAATCTCACGTCTAGCAAATTCTTGGCTTGATGTTTCAATACGCATTCTCCTTGGCGAAATGGAAAAAAGAAATCGATATTCCCAGGCCAAAGTCATATTTGTAAGCAATTTAATAATCACCCTCAACATGCGGCTAATAAGAAAGGCGCCTCCATCCATGTACGAGCACGCGAAGAACATGCGAACTGCATCGGAGACCGCCGGCGGAGAGAACGGCACTAGCTTGTGGCCTGAAATTGTCAGTCTATTTAATTAATTAATTTTTTTAAATCCCAGTTCTCTTCTCAAACCTTTCTTCTCGAGAAGCGCCTTGGCTTCTCTGACCGCGCGCGCGCAGCCCGGAGTCGCCGTGAAGTAGCCGTCGTCTTCGTAGTAGCCTCGAGACAAGAAATCCATCTTTTTCATGTTAACCAGCTGCTCTAGATCACCGCACGGAGGGTGCTTCCCTTTATAGAAATTCCGGAATTTTCACACAGGACATACCGTTATCTTTAACTGTTGTCACGCTCTGACAATTCTCAACTCTCAAGTTGCCAGTAATTTATCCTCCGCTAAGGATTTTGAAGTCCAACGCCAGATTGCAATTTTGCAAAATCAATCTCGGCCACACTAATTTATAACTGAAATCGTACACCATAACGACTGTGGATACCCACGGAGTCACCGTGATGTAGTATCCCGAAATTTTTTGTCCCATTTCGGTGCCACCGTACCCTTGCTTCCTCACCGATAGTGTACTTCTTGCCAGTGGCAAAGGCGTGTTCGTTCCACGGCACGGGCGGCATGGCGCGGTCGTGGCGGCTGAGACAATCGTCCGCGAGGACGGCGCGCATCATTGCGACGCACGTCGAGATGGTCCTCAATTTTACAAATTTATATTATTGATTAGAATTTTTTTAAGATAAAATGTTTTTCTTCTTTAATATAGAGCAATTTTGTCAGGGTTTAAGTGAATAATAAATAAATATTTAAAAGTTACAGACTGTGCCATCGGGCCGAGCGAGGCATTGATGAGCGGCCGGCCGGGCACCAACGGAACGGTGCCACGCAGCGAAAGGCGAAGAGTGGACGGCTGATGAAGTCAAATTAAGACATGTAATTATTTACCATTAGAACTGTTATCAAGACCTTTTCAACCAACTCAACATCTTTCTGTGATTTGTAAATACAAATCTTGCGAGAGAAAAAAAACATCGATTCTCCCGTGCCTTGATGCCTGCCAAGCCCGTGAAGTGGCATGGCGTGCGGATGGAGCCGCCAATGTCGGCGCCGAGTCCGAGGACGCTGCCGCCGGCATCGATGAGCGCCGACTCGCCGCCGGTCGAGCCGCCCGGCGTCCGCGACGCGTCCAGCGGATGCCGGGTCCAGCCTTTTTCATTTTTTAAAATCTTTTTCAGAAAAATTTTTTATCGTATAAATCTCATTTTTAAAAAGAATCTATTGACACAAATTAATCGGCAGCTTCACCATAAATTTCGTTGCCAGTGGTGTAGGCGAGGCCCGAGAAGGGTACGTTCGTGAGCACGAATGGGATGGCACCTGGAAGTTTTTTTTATTTTCCTGACATTTTAAGTTGCGTGTTATTTATCCATAACCTATAAATCATCATGAAATGTCTTTTACAAAAAAATTGCTGACGGCAAATATCAACATTCACGTACTCACCCACATATTAAATAAATTTGATTTCATTTCGAAATTTCGAAATGCCATTTCGGGTGAATGCGGTGGATGGAGGATGAATATAGGGCGAATGGGTGAATGGTTCTAGATCTATCTTGATCAGGCAAAGAAGCGGGAACTTCAAATTGCATTTTCGTCTCATTTTTTTTGGCCACGAGCCAAACGAACCGAGCTCCTTGAGCCGTCGCAGCATCAACGTGTTGTGCTTGACCGGCTTGAAGGCCTCGCTCGCGTAGCCAAACGTGCAGTCGTAGCCTTGTACCTGACATTTACTTATATTGTTATTCTATTTTTATTTCAATATTCTTTGTTTTGTTTTTCGTCAATTAAATCTTATTCGTTAAAGCTCACAATTATTTTAGAAATTAATTTTCGAGCATATTTTTTCCTGCTTTCTCGGCATTTCGTCAGACAAAAAGAATTCAAAGGTGATTTCTTGACTTCATCAAAAAAATATTTTAAAAATTCATTGTCCTCTTCTTTAAATATCAGCCGACCGGCAGGCACTCCTTGACACTGATGGGAATGCCGAAGAGGGCCGGCTTGACAAAGCCGGGCGCTTTGGCCTTCTCGTCCCATTCGTGCGCCCACTCCACGCATTCCTACAATTAATATTGTTCGCTTGATCTATGTTAAATCTATAAATTTCTTTTACTATTTTCATAAAAATAGTATATTAATCTTCTTTAAGGTCCCACAAATTGGCGCTCCTTTCCAAAACACTCGCCTTGACATAGAGCGTGACGCAGTTGGTCTTCTCGTGAGCAGCGACACTGCGGCCGAGGAAGGCGGCGACCACTTCGGAACACGCGAACTTGCCATGGAAGAGGGCGGCTGAGGGGGTGAAAGGAATTAGGAACAAGAAAGAATGGGGGAGACAATTGGAGGAAAAGGGGAGAAGCAAGATAGAGAGACAGAGAGAGAGAGAGAGAGAGAGAGAGAGAGAGAGAGAGAGAGAGAGAGAGAGAGAGATGTACACTGAGGCAGAGAGTGAGGCTGAGAGAGAGCGAGAGAGCGAGAGAAAGACCTAGACTGAGGTAGAGAGAGACTCAGAGATATAGCTTGTGAGTGGGAGAATCCGAGAAGGAGAGAGAAAGGGTGAAGGGATGGAGTGAACGAGAGCGATAGAGCGAGAGAGCGAGAGAGAGAGAGAAATAGAGAGAGAGAGTGGGAGCTCGAATCCATTCGTCCTCCGCACCCTGCAGCTGCTCGAAGTTGTGCCTCGCAATCTCTTCTCTCTTCTGCTCGGTGCATCCCCTGGCTGCCTTCCTCGCCCACTCCACGTTCTCTTCTCTCTCCGCTCTCCGCCGCGCCACTTTCTTCGTCATCTCGATGACCACCTGGAGAAATTTTTATCTATTTTGTTTTCAACAATTAAATTAAGAAAAATCTTCTTCGTTACTCGTCACTCATATTATTATGGTTGTTGTGATTTTCCAAGCTTAATGAAGCAACTTTTTTCAAGGACCTGGTTCCGCCTGATATTCCGAAGCGCGAGGAACGCAGCGCCGGGCGCGGCTGCCGCTGCGGCGGCCAACCAAGAGAGAGACATCGAGAGGGCCGACCAAACGGGAGCTGCGATGACCGATGAAATGATTGCGAAGACTTGCAGCGAACAATGAAGAGAATGCACTTTGCATTTACATTTTGCTACTGTAATATTTAAATACTAGATAAAAATGACCTTTTAAGGAAAATGACGGGAGATTGATTCGAGATAACGGAATTTCAAGCATTCCTTACCGGCTTCGATTCTTGGATACGTTGGAACCGTTCTTGCTTTCTTGATGGAATTCATCGGCACACAGACTCATCTAGAATAAATTCATACAGAGGTATATTTACCGAGGCAGTTTAGGTAATTTATCCTTAAGCAAAGAGACTCTAGTATTTCGATGAATATAGTATTTATTGTCCCTGCCTTCCTGTGGTGAGAAGGGGTTCTTTGTTCGCGTTCTCCGCGCGCAAATCTACTAAATGTCTACATTTGGCTTCCGGTGCCGGAAGCACCACGATGGTCACGTGCAGAACTGCACAACTAAAATGTGAAAGGTGTAAAATAAGAAAACATATGGAAAGTTAGCTTAGGGATGAAGCATTCCTTGATTGAAAACTAACATTTATTCCTGTAACGACCACGAGTTGCGGTTTCACGAGTACATCTTGGACGTCAAAATGAGCGCGTGAATGAAGAGTGAAAGTTCTGACGATGGCTTCAGCCAACACGGACGGCTCCTTTACATACTTTTCATAATTTGTTGCACTCTCAATTTTGTTACCAAACATACTATTCTCAAGCGAACAATCTGATGAACAGTATTTCGAGAAGGAATCAATATAGCGAGGCAATGAAAGCTGTTGCTCTATCCGATAGTTTATTTGCTTGGAGAATGGCCAAAAGATCAACCAAAGCGTGCTACTTGCTCAAGGCGTACATGCGGAAAACAAATAAGGTTGATTTACGAATTTACTTTAATTTTTAAAGAAATATATAATTAACTTATTTTAGTAGAAATACTCGAAATTTCAATCAAAATTAGAGAAATAGAGAAAATAGCAATTCCTTTCAACTTCGATAAATAAAAGTAAAATATGGTGTCCAGGCGTAGTCAAAACGGGTGGATGGTGGGATGCGACCACGCGCGGACACAACTCTCTTTCAGCAAACCCAACGGCGGCGTTGGAGTCCTGCTTATATTCTACTAAAAAGGGAAAAGTTTTTTTTTTACATGGTATCTCTATGTACACGGAATTTTCCAGAATGTCCAGCCCGCAAACTAAAGTCTAAAACCAAAAATTGGGCAGGAACGGTGTACGCATGCCGTTTTTGGCAGTAAAAATGAGCGATAAAAGAACAAGAAATGTGATGCAAAGAGTCCTGCCTATATTTACTAGAAGGGGAAAAGTTTTCTACATGATATCTCTATGTACACGGAATTTTCCAGAATGTCCAGCCCGCAAACTAAAGTCAAAAAAAAATCGGGCATGAATGGTGTACGCATGCCGTTTTTGGCAGTAAAAATGAGCGATAAAAGAACAAGAAATGTGATGCAAAGAGTCCTGCCTATATTTACTAGAAGTGGAAAAGTTTTTTCTACATGATATCTCTATGTACACGGAATTTTCCAGAATGTCCAGCCCGCAAACTAAAGTCAAAAACCAAAAATCGGGCATGAACGGTGAACACATGCCGTTTTTGGCAGTAAAAATGAGCGATAAAATAACAAGAAATGTGATGCAGAGAGTCCTGCCTATATTTACTAGAAGGGGAAAAGTTTTCTACATGATATCTCTATGTACACGCAATTTTCCAGAATGTCCAGCCCGCAAACTAAAGTAAAAAAAAATCGGGCATGAATGGTGTACGCATGCCGTTTTTGGCAGTAAAAATGAGCGATAAAAGAACAAGAAATGTGATGCAAAGAGTCCTGCCTATATTTACTAGAAGGGGAAAAGTTTTCTACATGATATCTCTATGTACACGGAATTTTCCAGAATGTCCAGCCCGCAAACTAAAGTCAAAAAAAAATCGGGCATGAATGGTGTACGCATGCCGTTTTTGGCAGTAAAAATGAGCGATAAAAGAACAAGAAATGTGATGCAAAGAGTCCTGCCTATATTTACTAGAAGGGGAAAAGTTTTCTACATGATATCTCTATGTACACGCAATTTTCCAGAATGTCCAGCCCGCAAACTAAAGTCTAAAACCAAAAATCGAGCATGAACGGTGTACGCATGCCGTTTTTGGCAGTAAAAATGAGCGATAAAAGAACAAGAAATGTGATGCAAAGAGTCCTGCCTATATTAACTAGAAGTGTAAAAGTTTTTTCTACATGATATCTCTATGTATACGCAATTTTAGAGAATGTCCAGCCCGCAAACTAAAGTCTAAAACCAAAAATCGGGCATGAACGGTGTACACATGCCGTTTTTGGCGGTAAAAATGAGCGATAAAAGAACAAGAAATGTGATGCAAAGAGTCCTGCCTATATTTACTAGAAGTGGAAAAGTTTTTCTACATGATATCTCTATGTACACGGAATTTTCCAGAATGTCCAGCCCGCAAACTAAAGTCAAAAACCAAAAATCGGGCATGAACGGTGTACACATGCCGTTTTTGACAGTAAAAATGAGCGATAAAATAACAAGAAATGTGATGCAGAGAGTCCTGCCTATATTTACTAGAAGGGGAAAGGTTTTCTACATGATATCTCTATGTACACGCAATTTTAGAAAATGTCCAGCCCGCAAACTAAAGTCTAAAACCAAAAATCGGGCATGAACGGTGTACACAGGCGGTTTTTGGCAGTAAAAATGAGCGATAAAAGAACAAGAACTGTGATGCAGAGAGTCCTGCCTATATTTACTAGAAGGGGAAAAGTTTTCTACATGATATCTCTATGTACACGCAATTTTCCAGAATGTCCAGCCAGCAAACTAAAGTCTAAAACCAAAAATCGGGCATGAACGGTGTACGCATGCCGTTTTTGGCGGTAAAAATGAGCGATAAAAGAACAAGAAATGTGATGCAAAGAGTCCTGCCTATATTTACTAGAAGTGGAAAAGTTTTTTCTACATGATATCTCTATGTACACGGAATTTTCCAGAATGTCCAGCCCGCAAACTAAAGTCAAAAAAAAAATCGGGCATGAATGGTGTACGCATGCCGTTTTTGGCAGTAAAAATGAGCGATAAAAGAACAAGAAATGTGATGCAAAGAGTCCTGCCTATATTTACTAGAAGGGGAAAAGTTTTCTACATGATATCTCTATGTACACGCAATTTTCCAGAATGTCCAGCCCGCAAACTAAAGTCTAAAACCAAAAATCGAGCATGAACGGTGTACGCATGCCGTTTTTGGCAGTAAAAATGAGCGATAAAAGAACAAGAAATGTGATGCAAAGAGTCCTGCCTATATTAACTAGAAGTGTAAAAGTTTTTTCTACATGATATCTCTATGTATACGCAATTTTAGAGAATGTCCAGCCCGCAAACTAAAGTCTAAAACCAAAAATCGGGCATGAACGGTGTACACATGCCGTTTTTGGCGGTAAAAATGAGCGATAAAAGAACAAGAAATGTGATGCAAAGAGTCCTGCCTATATTTACTAGAAGTGGAAAAGTTTTTCTACATGATATCTCTATGTACACGGAATTTTCCAGAATGTCCAGCCCGCAAACTAAAGTCAAAAACCAAAAATCGGGCATGAACGGTGTACACATGCCGTTTTTGACAGTAAAAATGAGCGATAAAATAACAAGAAATGTGATGCAGAGAGTCCTGCCTATATTTACTAGAAGGGGAAAGGTTTTCTACATGATATCTCTATGTACACGCAATTTTAGAAAATGTCCAGCCCGCAAACTAAAGTCTAAAACCAAAAATCGGGCATGAACGGTGTACACAGGCGGTTTTTGGCAGTAAAAATGAGCGATAAAAGAACAAGAACTGTGATGCAGAGAGTCCTGCCTATATTTACTAGAAGGGGAAAAGTTTTCTACATGATATCTCTATGTACACGCAATTTTCCAGAATGTCCAGCCAGCAAACTAAAGTCTAAAACCAAAAATCGGGCATGAACGGTGTACGCATGCCGTTTTTGGCGGTAAAAATGAGCGATAAAAGAACAAGAAATGTGATGCAAAGAGTCCTGCCTATATTTACTAGAAGTGGAAAAGTTTTTTCTACATGATATCTCTATGTACACGGAATTTTCCAGAATGTCCAGCCCGCAAACTAAAGTAAAAAAAAAAATCGGGCATGAATGGTGTACGCATGCCGTTTTTGGCAGTAAAAATGAGCGATAAAAGAACAAGAAATGTGATGCAAAGAGTCCTGCCTATATTTACTAGAAGGGGAAAAGTTTTCTACATGATATCTCTATGTACACGCAATTTTCCAGAATGTCCAGCCCGCAAACTAAAGTCTAAAACCAAAAATCGAGCATGAACGGTGTACGCATGCCGTTTTTGGCAGTAAAAATGAGCGATAAAAGAACAAGAAATGTGATGCAAAGAGTCCTGCCTATATTAACTAGAAGTGTAAAAGTTTTTTCTACATGATATCTCTATGTATACGCAATTTTAGAGAATGTCCAGCCCGCAAACTAAAGTCTAAAACCAAAAATCGGGCATGAACGGTGTACACAGGCGGTTTTTGGCAGTAAAAATGAGCGATAAAAGAACAAGAACTGTGATGCGGAGAGTCCTGCCTATATTTACTAGAAGGGGAAAAGTTTTCTACATGATATCTCTATGTACACGCAATTTTCCAGAATGTCCAGCCAGCAAACTAAAGTCTAAAACCAAAAATCGGGCATGAACGGTGTACGCATGCCGTTTTTGGCGGTAAAAATGAGCGATAAAAGAACAAGAAATGTGATGCAAAGAGTCCTGCCTATATTTACTAGAAGTGGAAAAGTTTTTTCTACATGATATCTCTATGTACACGGAATTTTCCAGAATGTCCAGCCCGCAAACTAAAGTCAAAAAAAAAATCGGGCATGAATGGTGTACGCATGCCGTTTTTGGCAGTAAAAATGAGCGATAAAAGAACAAGAAATGTGATGCAAAGAGTCCTGCCTATATTTACTAGAAGGGGAAAAGTTTTCTACATGATATCTCTATGTACACGGAATTTTCCAGAATGTCCAGCCCGCAAACTAAAGTCTAAAAAAAATCGGGCATGAATGGTGTACGCATGCCGTTTTTGGCAGTAAAAATGAGCGATAAAAGAACAAGAAATGTGATGCAAAGAGTCCTGCCTATATTTACTAGAAGTGGAAAAGTTTTTTCTACATGATATCTCTATGTACACGGAATTTTCCAGAATGTCCAGCCCGCAAACTAAAGTCAAAAACCAAAAATCGGGCATGAACGGTGAACACATGCCGTTTTTGGCAGTAAAAATGAGCGATAAAATAACAAGAAATGTGATGCAGAGAGTCCTGCCTATATTTACTAGAAGGGGAAAAGTTTTCTACATGATATCTCTATGTACACGCAATTTTAGAAAATGTCCAGCCCGCAAACTAAAGTCAAAAAAAAATCGGGCATGAATGGTGTACGCATACCGTTTTTGGCAGTAAAAATGAGCGATAAAAGAACAAGAAATGTGATGCAAAGAGTCCTGCCTATATTTACTAGAAGGGGAAAAGTTTTCTACATGATATCTCTATGTACACGGAATTTTCCAGAATGTCCAGCCCGCAAACTAAAGTCTAAAACCAGAAATCGGCATGAACGGTGTACGCATGCCGTTTTTGGCAGTAAAAATGAGCGATAAAAGAACAAGAAATGTGATGCAAAGAGTCCTGCCTATATTTACTAGAAGTGGAAAAGTTTTTTCTACATGATATCTCTATGTACACGGAATTTTCCAGAATGTCCAGCCCGCAAACTAAAGTCAAAAAAAAAATCGGGCATGAATGGTGTACGCATGCCGTTTTTGGCAGTAAAAATGAGCGATAAAAGAACAAGAAATGTGATGCAAAGAGTCCTGCCTATATTTACTAGAAGGGGAAAAGTTTTCTACATGATATCTCTATGTACACGCAATTTTCCAGAATGTCCAGCCCGCAAACTAAAGTCTAAAACCAAAAATCGAGCATGAACGGTGTACGCATGCCGTTTTTGGCAGTAAAAATGAGCGATAAAAGAACAAGAAATGTGATGCAAAGAGTCCTGCCTATGTTAACTAGAAGTGTAAAAGTTTTTTCTACATGATATCTCTATGTATACGCAATTTTAGAGAATGTCCAGCCCGCAAACTAAAGTCTAAAACCAAAAATCGGGCATGAACGGTGTACACATGCCGTTTTTGGCGGTAAAAATGAGCGATAAAAGAACAAGAAATGTGATGCAAAGAGTCCTGCCTATATTTACTAGAAGTGGAAAAGTTTTCTACATGATATCTCTATGTACACGGAATTTTCCAGAATGTCCAGCCCGCAAACTAAAGTCTAAAACCAGAAATCGGCATGAACGGTGTACGCATGCCGTTTTTGGCAGTAAAAATGAGCGATAAAAGAACAAGAAATGTGATGCAAAGAGTCCTGCCTATATTTACTAGAAGTGGAAAAGTTTTTTCTACATGATATCTCTATGTACACGGAATTTTCCAGAATGTCCAGCCCGCAAACTAAAGTCAAAAAAAAAATCGGGCATGAATGGTGTACGCATGCCGTTTTTGGCAGTAAAAATGAGCGATAAAAGAACAAGAAATGTGATGCAAAGAGTCCTGCCTATATTTACTAGAAGGGGAAAAGTTTTCTACATGATATCTCTATGTACACGCAATTTTCCAGAATGTCCAGCCCGCAAACTAAAGTCTAAAACCAAAAATCGAGCATGAACGGTGTACGCATGCCGTTTTTGGCAGTAAAAATGAGCGATAAAAGAACAAGAAATGTGATGCAAAGAGTCCTGCCTATGTTAACTAGAAGTGTAAAAGTTTTTTCTACATGATATCTCTATGTATACGCAATTTTAGAGAATGTCCAGCCCGCAAACTAAAGTCTAAAACCAAAAATCGGGCATGAACGGTGTACACATGCCGTTTTTGGCGGTAAAAATGAGCGATAAAAGAACAAGAAATGTGATGCAAAGAGTCCTGCCTATATTTACTAGAAGTGGAAAAGTTTTTCTACATGATATCTCTATGTACACGGAATTTTCCAGAATGTCCAGCCCGCAAACTAAAGTCAAAAACCAAAAATCGGGCATGAACGGTGTACACATGCCGTTTTTGACAGTAAAAATGAGCGATAAAATAACAAGAAATGTGATGCAGAGAGTCCTGCCTATATTTACTAGAAGTGGAAAAGTTTTTTCTACATGATATCTCTATGTACACGGAATTTTCCAGAATGTCCAGCCCGCAAACTAAAGTCAAAAAAAAATCGGGCATGAACGGTGTACACAGGCGGTTTTTGGCAGTAAAAATGAGCGATAAAAGAACAAGAACTGTGATGCAAAGAGTCCTGCCTATATTTACTAGAAGGGGAAAAGTTTTCTACATGATATCTCTATGTACACGCAATTTTCCAGAATGTCCAGCCCGCAAACTAAAGTCTAAAACCAAAAATCGAGCATGAACGGTGTACGCATGCCGTTTTTGGCAGTAAAAATGAGCGATAAAAGAACAAGAAATGTGATGCAAAGAGTCCTGCCTATATTAACTAGAAGTGTAAAAGTTTTTTCTACATGATATCTCTATGTATACGCAATTTTAGAGAATGTCCAGCCCGCAAACTAAAGTCTAAAACCAAAAATCGGGCATGAACGGTGTACACATGCCGTTTTTGGCGGTAAAAATGAGCGATAAAAGAACAAGAAATGTGATGCAAAGAGTCCTGCCTATATTTACTAGAAGTGGAAAAGTTTTTCTACATGATATCTCTATGTACACGCAATTTTCCAGAATGTCCAGCCCGCAAACTAAAGTCTAAAACCAAAAATCGGGCATGAACGGTGTACGCATGCCGTTTTTGGCAGTAAAAATGAGCGATAAAATACCAAGAAATGTGATGCAGAGAGTCCTGCCTATATTTACTAGAAGGGGAAAAGTTTTCTACATGATATCGCTATGTACACGCAATTTTAGAGAATGTCCAGCCCGCAAACTAAAGTCTAAAACCAAAAATCGGGCATGAACGGTGTACACATGCCGTTTTTGGCAGTCAAAATGAGCAATAAAAGAACAATAAATGTGATGCAGAGAGTCCTGCCTATATTTACTAGAAGATGAAAAGTTTTCTACATGATATCTCTATGTACACGCAATTTTCCAGAATGTCCAGCACAAAAACTAAAGTCTAAAACCAAAAATCGGGCATGAACGGTGTACGCATGCCGTTTTTGACAGTAAAAATGAGCGATAAAATACCAAGAAATGTGATGCAGAGAGTCCTGCCTATATTTACTAGAAGGGGAAAGTTTTCTACATGATATCGCTATGTACACGCAATTTTAGAGAATGTCCAGCCCGCAAACTAAAGTCTAAAACCAAAAATCGGGCATGAACGGTGTACACATGCCGTTTTTGGCAGTAAAAATGAGCGATAAAAGAACAAGAAATGTGATGCAGAGAGTCCTGCCTATATTTACTAGAAGGGGAAAAGTTTTCTACATGATATCTCTATGTACACGCAATTTTCCAGAATGTCCAGCCCGCAAACTAAAGTCTAAAACCAAAAATCGGGCATGAACGGTGTACGCATGCCGTTTTTGGCGGTAAAAATGAGCGATAAAATACCAAGAAATGTGATGCAGAGAGTCCTGCCTATATTTACTAGAAGGGGAAAAGTTTTCTACATGATATCGCTATGTACACGCAATTTTAGAGAATGTCCAGCCCGCAAACTAAAGTCTAAAACCAAAAATCGGGCATGAACGGTGTACACATGCCGTTTTTGGCAGTAAAAATGAGCGATAAAAGAACAAGAAATGTGATGCAGAGAGTCCTGCCTATATTTACTAGAAGATGAAAAGTTTTCTACATGATATCTCTATGTACACGCAATTTTCCAGAATGTCCAGCCCGCAAACTAAAGTCTAAAGCCAAAAATCGGGCATGAACGGTGTACGCATGCCGTTTTTGGCAGTAAAAATGAGCGATAAAATACCAAGAAATGTGATGCAGAGAGTCCTGCCTATATTTACTAGAAGGGGAAAAGTTTTCTACATGATATCGCTATGTACACGCAATTTTAGAGAATGTCCAGCCCGCAAACTAAAGTCTAAAACCAAAAATCGGGCATGAACGGTGTACACATGCCGTTTTTGGCAGTAAAAATGAGCGATAAAAGAACAAGAAATGTGATGCAGAGAGTCCTGCCTATATTTACTAGAAGATGAAAAGTTTTCTACATGATATCTCTATGTACACGCAATTTTCCAGAATGTCCAGCCCGCAAACTAAAGTCTAAAACCAAAAATCGGGCATGAACGGTGTACGCATGCCGTTTTTGGCAGTAAAAATGAGCGATAAAATACCAAGAAATGTGATGCAGAGAGTCCTGCCTATATTTACTAGAAGGGGAAAAGTTTTCTACATGATATCGCTATGTACACGCAATTTTAGAGAATGTCCAGCCCGCAAACTAAAGTCTAAAACCAAAAATCGGGCATGAACGGTGCACACATGCCGTTTTTGGCAGTAAAAATGAGCGATAAAATACCAAGAAATGTGATGCAGAGAGTCCTGCCTATATTTACTAGAAGGGGAAAAGTTTTCTACATGATATCGCTATGTACACGCAATTTTAGAGAATGTCCAGCCCGCAAACTAAAGTCTAAAACCAAAAATCGGGCATGAACGGTGTACACATGCCGTTTTTGGCAGTAAAAATGAGCGATAAAAGAACAAGAAATGTGATGCAGAGAGTCCTGCCTATATTTACTAGAAGATGAAAAGTTTTCTACATGATATCTCTATGTACACGCAATTTTCCAGAATGTCCAGCCCGCAAACTAAAGTCTAAAACCAAAAATCGGGCATGAACGGTGTACGCATGCCGTTTTTGGCAGTAAAAATGAGCGATAAAAGAACAAGAAATGTGATGCAAAGAGTCCTGCCTATATTTACTAGAAGGGGAAAAGTTTTCTACATGATATCTCTATGTACACGGAATTTTCCAGAATGTCCAGCCCGCAAAATAAAGTCTAAAACAAAAAATCGGGCATGAACGGTGTACACAGGCCGTTTTTGGCATTAAAAATGAGCGATAAAAGAACAAGTAATGTGATGCAAAGAGTCGTGCCTATATTTACTAGAAGGGGAAAAGTTTTCTACATGATATCTCTGCGAACACGCAATTTTAGAGAATGTCCAGCCCGCAAACTAAAGTCTAAAACCAAAAATCGGGCATGAACGGTGTACACAAGCCGTTTTTGGCAGTAAAAATGAGAGATAAAAGAACAAGAAATGTGATGCAAAGAGTCCTGCCTATATTTACTAGAAGGGGAAAAGTTTTCTACATGATATCTCTATGTACACGGAATTTTCCAGAATGTCCAGCTAGCAAACTAAAGTCTAAAACCAAAAATCGGGCATGAACGGTGTACACAGGCCGTTTTTGGCAGTAAAAATGAGCGATAAAAGAACAAGAAATGTGATGCAGAGAGTCCTGCCTATATTTACTAGAAGTGGAAAAGTTTTCTACATGATATCTCTATGTACACGCAATTTTCCAGAATGTCCAGCCCGCAAACTAAAGTCTAAAACCAAAAATCGGGCATGAACGGTGTACGCATGCCGTTTTTGGCAGTAAAAATGAGCGATAAAATACCAAGAAATGTGATGCAGAGAGTCCTGCCTATATTTACTAGAAGGGGAAAAGTTTTCTACATGATATCGCTATGTACACGCAATTTTAGAGAATGTCCAGCCCGCAAACTAAAGTCTAAAACCAAAAATCGGGCATGAACGGTGTACACATGCCGTTTTTGGCAGTAAAAATGAGCGATAAAAGAACCAGAAATGTGATGCAGAGAGTCCTGCCTATATTTACTAGAAGGGGAAAAGTTTTCTACATGATATCTCTATGTACACGCAATTTTCCAGAATGTCCAGCCCGCAAACTAAAGTCTAAAACCAAAAATCGGGCATGAACGGTGTACGCATGCCGTTTTTGGCAGTAAAAATGAGCGATAAATTACCAAGAAATGTGATGCAGAGAGTCCTGCCTATATTTACTAGAAGATGAAAAGTTTTCTACATGATATCTCTATGTACACGCAATTTTCCAGAATGTCCAGCCCGCAAACTAAAGTCTAAAACCAAAAATCGGGCATGAACGGTGTACGCATGCCGTTTTTGGCAGTAAAAATGAGCGATAAAATACCAAGAAATGTGATGCAGAGAGTCCTGCCTATATTTACTAGAAGGGGAAAAGTTTTCTACATGATATCGCTATGTACACGCAATTTTAGAGAATGTCCAGCCCGCAAACTAAAGTCTAAAACCAAAAATCGGGCATGAACGGTGTACACATGCCGTTTTTGGCAGTAAAAATGAGCGATAAAAGAACAAGAAATGTGATGCAGAGAGTCCTGCCTATATTTACTAGAAGGGGAAAAGTTTTCTACATGATATCTCTATGTACACGCAATTTTCCAGAATGTCCAGCCCGCAAACTAAAGTCTAAAACCAAAAATCGGGCATGAACGGTGTACGCATGCCGTTTTTGGCAGTATAAATGAGCGATAAAAGAACAAGAAATGTGATGCAAAGAGTCCTACCTATATTTACTAGAAGTGGAAAAGTTTTTTCTACATGATATCTCTATGTACACGGAATTTTCCAGAATGTCCAGCCCGCAAACTAAAGTCTAAAACCAAAAATCGGGCATGAACGGTGTACGCATGCCGTTTTTGGCAGTATAAATGAGCGATAAAAGAACAAGAAATGTGATGCAGAGAGTCCTGCCTATATTTACTAGAAGGGGAAAAGTTTTCTACATGATATCTCTATGTACACGGAATTTTCCAGAATGTCTAGCCCGCAAACTAAAGTCAAAAAAAAAATCGGGCATGAATGGTGTACGCATGCCGTTTTTGGCAGTAAAAATGAGCGATAAAAGAACAAGAAATGTGATGCAAAGAGTCCTGCCTATATTTACTAGAAGTGGAAAAGTTTTTTCTACATGATATCTCTATGTACACGGAATTTTCCAGAATGTCCAGCCCGCAAACTAAAGTCAAAAAAAAAATCGGGCATGAATGGTGTACACAAGCCGTTTTTGGCAGTAAAAATGAGAGATAAAAGAACAAGAAATGTGATGCAAAGAGTCCTGCCTATATTTACTAGAAGGGGAAAAGTTTTCTACATGATATCTCTATGTACACGGAATTTTCCAGAATGTCCAGCCCGCAAAATAAAGTCTAAAACAAAAAATCGGGCATGAACGGTGTACACAGGCCGTTTTTGGCATTAAAAATGAGCGATAAAAAAACAAGAAATGTGATGCAAAGAGTCGTGCCTATATTTACTAGAAGGGGAAAAGTTTTCTACATGATATCTCTATGTACACGCAATTTTCCAGAATGTCCAGCCCGCAAACTAAAGTCTAAAACCAAAAATCGGGCATGAACGGTGTACGCATGCCGTTTTTGGCAGTAAAAATGAGCGATAAAAGAACAAGAAATGTGATGCAAAGAGTCCTGCCTATATTTACTAGAAGGGGAAAAGTTTTCTACATGATATCTCTATGTACACGGAATTTTCCAGAATGTCCAGCCCGCAAAATAAAGTCTAAAACAAAAAATCGGGCATGAACGGTGTACACAGGCCGTTTTTGGCATTAAAAATGAGCGATAAAAGAACAAGAAATGTGATGCAAAGAGTCGTGCCTATATTTACTAGAAGGGGAAAAGTTTTCTACATGATATCTCTACGAACACGCAATTTTAGAGAATGTCCAGCCCGCAAACTAAAGTCTAAAACCAAAAATCGGGCATGAACGGTGTACACAAGCCGTTTTTGGCAGTAAAAATGAGAGATAAAAGAACAAGAAATGTGATGCAAAGAGTCCTGCCTATATTTACTAGAAGGGGAAAAGTTTTCTACATGATATCTCTATGTACACGCAATTTTCCAGAATGTCCAGCCCGCAAACTAAAGTCTAAAACCAAAAATCGGGCATGAACGGTGTACGCATGCCGTTTTTGGCAGTAAAAATGAGCGATAAAATACCAAGAAATGTGATGCAGAGAGTCCTGCCTATATTTACTAGAAGGGGAAAAGTTTTCTACATGATATCGCTATGTACACGCAATTTTAGAGAATGTCCAGCCCGCAAACTAAAGTCTAAAACCAAAAATCGGGCATGAACGGTGTACACATGCCGTTTTTGGCAGTAAAAATGAGCGATAAAAGAACAAGAAATGTGATGCAGAGAGTCCTGCCTATATTTACTAGAAGATGAAAAGTTTTCTACACGATATCTCTATGTACACGCAATTTTCCAGAATGTCCAGCCCGCAAACTAAAGTCTAAAACCAAAAATCGGGCATGAACGGTGTACACAGGCCGTTTTTGGCCGTAAAAATGAGCGATAAAAGAACAAGAAATGTGATGCAGAGAGTCCTGCCTATATTTACTAGAAGGGGAAAAGTTTTCTACATGATATCTCTATGTACACTCAATTTTCCAGAATGTCCAGCCCGCAAACTAAAGTCTAAAACCAAAAATCGGGCATGAACGGTGTACGCATGCCGTTTTTGGCAGTAAAAATGAGCGATAAAATACCAAGAAATGTGATGCAGAGAGTCCTGCCTATATTTACTAGAAGGGGAAAAGTTTTCTACATGATATCGCTATGTACACGCAATTTTAGAGAATGTCCAGCCCGCAAACTAAAGTCTAAAACCAAAAATCGGGCATGAACGGTGTACACATGCCGTTTTTGGTAGTAAAAATGAGCGATAAAAGAACAAGAAATGTGATGCAGAGAGTCCTGCCTATATTTACTAGAAGATGAAAAGTTTTCTACATGATATCTCTATGTACACGCAATTTTCCAGAATGTCCAGCCCGCAAACTAAAGTCTAAAACCAAAAATCGGGCATGAACGGTGTACGCATGCCGTTTTTGGCAGTAAAAATGAGCGATAAAAGAACAAGAAATGTGATGCAAAGAGTCCTGCCTATATTTACTAGAAGGGGAAAAGTTTTCTACATGATATCTCTATGTACACGGAATTTTCCAGAATGTCCAGCCCGCAAAATAAAGTCTAAAACAAAAAATCGGGCATGAACGGTGTACACAGGCCGTTTTTGGCATTAAAAATGAGCGATAAAAGAACAAGAAATGTGATGCAAAGAGTCGTGCCTATATTTACTAGAAGGGGAAAAGTTTTCTACATGATATCTCTACGAACACGCAATTTTAGAGAATGTCCAGCCCGCAAACTAAAGTCTAAAACCAAAAATCGGGCATGAACGGTGTACACAAGCCGTTTTTGGCAGTAAAAATGAGAGATAAAAGAACAAGAAATGTGATGCAAAGAGTCCTGCCTATATTTACTAGAAGGGGAAAAGTTTTCTACATGATATCTCTATGTACACGCAATTTTCCAGAATGTCCAGCCCGCAAACTAAAGTCTAAAACCAAAAATCGGGCATGAACGGTGTACGCATGCCGTTTTTGGCAGTAAAAATGAGCGATAAAATACCAAGAAATGTGATGCAGAGAGTCCTGCCTATATTTACTAGAAGGGGAAAAGTTTTCTACATGATATCGCTATGTACACGCAATTTTAGAGAATGTCCAGCCCGCAAACTAAAGTCTAAAACCAAAAATCGGGCATGAACGGTGTACACATGCCGTTTTTGGCAGTAAAAATGAGCGATAAAAGAACAAGAAATGTGATGCAGAGAGTCCTGCCTATATTTACTAGAAGATGAAAAGTTTTCTACATGATATCTCTATGTACACGCAATTTTCCAGAATGTCCAGCCCGCAAACTAAAGTCTAAAAACAAAAATCGGGCATGAACGGTGTACGCATGCCGTTTTTGGCAGTAAAAATGAGCGATAAAAGAACAAGAAATGTGATGCAAAGAGTCCTGCCTATATTTACTAGAAGGGGAAAAGTTTTCTACATGATATCTCTATGTACACGGAATTTTCCAGAATGTCCAGCCCGCAAACTAAAGTCTAAAACCAAAAATCGGGCATGAACGGTGTACACAGGCCGTTTTTGGCAGTAAAAATGAGCGATAAAAGAACAAGAAATGTGATGCAGAGAGTCCTGCCTATATTTACTAGAAGGGGAAAAGTTTTCTACATGATATCTCTATGTACACGCAATTTTCCAGAATGTCCAGCCCGCAAACTAAAGTCTAAAACCAAAAATCGGGCATGAACGGTGTACGCATGCCGTTTTTGGCAGTAAAAATGAGCGATAAAATACCAAGAAATGTGATGCAGAGAGTCCTGCCTATATTTACTAGAAGGGGAAAAGTTTTCTACATGATATCTCTATGTACACGCAATTTTAGAGAATGTCCAGCCCGCAAACTAAAGTCTAAAACCAAAAATCGGGCATAAACGGTGTACACATGCCGTTTTTGGCAGTAAAAATGAGCGATAAAAGAACAAGAAATGTGATGCAGAGAGTCCTGCCTATATTTACTAGAAGGGGAAAAGTTTTCTACATGATATCTCTATGTACACGGAATTTTCCAGAATGTCCAGCCCGCAAAATAAAGTCTAAAACAAAAAATCGGGCATGAACGGTGTACACAGGCCGTTTTTGGCAGTAAAAATGAGCGATAAAAGAACAAGAAATGTGATGCAAAGAGTCCTGCCTATATTTACTAGAAGGGGAAAAGTTTTCTACATGATATCTCTATGAACACGCAATTTTAGAGAATGTCCAGCCCGCAAACTAAAGTCTAAAACCAAAAATCGGGCATGAACGGTGTACACATGCCGTTTTTGGCAGTAAAAATGAGCGATAAAAGAACAAGAAATGTGATGCAAAGAGTCCTGCCTATATTTACTAGAAGGGGAAAAGTTTTCTACATGATATCTCTATGTACACGGAATTTTCCAGAATGTCCAGCTAGCAAACTAAAGTCTAAAACCAAAAATCGGGCATGAACGGTGTACACAGGCCGTTTTTGGCAGTAAAAATGAGCGATAAAAGAACAAGAAATGTGATGCAGAGAGTCCTGCCTATATTTACTAGAAGTGGAAAAGTTTTCTACATGATATCTCTATGTACACGCAATTTTCCAGAATGTCCAGCCCGCAAACTAAAGTCTAAAACCAAAAATCGGGCATGAACGGTGTACGCATGCCGTTTTTGGCAGTAAAAATGAGCGATAAAATACCAAGAAATGTGATGCAGAGAGTCCTGCCTATATTTACTAGAAGGGGAAAAGTTTTCTACATGATATCTCTATGTACACGCAATTTTAGAGAATGTCCAGCCCGCAAACTAAAGTCTAAAACCAAAAATCGGGCATGAACGGTGTACACATGCCGTTTTTGGCAGTAAAAATGAGCGATAAAAGAACCAGAAATGTGATGCAGAGAGTCCTGCCTATATTTACTAGAAGGGGAAAAGTTTTCTACATGATATCTCTATGTACACGCAATTTTCCAGAATGTCCAGCCCGCAAACTAAAGTCTAAAACCAAAAATCGGGCATGAACGGTGTACGCATGCCGTTTTTGGCAGTAAAAATGAGCGATAAAAGAACAAGAAATGTGATGCAGAGAGTCCTGCCTATATTTACTAGAAGATGAAAAGTTTTCTACATGATATCTCTATGTACACGCAATTTTCCAGAATGTCCAGCCCGCAAACTAAAGTCTAAAACCAAAAATCGGGCATGAACGGTGTACGCATGCCGTTTTTGGCAGTAAAAATGAGCGATAAAATACCAAGAAATGTGATGCAGAGAGTCCTGCCTATATTTACTAGAAGGGGAAAAGTTTTCTACATGATATCTCTATGTACACGCAATTTTAGAGAATGTCCAGCCCGCAAACTAAAGTCTAAAACCAAAAATCGGGCATGAACGGTGTACACATGCCGTTTTTGGCAGTAAAAATGAGCGATAAAAGAACAAGAAATGTGATGCAGAGAGTCCTGCCTATATTTACTAGAAGGGGAAAAGTTTTCTACATGATATCTCTATGTACACGCAATTTTCCAGAATGTCCAGCCCGCAAACTAAAGTCTAAAACCAAAAATCGGGCATGAACGGTGTACGCATGCCGTTTTTGGCAGTAAAAATGAGCGATAAAAGAACAAGAAATGTGATGCAAAGAGTCCTGCCTATATTTACTAGAAGTGGAAAAGTTTTTTCTACATGATATCTCTATGTACACGGAATTTTCCAGAATGTCCAGCCCGCAAACTAAAGTCTAAAACCAAAAATCGGGCATGAACGGTGTACGCATGCCGTTTTTGGCAGTAAAAATGAGCGATAAAAGAACAAGAAATGTGATGCAGAGAGTCCTGCCTATATTTACTAGAAGGGGAAAAGTTTTCTACATGATATCTCTATGTACACGCAATTTTCCAGAATGTCCAGCCCGCAAACTAAAGTCAAAAACCAAAAATCGGGCATGAACGGTGTACGCATGCCGTTTTTGGCAGTAAAAATGAGCGATAAAAGAACAAGAAATGTGATGCAAAGAGTCCTGCCTATATTTACTAGAAGTGGAAAAGTTTTTTCTACATGATATCTCTATGTACACGGAATTTTCCAGAATGTCCAGCCCGCAAACTAAAGTCTAAAAAAAAAATCGGGCATGAACGGTGTACACATGCCGTTTTTGGCAGTAAAAATGAGCGATAAAAGAACAAGAAATGTGATGCAAAGAGTCCTGCCTATATTTACTAGAAGGGGAAAAGTTTTCTACATGATATCTCTATGTACACGGAATTTTCCAGAATGTCCAGCCCGCAAACTAAAGTCTAAAACCAAAAATCGGGCATGAACGGTGTACACATGCCGTTTTTGGCAGTAAAAATGAGCGATAAAAAACAAGAAATGTGATGCAAAGAGTCCTGCCTATATTTACTAGAAGGGGAAAAGTTTTCTACATGATATCTCTATGTACACGCAATTTTCCAGAATGTCCAGCCCGCAAACTAAAGTCTAAAACCAAAAATCGGGCATGAACGGTGTACGCATGCCGTTTTTGGCAGTAAAAATGAGCGATAAAAGAACAAGAAATGTGATGCAAAGAGTCCTGCCTATATTTACTAGAAGGGGAAAAGTTTTCTACATGATATCTCTATGTACACGCAATTTTCCAGAATGTCCAGCCCGCAAACTAAAGTCTAAAACCAAAAATCGGGCATGAACGGTGTACACATGCCGTTTTTGGCAGTAAAAATGAGCGATAAAAGAACAAGAAATGTGATGCAAAGAGTCCTGCCTATATTTACTAGAAGGGGAAAAGTTTTCTACATGATATCTCTATGTACACGCAATTTTCCAGAATGTCCAGCCCGCAAACTAAAGTCTAAAACCAAAAATCGGGCATGAACGGTGTACACATGCCGTTTTTGGCAGTAAAAATGAGCGATAAAAGAACAAGAAATGTGATGCAAAGAGTCCTGCCTATATTTACTAGAAGGGGAAAAGTTTTCTACATGATATCTCTATGTACACGCAATTTTCCAGAATGTCCAGCCCGCAAACTAAAGTCTAAAACCAAAAATCGGGCATGAACGGTGTACGCATGCCGTTTTTGGCAGTAAAAATGAGCGATAAAAGAACAAGAAATGTGATGCAGAGAGTCCTGCCTATATTTACTAGAAGGGGAAAAGTTTTCTACATGATATCTCTATGTACACGCAATTTTCCAGAATGTCCAGCCCGCAAACTAAAGTCTAAAACCAAAAATCGGGCATGAACGGTGTACACATGCCGTTTTTGGCAGTAAAAATGAGCGATAAAAGAACAAGAAATGTGATGCAGAGAGTCCTGCCTATATTTACTAGAAGGGAAAAGTTTTCTACATGATATCTCTATGTACACGCAATTTTCCAGAATGTCCAGCCCGCAAACTAAAGTCTAAAACCAAAAATCGGGCATGAACGGTGTACACATGCCGTTTTTGGCAGTAAAAATGAGCGATAAAAGAACAAGAAATGTGATGCAGAGAGTCCTGCCTATATTTACTAGAAGGGGAAAAGTTTTCTACATGATATCTCTATGTACACGCAATTTTCCAGAATGTCCAGCCCGCAAACTAAAGTCTAAAACCAAAAATCGGGCATGAACGGTGTACGCATGCCGTTTTTGGCAGTAAAAATGAGCGATAAAAGAACAAGAAATGTGATGCAGAGAGTCCTGCCTATATTTACTAGAAGGGGAAAAGTTTTCTACATGATATCTCTATGTACACGCAATTTTCCAGAATGTCCAGCCCGCAAACTAAAGTCTAAAACCAAAAATCGGGCATGAACGGTGTACACATGCCGTTTTTGGCAGTAAAAATGAGCGATAAAAGAACAAGAAATGTGATGCAGAGAGTCCTGCCTATATTTACTAGAAGGGAAAAGTTTTCTACATGATATCTCTATGTACACGCAATTTTCCAGAATGTCCAGCCCGCAAACTAAAGTCTAAAACCAAAAATCGGGCATGAACGGTGTACGCATGCCGTTTTTGGCAGTAAAAATGAGCGATAAAAGAACAAGAAATGTGATGCAAAGAGTCCTGCCTATATTTACTAGAAGGGGAAAAGTTTTCTACATGATATCTCTATGTACACGCAATTTTCCAGAATGTCCAGCCCGCAAACTAAAGTCTAAAACCAAAAATCGGGCATGAACGGTGTACACATGCCGTTTTTGGCAGTAAAAATGAGCGATAAAAGAACAAGAAATGTGATGCAGAGAGTCCTGCCTATATTTACTAGAAGGGGAAAAGTTTTCTACATGATATCTCTATGTACACGCAATTTTCCAGAATGTCCAGCCCGCAAACTAAAGTCTAAAACCAAAAATCGGGCATGAACGGTGTACACATGCCGTTTTTGGCAGTAAAAATGAGCGATAAAAGAACAAGAAATGTGATGCAAAGAGTCCTGCCTATATTTACTAGAAGGGGAAAAGTTTTCTACATGATATCTCTATGTACACGCAATTTTCCAGAATGTCCAGCCCGCAAACTAAAGTCTAAAACCAAAAATCGGGCATGAACGGTGTACGCATGCCGTTTTTGGCAGTAAAAATGAGCGATAAAAGAACAAGAAATGTGATGCAGAGAGTCCTGCCTATATTTACTAGAAGGGGAAAAGTTTTCTACATGATATCTCTATGTACACGCAATTTTCCAGAATGTCCAGCCCGCAAACTAAAGTCTAAAACCAAAAATCGGGCATGAACGGTGTACACATGCCGTTTTTGGCAGTAAAAATGAGCGATAAAAGAACAAGAAATGTGATGCAGAGAGTCCTGCCTATATTTACTAGAAGGGGAAAAGTTTTCTACATGATATCTCTATGTACACGCAATTTTCCAGAATGTCCAGCCCGCAAACTAAAGTCTAAAACCAAAAATCGGGCATGAACGGTGTACGCATGCCGTTTTTGGCAGTAAAAATGAGCGATAAAAGAACAAGAAATGTGATGCAAAGAGTCCTGCCTATATTTACTAGAAGGGGAAAAGTTTTCTACATGATATCTCTATGTACACGCAATTTTCCAGAATGTCCAGCCCGCAAACTAAAGTCTAAAACCAAAAATCGGGCATGAACGGTGTACACATGCCGTTTTTGGCAGTAAAAATGAGCGATAAAAGAACAAGAAATGTGATGCAGAGAGTCCTGCCTATATTTACTAGAAGGGGAAAAGTTTTCTACATGATATCTCTATGTACACGCAATTTTCCAGAATGTCCAGCCCGCAAACTAAAGTCTAAAACCAAAAATCGGGCATGAACGGTGTACGCATGCCGTTTTTGGCAGTAAAAATGAGCGATAAAAGAACAAGAAATGTGATGCAGAGAGTCCTGCCTATATTTACTAGAAGGGGAAAAGTTTTCTACATGATATCTCTATGTACACGCAATTTTCCAGAATGTCCAGCCCGCAAACTAAAGTCTAAAACCAAAAATCGGGCATGAACGGTGTACACATGCCGTTTTTGGCAGTAAAAATGAGCGATAAAAGAACAAGAAATGTGATGCAGAGAGTCCTGCCTATATTTACTAGAAGGGGAAAAGTTTTCTACATGATATCTCTATGTACACGCAATTTTCCAGAATGTCCAGCCCGCAAACTAAAGTCTAAAACCAAAAATCGGGCATGAACGGTGTACACATGCCGTTTTTGGCAGTAAAAATGAGCGATAAAAGAACAAGAAATGTGATGCAAAGAGTCCTGCCTATATTTACTAGAAGGGGAAAAGTTTTCTACATGATATCTCTATGTACACGCAATTTTCCAGAATGTCCAGCCCGCAAACTAAAGTCTAAAACCAAAAATCGGGCATGAACGGTGTACACATGCCGTTTTTGGCAGTAAAAATGAGCGATAAAAGAACAAGAAATGTGATGCAAAGAGTCCTGCCTATATTTACTAGAAGGGGAAAAGTTTTCTACATGATATCTCTATGTACACGCAATTTTCCAGAATGTCCAGCCCGCAAACTAAAGTCTAAAACCAAAAATCGGGCATGAACGGTGTACACATGCCGTTTTTGGCAGTAAAAATGAGCGATAAAAGAACAAGAAATGTGATGCAGAGAGTCCTGCCTATATTTACTAGAAGGGGAAAAGTTTTCTACATGATATCTCTATGTACACGCAATTTTCCAGAATGTCCAGCCCGCAAACTAAAGTCTAAAACCAAAAATCGGGCATGAACGGTGTACGCATGCCGTTTTTGGCAGTAAAAATGAGCGATAAAAGAACAAGAAATGTGATGCAGAGAGTCCTGCCTATATTTACTAGAAGGGGAAAAGTTTTCTACATGATATCTCTATGTACACGCAATTTTCCAGAATGTCCAGCCCGCAAACTAAAGTCTAAAACCAAAAATCGGGCATGAACGGTGTACACATGCCGTTTTTGGCAGTAAAAATGAGCGATAAAAGAACAAGAAATGTGATGCAGAGAGTCCTGCCTATATTTACTAGAAGGGGAAAAGTTTTCTACATGATATCTCTATGTACACGCAATTTTCCAGAATGTCCAGCCCGCAAACTAAAGTCTAAAACCAAAAATCGGGCATGAACGGTGTACGCATGCCGTTTTTGGCAGTAAAAATGAGCGATAAAAGAACAAGAAATGTGATGCAGAGAGTCCTGCCTATATTTACTAGAAGGGGAAAAGTTTTCTACATGATATCTCTATGTACACGCAATTTTAGAGAATGTCCAGCCCGCAAACTAAAGTCTAAAACCAAAAATCGGGCATGAACGGTGTACACATGCCGTTTTTGGCAGTAAAAATGAGCGATAAAAGAACAAGAAATGTGATGCAGAGAGTCCTGCCTATATTTACTAGAAAGGGAAAAGTTTTCTACATGATATCTCTATGTACACGCAATTTTCCAGAATGTCCAGCCCGCAAACTAAAGTCTAAAACCAAAAATCGGGCATGAACGGTGTACGCATGCCGTTTTTGGCAGTAAAAATGAGCGATAAAAGAACAAGAAATGTGATGCAAAGAGTCCTGCCTATATTTACTAGAAGGGGAAAAGTTTTCTACATGATATCTCTATGTACACGGAATTTTCCAGAATGTCCAGCCCGCAAACTAAAGTCTAAAACCAAAAATCGGGCATGAACGGTGTACACATGCCGTTTTTGGCAGTAAAAATGAGCGATAAAAGAACAAGAAATGTGATGCAGAGAGTCCTGCCTATATTTACTAGAAGGGGAAAAGTTTTCTACATGATATCTCTATGTACACGCAATTTTCCAGAATGTCCAGCCCGCAAACTAAAGTCTAAAACCAAAAATCGGGCATGAACGGTGTACACATGCCGTTTTTGGCAGTAAAAATGAGCGATAAAAGAACAAGAAATGTGATGCAGAGAGTCCTGCCTATATTTACTAGAAGGGGAAAAGTTTTCTACATGATATCTCTATGTACACGCAATTTTCCAGAATGTCCAGCCCGCAAACTAAAGTCTAAAACCAAAAATCGGGCATGAACGGTGTACGCATGCCGTTTTTGGCAGTAAAAATGAGCGATAAAAGAACAAGAAATGTGATGCAAAGAGTCCTGCCTATATTTACTAGAAGGGAAAAGTTTTCTACATGATATCTCTATGTACACGCAATTTTCCAGAATGTCCAGCCCGCAAACTAAAGTCTAAAACCAAAAATCGGGCATGAACGGTGTACACATGCCGTTTTTGGCAGTAAAAATGAGCGATAAAAGAACAAGAAATGTGATGCAGAGAGTCCTGCCTATATTTACTAGAAGGGGAAAAGTTTTCTACATGATATCTCTATGTACACGCAATTTTCCAGAATGTCCAGCCCGCAAACTAAAGTCTAAAACCAAAAATCGGGCATGAACGGTGTACACATGCCGTTTTTGGCAGTAAAAATGAGCGATAAAAGAACAAGAAATGTGATGCAGAGAGTCCTGCCTATATTTACTAGAAGGGGAAAAGTTTTCTACATGATATCTCTATGTACACGCAATTTTCCAGAATGTCCAGCCCGCAAACTAAAGTCTAAAAAAAAATCGGGCATGAACGGTGTACGCATGCCGTTTTTGGCAGTAAAAATGAGCGATAAAAGAACAAGAAATGTGATGCAAAGAGTCCTGCCTATATTTACTAGAAGGGGAAAAGTTTTCTACATGATATCTCTATGTACACGCAATTTTCCAGAATGTCCAGCCCGCAAACTAAAGTCTAAAACCAAAAATCGGGCATGAACGGTGTACGCATGCCGTTTTTGGCAGTAAAAATGAGCGATAAAAGAACAAGAAATGTGATGCAGAGAGTCCTGCCTATATTTACTAGAAGGGGAAAAGTTTTCTACATGATATCTCTATGTACACGCAATTTTCCAGAATGTCCAGCCCGCAAACTAAAGTCTAAAACCAAAAATCGGGCATGAACGGTGTACACATGCCGTTTTTGGCAGTAAAAATGAGCGATAAAAGAACAAGAAATGTGATGCAGAGAGTCCTGCCTATATTTACTAGAAGGGGAAAAGTTTTCTACATGATATCTCTATGTACACGCAATTTTCCAGAATGTCCAGCCCGCAAACTAAAGTCTAAAACCAAAAATCGGGCATGAACGGTGTACACATGCCGTTTTTGGCAGTAAAAATGAGCGATAAAAGAACAAGAAATGTGATGCAAAGAGTCCTGCCTATATTTACTAGAAGGGGAAAAGTTTTCTACATGATATCTCTATGTACACGCAATTTTCCAGAATGTCCAGCCCGCAAACTAAAGTCTAAAACCAAAAATCGGGCATGAACGGTGTACACATGCCGTTTTTGGCAGTAAAAATGAGCGATAAAAGAACAAGAAATGTGATGCAGAGAGTCCTGCCTATATTTACTAGAAGGGGAAAAGTTTTCTACATGATATCTCTATGTACACGCAATTTTCCAGAATGTCCAGCCCGCAAACTAAAGTCTAAAACCAAAAATCGGGCATGAACGGTGTACGCATGCCGTTTTTGGCAGTAAAAATGAGCGATAAAAGAACAAGAAATGTGATGCAGAGAGTCCTGCCTATATTTACTAGAAGGGGAAAAGTTTTCTACATGATATCTCTATGTACACGCAATTTTCCAGAATGTCCAGCCCGCAAACTAAAGTCTAAAACCAAAAATCGGGCATGAACGGTGTACGCATGCCGTTTTTGGCAGTAAAAATGAGCGATAAAAGAACAAGAAATGTGATGCAAAGAGTCCTGCCTATATTTACTAGAAGGGGAAAAGTTTTCTACATGATATCTCTATGTACACGCAATTTTCCAGAATGTCCAGCCCGCAAACTAAAGTCTAAAACCAAAAATCGGGCATGAACGGTGTACGCATGCCGTTTTTGGCAGTAAAAATGAGCGATAAAAGAACAAGAAATGTGATGCAAAGAGTCCTGCCTATATTTACTAGAAGGGGAAAAGTTTTCTACATGATATCTCTATGTACACGCAATTTTCCAGAATGTCCAGCCCGCAAACTAAAGTCTAAAACCAAAAATCGGGCATGAACGGTGTACACATGCCGTTTTTGGCAGTAAAAATGAGCGATAAAAGAACAAGAAATGTGATGCAGAGAGTCCTGCCTATATTTACTAGAAGGGGAAAAGTTTTCTACATGATATCTCTATGTACACGCAATTTTCCAGAATGTCCAGCCCGCAAACTAAAGTCTAAAACCAAAAATCGGGCATGAACGGTGTACGCATGCCGTTTTTGGCAGTAAAAATGAGCGATAAAAGAACAAGAAATGTGATGCAAGAGTCCTGCCTATATTTACTAGAAGGGGAAAAGTTTTCTACATGATATCTCTATGTACACGCAATTTTCCAGAATGTCCAGCCCGCAAACTAAAGTCTAAAACCAAAAATCGGGCATGAACGGTGTACACATGCCGTTTTTGGCAGTAAAAATGAGCGATAAAAGAACAAGAAATGTGATGCAGAGAGTCCTGCCTATATTTACTAGAAGGGGAAAAGTTTTCTACATGATATCTCTATGTACACGCAATTTTCCAGAATGTCCAGCCCGCAAACTAAAGTCTAAAACCAAAAATCGGGCATGAACGGTGTACGCATGCCGTTTTTGGCAGTAAAAATGAGCGATAAAAGAACAAGAAATGTGATGCAAAGAGTCCTGCCTATATTTACTAGAAGGGAAAAGTTTTCTACATGATATCTCTATGTACACGCAATTTTCCAGAATGTCCAGCCCGCAAACTAAAGTCTAAAACCAAAAATCGGGCATGAACGGTGTACACATGCCGTTTTTGGCAGTAAAAATGAGCGATAAAAGAACAAGAAATGTGATGCAGAGAGTCCTGCCTATATTTACTAGAAGGGGAAAAGTTTTCTACATGATATCTCTATGTACACGCAATTTTCCAGAATGTCCAGCCCGCAAACTAAAGTCTAAAACCAAAAATCGGGCATGAACGGTGTACACATGCCGTTTTTGGCAGTAAAAATGAGCGATAAAAGAACAAGAAATGTGATGCAGAGAGTCCTGCCTATATTTACTAGAAGGGGAAAAGTTTTCTACATGATATCTCTATGTACACGCAATTTTCCAGAATGTCCAGCCCGCAAACTAAAGTCTAAAACCAAAAATCGGGCATGAACGGTGTACGCATGCCGTTTTTGGCAGTAAAAATGAGCGATAAAAGAACAAGAAATGTGATGCAGAGAGTCCTGCCTATATTTACTAGAAGGGGAAAAGTTTTCTACATGATATCTCTATGTACACGCAATTTTCCAGAATGTCCAGCCCGCAAACTAAAGTCTAAAACCAAAAATCGGGCATGAACGGTGTACGCATGCCGTTTTTGGCAGTAAAAATGAGCGATAAAAGAACAAGAAATGTGATGCAAAGAGTCCTGCCTATATTTACTAGAAGGGGAAAAGTTTTCTACATGATATCTCTATGTACACGCAATTTTCCAGAATGTCCAGCCCGCAAACTAAAGTCTAAAACCAAAAATCGGGCATGAACGGTGTACGCATGCCGTTTTTGGCAGTAAAAATGAGCGATAAAAGAACAAGAAATGTGATGCAAAGAGTCCTGCCTATATTTACTAGAAGGGAAAAGTTTTCTACATGATATCTCTATGTACACGCAATTTTCCAGAATGTCCAGCCCGCAAACTAAAGTCTAAAACCAAAAATCGGGCATGAACGGTGTACGCATGCCGTTTTTGGCAGTAAAAATGAGCGATAAAAGAACAAGAAATGTGATGCAAAGAGTCCTGCCTATATTTACTAGAAGGGGAAAAGTTTTCTACATGATATCTCTATGTACACGCAATTTTCCAGAATGTCCAGCCCGCAAACTAAAGTCTAAAACCAAAAATCGGGCATGAACGGTGTACACATGCCGTTTTTGGCAGTAAAAATGAGCGATAAAAGAACAAGAAATGTGATGCAAAGAGTCCTGCCTATATTTACTAGAAGGGGAAAAGTTTTCTACATGATATCTCTATGTACACGCAATTTTCCAGAATGTCCAGCCCGCAAACTAAAGTCTAAAACCAAAAATCGGGCATGAACGGTGTACACATGCCGTTTTTGGCAGTAAAAATGAGCGATAAAAGAACAAGAAATGTGATGCAAAGAGTCCTGCCTATATTTACTAGAAGGGGAAAAGTTTTCTACATGATATCTCTATGTACACGCAATTTTCCAGAATGTCCAGCCCGCAAACTAAAGTCTAAAACCAAAAATCGGGCATGAACGGTGTACGCATGCCGTTTTTGGCAGTAAAAATGAGCGATAAAAGAACAAGAAATGTGATGCAAAGAGTCCTGCCTATATTTACTAGAAGGGGAAAAGTTTTCTACATGATATCTCTATGTACACGCAATTTTCCAGAATGTCCAGCCCGCAAACTAAAGTCTAAAACCAAAAATCGGGCATGAACGGTGTACACATGCCGTTTTTGGCAGTAAAAATGAGCGATAAAAGAACAAGAAATGTGATGCAAAGAGTCCTGCCTATATTTACTAGAAGGGGAAAAGTTTTCTACATGATATCTCTATGTACACGCAATTTTCCAGAATGTCCAGCCCGCAAACTAAAGTCTAAAACCAAAAATCGGGCATGAACGGTGTACGCATGCCGTTTTTGGCAGTAAAAATGAGCGATAAAAGAACAAGAAATGTGATGCAAAGAGTCCTGCCTATATTTACTAGAAGGGGAAAAGTTTTCTACATGATATCTCTATGTACACGCAATTTTCCAGAATGTCCAGCCCGCAAACTAAAGTCTAAAACCAAAAATCGGGCATGAACGGTGTACACATGCCGTTTTTGGCAGTAAAAATGAGCGATAAAAGAACAAGAAATGTGATGCAGAGAGTCCTGCCTATATTTACTAGAAGGGGAAAAGTTTTCTACATGATATCTCTATGTACACGCAATTTTCCAGAATGTCCAGCCCGCAAACTAAAGTCTAAAACCAAAAATCGGGCATGAACGGTGTACACATGCCGTTTTTGGCAGTAAAAATGAGCGATAAAAGAACAAGAAATGTGATGCAAAGAGTCCTGCCTATATTTACTAGAAGGGGAAAAGTTTTCTACATGATATCTCTATGTACACGCAATTTTCCAGAATGTCCAGCCCGCAAACTAAAGTCTAAAACCAAAAATCGGGCATGAACGGTGTACGCATGCCGTTTTTGGCAGTAAAAATGAGCGATAAAAGAACAAGAAATGTGATGCAAAGAGTCCTGCCTATATTTACTAGAAGGGGAAAAGTTTTCTACATGATATCTCTATGTACACGCAATTTTCCAGAATGTCCAGCCCGCAAACTAAAGTCTAAAACCAAAAATCGGGCATGAACGGTGTACACATGCCGTTTTTGGCAGTAAAAATGAGCGATAAAAGAACAAGAAATGTGATGCAGAGAGTCCTGCCTATATTTACTAGAAGGGGAAAAGTTTTCTACATGATATCTCTATGTACACGCAATTTTCCAGAATGTCCAGCCCGCAAACTAAAGTCTAAAACCAAAAATCGGGCATGAACGGTGTACGCATGCCGTTTTTGGCAGTAAAAATGAGCGATAAAAGAACAAGAAATGTGATGCAGAGAGTCCTGCCTATATTTACTAGAAGGGGAAAAGTTTTCTACATGATATCTCTATGTACACGCAATTTTCCAGAATGTCCAGCCCGCAAACTAAAGTCTAAAACCAAAAATCGGGCATGAACGGTGTACACATGCCGTTTTTGGCAGTAAAAATGAGCGATAAAAGAACAAGAAATGTGATGCAAAGAGTCCTGCCTATATTTACTAGAAGGGGAAAAGTTTTCTACATGATATCTCTATGTACACGCAATTTTCCAGAATGTCCAGCCCGCAAACTAAAGTCTAAAACCAAAAATCGGGCATGAACGGTGTACGCATGCCGTTTTTGGCAGTAAAAATGAGCGATAAAAGAACAAGAAATGTGATGCAAAGAGTCCTGCCTATATTTACTAGAAGGGGAAAAGTTTTCTACATGATATCTCTATGTACACGCAATTTTCCAGAATGTCCAGCCCGCAAACTAAAGTCTAAAACCAAAAATCGGGCATGAACGGTGTACACATGCCGTTTTTGGCAGTAAAAATGAGCGATAAAAGAACAAGAAATGTGATGCAAAGAGTCCTGCCTATATTTACTAGAAGGGGAAAAGTTTTCTACATGATATCTCTATGTACACGCAATTTTCCAGAATGTCCAGCCCGCAAACTAAAGTCTAAAACCAAAAATCGGGCATGAACGGTGTACGCATGCCGTTTTTGGCAGTAAAAATGAGCGATAAAAGAACAAGAAATGTGATGCAGAGAGTCCTGCCTATATTTACTAGAAGGGGAAAAGTTTTCTACATGATATCTCTATGTACACGCAATTTTCCAGAATGTCCAGCCCGCAAACTAAAGTCTAAAACCAAAAATCGGGCATGAACGGTGTACACATGCCGTTTTTGGCAGTAAAAATGAGCGATAAAAGAACAAGAAATGTGATGCAGAGAGTCCTGCCTATATTTACTAGAAGGGGAAAAGTTTTCTACATGATATCTCTATGTACACGCAATTTTCCAGAATGTCCAGCCCGCAAACTAAAGTCTAAAACCAAAAATCGGGCATGAACGGTGTACACATGCCGTTTTTGGCAGTAAAAATGAGCGATAAAAGAACAAGAAATGTGATGCAAAGAGTCCTGCCTATATTTACTAGAAGGGGAAAAGTTTTCTACATGATATCTCTATGTACACGCAATTTTCCAGAATGTCCAGCCCGCAAACTAAAGTCTAAAACCAAAAATCGGGCATGAACGGTGTACACATGCCGTTTTTGGCAGTAAAAATGAGCGATAAAAGAACAAGAAATGTGATGCAAAGAGTCCTGCCTATATTTACTAGAAGGGGAAAAGTTTTCTACATGATATCTCTATGTACACGCAATTTTCCAGAATGTCCAGCCCGCAAACTAAAGTCTAAAACCAAAAATCGGGCATGAACGGTGTACACATGCCGTTTTTGGCAGTAAAAATGAGCGATAAAAGAACAAGAAATGTGATGCAAGAGTCCTGCCTATATTTACTAGAAGGGGAAAAGTTTTCTACATGATATCTCTATGTACACGCAATTTTCCAGAATGTCCAGCCCGCAAACTAAAGTCTAAAACCAAAAATCGGGCATGAACGGTGTACGCATGCCGTTTTTGGCAGTAAAAATGAGCGATAAAAGAACAAGAAATGTGATGCAAAGAGTCCTGCCTATATTTACTAGAAGGGGAAAAGTTTTCTACATGATATCTCTATGTACACGCAATTTTCCAGAATGTCCAGCCCGCAAACTAAAGTCTAAAACCAAAAATCGGGCATGAACGGTGTACACATGCCGTTTTTGGCAGTAAAAATGAGCGATAAAAGAACAAGAAATGTGATGCAGAGAGTCCTGCCTATATTTACTAGAAGGGGAAAAGTTTTCTACATGATATCTCTATGTACACGCAATTTTCCAGAATGTCCAGCCCGCAAACTAAAGTCTAAAACCAAAAATCGGGCATGAACGGTGTACGCATGCCGTTTTTGGCAGTAAAAATGAGCGATAAAAGAACAAGAAATGTGATGCAGAGAGTCCTGCCTATATTTACTAGAAGGGGAAAAGTTTTCTACATGATATCTCTATGTACACGCAATTTTCCAGAATGTCCAGCCCGCAAACTAAAGTCTAAAACCAAAAATCGGGCATGAACGGTGTACACATGCCGTTTTTGGCAGTAAAAATGAGCGATAAAAGAACAAGAAATGTGATGCAAAGAGTCCTGCCTATATTTACTAGAAGGGGAAAAGTTTTCTACATGATATCTCTATGTACACGCAATTTTCCAGAATGTCCAGCCCGCAAACTAAAGTCTAAAACCAAAAATCGGGCATGAACGGTGTACGCATGCCGTTTTTGGCAGTAAAAATGAGCGATAAAAGAACAAGAAATGTGATGCAAAGAGTCCTGCCTATATTTACTAGAAGGGGAAAAGTTTTCTACATGATATCTCTATGTACACGCAATTTTCCAGAATGTCCAGCCCGCAAACTAAAGTCTAAAACCAAAAATCGGGCATGAACGGTGTACACATGCCGTTTTTGGCAGTAAAAATGAGCGATAAAAGAACAAGAAATGTGATGCAGAGAGTCCTGCCTATATTTACTAGAAAGGGAAAAGTTTTCTACATGATATCTCTATGTACACGCAATTTTCCAGAATGTCCAGCCCGCAAACTAAAGTCTAAAACCAAAAATCGGGCATGAACGGTGTACGCATGCCGTTTTTGGCAGTAAAAATGAGCGATAAAAGAACAAGAAATGTGATGCAGAGAGTCCTGCCTATATTTACTAGAAGGGGAAAAGTTTTCTACATGATATCTCTATGTACACGCAATTTTCCAGAATGTCCAGCCCGCAAACTAAAGTCTAAAACCAAAAATCGGGCATGAACGGTGTACACATGCCGTTTTTGGCAGTAAAAATGAGCGATAAAAGAACAAGAAATGTGATGCAAAGAGTCCTGCCTATATTTACTAGAAGGGGAAAAGTTTTCTACATGATATCTCTATGTACACGCAATTTTCCAGAATGTCCAGCCCGCAAACTAAAGTCTAAAACCAAAAATCGGGCATGAACGGTGTACGCATGCCGTTTTTGGCAGTAAAAATGAGCGATAAAAGAACAAGAAATGTGATGCAAAGAGTCCTGCCTATATTTACTAGAAGGGGAAAAGTTTTCTACATGATATCTCTATGTACACGCAATTTTCCAGAATGTCCAGCCCGCAAACTAAAGTCTAAAACCAAAAATCGGGCATGAACGGTGTACACATGCCGTTTTTGGCAGTAAAAATGAGCGATAAAAGAACAAGAAATGTGATGCAGAGAGTCCTGCCTATATTTACTAGAAGGGGAAAAGTTTTCTACATGATATCTCTATGTACACGCAATTTTCCAGAATGTCCAGCCCGCAAACTAAAGTCTAAAACCAAAAATCGGGCATGAACGGTGTACACATGCCGTTTTTGGCAGTAAAAATGAGCGATAAAAGAACAAGAAATGTGATGCAAAGAGTCCTGCCTATATTTACTAGAAGGGGAAAAGTTTTCTACATGATATCTCTATGTACACGCAATTTTCCAGAATGTCCAGCCCGCAAACTAAAGTCTAAAACCAAAAATCGGGCATGAACGGTGTACGCATGCCGTTTTTGGCAGTAAAAATGAGCGATAAAAGAACAAGAAATGTGATGCAGAGAGTCCTGCCTATATTTACTAGAAGGGGAAAAGTTTTCTACATGATATCTCTATGTACACGCAATTTTCCAGAATGTCCAGCCCGCAAACTAAAGTCTAAAACCAAAAATCGGGCATGAACGGTGTACACATGCCGTTTTTGGCAGTAAAAATGAGCGATAAAAGAACAAGAAATGTGATGCAAAGAGTCCTGCCTATATTTACTAGAAGGGGAAAAGTTTTCTACATGATATCTCTATGTACACGCAATTTTCCAGAATGTCCAGCCCGCAAACTAAAGTCTAAAACCAAAAATCGGGCATGAACGGTGTACGCATGCCGTTTTTGGCAGTAAAAATGAGCGATAAAAGAACAAGAAATGTGATGCAAAGAGTCCTGCCTATATTTACTAGAAGGGGAAAAGTTTTCTACATGATATCTCTATGTACACGCAATTTTCCAGAATGTCCAGCCCGCAAACTAAAGTCTAAAACCAAAAATCGGGCATGAACGGTGTACACATGCCGTTTTTGGCAGTAAAAATGAGCGATAAAAGAACAAGAAATGTGATGCAGAGAGTCCTGCCTATATTTACTAGAAGGGGAAAAGTTTTCTACATGATATCTCTATGTACACGCAATTTTCCAGAATGTCCAGCCCGCAAACTAAAGTCTAAAACCAAAAATCGGGCATGAACGGTGTACGCATGCCGTTTTTGGCAGTAAAAATGAGCGATAAAAGAACAAGAAATGTGATGCAGAGAGTCCTGCCTATATTTACTAGAAGGGGAAAAGTTTTCTACATGATATCTCTATGTACACGCAATTTTCCAGAATGTCCAGCCCGCAAACTAAAGTCTAAAACCAAAAATCGGGCATGAACGGTGTACACATGCCGTTTTTGGCAGTAAAAATGAGCGATAAAAGAACAAGAAATGTGATGCAAAGAGTCCTGCCTATATTTACTAGAAGGGGAAAAGTTTTCTACATGATATCTCTATGTACACGCAATTTTCCAGAATGTCCAGCCCGCAAACTAAAGTCTAAAACCAAAAATCGGGCATGAACGGTGTACGCATGCCGTTTTTGGCAGTAAAAATGAGCGATAAAAGAACAAGAAATGTGATGCAAAGAGTCCTGCCTATATTTACTAGAAGGGGAAAAGTTTTCTACATGATATCTCTATGTACACGCAATTTTCCAGAATGTCCAGCCCGCAAACTAAAGTCTAAAACCAAAAATCGGGCATGAACGGTGTACACATGCCGTTTTTGGCAGTAAAAATGAGCGATAAAAGAACAAGAAATGTGATGCAGAGAGTCCTGCCTATATTTACTAGAAGGGGAAAAGTTTTCTACATGATATCTCTATGTACACGCAATTTTCCAGAATGTCCAGCCCGCAAACTAAAGTCTAAAACCAAAAATCGGGCATGAACGGTGTACGCATGCCGTTTTTGGCAGTAAAAATGAGCGATAAAAGAACAAGAAATGTGATGCAGAGAGTCCTGCCTATATTTACTAGAAGGGGAAAAGTTTTCTACATGATATCTCTATGTACACGCAATTTTCCAGAATGTCCAGCCCGCAAACTAAAGTCTAAAACCAAAAATCGGGCATGAACGGTGTACACATGCCGTTTTTGGCAGTAAAAATGAGCGATAAAAGAACAAGAAATGTGATGCAGAGAGTCCTGCCTATATTTACTAGAAGGGGAAAAGTTTTCTACATGATATCTCTATGTACACGCAATTTTCCAGAATGTCCAGCCCGCAAACTAAAGTCTAAAACCAAAAATCGGGCATGAACGGTGTACGCATGCCGTTTTTGGCAGTAAAAATGAGCGATAAAAGAACAAGAAATGTGATGCAAAGAGTCCTGCCTATATTTACTAGAAGGGGAAAAGTTTTCTACATGATATCTCTATGTACACGCAATTTTCCAGAATGTCCAGCCCGCAAACTAAAGTCTAAAACCAAAAATCGGGCATGAACGGTGTACGCATGCCGTTTTTGGCAGTAAAAATGAGCGATAAAAGAACAAGAAATGTGATGCAGAGAGTCCTGCCTATATTTACTAGAAGGGGAAAAGTTTTCTACATGATATCTCTATGTACACGCAATTTTCCAGAATGTCCAGCCCGCAAACTAAAGTCTAAAACCAAAAATCGGGCATGAACGGTGTACACATGCCGTTTTTGGCAGTAAAAATGAGCGATAAAAGAACAAGAAATGTGATGCAGAGAGTCCTGCCTATATTTACTAGAAGGGGAAAAGTTTTCTACATGATATCTCTATGTACACGCAATTTTCCAGAATGTCCAGCCCGCAAACTAAAGTCTAAAACCAAAAATCGGGCATGAACGGTGTACACATGCCGTTTTTGGCAGTAAAAATGAGCGATAAAAGAACAAGAAATGTGATGCAAAGAGTCCTGCCTATATTTACTAGAAGGGGAAAAGTTTTCTACATGATATCTCTATGTACACGCAATTTTCCAGAATGTCCAGCCCGCAAACTAAAGTCTAAAACCAAAAATCGGGCATGAACGGTGTACACATGCCGTTTTTGGCAGTAAAAATGAGCGATAAAAGAACAAGAAATGTGATGCAAAGAGTCCTGCCTATATTTACTAGAAGGGGAAAAGTTTTCTACATGATATCTCTATGTACACGCAATTTTCCAGAATGTCCAGCCCGCAAACTAAAGTCTAAAACCAAAAATCGGGCATGAACGGTGTACGCATGCCGTTTTTGGCAGTAAAAATGAGCGATAAAAGAACAAGAAATGTGATGCAAAGAGTCCTGCCTATATTTACTAGAAGGGAAAAGTTTTCTACATGATATCTCTATGTACACGCAATTTTCCAGAATGTCCAGCCCGCAAACTAAAGTCTAAAACCAAAAATCGGGCATGAACGGTGTACACATGCCGTTTTTGGCAGTAAAAATGAGCGATAAAAGAACAAGAAATGTGATGCAGAGAGTCCTGCCTATATTTACTAGAAGGGGAAAAGTTTTCTACATGATATCTCTATGTACACGCAATTTTCCAGAATGTCCAGCCCGCAAACTAAAGTCTAAAACCAAAAATCGGGCATGAACGGTGTACGCATGCCGTTTTTGGCAGTAAAAATGAGCGATAAAAGAACAAGAAATGTGATGCAGAGAGTCCTGCCTATATTTACTAGAAGGGGAAAAGTTTTCTACATGATATCTCTATGTACACGCAATTTTCCAGAATGTCCAGCCCGCAAACTAAAGTCTAAAACCAAAAATCGGGCATGAACGGTGTACACATGCCGTTTTTGGCAGTAAAAATGAGCGATAAAAGAACAAGAAATGTGATGCAGAGAGTCCTGCCTATATTTACTAGAAGGGGAAAAGTTTTCTACATGATATCTCTATGTACACGCAATTTTCCAGAATGTCCAGCCCGCAAACTAAAGTCTAAAACCAAAAATCGGGCATGAACGGTGTACGCATGCCGTTTTTGGCAGTAAAAATGAGCGATAAAAGAACAAGAAATGTGATGCAAAGAGTCCTGCCTATATTTACTAGAAGTGGAAAAGTTTTCTACATGATATCTCTATGTACACGCAATTTTCCAGAATGTCCAGCCCGCAAACTAAAGTCTAAAACCAAAAATCGGGCATGAACGGTGTACACATGCCGTTTTTGGCAGTAAAAATGAGCGATAAAAGAACAAGAAATGTGATGCAGAGAGTCCTGCCTATATTTACTAGAAGGGGAAAAGTTTTCTACATGATATCTCTATGTACACGCAATTTTCCAGAATGTCCAGCCCGCAAACTAAAGTCTAAAACCAAAAATCGGGCATGAACGGTGTACGCATGCCGTTTTTGGCAGTAAAAATGAGCGATAAAAGAACAAGAAATGTGATGCAGAGAGTCCTGCCTATATTTACTAGAAGGGGAAAAGTTTTCTACATGATATCTCTATGTACACGCAATTTTCCAGAATGTCCAGCCCGCAAACTAAAGTCTAAAACCAAAAATCGGGCATGAACGGTGTACACATGCCGTTTTTGGCAGTAAAAATGAGCGATAAAAGAACAAGAAATGTGATGCAAAGAGTCCTGCCTATATTTACTAGAAGGGGAAAAGTTTTCTACATGATATCTCTATGTACACGCAATTTTCCAGAATGTCCAGCCCGCAAACTAAAGTCTAAAACCAAAAATCGGGCATGAACGGTGTACGCATGCCGTTTTTGGCAGTAAAAATGAGCGATAAAAGAACAAGAAATGTGATGCAAAGAGTCCTGCCTATATTTACTAGAAGGGGAAAAGTTTTCTACATGATATCTCTATGTACACGCAATTTTCCAGAATGTCCAGCCCGCAAACTAAAGTCTAAAACCAAAAATCGGGCATGAACGGTGTACACATGCCGTTTTTGGCAGTAAAAATGAGCGATAAAAGAACAAGAAATGTGATGCAGAGAGTCCTGCCTATATTTACTAGAAGGGGAAAAGTTTTCTACATGATATCTCTATGTACACGCAATTTTCCAGAATGTCCAGCCCGCAAACTAAAGTCTAAAACCAAAAATCGGGCATGAACGGTGTACGCATGCCGTTTTTGGCAGTAAAAATGAGCGATAAAAGAACAAGAAATGTGATGCAGAGAGTCCTGCCTATATTTACTAGAAGGGGAAAAGTTTTCTACATGATATCTCTATGTACACGCAATTTTCCAGAATGTCCAGCCCGCAAACTAAAGTCTAAAACCAAAAATCGGGCATGAACGGTGTACACATGCCGTTTTTGGCAGTAAAAATGAGCGATAAAAGAACAAGAAATGTGATGCAGAGAGTCCTGCCTATATTTACTAGAAGGGGAAAAGTTTTCTACATGATATCTCTATGTACACGCAATTTTCCAGAATGTCCAGCCCGCAAACTAAAGTCTAAAACCAAAAATCGGGCATGAACGGTGTACACATGCCGTTTTTGGCAGTAAAAATGAGCGATAAAAGAACAAGAAATGTGATGCAGAGAGTCCTGCCTATATTTACTAGAAGGGAAAAGTTTTCTACATGATATCTCTATGTACACGCAATTTTCCAGAATGTCCAGCCCGCAAACTAAAGTCTAAAACCAAAAATCGGGCATGAACGGTGTACGCATGCCGTTTTTGGCAGTAAAAATGAGCGATAAAAGAACAAGAAATGTGATGCAGAGAGTCCTGCCTATATTTACTAGAAGGGGAAAAGTTTTCTACATGATATCTCTATGTACACGCAATTTTCCAGAATGTCCAGCCCGCAAACTAAAGTCTAAAACCAAAAATCGGGCATGAACGGTGTACACATGCCGTTTTTGGCAGTAAAAATGAGCGATAAAAGAACAAGAAATGTGATGCAAAGAGTCCTGCCTATATTTACTAGAAGGGGAAAAGTTTTCTACATGATATCTCTATGTACACGCAATTTTCCAGAATGTCCAGCCCGCAAACTAAAGTCTAAAACCAAAAATCGGGCATGAACGGTGTACGCATGCCGTTTTTGGCAGTAAAAATGAGCGATAAAAGAACAAGAAATGTGATGCAAAGAGTCCTGCCTATATTTACTAGAAGGGGAAAAGTTTTCTACATGATATCTCTATGTACACGCAATTTTCCAGAATGTCCAGCCCGCAAACTAAAGTCTAAAACCAAAAATCGGGCATGAACGGTGTACACATGCCGTTTTTGGCAGTAAAAATGAGCGATAAAAGAACAAGAAATGTGATGCAAAGAGTCCTGCCTATATTTACTAGAAGGGGAAAAGTTTTCTACATGATATCTCTATGTACACGCAATTTTCCAGAATGTCCAGCCCGCAAACTAAAGTCTAAAACCAAAAATCGGGCATGAACGGTGTACACATGCCGTTTTTGGCAGTAAAAATGAGCGATAAAAGAACAAGAAATGTGATGCAAAGAGTCCTGCCTATATTTACTAGAAGGGGAAAAGTTTTCTACATGATATCTCTATGTACACGCAATTTTCCAGAATGTCCAGCCCGCAAACTAAAGTCTAAAACCAAAAATCGGGCATGAACGGTGTACACATGCCGTTTTTGGCAGTAAAAATGAGCGATAAAAGAACAAGAAATGTGATGCAGAGAGTCCTGCCTATATTTACTAGAAGGGAAAAGTTTTCTACATGATATCTCTATGTACACGCAATTTTCCAGAATGTCCAGCCCGCAAACTAAAGTCTAAAACCAAAAATCGGGCATGAACGGTGTACGCATGCCGTTTTTGGCAGTAAAAATGAGCGATAAAAGAACAAGAAATGTGATGCAAAGAGTCCTGCCTATATTTACTAGAAGGGGAAAAGTTTTCTACATGATATCTCTATGTACACGCAATTTTCCAGAATGTCCAGCCCGCAAACTAAAGTCTAAAACCAAAAATCGGGCATGAACGGTGTACACATGCCGTTTTTGGCAGTAAAAATGAGCGATAAAAGAACAAGAAATGTGATGCAGAGAGTCCTGCCTATATTTACTAGAAGGGGAAAAGTTTTCTACATGATATCTCTATGTACACGCAATTTTCCAGAATGTCCAGCCCGCAAACTAAAGTCTAAAACCAAAAATCGGGCATGAACGGTGTACGCATGCCGTTTTTGGCAGTAAAAATGAGCGATAAAAGAACAAGAAATGTGATGCAAGAGTCCTGCCTATATTTACTAGAAGGGGAAAAGTTTTCTACATGATATCTCTATGTACACGCAATTTTCCAGAATGTCCAGCCCGCAAACTAAAGTCTAAAACCAAAAATCGGGCATGAACGGTGTACACATGCCGTTTTTGGCAGTAAAAATGAGCGATAAAAGAACAAGAAATGTGATGCAGAGAGTCCTGCCTATATTTACTAGAAGGGGAAAAGTTTTCTACATGATATCTCTATGTACACGCAATTTTCCAGAATGTCCAGCCCGCAAACTAAAGTCTAAAACCAAAAATCGGGCATGAACGGTGTACGCATGCCGTTTTTGGCAGTAAAAATGAGCGATAAAAGAACAAGAAATGTGATGCAGAGAGTCCTGCCTATATTTACTAGAAGGGGAAAAGTTTTCTACATGATATCTCTATGTACACGCAATTTTCCAGAATGTCCAGCCCGCAAACTAAAGTCTAAAACCAAAAATCGGGCATGAACGGTGTACGCATGCCGTTTTTGGCAGTAAAAATGAGCGATAAAAGAACAAGAAATGTGATGCAGAGAGTCCTGCCTATATTTACTAGAAGGGGAAAAGTTTTCTACATGATATCTCTATGTACACGCAATTTTCCAGAATGTCCAGCCCGCAAACTAAAGTCTAAAACCAAAAATCGGGCATGAACGGTGTACACATGCCGTTTTTGGCAGTAAAAATGAGCGATAAAAGAACAAGAAATGTGATGCAGAGAGTCCTGCCTATATTTACTAGAAGGGGAAAAGTTTTCTACATGATATCTCTATGTACACGCAATTTTCCAGAATGTCCAGCCCGCAAACTAAAGTCTAAAACCAAAAATCGGGCATGAACGGTGTACGCATGCCGTTTTTGGCAGTAAAAATGAGCGATAAAAGAACAAGAAATGTGATGCAGAGAGTCCTGCCTATATTTACTAGAAGGGGAAAAGTTTTCTACATGATATCTCTATGTACACGCAATTTTCCAGAATGTCCAGCCCGCAAACTAAAGTCTAAAACCAAAAATCGGGCATGAACGGTGTACACATGCCGTTTTTGGCAGTAAAAATGAGCGATAAAAGAACAAGAAATGTGATGCAAAGAGTCCTGCCTATATTTACTAGAAGGGGAAAAGTTTTCTACATGATATCTCTATGTACACGCAATTTTCCAGAATGTCCAGCCCGCAAACTAAAGTCTAAAACCAAAAATCGGGCATGAACGGTGTACGCATGCCGTTTTTGGCAGTAAAAATGAGCGATAAAAGAACAAGAAATGTGATGCAAAGAGTCCTGCCTATATTTACTAGAAGGGGAAAAGTTTTCTACATGATATCTCTATGTACACGCAATTTTCCAGAATGTCCAGCCCGCAAACTAAAGTCTAAAACCAAAAATCGGGCATGAACGGTGTACACATGCCGTTTTTGGCAGTAAAAATGAGCGATAAAAGAACAAGAAATGTGATGCAAAGAGTCCTGCCTATATTTACTAGAAGGGGAAAAGTTTTCTACATGATATCTCTATGTACACGCAATTTTCCAGAATGTCCAGCCCGCAAACTAAAGTCTAAAACCAAAAATCGGGCATGAACGGTGTACACATGCCGTTTTTGGCAGTAAAAATGAGCGATAAAAGAACAAGAAATGTGATGCAGAGAGTCCTGCCTATATTTACTAGAAGGGAAAAGTTTTCTACATGATATCTCTATGTACACGCAATTTTCCAGAATGTCCAGCCCGCAAACTAAAGTCTAAAACCAAAAATCGGGCATGAACGGTGTACGCATGCCGTTTTTGGCAGTAAAAATGAGCGATAAAAGAACAAGAAATGTGATGCAGAGAGTCCTGCCTATATTTACTAGAAGGGGAAAAGTTTTCTACATGATATCTCTATGTACACGCAATTTTCCAGAATGTCCAGCCCGCAAACTAAAGTCTAAAACCAAAAATCGGGCATGAACGGTGTACACATGCCGTTTTTGGCAGTAAAAATGAGCGATAAAAGAACAAGAAATGTGATGCAAAGAGTCCTGCCTATATTTACTAGAAGGGGAAAAGTTTTCTACATGATATCTCTATGTACACGCAATTTTCCAGAATGTCCAGCCCGCAAACTAAAGTCTAAAACCAAAAATCGGGCATGAACGGTGTACGCATGCCGTTTTTGGCAGTAAAAATGAGCGATAAAAGAACAAGAAATGTGATGCAAAGAGTCCTGCCTATATTTACTAGAAGGGGAAAAGTTTTCTACATGATATCTCTATGTACACGCAATTTTCCAGAATGTCCAGCCCGCAAACTAAAGTCTAAAACCAAAAATCGGGCATGAACGGTGTACACATGCCGTTTTTGGCAGTAAAAATGAGCGATAAAAGAACAAGAAATGTGATGCAGAGAGTCCTGCCTATATTTACTAGAAGGGAAAAGTTTTCTACATGATATCTCTATGTACACGCAATTTTCCAGAATGTCCAGCCCGCAAACTAAAGTCTAAAACCAAAAATCGGGCATGAACGGTGTACGCATGCCGTTTTTGGCAGTAAAAATGAGCGATAAAAGAACAAGAAATGTGATGCAGAGAGTCCTGCCTATATTTACTAGAAGGGGAAAAGTTTTCTACATGATATCTCTATGTACACGCAATTTTCCAGAATGTCCAGCCCGCAAACTAAAGTCTAAAACCAAAAATCGGGCATGAACGGTGTACACATGCCGTTTTTGGCAGTAAAAATGAGCGATAAAAGAACAAGAAATGTGATGCAAAGAGTCCTGCCTATATTTACTAGAAGGGGAAAAGTTTTCTACATGATATCTCTATGTACACGCAATTTTCCAGAATGTCCAGCCCGCAAACTAAAGTCTAAAACCAAAAATCGGGCATGAACGGTGTACGCATGCCGTTTTTGGCAGTAAAAATGAGCGATAAAAGAACAAGAAATGTGATGCAAAGAGTCCTGCCTATATTTACTAGAAGTGGAAAAGTTTTCTACATGATATCTCTATGTACACGCAATTTTCCAGAATGTCCAGCCCGCAAACTAAAGTCTAAAACCAAAAATCGGGCATGAACGGTGTACACATGCCGTTTTTGGCAGTAAAAATGAGCGATAAAAGAACAAGAAATGTGATGCAGAGAGTCCTGCCTATATTTACTAGAAGGGGAAAAGTTTTCTACATGATATCTCTATGTACACGCAATTTTCCAGAATGTCCAGCCCGCAAACTAAAGTCTAAAACCAAAAATCGGGCATGAACGGTGTACGCATGCCGTTTTTGGCAGTAAAAATGAGCGATAAAAGAACAAGAAATGTGATGCAGAGAGTCCTGCCTATATTTACTAGAAGGGGAAAAGTTTTCTACATGATATCTCTATGTACACGCAATTTTCCAGAATGTCCAGCCCGCAAACTAAAGTCTAAAACCAAAAATCGGGCATGAACGGTGTACACATGCCGTTTTTGGCAGTAAAAATGAGCGATAAAAGAACAAGAAATGTGATGCAGAGAGTCCTGCCTATATTTACTAGAAGGGGAAAAGTTTTCTACATGATATCTCTATGTACACGCAATTTTCCAGAATGTCCAGCCCGCAAACTAAAGTCTAAAACCAAAAATCGGGCATGAACGGTGTACACATGCCGTTTTTGGCAGTAAAAATGAGCGATAAAAGAACAAGAAATGTGATGCAGAGAGTCCTGCCTATATTTACTAGAAGGGGAAAAGTTTTCTACATGATATCTCTATGTACACGCAATTTTCCAGAATGTCCAGCCCGCAAACTAAAGTCTAAAACCAAAAATCGGGCATGAACGGTGTACGCATGCCGTTTTTGGCAGTAAAAATGAGCGATAAAAGAACAAGAAATGTGATGCAGAGAGTCCTGCCTATATTTACTAGAAGGGGAAAAGTTTTCTACATGATATCTCTATGTACACGCAATTTTCCAGAATGTCCAGCCCGCAAACTAAAGTCTAAAACCAAAAATCGGGCATGAACGGTGTACACATGCCGTTTTTGGCAGTAAAAATGAGCGATAAAAGAACAAGAAATGTGATGCAAAGAGTCCTGCCTATATTTACTAGAAGGGGAAAAGTTTTCTACATGATATCTCTATGTACACGCAATTTTCCAGAATGTCCAGCCCGCAAACTAAAGTCTAAAACCAAAAATCGGGCATGAACGGTGTACGCATGCCGTTTTTGGCAGTAAAAATGAGCGATAAAAGAACAAGAAATGTGATGCAAAGAGTCCTGCCTATATTTACTAGAAGGGGAAAAGTTTTCTACATGATATCTCTATGTACACGCAATTTTCCAGAATGTCCAGCCCGCAAACTAAAGTCTAAAACCAAAAATCGGGCATGAACGGTGTACACATGCCGTTTTTGGCAGTAAAAATGAGCGATAAAAGAACAAGAAATGTGATGCAGAGAGTCCTGCCTATATTTACTAGAAGGGGAAAAGTTTTCTACATGATATCTCTATGTACACGCAATTTTCCAGAATGTCCAGCCCGCAAACTAAAGTCTAAAACCAAAAATCGGGCATGAACGGTGTACGCATGCCGTTTTTGGCAGTAAAAATGAGCGATAAAAGAACAAGAAATGTGATGCAGAGAGTCCTGCCTATATTTACTAGAAGGGGAAAAGTTTTCTACATGATATCTCTATGTACACGCAATTTTCCAGAATGTCCAGCCCGCAAACTAAAGTCTAAAACCAAAAATCGGGCATGAACGGTGTACACATGCCGTTTTTGGCAGTAAAAATGAGCGATAAAAGAACAAGAAATGTGATGCAGAGAGTCCTGCCTATATTTACTAGAAGGGGAAAAGTTTTCTACATGATATCTCTATGTACACGCAATTTTCCAGAATGTCCAGCCCGCAAACTAAAGTCTAAAACCAAAAATCGGGCATGAACGGTGTACGCATGCCGTTTTTGGCAGTAAAAATGAGCGATAAAAGAACAAGAAATGTGATGCAAAGAGTCCTGCCTATATTTACTAGAAGGGGAAAAGTTTTCTACATGATATCTCTATGTACACGCAATTTTCCAGAATGTCCAGCCCGCAAACTAAAGTCTAAAACCAAAAATCGGGCATGAACGGTGTACACATGCCGTTTTTGGCAGTAAAAATGAGCGATAAAAGAACAAGAAATGTGATGCAGAGAGTCCTGCCTATATTTACTAGAAGGGGAAAAGTTTTCTACATGATATCTCTATGTACACGCAATTTTCCAGAATGTCCAGCCCGCAAACTAAAGTCTAAAACCAAAAATCGGGCATGAACGGTGTACACATGCCGTTTTTGGCAGTAAAAATGAGCGATAAAAGAACAAGAAATGTGATGCAGAGAGTCCTGCCTATATTTACTAGAAGGGGAAAAGTTTTCTACATGATATCTCTATGTACACGCAATTTTCCAGAATGTCCAGCCCGCAAACTAAAGTCTAAAACCAAAAATCGGGCATGAACGGTGTACACATGCCGTTTTTGGCAGTAAAAATGAGCGATAAAAGAACAAGAAATGTGATGCAGAGAGTCCTGCCTATATTTACTAGAAGGGAAAAGTTTTCTACATGATATCTCTATGTACACGCAATTTTCCAGAATGTCCAGCCCGCAAACTAAAGTCTAAAACCAAAAATCGGGCATGAACGGTGTACGCATGCCGTTTTTGGCAGTAAAAATGAGCGATAAAAGAACAAGAAATGTGATGCAGAGAGTCCTGCCTATATTTACTAGAAGGGGAAAAGTTTTCTACATGATATCTCTATGTACACGCAATTTTCCAGAATGTCCAGCCCGCAAACTAAAGTCTAAAACCAAAAATCGGGCATGAACGGTGTACACATGCCGTTTTTGGCAGTAAAAATGAGCGATAAAAGAACAAGAAATGTGATGCAAAGAGTCCTGCCTATATTTACTAGAAGGGGAAAAGTTTTCTACATGATATCTCTATGTACACGCAATTTTCCAGAATGTCCAGCCCGCAAACTAAAGTCTAAAACCAAAAATCGGGCATGAACGGTGTACGCATGCCGTTTTTGGCAGTAAAAATGAGCGATAAAAGAACAAGAAATGTGATGCAAAGAGTCCTGCCTATATTTACTAGAAGGGGAAAAGTTTTCTACATGATATCTCTATGTACACGCAATTTTCCAGAATGTCCAGCCCGCAAACTAAAGTCTAAAACCAAAAATCGGGCATGAACGGTGTACACATGCCGTTTTTGGCAGTAAAAATGAGCGATAAAAGAACAAGAAATGTGATGCAAGAGTCCTGCCTATATTTACTAGAAGGGGAAAAGTTTTCTACATGATATCTCTATGTACACGCAATTTTCCAGAATGTCCAGCCCGCAAACTAAAGTCTAAAACCAAAAATCGGGCATGAACGGTGTACACATGCCGTTTTTGGCAGTAAAAATGAGCGATAAAAGAACAAGAAATGTGATGCAAAGAGTCCTGCCTATATTTACTAGAAGGGGAAAAGTTTTCTACATGATATCTCTATGTACACGCAATTTTCCAGAATGTCCAGCCCGCAAACTAAAGTCTAAAACCAAAAATCGGGCATGAACGGTGTACACATGCCGTTTTTGGCAGTAAAAATGAGCGATAAAAGAACAAGAAATGTGATGCAGAGAGTCCTGCCTATATTTACTAGAAGGGGAAAAGTTTTCTACATGATATCTCTATGTACACGCAATTTTCCAGAATGTCCAGCCCGCAAACTAAAGTCTAAAACCAAAAATCGGGCATGAACGGTGTACACATGCCGTTTTTGGCAGTAAAAATGAGCGATAAAAGAACAAGAAATGTGATGCAAAGAGTCCTGCCTATATTTACTAGAAGGGGAAAAGTTTTCTACATGATATCTCTATGTACACGCAATTTTCCAGAATGTCCAGCCCGCAAACTAAAGTCTAAAACCAAAAATCGGGCATGAACGGTGTACACATGCCGTTTTTGGCAGTAAAAATGAGCGATAAAAGAACAAGAAATGTGATGCAGAGAGTCCTGCCTATATTTACTAGAAGGGGAAAAGTTTTCTACATGATATCTCTATGTACACGCAATTTTCCAGAATGTCCAGCCCGCAAACTAAAGTCTAAAACCAAAAATCGGGCATGAACGGTGTACACATGCCGTTTTTGGCAGTAAAAATGAGCGATAAAAGAACAAGAAATGTGATGCAAAGAGTCCTGCCTATATTTACTAGAAGGGGAAAAGTTTTCTACATGATATCTCTATGTACACGCAATTTTCCAGAATGTCCAGCCCGCAAACTAAAGTCTAAAACCAAAAATCGGGCATGAACGGTGTACACATGCCGTTTTTGGCAGTAAAAATGAGCGATAAAAGAACAAGAAATGTGATGCAGAGAGTCCTGCCTATATTTACTAGAAGGGGAAAAGTTTTCTACATGATATCTCTATGTACACGCAATTTTCCAGAATGTCCAGCCCGCAAACTAAAGTCTAAAACCAAAAATCGGGCATGAACGGTGTACGCATGCCGTTTTTGGCAGTAAAAATGAGCGATAAAAGAACAAGAAATGTGATGCAGAGAGTCCTGCCTATATTTACTAGAAGGGGAAAAGTTTTCTACATGATATCTCTATGTACACGCAATTTTCCAGAATGTCCAGCCCGCAAACTAAAGTCTAAAACCAAAAATCGGGCATGAACGGTGTACACATGCCGTTTTTGGCAGTAAAAATGAGCGATAAAAGAACAAGAAATGTGATGCAGAGAGTCCTGCCTATATTTACTAGAAGGGGAAAAGTTTTCTACATGATATCTCTATGTACACGCAATTTTCCAGAATGTCCAGCCCGCAAACTAAAGTCTAAAACCAAAAATCGGGCATGAACGGTGTACACATGCCGTTTTTGGCAGTAAAAATGAGCGATAAAAGAACAAGAAATGTGATGCAGAGAGTCCTGCCTATATTTACTAGAAGGGGAAAAGTTTTCTACATGATATCTCTATGTACACGCAATTTTCCAGAATGTCCAGCCCGCAAACTAAAGTCTAAAACCAAAAATCGGGCATGAACGGTGTACGCATGCCGTTTTTGGCAGTAAAAATGAGCGATAAAAGAACAAGAAATGTGATGCAGAGAGTCCTGCCTATATTTACTAGAAGGGGAAAAGTTTTCTACATGATATCTCTATGTACACGCAATTTTCCAGAATGTCCAGCCCGCAAACTAAAGTCTAAAACCAAAAATCGGGCATGAACGGTGTACACATGCCGTTTTTGGCAGTAAAAATGAGCGATAAAAGAACAAGAAATGTGATGCAAAGAGTCCTGCCTATATTTACTAGAAGGGGAAAAGTTTTCTACATGATATCTCTATGTACACGCAATTTTCCAGAATGTCCAGCCCGCAAACTAAAGTCTAAAACCAAAAATCGGGCATGAACGGTGTACGCATGCCGTTTTTGGCAGTAAAAATGAGCGATAAAAGAACAAGAAATGTGATGCAAAGAGTCCTGCCTATATTTACTAGAAGGGGAAAAGTTTTCTACATGATATCTCTATGTACACGCAATTTTCCAGAATGTCCAGCCCGCAAACTAAAGTCTAAAACCAAAAATCGGGCATGAACGGTGTACACATGCCGTTTTTGGCAGTAAAAATGAGCGATAAAAGAACAAGAAATGTGATGCAGAGAGTCCTGCCTATATTTACTAGAAGGGGAAAAGTTTTCTACATGATATCTCTATGTACACGCAATTTTCCAGAATGTCCAGCCCGCAAACTAAAGTCTAAAACCAAAAATCGGGCATGAACGGTGTACACATGCCGTTTTTGGCAGTAAAAATGAGCGATAAAAGAACAAGAAATGTGATGCAGAGAGTCCTGCCTATATTTACTAGAAGGGGAAAAGTTTTCTACATGATATCTCTATGTACACGCAATTTTCCAGAATGTCCAGCCCGCAAACTAAAGTCTAAAACCAAAAATCGGGCATGAACGGTGTACGCATGCCGTTTTTGGCAGTAAAAATGAGCGATAAAAGAACAAGAAATGTGATGCAAAGAGTCCTGCCTATATTTACTAGAAGGGGAAAAGTTTTCTACATGATATCTCTATGTACACGCAATTTTCCAGAATGTCCAGCCCGCAAACTAAAGTCTAAAACCAAAAATCGGGCATGAACGGTGTACACATGCCGTTTTTGGCAGTAAAAATGAGCGATAAAAGAACAAGAAATGTGATGCAAAGAGTCCTGCCTATATTTACTAGAAGGGGAAAAGTTTTCTACATGATATCTCTATGTACACGCAATTTTCCAGAATGTCCAGCCCGCAAACTAAAGTCTAAAACCAAAAATCGGGCATGAACGGTGTACGCATGCCGTTTTTGGCAGTAAAAATGAGCGATAAAAGAACAAGAAATGTGATGCAAAGAGTCCTGCCTATATTTACTAGAAGGGGAAAAGTTTTCTACATGATATCTCTATGTACACGCAATTTTCCAGAATGTCCAGCCCGCAAACTAAAGTCTAAAACCAAAAATCGGGCATGAACGGTGTACACATGCCGTTTTTGGCAGTAAAAATGAGCGATAAAAGAACAAGAAATGTGATGCAGAGAGTCCTGCCTATATTTACTAGAAGGGGAAAAGTTTTCTACATGATATCTCTATGTACACGCAATTTTCCAGAATGTCCAGCCCGCAAACTAAAGTCTAAAACCAAAAATCGGGCATGAACGGTGTACGCATGCCGTTTTTGGCAGTAAAAATGAGCGATAAAAGAACAAGAAATGTGATGCAGAGAGTCCTGCCTATATTTACTAGAAGGGGAAAAGTTTTCTACATGATATCTCTATGTACACGCAATTTTCCAGAATGTCCAGCCCGCAAACTAAAGTCTAAAACCAAAAATCGGGCATGAACGGTGTACACATGCCGTTTTTGGCAGTAAAAATGAGCGATAAAAGAACAAGAAATGTGATGCAAAGAGTCCTGCCTATATTTACTAGAAGGGGAAAAGTTTTCTACATGATATCTCTATGTACACGCAATTTTCCAGAATGTCCAGCCCGCAAACTAAAGTCTAAAACCAAAAATCGGGCATGAACGGTGTACGCATGCCGTTTTTGGCAGTAAAAATGAGCGATAAAAGAACAAGAAATGTGATGCAAAGAGTCCTGCCTATATTTACTAGAAGGGGAAAAGTTTTCTACATGATATCTCTATGTACACGCAATTTTCCAGAATGTCCAGCCCGCAAACTAAAGTCTAAAACCAAAAATCGGGCATGAACGGTGTACACATGCCGTTTTTGGCAGTAAAAATGAGCGATAAAAGAACAAGAAATGTGATGCAGAGAGTCCTGCCTATATTTACTAGAAGGGGAAAAGTTTTCTACATGATATCTCTATGTACACGCAATTTTCCAGAATGTCCAGCCCGCAAACTAAAGTCTAAAACCAAAAATCGGGCATGAACGGTGTACGCATGCCGTTTTTGGCAGTAAAAATGAGCGATAAAAGAACAAGAAATGTGATGCAGAGAGTCCTGCCTATATTTACTAGAAGGGGAAAAGTTTTCTACATGATATCTCTATGTACACGCAATTTTCCAGAATGTCCAGCCCGCAAACTAAAGTCTAAAACCAAAAATCGGGCATGAACGGTGTACACATGCCGTTTTTGGCAGTAAAAATGAGCGATAAAAGAACAAGAAATGTGATGCAGAGAGTCCTGCCTATATTTACTAGAAGGGGAAAAGTTTTCTACATGATATCTCTATGTACACGCAATTTTCCAGAATGTCCAGCCCGCAAACTAAAGTCTAAAACCAAAAATCGGGCATGAACGGTGTACACATGCCGTTTTTGGCAGTAAAAATGAGCGATAAAAGAACAAGAAATGTGATGCAGAGAGTCCTGCCTATATTTACTAGAAGGGGAAAAGTTTTCTACATGATATCTCTATGTACACGCAATTTTCCAGAATGTCCAGCCCGCAAACTAAAGTCTAAAACCAAAAATCGGGCATGAACGGTGTACGCATGCCGTTTTTGGCAGTAAAAATGAGCGATAAAAGAACAAGAAATGTGATGCAGAGAGTCCTGCCTATATTTACTAGAAGGGGAAAAGTTTTCTACATGATATCTCTATGTACACGCAATTTTCCAGAATGTCCAGCCCGCAAACTAAAGTCTAAAACCAAAAATCGGGCATGAACGGTGTACACATGCCGTTTTTGGCAGTAAAAATGAGCGATAAAAGAACAAGAAATGTGATGCAAAGAGTCCTGCCTATATTTACTAGAAGGGGAAAAGTTTTCTACATGATATCTCTATGTACACGCAATTTTCCAGAATGTCCAGCCCGCAAACTAAAGTCTAAAACCAAAAATCGGGCATGAACGGTGTACACATGCCGTTTTTGGCAGTAAAAATGAGCGATAAAAGAACAAGAAATGTGATGCAGAGAGTCCTGCCTATATTTACTAGAAGGGGAAAAGTTTTCTACATGATATCTCTATGTACACGCAATTTTCCAGAATGTCCAGCCCGCAAACTAAAGTCTAAAACCAAAAATCGGGCATGAACGGTGTACACATGCCGTTTTTGGCAGTAAAAATGAGCGATAAAAGAACAAGAAATGTGATGCAGAGAGTCCTGCCTATATTTACTAGAAGGGAAAAGTTTTCTACATGATATCTCTATGTACACGCAATTTTCCAGAATGTCCAGCCCGCAAACTAAAGTCTAAAACCAAAAATCGGGCATGAACGGTGTACGCATGCCGTTTTTGGCAGTAAAAATGAGCGATAAAAGAACAAGAAATGTGATGCAGAGAGTCCTGCCTATATTTACTAGAAGGGGAAAAGTTTTCTACATGATATCTCTATGTACACGCAATTTTCCAGAATGTCCAGCCCGCAAACTAAAGTCTAAAACCAAAAATCGGGCATGAACGGTGTACACATGCCGTTTTTGGCAGTAAAAATGAGCGATAAAAGAACAAGAAATGTGATGCAGAGAGTCCTGCCTATATTTACTAGAAGGGGAAAAGTTTTCTACATGATATCTCTATGTACACGCAATTTTCCAGAATGTCCAGCCCGCAAACTAAAGTCTAAAACCAAAAATCGGGCATGAACGGTGTACGCATGCCGTTTTTGGCAGTAAAAATGAGCGATAAAAGAACAAGAAATGTGATGCAAAGAGTCCTGCCTATATTTACTAGAAGGGGAAAAGTTTTCTACATGATATCTCTATGTACACGCAATTTTCCAGAATGTCCAGCCCGCAAACTAAAGTCTAAAACCAAAAATCGGGCATGAACGGTGTACACATGCCGTTTTTGGCAGTAAAAATGAGCGATAAAAGAACAAGAAATGTGATGCAGAGAGTCCTGCCTATATTTACTAGAAGGGGAAAAGTTTTCTACATGATATCTCTATGTACACGCAATTTTCCAGAATGTCCAGCCCGCAAACTAAAGTCTAAAACCAAAAATCGGGCATGAACGGTGTACGCATGCCGTTTTTGGCAGTAAAAATGAGCGATAAAAGAACAAGAAATGTGATGCAGAGAGTCCTGCCTATATTTACTAGAAGGGGAAAAGTTTTCTACATGATATCTCTATGTACACGCAATTTTCCAGAATGTCCAGCCCGCAAACTAAAGTCTAAAACCAAAAATCGGGCATGAACGGTGTACACATGCCGTTTTTGGCAGTAAAAATGAGCGATAAAAGAACAAGAAATGTGATGCAGAGAGTCCTGCCTATATTTACTAGAAGGGGAAAAGTTTTCTACATGATATCTCTATGTACACGCAATTTTCCAGAATGTCCAGCCCGCAAACTAAAGTCTAAAACCAAAAATCGGGCATGAACGGTGTACGCATGCCGTTTTTGGCAGTAAAAATGAGCGATAAAAGAACAAGAAATGTGATGCAAAGAGTCCTGCCTATATTTACTAGAAGGGGAAAAGTTTTCTACATGATATCTCTATGTACACGCAATTTTCCAGAATGTCCAGCCCGCAAACTAAAGTCTAAAACCAAAAATCGGGCATGAACGGTGTACACATGCCGTTTTTGGCAGTAAAAATGAGCGATAAAAGAACAAGAAATGTGATGCAAAGAGTCCTGCCTATATTTACTAGAAGGGGAAAAGTTTTCTACATGATATCTCTATGTACACGCAATTTTCCAGAATGTCCAGCCCGCAAACTAAAGTCTAAAACCAAAAATCGGGCATGAACGGTGTACACATGCCGTTTTTGGCAGTAAAAATGAGCGATAAAAGAACAAGAAATGTGATGCAGAGAGTCCTGCCTATATTTACTAGAAGGGGAAAAGTTTTCTACATGATATCTCTATGTACACGCAATTTTCCAGAATGTCCAGCCCGCAAACTAAAGTCTAAAACCAAAAATCGGGCATGAACGGTGTACGCATGCCGTTTTTGGCAGTAAAAATGAGCGATAAAAGAACAAGAAATGTGATGCAGAGAGTCCTGCCTATATTTACTAGAAGGGGAAAAGTTTTCTACATGATATCTCTATGTACACGCAATTTTCCAGAATGTCCAGCCCGCAAACTAAAGTCTAAAACCAAAAATCGGGCATGAACGGTGTACGCATGCCGTTTTTGGCAGTAAAAATGAGCGATAAAAGAACAAGAAATGTGATGCAGAGAGTCCTGCCTATATTTACTAGAAGGGGAAAAGTTTTCTACATGATATCTCTATGTACACGCAATTTTCCAGAATGTCCAGCCCGCAAACTAAAGTCTAAAACCAAAAATCGGGCATGAACGGTGTACACATGCCGTTTTTGGCAGTAAAAATGAGCGATAAAAGAACAAGAAATGTGATGCAAAGAGTCCTGCCTATATTTACTAGAAGGGGAAAAGTTTTCTACATGATATCTCTATGTACACGCAATTTTCCAGAATGTCCAGCCCGCAAACTAAAGTCTAAAACCAAAAATCGGGCATGAACGGTGTACACATGCCGTTTTTGGCAGTAAAAATGAGCGATAAAAGAACAAGAAATGTGATGCAAGAGTCCTGCCTATATTTACTAGAAGGGGAAAAGTTTTCTACATGATATCTCTATGTACACGCAATTTTCCAGAATGTCCAGCCCGCAAACTAAAGTCTAAAACCAAAAATCGGGCATGAACGGTGTACGCATGCCGTTTTTGGCAGTAAAAATGAGCGATAAAAGAACAAGAAATGTGATGCAGAGAGTCCTGCCTATATTTACTAGAAGGGGAAAAGTTTTCTACATGATATCTCTATGTACACGCAATTTTCCAGAATGTCCAGCCCGCAAACTAAAGTCTAAAACCAAAAATCGGGCATGAACGGTGTACACATGCCGTTTTTGGCAGTAAAAATGAGCGATAAAAGAACAAGAAATGTGATGCAAGAGTCCTGCCTATATTTACTAGAAGGGGAAAAGTTTTCTACATGATATCTCTATGTACACGCAATTTTCCAGAATGTCCAGCCCGCAAACTAAAGTCTAAAACCAAAAATCGGGCATGAACGGTGTACACATGCCGTTTTTGGCAGTAAAAATGAGCGATAAAAGAACAAGAAATGTGATGCAAAGAGTCCTGCCTATATTTACTAGAAGGGGAAAAGTTTTCTACATGATATCTCTATGTACACGCAATTTTCCAGAATGTCCAGCCCGCAAACTAAAGTCTAAAACCAAAAATCGGGCATGAACGGTGTACGCATGCCGTTTTTGGCAGTAAAAATGAGCGATAAAAGAACAAGAAATGTGATGCAGAGAGTCCTGCCTATATTTACTAGAAGGGGAAAAGTTTTCTACATGATATCTCTATGTACACGCAATTTTCCAGAATGTCCAGCCCGCAAACTAAAGTCTAAAACCAAAAATCGGGCATGAACGGTGTACGCATGCCGTTTTTGGCAGTAAAAATGAGCGATAAAAGAACAAGAAATGTGATGCAGAGAGTCCTGCCTATATTTACTAGAAGGGGAAAAGTTTTCTACATGATATCTCTATGTACACGCAATTTTCCAGAATGTCCAGCCCGCAAACTAAAGTCTAAAACCAAAAATCGGGCATGAACGGTGTACACATGCCGTTTTTGGCAGTAAAAATGAGCGATAAAAGAACAAGAAATGTGATGCAAAGAGTCCTGCCTATATTTACTAGAAGGGGAAAAGTTTTCTACATGATATCTCTATGTACACGCAATTTTCCAGAATGTCCAGCCCGCAAACTAAAGTCTAAAACCAAAAATCGGGCATGAACGGTGTACACATGCCGTTTTTGGCAGTAAAAATGAGCGATAAAAGAACAAGAAATGTGATGCAGAGAGTCCTGCCTATATTTACTAGAAGGGGAAAAGTTTTCTACATGATATCTCTATGTACACGCAATTTTCCAGAATGTCCAGCCCGCAAACTAAAGTCTAAAACCAAAAATCGGGCATGAACGGTGTACACATGCCGTTTTTGGCAGTAAAAATGAGCGATAAAAGAACAAGAAATGTGATGCAGAGAGTCCTGCCTATATTTACTAGAAGGGGAAAAGTTTTCTACATGATATCTCTATGTACACGCAATTTTCCAGAATGTCCAGCCCGCAAACTAAAGTCTAAAACCAAAAATCGGGCATGAACGGTGTACGCATGCCGTTTTTGGCAGTAAAAATGAGCGATAAAAGAACAAGAAATGTGATGCAAGAGTCCTGCCTATATTTACTAGAAGGGGAAAAGTTTTCTACATGATATCTCTATGTACACGCAATTTTCCAGAATGTCCAGCCCGCAAACTAAAGTCTAAAACCAAAAATCGGGCATGAACGGTGTACACATGCCGTTTTTGGCAGTAAAAATGAGCGATAAAAGAACAAGAAATGTGATGCAGAGAGTCCTGCCTATATTTACTAGAAGGGGAAAAGTTTTCTACATGATATCTCTATGTACACGCAATTTTCCAGAATGTCCAGCCCGCAAACTAAAGTCTAAAACCAAAAATCGGGCATGAACGGTGTACGCATGCCGTTTTTGGCAGTAAAAATGAGCGATAAAAGAACAAGAAATGTGATGCAGAGAGTCCTGCCTATATTTACTAGAAGGGGAAAAGTTTTCTACATGATATCTCTATGTACACGCAATTTTCCAGAATGTCCAGCCCGCAAACTAAAGTCTAAAACCAAAAATCGGGCATGAACGGTGTACGCATGCCGTTTTTGGCAGTAAAAATGAGCGATAAAAGAACAAGAAATGTGATGCAAAGAGTCCTGCCTATATTTACTAGAAGGGGAAAAGTTTTCTACATGATATCTCTATGTACACGCAATTTTCCAGAATGTCCAGCCCGCAAACTAAAGTCTAAAACCAAAAATCGGGCATGAACGGTGTACACATGCCGTTTTTGGCAGTAAAAATGAGCGATAAAAGAACAAGAAATGTGATGCAGAGAGTCCTGCCTATATTTACTAGAAGGGGAAAAGTTTTCTACATGATATCTCTATGTACACGCAATTTTCCAGAATGTCCAGCCCGCAAACTAAAGTCTAAAACCAAAAATCGGGCATGAACGGTGTACGCATGCCGTTTTTGGCAGTAAAAATGAGCGATAAAAGAACAAGAAATGTGATGCAGAGAGTCCTGCCTATATTTACTAGAAGGGGAAAAGTTTTCTACATGATATCTCTATGTACACGCAATTTTCCAGAATGTCCAGCCCGCAAACTAAAGTCTAAAACCAAAAATCGGGCATGAACGGTGTACGCATGCCGTTTTTGGCAGTAAAAATGAGCGATAAAAGAACAAGAAATGTGATGCAGAGAGTCCTGCCTATATTTACTAGAAGGGGAAAAGTTTTCTACATGATATCTCTATGTACACGCAATTTTCCAGAATGTCCAGCCCGCAAACTAAAGTCTAAAACCAAAAATCGGGCATGAACGGTGTACGCATGCCGTTTTTGGCAGTAAAAATGAGCGATAAAAGAACAAGAAATGTGATGCAAAGAGTCCTGCCTATATTTACTAGAAGGGGAAAAGTTTTCTACATGATATCTCTATGTACACGCAATTTTCCAGAATGTCCAGCCCGCAAACTAAAGTCTAAAACCAAAAATCGGGCATGAACGGTGTACACATGCCGTTTTTGGCAGTAAAAATGAGCGATAAAAGAACAAGAAATGTGATGCAGAGAGTCCTGCCTATATTTACTAGAAGGGGAAAAGTTTTCTACATGATATCTCTATGTACACGCAATTTTCCAGAATGTCCAGCCCGCAAACTAAAGTCTAAAACCAAAAATCGGGCATGAACGGTGTACACATGCCGTTTTTGGCAGTAAAAATGAGCGATAAAAGAACAAGAAATGTGATGCAGAGAGTCCTGCCTATATTTACTAGAAGGGGAAAAGTTTTCTACATGATATCTCTATGTACACGCAATTTTCCAGAATGTCCAGCCCGCAAACTAAAGTCTAAAACCAAAAATCGGGCATGAACGGTGTACACATGCCGTTTTTGGCAGTAAAAATGAGCGATAAAAGAACAAGAAATGTGATGCAGAGAGTCCTGCCTATATTTACTAGAAGGGGAAAAGTTTTCTACATGATATCTCTATGTACACGCAATTTTCCAGAATGTCCAGCCCGCAAACTAAAGTCTAAAACCAAAAATCGGGCATGAACGGTGTACACATGCCGTTTTTGGCAGTAAAAATGAGCGATAAAAGAACAAGAAATGTGATGCAGAGAGTCCTGCCTATATTTACTAGAAGGGGAAAAGTTTTCTACATGATATCTCTATGTACACGCAATTTTCCAGAATGTCCAGCCCGCAAACTAAAGTCTAAAACCAAAAATCGGGCATGAACGGTGTACGCATGCCGTTTTTGGCAGTAAAAATGAGCGATAAAAGAACAAGAAATGTGATGCAGAGAGTCCTGCCTATATTTACTAGAAGGGGAAAAGTTTTCTACATGATATCTCTATGTACACGCAATTTTCCAGAATGTCCAGCCCGCAAACTAAAGTCTAAAACCAAAAATCGGGCATGAACGGTGTACGCATGCCGTTTTTGGCAGTAAAAATGAGCGATAAAAGAACAAGAAATGTGATGCAGAGAGTCCTGCCTATATTTACTAGAAGGGGAAAAGTTTTCTACATGATATCTCTATGTACACGCAATTTTCCAGAATGTCCAGCCCGCAAACTAAAGTCTAAAACCAAAAATCGGGCATGAACGGTGTACGCATGCCGTTTTTGGCAGTAAAAATGAGCGATAAAAGAACAAGAAATGTGATGCAAAGAGTCCTGCCTATATTTACTAGAAGGGGAAAAGTTTTCTACATGATATCTCTATGTACACGCAATTTTCCAGAATGTCCAGCCCGCAAACTAAAGTCTAAAACCAAAAATCGGGCATGAACGGTGTACACATGCCGTTTTTGGCAGTAAAAATGAGCGATAAAAGAACAAGAAATGTGATGCAGAGAGTCCTGCCTATATTTACTAGAAGGGGAAAAGTTTTCTACATGATATCTCTATGTACACGCAATTTTCCAGAATGTCCAGCCCGCAAACTAAAGTCTAAAACCAAAAATCGGGCATGAACGGTGTACACATGCCGTTTTTGGCAGTAAAAATGAGCGATAAAAGAACAAGAAATGTGATGCAGAGAGTCCTGCCTATATTTACTAGAAGGGGAAAAGTTTTCTACATGATATCTCTATGTACACGCAATTTTCCAGAATGTCCAGCCCGCAAACTAAAGTCTAAAACCAAAAATCGGGCATGAACGGTGTACACATGCCGTTTTTGGCAGTAAAAATGAGCGATAAAAGAACAAGAAATGTGATGCAGAGAGTCCTGCCTATATTTACTAGAAGGGGAAAAGTTTTCTACATGATATCTCTATGTACACGCAATTTTCCAGAATGTCCAGCCCGCAAACTAAAGTCTAAAACCAAAAATCGGGCATGAACGGTGTACGCATGCCGTTTTTGGCAGTAAAAATGAGCGATAAAAGAACAAGAAATGTGATGCAAAGAGTCCTGCCTATATTTACTAGAAGTGGAAAAGTTTTCTACATGATATCTCTATGTACACGCAATTTTCCAGAATGTCCAGCCCGCAAACTAAAGTCTAAAACCAAAAATCGGGCATGAACGGTGTACACATGCCGTTTTTGGCAGTAAAAATGAGCGATAAAAGAACAAGAAATGTGATGCAGAGAGTCCTGCCTATATTTACTAGAAGGGGAAAAGTTTTCTACATGATATCTCTATGTACACGCAATTTTCCAGAATGTCCAGCCCGCAAACTAAAGTCTAAAACCAAAAATCGGGCATGAACGGTGTACGCATGCCGTTTTTGGCAGTAAAAATGAGCGATAAAAGAACAAGAAATGTGATGCAAAGAGTCCTGCCTATATTTACTAGAAGGGGAAAAGTTTTCTACATGATATCTCTATGTACACGCAATTTTCCAGAATGTCCAGCCCGCAAACTAAAGTCTAAAACCAAAAATCGGGCATGAACGGTGTACACATGCCGTTTTTGGCAGTAAAAATGAGCGATAAAAGAACAAGAAATGTGATGCAGAGAGTCCTGCCTATATTTACTAGAAGGGGAAAAGTTTTCTACATGATATCTCTATGTACACGCAATTTTCCAGAATGTCCAGCCCGCAAACTAAAGTCTAAAACCAAAAATCGGGCATGAACGGTGTACACATGCCGTTTTTGGCAGTAAAAATGAGCGATAAAAGAACAAGAAATGTGATGCAGAGAGTCCTGCCTATATTTACTAGAAGGGGAAAAGTTTTCTACATGATATCTCTATGTACACGCAATTTTCCAGAATGTCCAGCCCGCAAACTAAAGTCTAAAACCAAAAATCGGGCATGAACGGTGTACACATGCCGTTTTTGGCAGTAAAAATGAGCGATAAAAGAACAAGAAATGTGATGCAGAGAGTCCTGCCTATATTTACTAGAAGGGGAAAAGTTTTCTACATGATATCTCTATGTACACGCAATTTTCCAGAATGTCCAGCCCGCAAACTAAAGTCTAAAACCAAAAATCGGGCATGAACGGTGTACACATGCCGTTTTTGGCAGTAAAAATGAGCGATAAAAGAACAAGAAATGTGATGCAGAGAGTCCTGCCTATATTTACTAGAAGGGGAAAAGTTTTCTACATGATATCTCTATGTACACGCAATTTTCCAGAATGTCCAGCCCGCAAACTAAAGTCTAAAACCAAAAATCGGGCATGAACGGTGTACACATGCCGTTTTTGGCAGTAAAAATGAGCGATAAAAGAACAAGAAATGTGATGCAGAGAGTCCTGCCTATATTTACTAGAAGGGGAAAAGTTTTCTACATGATATCTCTATGTACACGCAATTTTCCAGAATGTCCAGCCCGCAAACTAAAGTCTAAAACCAAAAATCGGGCATGAACGGTGTACGCATGCCGTTTTTGGCAGTAAAAATGAGCGATAAAAGAACAAGAAATGTGATGCAAAGAGTCCTGCCTATATTTACTAGAAGGGGAAAAGTTTTCTACATGATATCTCTATGTACACGCAATTTTCCAGAATGTCCAGCCCGCAAACTAAAGTCTAAAACCAAAAATCGGGCATGAACGGTGTACACATGCCGTTTTTGGCAGTAAAAATGAGCGATAAAAGAACAAGAAATGTGATGCAGAGAGTCCTGCCTATATTTACTAGAAGGGGAAAAGTTTTCTACATGATATCTCTATGTACACGCAATTTTCCAGAATGTCCAGCCCGCAAACTAAAGTCTAAAACCAAAAATCGGGCATGAACGGTGTACGCATGCCGTTTTTGGCAGTAAAAATGAGCGATAAAAGAACAAGAAATGTGATGCAAAGAGTCCTGCCTATATTTACTAGAAGTGGAAAAGTTTTCTACATGATATCTCTATGTACACGCAATTTTCCAGAATGTCCAGCCCGCAAACTAAAGTCTAAAACCAAAAATCGGGCATGAACGGTGTACACATGCCGTTTTTGGCAGTAAAAATGAGCGATAAAAGAACAAGAAATGTGATGCAGAGAGTCCTGCCTATATTTACTAGAAGGGGAAAAGTTTTCTACATGATATCTCTATGTACACGCAATTTTCCAGAATGTCCAGCCCGCAAACTAAAGTCTAAAACCAAAAATCGGGCATGAACGGTGTACGCATGCCGTTTTTGGCAGTAAAAATGAGCGATAAAAGAACAAGAAATGTGATGCAAAGAGTCCTGCCTATATTTACTAGAAGGGAAAAGTTTTCTACATGATATCTCTATGTACACGCAATTTTCCAGAATGTCCAGCCCGCAAACTAAAGTCTAAAACCAAAAATCGGGCATGAACGGTGTACACATGCCGTTTTTGGCAGTAAAAATGAGCGATAAAAGAACAAGAAATGTGATGCAGAGAGTCCTGCCTATATTTACTAGAAGGGGAAAAGTTTTCTACATGATATCTCTATGTACACGCAATTTTCCAGAATGTCCAGCCCGCAAACTAAAGTCTAAAACCAAAAATCGGGCATGAACGGTGTACACATGCCGTTTTTGGCAGTAAAAATGAGCGATAAAAGAACAAGAAATGTGATGCAGAGAGTCCTGCCTATATTTACTAGAAGGGGAAAAGTTTTCTACATGATATCTCTATGTACACGCAATTTTCCAGAATGTCCAGCCCGCAAACTAAAGTCTAAAACCAAAAATCGGGCATGAACGGTGTACACATGCCGTTTTTGGCAGTAAAAATGAGCGATAAAAGAACAAGAAATGTGATGCAGAGAGTCCTGCCTATATTTACTAGAAGGGGAAAAGTTTTCTACATGATATCTCTATGTACACGCAATTTTCCAGAATGTCCAGCCCGCAAACTAAAGTCTAAAACCAAAAATCGGGCATGAACGGTGTACGCATGCCGTTTTTGGCAGTAAAAATGAGCGATAAAAGAACAAGAAATGTGATGCAAAGAGTCCTGCCTATATTTACTAGAAGTGGAAAAGTTTTCTACATGATATCTCTATGTACACGCAATTTTCCAGAATGTCCAGCCCGCAAACTAAAGTCTAAAACCAAAAATCGGGCATGAACGGTGTACACATGCCGTTTTTGGCAGTAAAAATGAGCGATAAAAGAACAAGAAATGTGATGCAGAGAGTCCTGCCTATATTTACTAGAAGGGGAAAAGTTTTCTACATGATATCTCTATGTACACGCAATTTTCCAGAATGTCCAGCCCGCAAACTAAAGTCTAAAACCAAAAATCGGGCATGAACGGTGTACGCATGCCGTTTTTGGCAGTAAAAATGAGCGATAAAAGAACAAGAAATGTGATGCAAAGAGTCCTGCCTATATTTACTAGAAGTGGAAAAGTTTTTCTACATGATATCTCTATGTACACGCAATTTTCCAGAATGTCCAGCCCGCAAACTAAAGTCTAAAACCAAAAATCGGGCATGAACGGTGTACACATGCCGTTTTTGGCAGTAAAAATGAGCGATAAAAGAACAAGAAATGTGATGCAGAGAGTCCTGCCTATATTTACTAGAAGGGGAAAAGTTTTCTACATGATATCTCTATGTACACGCAATTTTCCAGAATGTCCAGCCCGCAAACTAAAGTCTAAAACCAAAAATCGGGCATGAACGGTGTACGCATGCCGTTTTTGGCAGTAAAAATGAGCGATAAAAGAACAAGAAATGTGATGCAGAGAGTCCTGCCTATATTTACTAGAAGGGGAAAAGTTTTCTACATGATATCTCTATGTACACGCAATTTTCCAGAATGTCCAGCCCGCAAACTAAAGTCTAAAACCAAAAATCGGGCATGAACGGTGTACACATGCCGTTTTTGGCAGTAAAAATGAGCGATAAAAGAACAAGAAATGTGATGCAGAGAGTCCTGCCTATATTTACTAGAAGGGGAAAAGTTTTCTACATGATATCTCTATGTACACGCAATTTTCCAGAATGTCCAGCCCGCAAACTAAAGTCTAAAACCAAAAATCGGGCATGAACGGTGTACACATGCCGTTTTTGGCAGTAAAAATGAGCGATAAAAGAACAAGAAATGTGATGCAAAGAGTCCTGCCTATATTTACTAGAAGTGGAAAAGTTTTCTACATGATATCTCTATGTACACGCAATTTTCCAGAATGTCCAGCCCGCAAACTAAAGTCTAAAACCAAAAATCGGGCATGAACGGTGTACACATGCCGTTTTTGGCAGTAAAAATGAGCGATAAAAGAACAAGAAATGTGATGCAGAGAGTCCTGCCTATATTTACTAGAAGGGGAAAAGTTTTCTACATGATATCTCTATGTACACGCAATTTTCCAGAATGTCCAGCCCGCAAACTAAAGTCTAAAACCAAAAATCGGGCATGAACGGTGTACGCATGCCGTTTTTGGCAGTAAAAATGAGCGATAAAAGAACAAGAAATGTGATGCAAAGAGTCCTGCCTATATTTACTAGAAGGGAAAAGTTTTCTACATGATATCTCTATGTACACGCAATTTTCCAGAATGTCCAGCCCGCAAACTAAAGTCTAAAACCAAAAATCGGGCATGAACGGTGTACACATGCCGTTTTTGGCAGTAAAAATGAGCGATAAAAGAACAAGAAATGTGATGCAGAGAGTCCTGCCTATATTTACTAGAAGGGGAAAAGTTTTCTACATGATATCTCTATGTACACGCAATTTTCCAGAATGTCCAGCCCGCAAACTAAAGTCTAAAACCAAAAATCGGGCATGAACGGTGTACGCATGCCGTTTTTGGCAGTAAAAATGAGCGATAAAAGAACAAGAAATGTGATGCAGAGAGTCCTGCCTATATTTACTAGAAGGGGAAAAGTTTTCTACATGATATCTCTATGTACACGCAATTTTCCAGAATGTCCAGCCCGCAAACTAAAGTCTAAAACCAAAAATCGGGCATGAACGGTGTACGCATGCCGTTTTTGGCAGTAAAAATGAGCGATAAAAGAACAAGAAATGTGATGCAGAGAGTCCTGCCTATATTTACTAGAAGGGGAAAAGTTTTCTACATGATATCTCTATGTACACGCAATTTTCCAGAATGTCCAGCCCGCAAACTAAAGTCTAAAACCAAAAATCGGGCATGAACGGTGTACACATGCCGTTTTTGGCAGTAAAAATGAGCGATAAAAGAACAAGAAATGTGATGCAAAGAGTCCTGCCTATATTTACTAGAAGGGGAAAAGTTTTCTACATGATATCTCTATGTACACGCAATTTTCCAGAATGTCCAGCCCGCAAACTAAAGTCTAAAACCAAAAATCGGGCATGAACGGTGTACGCATGCCGTTTTTGGCAGTAAAAATGAGCGATAAAAGAACAAGAAATGTGATGCAAAGAGTCCTGCCTATATTTACTAGAAGGGAAAAGTTTTCTACATGATATCTCTATGTACACGCAATTTTCCAGAATGTCCAGCCCGCAAACTAAAGTCTAAAACCAAAAATCGGGCATGAACGGTGTACACATGCCGTTTTTGGCAGTAAAAATGAGCGATAAAAGAACAAGAAATGTGATGCAGAGAGTCCTGCCTATATTTACTAGAAGGGGAAAAGTTTTCTACATGATATCTCTATGTACACGCAATTTTCCAGAATGTCCAGCCCGCAAACTAAAGTCTAAAACCAAAAATCGGGCATGAACGGTGTACGCATGCCGTTTTTGGCAGTAAAAATGAGCGATAAAAGAACAAGAAATGTGATGCAAAGAGTCCTGCCTATATTTACTAGAAGGGAAAAGTTTTCTACATGATATCTCTATGTACACGCAATTTTCCAGAATGTCCAGCCCGCAAACTAAAGTCTAAAACCAAAAATCGGGCATGAACGGTGTACACATGCCGTTTTTGGCAGTAAAAATGAGCGATAAAAGAACAAGAAATGTGATGCAGAGAGTCCTGCCTATATTTACTAGAAGGGGAAAAGTTTTCTACATGATATCTCTATGTACACGCAATTTTCCAGAATGTCCAGCCCGCAAACTAAAGTCTAAAACCAAAAATCGGGCATGAACGGTGTACGCATGCCGTTTTTGGCAGTAAAAATGAGCGATAAAAGAACAAGAAATGTGATGCAGAGAGTCCTGCCTATATTTACTAGAAGGGGAAAAGTTTTCTACATGATATCTCTATGTACACGCAATTTTCCAGAATGTCCAGCCCGCAAACTAAAGTCTAAAACCAAAAATCGGGCATGAACGGTGTACGCATGCCGTTTTTGGCAGTAAAAATGAGCGATAAAAGAACAAGAAATGTGATGCAGAGAGTCCTGCCTATATTTACTAGAAGGGGAAAAGTTTTCTACATGATATCTCTATGTACACGCAATTTTCCAGAATGTCCAGCCCGCAAACTAAAGTCTAAAACCAAAAATCGGGCATGAACGGTGTACACATGCCGTTTTTGGCAGTAAAAATGAGCGATAAAAGAACAAGAAATGTGATGCAAAGAGTCCTGCCTATATTTACTAGAAGGGGAAAAGTTTTCTACATGATATCTCTATGTACACGCAATTTTCCAGAATGTCCAGCCCGCAAACTAAAGTCTAAAACCAAAAATCGGGCATGAACGGTGTACGCATGCCGTTTTTGGCAGTAAAAATGAGCGATAAAAGAACAAGAAATGTGATGCAAAGAGTCCTGCCTATATTTACTAGAAGTGGAAAAGTTTTTCTACATGATATCTCTATGTACACGCAATTTTCCAGAATGTCCAGCCCGCAAACTAAAGTCTAAAACCAAAAATCGGGCATGAACGGTGTACACATGCCGTTTTTGGCAGTAAAAATGAGCGATAAAAGAACAAGAAATGTGATGCAGAGAGTCCTGCCTATATTTACTAGAAGGGGAAAAGTTTTCTACATGATATCTCTATGTACACGCAATTTTCCAGAATGTCCAGCCCGCAAACTAAAGTCTAAAACCAAAAATCGGGCATGAACGGTGTACGCATGCCGTTTTTGGCAGTAAAAATGAGCGATAAAAGAACAAGAAATGTGATGCAAAGAGTCCTGCCTATATTTACTAGAAGTGGAAAAGTTTTTCTACATGATATCTCTATGTACACGCAATTTTCCAGAATGTCCAGCCCGCAAACTAAAGTCTAAAACCAAAAATCGGGCATGAACGGTGTACACATGCCGTTTTTGGCAGTAAAAATGAGCGATAAAAGAACAAGAAATGTGATGCAGAGAGTCCTGCCTATATTTACTAGAAGGGGAAAAGTTTTCTACATGATATCTCTATGTACACGCAATTTTCCAGAATGTCCAGCCCGCAAACTAAAGTCTAAAACCAAAAATCGGGCATGAACGGTGTACACATGCCGTTTTTGGCAGTAATGTACACGCAATTTTCCAGAATGTCCAGCTAGCAAACTAAAGTCTAAAACCAAAAATCGGGCATGAACGGTGTACACATGCCGTTTTTGGCAGTAAAAATGAGCGATAAAAGAACAAGAAATGTGATGCAGAGAGTCCTGCCTATATTTACTAGAAGGGGAAAAGTTTTCTACATGATATCTCTATGTACACGCAATTTTCCAGAATGTCCAGCCCGCAAACTAAAGTCTAAAACCAAAAATCGGGCATGAACGGTGTACGCATGCCGTTTTTGGCAGTAAAAATGAGCGATAAAAGAACAAGAAATGTGATGCAAAGAGTCCTGCCTATATTTACTAGAAGTGGAAAAGTTTTTCTACATGATATCTCTATGTACACGCAATTTTCCAGAATGTCCAGCCCGCAAACTAAAGTCTAAAACCAAAAATCGGGCATGAACGGTGTACACATGCCGTTTTTGGCAGTAAAAATGAGCGATAAAAGAACAAGAAATGTGATGCAGAGAGTCCTGCCTATATTTACTAGAAGGGGAAAAGTTTTCTACATGATATCTCTATGTACACGCAATTTTAGAATGTCCAGCCCGCAAACTAAAGTCTAAAACCAAAAATCGGGCATGAACGGTGTACACATGCCGTTTTTGGCAGTAAAAATGAGCGATAAAAGAACAAGAAATGTGATGCAAAGAGTCCTGCCTATATTTACTAGAAGGGGAAAAGTTTTCTACATGATATCTCTATGTACACGCAATTTTCCAGAATGTCCAGCCCGCAAACTAAAGTCTAAAACCAAAAATCGGGCATGAACGGTGTACACATGCCGTTTTTGGCAGTAAAAATGAGCGATAAAAGAACAAGAAATGTGATGCAGAGAGTCCTGCCTATATTTACTAGAAGGGGAAAAGTTTTCTACATGATATCTCTATGTACACGCAATTTTCCAGAATGTCCAGCCCGCAAACTAAAGTCTAAAACCAAAAATCGGGCATGAACGGTGTACGCATGCCGTTTTTGGCAGTAAAAATGAGCGATAAAAGAACAAGAAATGTGATGCAAAGAGTCCTGCCTATATTTACTAGAAGGGGAAAAGTTTTCTACATGATATCTCTATGTACACGCAATTTTCCAGAATGTCCAGCCCGCAAACTAAAGTCTAAAACCAAAAATCGGGCATGAACGGTGTACGCATGCCGTTTTTGGCAGTAAAAATGAGCGATAAAAGAACAAGAAATGTGATGCAGAGAGTCCTGCCTATATTTACTAGAAGGGGAAAAGTTTTCTACATGATATCTCTATGTACACGCAATTTTCCAGAATGTCCAGCCCGCAAACTAAAGTCTAAAACCAAAAATCGGGCATGAACGGTGTACACATGCCGTTTTTGGCAGTAAAAATGAGCGATAAAAGAACAAGAAATGTGATGCAGAGAGTCCTGCCTATATTTACTAGAAGGGGAAAAGTTTTCTACATGATATCTCTATGTACACGCAATTTTCCAGAATGTCCAGCCCGCAAACTAAAGTCTAAAACCAAAAATCGGGCATGAACGGTGTACACATGCCGTTTTTGGCAGTAAAAATGAGCGATAAAAGAACAAGAAATGTGATGCAAAGAGTCCTGCCTATATTTACTAGAAGGGGAAAAGTTTTCTACATGATATCTCTATGTACACGCAATTTTCCAGAATGTCCAGCCCGCAAACTAAAGTCTAAAACCAAAAATCGGGCATGAACGGTGTACACATGCCGTTTTTGGCAGTAAAAATGAGCGATAAAAGAACAAGAAATGTGATGCAGAGAGTCCTGCCTATATTTACTAGAAGGGGAAAAGTTTTCTACATGATATCTCTATGTACACGCAATTTTCCAGAATGTCCAGCCCGCAAACTAAAGTCTAAAACCAAAAATCGGGCATGAACGGTGTACGCATGCCGTTTTTGGCAGTAAAAATGAGCGATAAAAGAACAAGAAATGTGATGCAGAGAGTCCTGCCTATATTTACTAGAAGGGGAAAAGTTTTCTACATGATATCTCTATGTACACGCAATTTTCCAGAATGTCCAGCCCGCAAACTAAAGTCTAAAACCAAAAATCGGGCATGAACGGTGTACACATGCCGTTTTTGGCAGTAAAAATGAGCGATAAAAGAACAAGAAATGTGATGCAAAGAGTCCTGCCTATATTTACTAGAAGGGGAAAAGTTTTCTACATGATATCTCTATGTACACGCAATTTTCCAGAATGTCCAGCCCGCAAACTAAAGTCTAAAACCAAAAATCGGGCATGAACGGTGTACGCATGCCGTTTTTGGCAGTAAAAATGAGCGATAAAAGAACAAGAAATGTGATGCAAAGAGTCCTGCCTATATTTACTAGAAGTGGAAAAGTTTTTCTACATGATATCTCTATGTACACGCAATTTTCCAGAATGTCCAGCCCGCAAACTAAAGTCTAAAACCAAAAATCGGGCATGAACGGTGTACACATGCCGTTTTTGGCAGTAAAAATGAGCGATAAAAGAACAAGAAATGTGATGCAGAGAGTCCTGCCTATATTTACTAGAAGGGGAAAAGTTTTCTACATGATATCTCTATGTACACGCAATTTTCCAGAATGTCCAGCCCGCAAACTAAAGTCTAAAACCAAAAATCGGGCATGAACGGTGTACGCATGCCGTTTTTGGCAGTAAAAATGAGCGATAAAAGAACAAGAAATGTGATGCAAAGAGTCCTGCCTATATTTACTAGAAGTGGAAAAGTTTTTTCTACATGATATCTCTATGTACACGCAATTTTCCAGAATGTCCAGCCCGCAAACTAAAGTCTAAAACCAAAAATCGGGCATGAACGGTGTACACATGCCGTTTTTGGCAGTAAAAATGAGCGATAAAAGAACAAGAAATGTGATGCAGAGAGTCCTGCCTATATTTACTAGAAGGGGAAAAGTTTTCTACATGATATCTCTATGTACACGCAATTTTCCAGAATGTCCAGCCCGCAAACTAAAGTCTAAAACCAAAAATCGGGCATGAACGGTGTACACATGCCGTTTTTGGCAGTAATGTACACGCAATTTTCCAGAATGTCCAGCTAGCAAACTAAAGTCTAAAACCAAAAATCGGGCATGAACGGTGTACACATGCCGTTTTTGGCAGTAAAAATGAGCGATAAAAGAACAAGAAATGTGATGCAGAGAGTCCTGCCTATATTTACTAGAAGGGGAAAAGTTTTCTACATGATATCTCTATGTACACGCAATTTTCCAGAATGTCCAGCCCGCAAACTAAAGTCTAAAACCAAAAATCGGGCATGAACGGTGTACGCATGCCGTTTTTGGCAGTAAAAATGAGCGATAAAAGAACAAGAAATGTGATGCAAAGAGTCCTGCCTATATTTACTAGAAGTGGAAAAGTTTTTTCTACATGATATCTCTATGTACACGCAATTTTCCAGAATGTCCAGCCCGCAAACTAAAGTCTAAAACCAAAAATCGGGCATGAACGGTGTACACATGCCGTTTTTGGCAGTAAAAATGAGCGATAAAAGAACAAGAAATGTGATGCAGAGAGTCCTGCCTATATTTACTAGAAGGGGAAAAGTTTTCTACATGATATCTCTATGTACACGCAATTTTAGAGAATGTCCAGCCCGCAAACTAAAGTCTAAAACCAAAAATCGGGCATGAACGGTGTACACATGCCGTTTTTGGCAGTAAAAATGAGCGATAAAAGAACAAGAAATGTGATGCAAAGAGTCCTGCCTATATTTACTAGAAGGGGAAAAGTTTTCTACATGATATCTCTATGTACACGCAATTTTCCAGAATGTCCAGCCCGCAAACTAAAGTCTAAAACCAAAAATCGGGCATGAACGGTGTACACATGCCGTTTTTGGCAGTAAAAATGAGCGATAAAAGAACAAGAAATGTGATGCAGAGAGTCCTGCCTATATTTACTAGAAGGGGAAAAGTTTTCTACATGATATCTCTATGTACACGCAATTTTCCAGAATGTCCAGCCCGCAAACTAAAGTCTAAAACCAAAAATCGGGCATGAACGGTGTACACATGCCGTTTTTGGCAGTAATGTACACGCAATTTTCCAGAATGTCCAGCTAGCAAACTAAAGTCTAAAACCAAAAATCGGGCATGAACGGTGTACACATGCCGTTTTTGGCAGTAAAAATGAGCGATAAAAGAACAAGAAATGTGATGCAGAGAGTCCTGCCTATATTTACTAGAAGGGGAAAAGTTTTCTACATGATATCTCTATGTACACGCAATTTTCCAGAATGTCCAGCCCGCAAACTAAAGTCTAAAACCAAAAATCGGGCATGAACGGTGTACGCATGCCGTTTTTGGCAGTAAAAATGAGCGATAAAAGAACAAGAAATGTGATGCAAAGAGTCCTGCCTATATTTACTAGAAGTGGAAAAGTTTTTTCTACATGATATCTCTATGTACACGGAATTTTCCAGAATGTCCAGCCCGCAAACTAAAGTCTAAAACCAAAAATCGGGCATGAACGGTGTACACATGCCGTTTTTGGCAGTAAAAATGAGCGATAAAATACAAGAAATGTGATGCAGAGAGTCCTGCCTATATTTACTAGAAGGGGAAAAGTTTTCTACATGATATCTCTATGTACACGCAATTTTCCAGAATGTCCAGCCCGCAAACTAAAGTCTAAAACCAAAAATCGGGCATGAACGGTGTACACATGCCGTTTTTGGCAGTAAAAATGAGCGATAAAAGAACAAGAAATGTGATGCAAAGAGTCCTGCCTATATTTACTAGAAGGGGAAAAGTTTTCTACATGATATCTCTATGTACACGCAATTTTCCAGAATGTCCAGCCCGCAAACTAAAGTCTAAAACCAAAAATCGGGCATGAACGGTGTACACATGCCGTTTTTGGCAGTAAAAATGAGCGATAAAAGAACAAGAAATGTGATGCAGAGAGTCCTGCCTATATTTACTAGAAGGGAAAAGTTTTCTACATGATATCTCTATGTACACGCAATTTTCCAGAATGTCCAGCCCGCAAACTAAAGTCTAAAACCAAAAATCGGGCATGAACGGTGTACGCATGCCGTTTTTGGCAGTAAAAATGAGCGATAAAAGAACAAGAAATGTGATGCAAAGAGTCCTGCCTATATTTACTAGAAGGGGAAAAGTTTTCTACATGATATCTCTATGTACACGCAATTTTCCAGAATGTCCAGCCCGCAAACTAAAGTCTAAAACCAAAAATCGGGCATGAACGGTGTACGCATGCCGTTTTTGGCAGTAAAAATGAGCGATAAAAGAACAAGAAATGTGATGCAGAGAGTCCTGCCTATATTTACTAGAAGGGGAAAAGTTTTCTACATGATATCTCTATGTACACGCAATTTTCCAGAATGTCCAGCCCGCAAACTAAAGTCTAAAACCAAAAATCGGGCATGAACGGTGTACACATGCCGTTTTTGGCAGTAAAAATGAGCGATAAAAGAACAAGAAATGTGATGCAGAGAGTCCTGCCTATATTTACTAGAAGGGGAAAAGTTTTCTACATGATATCTCTATGTACACGCAATTTTAGAATGTCCAGCCCGCAAACTAAAGTCTAAAACCAAAAATCGGGCATGAACGGTGTACACATGCCGTTTTTGGCAGTAAAAATGAGCGATAAAAGAACAAGAAATGTGATGCAAAGAGTCCTGCCTATATTTACTAGAAGGGGAAAAGTTTTCTACATGATATCTCTATGTACACGCAATTTTCCAGAATGTCCAGCCCGCAAACTAAAGTCTAAAACCAAAAATCGGGCATGAACGGTGTACACATGCCGTTTTTGGCAGTAAAAATGAGCGATAAAAGAACAAGAAATGTGATGCAGAGAGTCCTGCCTATATTTACTAGAAGGGGAAAAGTTTTCTACATGATATCTCTATGTACACGCAATTTTCCAGAATGTCCAGCCCGCAAACTAAAGTCTAAAACCAAAAATCGGGCATGAACGGTGTACGCATGCCGTTTTTGGCAGTAAAAATGAGCGATAAAAGAACAAGAAATGTGATGCAGAGAGTCCTGCCTATATTTACTAGAAGGGGAAAAGTTTTCTACATGATATCTCTATGTACACGCAATTTTCCAGAATGTCCAGCCCGCAAACTAAAGTCTAAAACCAAAAATCGGGCATGAACGGTGTACGCATGCCGTTTTTGGCAGTAAAAATGAGCGATAAAAGAACAAGAAATGTGATGCAAAGAGTCCTGCCTATATTTACTAGAAGTGGAAAAGTTTTTTCTACATGATATCTCTATGTACACGCAATTTTCCAGAATGTCCAGCCCGCAAACTAAAGTCTAAAACCAAAAATCGGGCATGAACGGTGTACACATGCCGTTTTTGGCAGTAAAAATGAGCGATAAAAGAACAAGAAATGTGATGCAGAGAGTCCTGCCTATATTTACTAGAAGGGGAAAAGTTTTCTACATGATATCTCTATGTACACGCAATTTTCCAGAATGTCCAGCCCGCAAACTAAAGTCTAAAACCAAAAATCGGGCATGAACGGTGTACGCATGCCGTTTTTGGCAGTAAAAATGAGCGATAAAAGAACAAGAAATGTGATGCAGAGAGTCCTGCCTATATTTACTAGAAGGGGAAAAGTTTTCTACATGATATCTCTATGTACACGCAATTTTCCAGAATGTCCAGCCCGCAAACTAAAGTCTAAAACCAAAAATCGGGCATGAACGGTGTACACATGCCGTTTTTGGCAGTAAAAATGAGCGATAAAAGAACAAGAAATGTGATGCAGAGAGTCCTGCCTATATTTACTAGAAGGGGAAAAGTTTTCTACATGATATCTCTATGTACACGCAATTTTCCAGAATGTCCAGCCCGCAAACTAAAGTCTAAAACCAAAAATCGGGCATGAACGGTGTACGCATGCCGTTTTTGGCAGTAAAAATGAGCGATAAAAGAACAAGAAATGTGATGCAAAGAGTCCTGCCTATATTTACTAGAAGGGGAAAAGTTTTCTACATGATATCTCTATGTACACGCAATTTTCCAGAATGTCCAGCCCGCAAACTAAAGTCTAAAACCAAAAATCGGGCATGAACGGTGTACGCATGCCGTTTTTGGCAGTAAAAATGAGCGATAAAAGAACAAGAAATGTGATGCAGAGAGTCCTGCCTATATTTACTAGAAGGGGAAAAGTTTTCTACATGATATCTCTATGTACACGCAATTTTCCAGAATGTCCAGCCCGCAAACTAAAGTCTAAAACCAAAAATCGGGCATGAACGGTGTACACATGCCGTTTTTGGCAGTAAAAATGAGCGATAAAAGAACAAGAAATGTGATGCAGAGAGTCCTGCCTATATTTACTAGAAGGGGAAAAGTTTTCTACATGATATCTCTATGTACACGCAATTTTCCAGAATGTCCAGCCCGCAAACTAAAGTCTAAAACCAAAAATCGGGCATGAACGGTGTACACATGCCGTTTTTGGCAGTAAAAATGAGCGATAAAAGAACAAGAAATGTGATGCAAAGAGTCCTGCCTATATTTACTAGAAGGGGAAAAGTTTTCTACATGATATCTCTATGTACACGCAATTTTCCAGAATGTCCAGCCCGCAAACTAAAGTCTAAAACCAAAAATCGGGCATGAACGGTGTACACATGCCGTTTTTGGCAGTAAAAATGAGCGATAAAAGAACAAGAAATGTGATGCAGAGAGTCCTGCCTATATTTACTAGAAGGGGAAAAGTTTTCTACATGATATCTCTATGTACACGCAATTTTCCAGAATGTCCAGCCCGCAAACTAAAGTCTAAAACCAAAAATCGGGCATGAACGGTGTACGCATGCCGTTTTTGGCAGTAAAAATGAGCGATAAAAGAACAAGAAATGTGATGCAGAGAGTCCTGCCTATATTTACTAGAAGGGGAAAAGTTTTCTACATGATATCTCTATGTACACGCAATTTTCCAGAATGTCCAGCCCGCAAACTAAAGTCTAAAACCAAAAATCGGGCATGAACGGTGTACGCATGCCGTTTTTGGCAGTAAAAATGAGCGATAAAAGAACAAGAAATGTGATGCAAAGAGTCCTGCCTATATTTACTAGAAGTGGAAAAGTTTTCTACATGATATCTCTATGTACACGCAATTTTCCAGAATGTCCAGCCCGCAAACTAAAGTCTAAAACCAAAAATCGGGCATGAACGGTGTACACATGCCGTTTTTGGCAGTAAAAATGAGCGATAAAAGAACAAGAAATGTGATGCAGAGAGTCCTGCCTATATTTACTAGAAGGGGAAAAGTTTTCTACATGATATCTCTATGTACACGCAATTTTCCAGAATGTCCAGCCCGCAAACTAAAGTCTAAAACCAAAAATCGGGCATGAACGGTGTACGCATGCCGTTTTTGGCAGTAAAAATGAGCGATAAAAGAACAAGAAATGTGATGCAAAGAGTCCTGCCTATATTTACTAGAAGTGGAAAAGTTTTTCTACATGATATCTCTATGTACACGCAATTTTCCAGAATGTCCAGCCCGCAAACTAAAGTCTAAAACCAAAAATCGGGCATGAACGGTGTACACATGCCGTTTTTGGCAGTAAAAATGAGCGATAAAAGAACAAGAAATGTGATGCAAAGAGTCCTGCCTATATTTACTAGAAGGGGAAAAGTTTTCTACATGATATCTCTATGTACACGCAATTTTCCAGAATGTCCAGCCCGCAAACTAAAGTCTAAAACCAAAAATCGGGCATGAACGGTGTACACATGCCGTTTTTGGCAGTAAAAATGAGCGATAAAAGAACAAGAAATGTGATGCAGAGAGTCCTGCCTATATTTACTAGAAGGGGAAAAGTTTTCTACATGATATCTCTATGTACACGCAATTTTCCAGAATGTCCAGCCCGCAAACTAAAGTCTAAAACCAAAAATCGGGCATGAACGGTGTACGCATGCCGTTTTTGGCAGTAAAAATGAGCGATAAAAGAACAAGAAATGTGATGCAAAGAGTCCTGCCTATATTTACTAGAAGTGGAAAAGTTTTCTACATGATATCTCTATGTACACGCAATTTTCCAGAATGTCCAGCCCGCAAACTAAAGTCTAAAACCAAAAATCGGGCATGAACGGTGTACACATGCCGTTTTTGGCAGTAAAAATGAGCGATAAAAGAACAAGAAATGTGATGCAGAGAGTCCTGCCTATATTTACTAGAAGGGGAAAAGTTTTCTACATGATATCTCTATGTACACGCAATTTTCCAGAATGTCCAGCCCGCAAACTAAAGTCTAAAACCAAAAATCGGGCATGAACGGTGTACGCATGCCGTTTTTGGCAGTAAAAATGAGCGATAAAAGAACAAGAAATGTGATGCAGAGAGTCCTGCCTATATTTACTAGAAGGGGAAAAGTTTTCTACATGATATCTCTATGTACACGCAATTTTCCAGAATGTCCAGCCCGCAAACTAAAGTCTAAAACCAAAAATCGGGCATGAACGGTGTACGCATGCCGTTTTTGGCAGTAAAAATGAGCGATAAAAGAACAAGAAATGTGATGCAAAGAGTCCTGCCTATATTTACTAGAAGTGGAAAAGTTTTTCTACATGATATCTCTATGTACACGCAATTTTCCAGAATGTCCAGCCCGCAAACTAAAGTCTAAAACCAAAAATCGGGCATGAACGGTGTACACATGCCGTTTTTGGCAGTAAAAATGAGCGATAAAAGAACAAGAAATGTGATGCAGAGAGTCCTGCCTATATTTACTAGAAGGGGAAAAGTTTTCTACATGATATCTCTATGTACACGCAATTTTCCAGAATGTCCAGCCCGCAAACTAAAGTCTAAAACCAAAAATCGGGCATGAACGGTGTACGCATGCCGTTTTTGGCAGTAAAAATGAGCGATAAAAGAACAAGAAATGTGATGCAAAGAGTCCTGCCTATATTTACTAGAAGTGGAAAAGTTTTCTACATGATATCTCTATGTACACGCAATTTTCCAGAATGTCCAGCCCGCAAACTAAAGTCTAAAACCAAAAATCGGGCATGAACGGTGTACACATGCCGTTTTTGGCAGTAAAAATGAGCGATAAAAGAACAAGAAATGTGATGCAAAGAGTCCTGCCTATATTTACTAGAAGGGGAAAAGTTTTCTACATGATATCTCTATGTACACGCAATTTTCCAGAATGTCCAGCCCGCAAACTAAAGTCTAAAACCAAAAATCGGGCATGAACGGTGTACACATGCCGTTTTTGGCAGTAAAAATGAGCGATAAAAGAACAAGAAATGTGATGCAGAGAGTCCTGCCTATATTTACTAGAAGGGGAAAAGTTTTCTACATGATATCTCTATGTACACGCAATTTTCCAGAATGTCCAGCCCGCAAACTAAAGTCTAAAACCAAAAATCGGGCATGAACGGTGTACACATGCCGTTTTTGGCAGTAAAAATGAGCGATAAAAGAACAAGAAATGTGATGCAAAGAGTCCTGCCTATATTTACTAGAAGGGGAAAAGTTTTCTACATGATATCTCTATGTACACGCAATTTTCCAGAATGTCCAGCCCGCAAACTAAAGTCTAAAACCAAAAATCGGGCATGAACGGTGTACACATGCCGTTTTTGGCAGTAAAAATGAGCGATAAAAGAACAAGAAATGTGATGCAGAGAGTCCTGCCTATATTTACTAGAAGGGGAAAAGTTTTCTACATGATATCTCTATGTACACGCAATTTTCCAGAATGTCCAGCCCGCAAACTAAAGTCTAAAACCAAAAATCGGGCATGAACGGTGTACGCATGCCGTTTTTGGCAGTAAAAATGAGCGATAAAAGAACAAGAAATGTGATGCAGAGAGTCCTGCCTATATTTACTAGAAGGGGAAAAGTTTTCTACATGATATCTCTATGTACACGCAATTTTCCAGAATGTCCAGCCCGCAAACTAAAGTCTAAAACCAAAAATCGGGCATGAACGGTGTACGCATGCCGTTTTTGGCAGTAAAAATGAGCGATAAAAGAACAAGAAATGTGATGCAAAGAGTCCTGCCTATATTTACTAGAAGTGGAAAAGTTTTTTCTACATGATATCTCTATGTACACGCAATTTTCCAGAATGTCCAGCCCGCAAACTAAAGTCTAAAACCAAAAATCGGGCATGAACGGTGTACACATGCCGTTTTTGGCAGTAAAAATGAGCGATAAAAGAACAAGAAATGTGATGCAGAGAGTCCTGCCTATATTTACTAGAAGGGGAAAAGTTTTCTACATGATATCTCTATGTACACGCAATTTTCCAGAATGTCCAGCCCGCAAACTAAAGTCTAAAACCAAAAATCGGGCATGAACGGTGTACACATGCCGTTTTTGGCAGTAAAAATGAGCGATAAAAGAACAAGAAATGTGATGCAGAGAGTCCTGCCTATATTTACTAGAAGGGGAAAAGTTTTTTCTACATGATATCTCTATGTACACGCAATTTTCCAGAATGTCCAGCCCGCAAACTAAAGTCTAAAACCAAAAATCGGGCATGAACGGTGTACACATGCCGTTTTTGGCAGTAAAAATGAGCGATAAAAGAACAAGAAATGTGATGCAGAGAGTCCTGCCTATATTTACTAGAAGGGGAAAAGTTTTCTACATGATATCTCTATGTACACGCAATTTTCCAGAATGTCCAGCCCGCAAACTAAAGTCTAAAACCAAAAATCGGGCATGAACGGTGTACGCATGCCGTTTTTGGCAGTAAAAATGAGCGATAAAAGAACAAGAAATGTGATGCAAAGAGTCCTGCCTATATTTACTAGAAGTGGAAAAGTTTTTTCTACATGATATCTCTATGTACACGCAATTTTCCAGAATGTCCAGCCCGCAAACTAAAGTCTAAAACCAAAAATCGGGCATGAACGGTGTACACATGCCGTTTTTGGCAGTAAAAATGAGCGATAAAAGAACAAGAAATGTGATGCAGAGAGTCCTGCCTATATTTACTAGAAGGGGAAAAGTTTTCTACATGATATCTCTATGTACACGCAATTTTCCAGAATGTCCAGCCCGCAAACTAAAGTCTAAAACCAAAAATCGGGCATGAACGGTGTACGCATGCCGTTTTTGGCAGTAAAAATGAGCGATAAAAGAACAAGAAATGTGATGCAAAGAGTCCTGCCTATATTTACTAGAAGTGGAAAAGTTTTTTCTACATGATATCTCTATGTACACGCAATTTTCCAGAATGTCCAGCCCGCAAACTAAAGTCTAAAACCAAAAATCGGGCATGAACGGTGTACACATGCCGTTTTTGGCAGTAAAAATGAGCGATAAAAGAACAAGAAATGTGATGCAAAGAGTCCTGCCTATATTTACTAGAAGGGGAAAAGTTTTCTACATGATATCTCTATGTACACGCAATTTTCCAGAATGTCCAGCCCGCAAACTAAAGTCTAAAACCAAAAATGGGCATGAACGGTGTACACAGGCCGTTTTTGGCAGTAATGTACACGCAATTTTCCAGAATGTCCAGCTAGCAAACTAAAGTCTAAAACCAAAAATCGGGCATGAACGGTGTACACATGCCGTTTTTGGCAGTAAAAATGAGCGATAAAAGAACAAGAAATGTGATGCAGAGAGTCCTGCCTATATTTACTAGAAGGGGAAAAGTTTTCTACATGATATCTCTATGTACACGCAATTTTCCAGAATGTCCAGCCCGCAAACTAAAGTCTAAAACCAAAAATCGGGCATGAACGGTGTACGCATGCCGTTTTTGGCAGTAAAAATGAGCGATAAAAGAACAAGAAATGTGATGCAAAGAGTCCTGCCTATATTTACTAGAAGTGGAAAAGTTTTTTCTACATGATATCTCTATGTACACGGAATTTTCCAGAATGTCCAGCCCGCAAACTAAAGTCTAAAACCAAAAATCGGGCATGAACGGTGTACACATGCCGTTTTTGGCAGTAAAAATGAGCGATAAAATACCAAGAAATGTGATGCAGAGAGTCCTGCCTATATTTACTAGAAGGGGAAAAGTTTTCTACATGATATCTCTACGTACACGCAATTTTAGAGAATGTCCAGCTCGCAAACTAAAGTCTAAAACCAAAAATCGGGCATGAACGGTGTACACAAGCCGTTTTTGGCAGTAAAAATGAGAGATAAAAGAACAAGAAATGTGATGCAAAGAGTCCTGCCTATATTTACTAGAAGGGGAAAAGTTTTCTACATGATATCTCTATGTACACGGAATTTTCCAGAATGTCCAGCCCGCAAACTAAAGTCTAAAACCAAAAATCGGGCATGAACGGTGTACACAGGCCGTTTTTGGCAGTAATGTACACGCAATTTTCCAGAATGTCCAGCTAGCAAACTAAAGTCTAAAACCAAAAATCGGGCATGAACGGTGTACACATGCCGTTTTTGGCAGTAAAAATGAGCGATAAAAGAACAAGAAATGTGATGCAGAGAGTCCTGCCTATATTTACTAGAAGGGGAAAAGTTTTCTACATGATATCTCTATGTACACGCAATTTTCCAGAATGTCCAGCCCGCAAACTAAAGTCTAAAACCAAAAATCGGGCATGAACGGTGTACGCATGCCGTTTTTGGCAGTAAAAATGAGCGATAAAAGAACAAGAAATGTGATGCAAAGAGTCCTGCCTATATTTACTAGAAGTGGAAAAGTTTTTTCTACATGATATCTCTATGTACACGGAATTTTCCAGAATGTCCAGCCCGCAAACTAAAGTCTAAAACCAAAAATCGGGCATGAACGGTGTACACATGCCGTTTTTGGCAGTAAAAATGAGCGATAAAATACCAAGAAATGTGATGCAGAGAGTCCTGCCTATATTTACTAGAAGGGGAAAAGTTTTCTACATGATATCTCTATGTACACGCAATTTTCCAGAATGTCCAGCCCGCAAACTAAAGTCTAAAACCAAAAATCGGGCATGAACGGTGTACACATGCCGTTTTTGGCAGTAAAAATGAGCGATAAAAGAACAAGAAATGTGATGCAAAGAGTCCTGCCTATATTTACTAGAAGGGGAAAAGTTTTCTACATGATATCTCTATGTACACGCAATTTTCCAGAATGTCCAGCCCGCAAACTAAAGTCTAAAACCAAAAATCGGGCATGAACGGTGTACACATGCCGTTTTTGGCAGTAAAAATGAGCGATAAAAGAACAAGAAATGTGATGCAGAGAGTCCTGCCTATATTTACTAGAAGGGGAAAAGTTTTCTACATGATATCTCTATGTACACGCAATTTTCCAGAATGTCCAGCCCGCAAACTAAAGTCTAAAACCAAAAATCGGGCATGAACGGTGTACGCATGCCGTTTTTGGCAGTAAAAATGAGCGATAAAAGAACAAGAAATGTGATGCAGAGAGTCCTGCCTATATTTACTAGAAGGGAAAAGTTTTCTACATGATATCTCTATGTACACGCAATTTTCCAGAATGTCCAGCCCGCAAACTAAAGTCTAAAACCAAAAATCGGGCATGAACGGTGTACGCATGCCGTTTTTGGCAGTAAAAATGAGCGATAAAAGAACAAGAAATGTGATGCAAAGAGTCCTGCCTATATTTACTAGAAGTGGAAAAGTTTTTTCTACATGATATCTCTATGTACACGCAATTTTCCAGAATGTCCAGCCCGCAAACTAAAGTCTAAAACCAAAAATCGGGCATGAACGGTGTACACATGCCGTTTTTGGCAGTAAAAATGAGCGATAAAAGAACAAGAAATGTGATGCAGAGAGTCCTGCCTATATTTACTAGAAGGGGAAAAGTTTTCTACATGATATCTCTATGTACACGCAATTTTCCAGAATGTCCAGCCCGCAAACTAAAGTCTAAAACCAAAAATCGGGCATGAACGGTGTACACATGCCGTTTTTGGCAGTAAAAATGAGCGATAAAAGAACAAGAAATGTGATGCAGAGAGTCCTGCCTATATTTACTAGAAGGGGAAAAGTTTTTTCTACATGATATCTCTATGTACACGCAATTTTCCAGAATGTCCAGCCCGCAAACTAAAGTCTAAAACCAAAAATCGGGCATGAACGGTGTACACATGCCGTTTTTGGCAGTAAAAATGAGCGATAAAAGAACAAGAAATGTGATGCAGAGAGTCCTGCCTATATTTACTAGAAGGGGAAAAGTTTTCTACATGATATCTCTATGTACACGCAATTTCCAGAATGTCCAGCGCGCAAACTAAAGTCTAAAACCAAAAATCGGGCATGAACGGTGTACACATGCCGTTTTTTGCAGTAATGTACACGCAATTTTCCAGAATGTCCAGCTAGCAAACTAAAGTCTAAAACCAAAAATCGGGCATGAACGGTGTACACATGCCGTTTTTGGCAGTAAAAATGAGCGATAAAAGAACAAGAAATGTGATGCAGAGAGTCCTGCCTATATTTACTAGAAGGGGAAAAGTTTTCTACATGATATCTCTATGTACACGCAATTTTCCAGAATGTCCAGCCCGCAAACTAAAGTCTAAAACCAAAAATCGGGCATGAACGGTGTACACATGCCGTTTTTGGCAGTAAAAATGAGCGATAAAAGAACAAGAAATGTGATGCAGAGAGTCCTGCCTATATTTACTAGAAGGGGAAAAGTTTTCTACATGATATCTCTATGTACACGCAATTTTCCAGAATGTCCAGCCCGCAAACTAAAGTCTAAAACCAAAAATCGGGCATGAACGGTGTACACATGCCGTTTTTGGCAGTAAAAATGAGCGATAAAAGAACAAGAAATGTGATGCAGAGAGTCCTGCCTATATTTACTAGAAGGGGAAAAGTTTTCTACATGATATCTCTATGTACACGCAATTTTCCAGAATGTCCAGCCCGCAAACTAAAGTCTAAAACCAAAAATCGGGCATGAACGGTGTACGCATGCCGTTTTTGGCAGTAAAAATGAGCGATAAAAGAACAAGAAATGTGATGCAGAGAGTCCTGCCTATATTTACTAGAAGGGGAAAAGTTTTCTACATGATATCTCTATGTACACGCAATTTTCCAGAATGTCCAGCCCGCAAACTAAAGTCTAAAACCAAAAATCGGGCATGAACGGTGTACGCATGCCGTTTTTGGCAGTAAAAATGAGCGATAAAAGAACAAGAAATGTGATGCAAAGAGTCCTGCCTATATTTACTAGAAGTGGAAAAGTTTTTTCTACATGATATCTCTATGTACACGCAATTTTCCAGAATGTCCAGCCCGCAAACTAAAGTCTAAAACCAAAAATCGGGCATGAACGGTGTACACATGCCGTTTTTGGCAGTAAAAATGAGCGATAAAAGAACAAGAAATGTGATGCAGAGAGTCCTGCCTATATTTACTAGAAGGGGAAAAGTTTTCTACATGATATCTCTATGTACACGCAATTTTCCAGAATGTCCAGCCCGCAAACTAAAGTCTAAAACCAAAAATCGGGCATGAACGGTGTACACATGCCGTTTTTGGCAGTAATGACACGCAAAGAACCAGAATGTGAGCTAGCAAACTAAAGTCTAAAACCAAAAATCGGGCATGAAGGTTTACACATGTTTTTTCTATGTACACGCAATTTTCCAGAATGTCCAGCCCGCAAACTAAAGTCTAAAACCAAAAATCGGGCATGAACGGTGTACACATGCCGTTTTTGGCAGTAAAAATGAGCGATAAAAGAACAAGAAATGTGATGCAGAGAGTCCTGCCTATATTTACTAGAAGGGGAAAAGTTTTCTACATGATATCTCTATGTACACGCAATTTTCCAGAATGTCCAGCCCGCAAACTAAAGTCTAAAACCAAAAATCGGGCATGAACGGTGTACACATGCCGTTTTTGGCAGTAAAAATGAGCGATAAAAGAACAAGAAATGTGATGCAGAGAGTCCTGCCTATATTTACTAGAAGGGGAAAAGTTTTCTACATGATATCTCTATGTACACGCAATTTTCCAGAATGTCCAGCCCGCAAACTAAAGTCTAAAACCAAAAATCGGGCATGAACGGTGTACACATGCCGTTTTTGGCAGTAAAAATGAGCGATAAAAGAACAAGAAATGTGATGCAGAGAGTCCTGCCTATATTTACTAGAAGGGAAAAGTTTTCTACATGATATCTCTATGTACACGCAATTTTCCAGAATGTCCAGCCCGCAAACTAAAGTCTAAAACCAAAAATCGGGCATGAACGGTGTACGCATGCCGTTTTTGGCAGTAAAAATGAGCGATAAAAGACCAAGAAATGTGATGCAGAGAGTCCTGCCTATATTTACTAGAAGGGGAAAAGTTTTCTACATGATATCTCTATGTACACGCAATTTTCCAGAATGTCCAGCCCGCAAACTAAAGTCTAAAACCAAAAATCGGGCATGAACGGTGTACGCATGCCGTTTTTGGCAGTAAAAATGAGCGATAAAAGAACAAGAAATGTGATGCAAAGAGTCCTGCCTATATTTACTAGAAGTGGAAAAGTTTTTTCTACATGATATCTCTATGTACACGCAATTTTCCAGAATGTCCAGCCCGCAAACTAAAGTCTAAAACCAAAAATCGGGCATGAACGGTGTACACATGCCGTTTTTGGCAGTAAAAATGAGCGATAAAAGAACAAGAAATGTGATGCAGAGAGTCCTGCCTATATTTACTAGAAGGGGAAAAGTTTTCTACATGATATCTCTATGTACACGCAATTTTCCAGAATGTCCAGCCCGCAAACTAAAGTCTAAAACCAAAAATCGGGCATGAACGGTGTACACATGCCGTTTTTGGCAGTAAAAATGAGCGATAAAAGAACAAGAAATGTGATGCAGAGAGTCCTGCCTATATTTACTAGAAGGGGAAAAGTTTTTTCTACATGATATCTCTATGTACACGCAATTTTCCAGAATGTCCAGCCCGCAAACTAAAGTCTAAAACCAAAAATCGGGCATGAACGGTGTACACATGCCGTTTTTGGCAGTAAAAATGAGCGATAAAAGAACAAGAAATGTGATGCAGAGAGTCCTGCCTATATTTACTAGAAGGGGAAAAGTTTTCTACATGATATCTCTATGTACACGCAATTTTCCAGAATGTCCAGCCCGCAAACTAAAGTCTAAAACCAAAAATCGGGCATGAACGGTGTACGCATGCCGTTTTTGGCAGTAAAAATGAGCGATAAAAGAACAAGAAATGTGATGCAAAGAGTCCTGCCTATATTTACTAGAAGTGGAAAAGTTTTTCTACATGATATCTCTATGTACACGCAATTTTCCAGAATGTCCAGCCCGCAAACTAAAGTCTAAAACCAAAAATCGGGCATGAACGGTGTACACATGCCGTTTTTGGCAGTAAAAATGAGCGATAAAAGAACAAGAAATGTGATGCAAAGAGTCCTGCCTATATTTACTAGAAGGGGAAAAGTTTTCTACATGATATCTCTATGTACACGCAATTTTCCAGAATGTCCAGCCCGCAAACTAAAGTCTAAAACCAAAAATCGGGCATGAACGGTGTACGCATGCCGTTTTTGGCAGTAAAAATGAGCGATAAAAGAACAAGAAATGTGATGCAAAGAGTCCTGCCTATATTTACTAGAAGTGGAAAAGTTTTTTCTACATGATATCTCTATGTACACGCAATTTTCCAGAATGTCCAGCCCGCAAACTAAAGTCTAAAACCAAAAATCGGGCATGAACGGTGTACACATGCCGTTTTTGGCAGTAAAAATGAGCGATAAAAGAACAAGAAATGTGATGCAGAGAGTCCTGCCTATATTTACTAGAAGGGGAAAAGTTTTCTACATGATATCTCTATGTACACGCAATTTTCCAGAATGTCCAGCCCGCAAACTAAAGTCTAAAACCAAAAATCGGGCATGAACGGTGTACGCATGCCGTTTTTGGCAGTAAAAATGAGCGATAAAAGAACAAGAAATGTGATGCAAAGAGTCCTGCCTATATTTACTAGAAGTGGAAAAGTTTTTTCTACATGATATCTCTATGTACACGAATTTTCCAGAATGTCCAGCCCGCAAACTAAAGTCTAAAACCAAAAATCGGGCATGAACGGTGTACACATGCCGTTTTTGGCAGTAAAAATGAGCGATAAAAGAACAAGAAATGTGATGCAGAGAGTCCTGCCTATATTTACTAGAAGGGGAAAAGTTTTCTACATGATATCTCTATGTACACGCAATTTTCCAGAATGTCCAGCGCGCAAACTAAAGTCTAAAACCAAAAATCGGGCATGAACGGTGTACACATGCCGTTTTTGGCAGTAATGTACACGCAATTTTCCAGAATGTCCAGCTAGCAAACTAAAGTCTAAAACCAAAAATCGGGCATGAACGGTGTACACATGCCGTTTTTGGCAGTAAAAATGAGCGATAAAAGAACAAGAAATGTGATGCAGAGAGTCCTGCCTATATTTACTAGAAGGGGAAAAGTTTTCTACATGATATCTCTAAGTACACGCAATTTTCCAGAATGTCCAGCCCGCAAACTAAAGTCTAAAACCAAAAATCGGGCATGAATGGTGTACGCATGCCGTTTTTGGCAGTAAAAATGAGCGATAAAAGAACAAGAAATGTGATGCAAAGAGTCCTGCCTATATTTACTAGAAGTGGAAAAGTTTTTTCTACATGATATCTCTATGTACACGGAATTTTCCAGAATGTCCAGCCCACAAACTAAAGTCTAAAACCAAAAATCGGGCATGAACGGTGTACACAGGCCGTTTTTGGCAGTAAAAATGAGCGATAAAATACCAAGAAATGTGATGCAGAGAGTCCTGCCTATATTTACTAGAAGGGGAAAAGTTTTCTACATGATATCTCTACGTACACGCAATTTTAGAGAATGTCCAGCTCGCAAACTAAAGTCTAAAACCAAAAATCGGGCATGAACGGTGTACACAAGCCGTTTTTGGCAGTAAAAATGAGCGATAAAAGAACAAGAAATGTGATGCAAAGAGTCCTGCCTATATTTACTAGAAGGGGAAAAGTTTTCTACATGATATCTCTATGTACACGCAATTTTCCAGAATGTCCAGCCCGCAAACTAAAGTCTAAAACCAAAAATCGGGCATGAACGGTGTACACATGCCGTTTTTGGCAGTAAAAATGAGCGATAAAAGAACAAGAAATGTGATGCAGAGAGTCCTGCCTATATTTACTAGAAGGGAAAAGTTTTCTACATGATATCTCTATGTACACGCAATTTTCCAGAATGTCCAGCCCGCAAACTAAAGTCTAAAACCAAAAATCGGGCATGAACGGTGTACGCATGCCGTTTTTGGCAGTAAAAATGAGCGATAAAAGAACAAGAAATGTGATGCAGAGAGTCCTGCCTATATTTACTAGAAGAGGAAAAGTTTTCTACATGATATCTCTATGTACACGCAATTTTCCAGAATGTCCAGCCCGCAAACTAAAGTCTAAAACCAAAAATCGGGCATGAACGGTGTACGCATGCCGTTTTTGGCAGTAAAAATGAGCGATAAAATACCAAGAAATGTGATGCAAAGAGTCCTGCCTATATTTACTAGAAGTGGAAAAGTTTTTTCTACATGATATCTCTATGTACACGCAATTTTCCAGAATGTCCAGCCCGCAAACTAAAGTCTAAAACCAAAAATCGGGCATGAACGGTGTACACATGCCGTTTTTGGCAGTAAAAATGAGCGATAAAAGAACAAGAAATGTGATGCAGAGAGTCCTGCCTATATTTACTAGAAGGGGAAAAGTTTTCTACATGATATCTCTATGTACACGCAATTTTCCAGAATGTCCAGCCCGCAAACTAAAGTCTAAAACCAAAAATCGGGCATGAACGGTGTACACATGCCGTTTTTGGCAGTAAAAATGAGCGATAAAAGAACAAGAAATGTGATGCAGAGAGTCCTGCCTATATTTACTAGAAGGGGAAAAGTTTTTTCTACATGATATCTCTATGTACACGCAATTTTCCAGAATGTCCAGCCCGCAAACTAAAGTCTAAAACCAAAAATCGGGCATGAACGGTGTACACATGCCGTTTTTGGCAGTAAAAATGAGCGATAAAAGAACAAGAAATGTGATGCAGAGAGTCCTGCCTATATTTACTAGAAGGGGAAAGTTTTCTACATGATATCTCTATGTACACGCAATTTCCAGAATGTCCAGCCCGCAAACTAAAGTCTAAAACCAAAAATCGGGCATGAACGGTGTACGCATGCCGTTTTTGGCAGTAAAAATGAGCGATAAAAGAACAAGAAATGTGATGCAAAGAGTCCTGCCTATATTTACTAGAAGTGGAAAAGTTTTTTCTACATGATATCTCTATGTACACGGAATTTTCCAGAATGTCCAGCCCGCAAACTAAAGTCTAAAACCAAAAATCGGGCATGAACGGTGTACACATGCCGTTTTTGGCAGTAAAAATGAGCGATAAAAGAACAAGAAATGTGATGCAGAGAGTCCTGCCTATATTTACTAGAAGGGGAAAAGTTTTCTACATGATATCTCTATGTACACGCAATTTTCCAGAATGTCCAGCCCGCAAACTAAAGTCTAAAACCAAAAATCGGGCATGAACGGTGTACGCATGCCGTTTTTGGCAGTAAAAATGAGCGATAAAAGAACAAGAAATGTGATGCAAAGAGTCCTGCCTATATTTACTAGAAGTGGAAAAGTTTTTTCTACATGATATCTCTATGTACACGCAATTTTCCAGAATGTCCAGCCCGCAAACTAAAGTCTAAAACCAAAAATCGGGCATGAACGGTGTACGCATGCCGTTTTTGGCAGTAAAAATGAGCGATAAAAGAACAAGAAATGTGATGCAGAGAGTCCTGCCTATATTTACTAGAAGGGGAAAAGTTTTCTACATGATATCTCTATGTACACGCAATTTTCCAGAATGTCCAGCCCGCAAACTAAAGTCTAAAACCAAAAATCGGGCATGAACGGTGTACACATGCCGTTTTTGGCAGTAAAAATGAGCGATAAAAGAACAAGAAATGTGATGCAGAGAGTCCTGCCTATATTTACTAGAAGGGGAAAAGTTTTCTACATGATATCTCTAAGTACACGCAATTTTCCAGAATGTCCAGCCCGCAAACTAAAGTCTAAAACCAAAAATCGGGCATGAACGGTGTACGCATGCCGTTTTTGGCAGTAAAAATGAGCGATAAAAGAACAAGAAATGTGATGCAAAGAGTCCTGCCTATATTTACTAGAAGTGGAAAAGTTTTTTCTACATGATATCTCTATGTACACGGAATTTTCCAGAATGTCCAGCCCGCAAACTAAAGTCTAAAACCAAAAATCGGGCATGAACGGTGTACACATGCCGTTTTTGGCAGTAAAAATGAGCGATAAAATACCAAGAAATGTGATGCAGAGAGTCCTGCCTATATTTACTAGAAGGGGAAAAGTTTTCTACATGATATCTCTATGTACACGCAATTTTAGAGAATGTCCAGCTCGCAAACTAAAGTCTAAAACCAAAAATCGGGCATGAACGGTGTACACATGCCGTTTTTGGCAGTAAAAATGAGCGATAAAAGAACAAGAAATGTGATGCAAAGAGTCCTGCCTATATTTACTAGAAGGGGAAAAGTTTTCTACATGATATCTCTATGTACACGCAATTTTCCAGAATGTCCAGCCCGCAAACTAAAGTCTAAAACCAAAAATCGGGCATGAACGGTGTACACATGCCGTTTTTGGCAGTAAAAATGAGCGATAAAAGAACAAGAAATGTGATGCAGAGAGTCCTGCCTATATTTACTAGAAGGGGAAAAGTTTTCTACATGATATCTCTATGTACACGCAATTTTCCAGAATGTCCAGCCCGCAAACTAAAGTCTAAAACCAAAAATCGGGCATGAACGGTGTACGCATGCCGTTTTTGGCAGTAAAAATGAGCGATAAAAGAACAAGAAATGTGATGCAGAGAGTCCTGCCTATATTTACTAGAAGGGGAAAAGTTTTCTACATGATATCTCTATGTACACGCAATTTTCCAGAATGTCCAGCCCGCAAACTAAAGTCTAAAACCAAAAATCGGGCATGAACGGTGTACGCATGCCGTTTTTGGCAGTAAAAATGAGCGATAAAATACCAAGAAATGTGATGCAAAGAGTCCTGCCTATATTTACTAGAAGTGGAAAAGTTTTTTCTACATGATATCTCTATGTACACGCAATTTTCCAGAATGTCCAGCCCGCAAACTAAAGTCTAAAACCAAAAATCGGGCATGAACGGTGTACACATGCCGTTTTTGGCAGTAAAAATGAGCGATAAAAGAACAAGAAATGTGATGCAGAGAGTCCTGCCTATATTTACTAGAAGGGGAAAAGTTTTCTACATGATATCTCTATGTACACGCAATTTTCCAGAATGTCCAGCCCGCAAACTAAAGTCTAAAACCAAAAATCGGGCATGAACGGTGTACACATGCCGTTTTTGGCAGTAAAAATGAGCGATAAAAGAACAAGAAATGTGATGCAGAGAGTCCTGCCTATATTTACTAGAAGGGGAAAAGTTTTTTCTACATGATATCTCTATGTACACGCAATTTTCCAGAATGTCCAGCCCGCAAACTAAAGTCTAAAACCAAAAATCGGGCATGAACGGTGTACACATGCCGTTTTTGGCAGTAAAAATGAGCGATAAAAGAACAAGAAATGTGATGCAGAGAGTCCTGCCTATATTTACTAGAAGGGGAAAGTTTTCTACATGATATCTCTATGTACACGCAATTTCCAGAATGTCCAGCCCGCAAACTAAAGTCTAAAACCAAAAATCGGGCATGAACGGTGTACGCATGCCGTTTTTGGCAGTAAAAATGAGCGATAAAAGAACAAGAAATGTGATGCAAAGAGTCCTGCCTATATTTACTAGAAGTGGAAAAGTTTTTTCTACATGATATCTCTATGTACACGGAATTTTCCAGAATGTCCAGCCCGCAAACTAAAGTCTAAAACCAAAAATCGGGCATGAACGGTGTACACATGCCGTTTTTGGCAGTAAAAATGAGCGATAAAAGAACAAGAAATGTGATGCAGAGAGTCCTGCCTATATTTACTAGAAGGGGAAAAGTTTTCTACATGATATCTCTATGTACACGCAATTTTCCAGAATGTCCAGCCCGCAAACTAAAGTCTAAAACCAAAAATCGGGCATGAACGGTGTACGCATGCCGTTTTTGGCAGTAAAAATGAGCGATAAAAGAACAAGAAATGTGATGCAAAGAGTCCTGCCTATATTTACTAGAAGTGGAAAAGTTTTTTCTACATGATATCTCTATGTACACGCAATTTTCCAGAATGTCCAGCCCGCAAACTAAAGTCTAAAACCAAAAATCGGGCATGAACGGTGTACGCATGCCGTTTTTGGCAGTAAAAATGAGCGATAAAAGAACAAGAAATGTGATGCAGAGAGTCCTGCCTATATTTACTAGAAGGGGAAAAGTTTTCTACATGATATCTCTATGTACACGCAATTTTCCAGAATGTCCAGCCCGCAAACTAAAGTCTAAAACCAAAAATCGGGCATGAACGGTGTACACATGCCGTTTTTGGCAGTAAAAATGAGCGATAAAAGAACAAGAAATGTGATGCAGAGAGTCCTGCCTATATTTACTAGAAGGGGAAAAGTTTTCTACATGATATCTCTATGTACACGCAATTTTCCAGAATGTCCAGCCCGCAAACTAAAGTCTAAAACCAAAAATCGGGCATGAACGGTGTACGCATGCCGTTTTTGGCAGTAAAAATGAGCGATAAAAGAACAAGAAATGTGATGCAAAGAGTCCTGCCTATATTTACTAGAAGTGGAAAAGTTTTTTCTACATGATATCTCTATGTACACGGAATTTTCCAGAATGTCCAGCCCGCAAACTAAAGTCTAAAACCAAAAATCGGGCATGAACGGTGTACACATGCCGTTTTTGGCAGTAAAAATGAGCGATAAAAGAACAAGAAATGTGATGCAGAGAGTCCTGCCTATATTTACTAGAAGGGGAAAAGTTTTCTACATGATATCTCTAAGTACACGCAATTTTCCAGAATGTCCAGCCCGCAAACTAAAGTCTAAAACCAAAAATCGGGCATGAACGGTGTACGCATGCCGTTTTTGGCAGTAAAAATGAGCGATAAAAGAACAAGAAATGTGATGCAAAGAGTCCTGCCTATATTTACTAGAAGTGGAAAAGTTTTTTCTACATGATATCTCTATGTACACGCAATTTTCCAGAATGTCCAGCCCGCAAACTAAAGTCTAAAACCAAAAATCGGGCATGAACGGTGTACACATGCCGTTTTTGGCAGTAAAAATGAGCGATAAAAGAACAAGAAATGTGATGCAGAGAGTCCTGCCTATATTTACTAGAAGGGGAAAAGTTTTCTACATGATATCTCTATGTACACGCAATTTTCCAGAATGTCCAGCCCGCAAACTAAAGTCTAAAACCAAAAATCGGGCATGAACGGTGTACGCATGCCGTTTTTGGCAGTAAAAATGAGCGATAAAATACCAAGAAATGTGATGCAGAGAGTCCTGCCTATATTTACTAGAAGGGGAAAAGTTTTCTACATGATATCTCTATGTACACGCAATTTTAGAGAATGTCCAGCCCGCAAACTAAAGTCTAAAACCAAAAATCGGGCATGAACGGTGTACGCATGCCGTTTTTGGCAGTAAAAATGAGCGATAAAAGAACAAGAAATGTGATGCAAAGAGTCCTGCCTATATTTACTAGAAGTGGAAAAGTTTTTTCTACATGATATCTCTATGTACACGGAATTTTCCAGAATGTCCAGCCCGCAAACTAAAGTCTAAAACCAAAAATCGGGCATGAACGGTGTACACAGGCCGTTTTTGGCAGTAAAAATGAGCGATAAAAGAACAAGAAATGTGATGCAGAGAGTCCTGCCTATATTTACTAGAAGTGGAAAAGTTTTTCTACATGATATCTCTATGTACACGCAATTTTCCAGAATGTCCAGCCCGCAAACTAAAGTCTAAAACCAAAAATCGGGCATGAACGGTGTACACATGCCGTTTTTGGCAGTAAAAATGAGCGATAAAAGAACAAGAAATGTGATGCAGAGAGTCCTGCCTATATTTACTAGAAGGGGAAAAGTTTTCTACATGATATCTCTATGTACACGCAATTTTCCAGAATGTCCAGCCCGCAAACTAAAGTCTAAAACCAAAAATCGGGCATGAACGGTGTACACATGCCGTTTTTGGCAGTAAAAATGAGCGATAAAATACCAAGAAATGTGATGCAGAGAGTCCTGCCTATATTTACTAGAAGGGGAAAAGTTTTCTACATGATATCTCTATGTACACGCAATTTTAGAGAATGTCCAGCTCGCAAACTAAAGTCTAAAACCAAAAATCGGGCATGAACGGTGTACACATGCCGTTTTTGGCAGTAAAAATGAGCGATAAAAGAACAAGAAATGTGATGCAAAGAGTCCTGCCTATATTTACTAGAAGTGGAAAAGTTTTTTCTACATGATATCTCTATGTACACGGAATTTTCCAGAATGTCCAGCCCACAAACTAAAGTCTAAAACCAAAAATCGGGCATGAACGGTGTACACATGCCGTTTTTGGCAGTAAAAATGAGCGATAAAAGAACAAGAAATGTGATGCAGAGAGTCCTGCCTATATTTACTAGAAGGGGAAAAGTTTTCTACATGATATCTCTATGTACACGCAATTTTCCAGAATGTCCAGCCCGCAAACTAAAGTCTAAAACCAAAAATCGGGCATGAACGGTGTACGCATGCCGTTTTTGGCAGTAAAAATGAGCGATAAAAGAACAAGAAATGTGATGCAAAGAGTCCTGCCTATATTTACTAGAAGTGGAAAAGTTTTCTACATGATATCTCTACGTACACGCAATTTTCCAGAATGTCCAGCCCGCAAACTAAAGTCTAAAACCAAAAATCGGGCATGAACGGTGTACGCATGCCGTTTTTGGCAGTAAAAATGAGCGATAAAAGAACAAGAAATGTGATGCAAAGAGTCCTGCCTATATTTACTAGAAGTGGAAAAGTTTTTTCTACATGATATCTCTATGTACACGCAATTTTCCAGAATGTCCAGCCCGCAAACTAAAGTCTAAAACCAAAAATCGGGCATGAACGGTGTACACATGCCGTTTTTGGCAGTAAAAATGAGCGATAAAAGAACAAGAAATGTGATGCAGAGAGTCCTGCCTATATTTACTAGAAGTGGAAAAGTTTTTTCTACATGATATCTCTATGTACACGGAATTTTCCAGAATGTCCAGCCCGCAAACTAAAGTCTAAAACCAAAAATCGGGCATGAACGGTGTACACATGCCGTTTTTGGCAGTAAAAATGAGCGATAAAAGAACAAGAAATGTGATGCAGAGAGTCCTGCCTATATTTACTAGAAGGGGAAAAGTTTTCTACATGATATCTCTAAGTACACGCAATTTTCCAGAATGTCCAGCCCGCAAACTAAAGTCTAAAACCAAAAATCGGGCATGAACGGTGTACGCATGCCGTTTTTGGCAGTAAAAATGAGCGATAAAAGAACAAGAAATGTGATGCAAAGAGTCCTGCCTATATTTACTAGAAGTGGAAAAGTTTTTTCTACATGATATCTCTATGTACACGCAATTTTCCAGAATGTCCAGCCCGCAAACTAAAGTCTAAAACCAAAAATCGGGCATGAACGGTGTACACATGCCGTTTTTGGCAGTAAAAATGAGCGATAAAAGAACAAGAAATGTGATGCAGAGAGTCCTGCCTATATTTACTAGAAGGGGAAAAGTTTTCTACATGATATCTCTATGTACACGCAATTTTCCAGAATGTCCAGCTAGCAAACTAAAGTCTAAAACCAAAAATCGGGCATGAACGGTGTACACATGCCGTTTTTGGCAGTAATGTACACGCAATTTTCCAGAATGTCCAGCTAGCAAACTAAAGTCGAAAACCAAAAATCGGGCATGAACGGTGTACACATGCCGTTTTTGGCAGTAAAAATGAGCGATAAAAGAACAAGAAATGTGATGCAGAGAGTCCTGCCTATATTTACTAGAAGGGGAAAAGTTTTCTACATGATATCTCTAAGTACACGCAATTTTCCAGAATGTCCAGCCCGCAAACTAAAGTCTAAAACCAAAAATCGGGCATGAATGGTGTACGCATGCCGTTTTTGGCAGTAAAAATGAGCGATAAAAGAACAAGAAATGTGATGCAAAGAGTCCTGCCTATATTTACTAGAAGTGGAAAAGTTTTTTCTACATGATATCTCTATGTACACGGAATTTTCCAGAATGTCCAGCCCACAAACTAAAGTCTAAAACCAAAAATCGGGCATGAACGGTGTACACAGGCCGTTTTTGGCAGTAAAAATGAGCGATAAAATACCAAGAAATGTGATGCAGAGAGTCCTGCCTATATTTACTAGAAGGGGAAAAGTTTTCTACATGATATCTCTACGTACACGCAATTTTAGAGAATGTCCAGCTCGCAAACTAAAGTCTAAAACCAAAAATCGGGCATGAACGGTGTACACAAGCCGTTTTTGGCAGTAAAAATGAGAGATAAAAGAACAAGAAATGTGATGCAAAGAGTCCTGCCTATATTTACTAGAAGTGGAAAAGTTTTTTCTACATGATATCTCTATGTACACGGAATTTTCCAGAATGTCCAGCCCACAAACTAAAGTCTAAAACCAAAAATCGGGCATGAACGGTGTACACAGGCCGTTTTTGGCAGTAAAAATGAGCGATAAAATACAAGAAATGTGATGCAGAGAGTCCTGCCTATATTTACTAGAAGGGGAAAAGTTTTCTACATGATATCTCTAAGTACACGCAATTTTCCAGAATGTCCAGCCCGCAAACTAAAGTCTAAAACCAAAAATCGGGCATGAACGGTGTACACAAGCCGTTTTTGGCAGTAAAAATGAGCGATAAAAGAACAAGAAATGTGATGCAAAGAGTCCTGCCTATATTTACTAGAAGGGGAAAAGGTTTCTACATGATATCTCTATGTACACGCAATTTTCCAGAATGTCCAGCCCGCAAACTAAAGTCTAAAACCAAAAATCGGGCATGAACGGTGTACACAGGCCGTTTTTGGCAGTAAAAATGAGCGATAAAAGAACAAGAAATGTGATGCAGAGAGTCCTGCCTATATTTACTAGAAGGGGAAAAGTTTTCTACATGATATCTCTATGTACACGCAATTTTCCAGAATGTCCAGCCCGCAAACTAAAGTCTAAAACCAAAAATCGGGCATGAACGGTGTACGCATGCCGTTTTTGGCAGTAAAAATGAGCGATAAAATACCAAGAAATGTGATGCAGAGAGTCCTGCCTATATTTACTAGAAGAGGAAAAGTTTTCTACATGATATCTCTACGTACACGCAATTTTCCAGAATGTCCAGCCCGCAAACTAAAGTCTAAAACCAAAAATCGGGCATGAACGGTGTACGCATGCCGTTTTGGCAGTAAAAATGAGCGATAAAAGAACAAGAAATGTGATGCAAAGAGTCCTGCCTATATTTACTAGAAGTGGAAAAGTTTTTTCTACATGATATCTCTATGTACACGGAATTTTCCAGAATGTCCAGCCCACAAACTAAAGTCTAAAACCAAAAATCGGGCATGAACGGTGTACACAGGCCGTTTTTGGCAGTAAAAATGAGCGATAAAAGAACAAGAAATGTGATGCAGAGAGTCCTGCCTATATTTACTAGAAGTGGAAAAGTTTTTTCTACATGATATCTCTACGTACACGCAATTTTAGAGAATGTCCAGCCCGCAAACTAAAGTCTAAAACCAAAAATCGGGCATGAATGGTGTACGCATGCCGTTTTGGCAGTAAAAATGAGCGATAAAAGAACAAGAAATGTGATGCAAAGAGTCCTGCCTATATTTACTAGAAGTGGAAAAGTTTTTTCTACATGATATCTCTATGTACACGGAATTTTCCAGAATGTCCAGCCCACAAACTAAAGTCTAAAACCAAAAATCGGGCATGAACGGTGTACACAGGCCGTTTTTGGCAGTAAAAATGAGCGATAAAAGAACAAGAAATGTGATGCAGAGAGTCCTGCCTATATTTACTAGAAGTGGAAAAGTTTTTTCTACATGATATCTCTACGTACACGCAATTTTAGAGAATGTCCAGCCCACAAACTAAAGTCTAAAACCAAAAATCGGGCATGAACGGTGTACACATGCCGTTTTTGGCAGTAAAAATGAGCGATAAAAGAACAAGAAATGTGATGCAGAGAGTCCTGCCTATATTTACTAGAAGGGGAAAAGTTTTCTACATGATATCTCTAAGTACACGCAATTTTCCAGAATGTCCAGCCCGCAAACTAAAGTCTAAAACCAAAAATCGGGCATGAATGGTGTACGCATGCCGTTTTTGGCAGTAAAAATGAGCGATAAAAGAACAAGAAATGTGATGCAAAGAGTCCTGCCTATATTTACTAGAAGTGGAAAAGTTTTTTCTACATGATATCTCTATGTACACGCAATTTTCCAGAATGTCCAGCCCGCAAACTAAAGTCTAAAACCAAAAATCGGGCATGAACGGTGTACACATGCCGTTTTTGGCAGTAAAAATGAGCGATAAAAGAACAAGAAATGTGATGCAGAGAGTCCTGCCTATATTTACTAGAAGGGGAAAAGTTTTCTACATGATATCTCTATGTACACGCAATTTTCCAGAATGTCCAGCTAGCAAACTAAAGTCTAAAACCAAAAATCGGGCATGAACGGTGTACACATGCCGTTTTTGGCAGTAATGTACACGCAATTTTCCAGAATGTCCAGCTAGCAAACTAAAGTCGAAAACCAAAAATCGGGCATGAACGGTGTACACATGCCGTTTTTGGCAGTAAAAATGAGCGATAAAAGAACAAGAAATGTGATGCAGAGAGTCCTGCCTATATTTACTAGAAGGGGAAAAGTTTTCTACATGATATCTCTAAGTACACGCAATTTTCCAGAATGTCCAGCCCGCAAACTAAAGTCTAAAACCAAAAATCGGGCATGAATGGTGTACGCATGCCGTTTTTGGCAGTAAAAATGAGCGATAAAAGAACAAGAAATGTGATGCAAAGAGTCCTGCCTATATTTACTAGAAGTGGAAAAGTTTTTTCTACATGATATCTCTATGTACACGGAATTTTCCAGAATGTCCAGCCCACAAACTAAAGTCTAAAACCAAAAATCGGGCATGAACGGTGTACACAGGCCGTTTTTGGCAGTAAAAATGAGCGATAAAATACCAAGAAATGTGATGCAGAGAGTCCTGCCTATATTTACTAGAAGGGGAAAAGTTTTCTACATGATATCTCTAAGTACACGCAATTTTCCAGAATGTCCAGCCCGCAAACTAAAGTCTAAAACCAAAAATCGGGCATGAACGGTGTACACAAGCCGTTTTTGGCAGTAAAAATGAGAGATAAAAGAACAAGAAATGTGATGCAAAGAGTCCTGCCTATATTTACTAGAAGGGGAAAAGGTTTCTACATGATATCTCTATGTTCACGCAATTTTCCAGAATGTCCAGCCCGCAAACTAAAGTCTAAAACCAAAAATCGGGCATGAACGGTGTAAACAGGCCGTTTTTGGCAGTAAAAATGAGCGATAAAAGAACAAGAAATGTGATGCAGAGAGTCCTGCCTATATTTACTAGAAGGGGAAAAGTTTTCTACATGATATCTCTATGTACACGCAATTTTCCAGAATGTCCAGCCCGCAAACTAAAGTCTAAAACCAAAAATCGGGCATGAACGGTGTACACAAGCCGTTTTTGGCAGTAAAAATGAGAGATAAAAGAACAAGAAATGTGATGCAAAGAGTCCTGCCTATATTTACTAGAAGGGGAAAAGGTTTCTACATGATATCTCTATGTTCACGCAATTTTCCAGAATGTCCAGCCCGCAAACTAAAGTCTAAAACCAAAAATCGGGCATGAACGGTGTACACAGGCCGTTTTTGGCAGTAAAAATGAGCGATAAAAGAACAAGAAATGTGATGCAGAGAGTCCTGCCTATATTTACTAGAAGGGGAAAAGTTTTCTACATGATATCTCTATGTACACGCAATTTTCCAGAATGTCCAGCCCGCAAACTAAAGTCTAAAACCAAAAATCGGGCATGAACGGTGTACGCATGCCGTTTTTGGCAGTAAAAATGAGCGATAAAATACCAAGAAATGTGATGCAAAGAGTCCTGCCTATATTATCTAGAAGTGTAAAAGTTTTTTCTACATGATATCTCTATGTACACGGAATTTTCCAGAATGTCCAGCCCGCAAACTAAAGTCTAAAACCAAAAATCGGGCATGAACGGTGTACACAAGCCGTTTTTGGCAGTAAAAATGAGAGATAAAAGAACAAGAAATGTGATGCAAAGAGTCCTGCCTATATTTACTAGAAGGGGAAAAGGTTTCTACATGATATCTCTATGTTCACGCAATTTTCCAGAATGTCCAGCCCGCAAACTAAAGTCTAAAACCAAAAATCGGGCATGAACGGTGTACACAAGCCGTTTTTGGCAGTAAAAATGAGAGATAAAAGAACAAGAAATGTGATGCAAAGAGTCCTGCCTATATTAACTAGAAGTGTAAAAGTTTTTTCTACATGATATCTCTATGTACACGGAATTTTCCAGAATGTCCAGCCCGCAAACTAAAGTCTAAAACCAAAAATCGGGCATGAACGGTGTACGCATGCCGTTTTTGGCAGTAAAAATGAGCGATAAAAGAACAAGAAATGTGATGCAAAGAGTCCTGCCTATATTTACTAGAAGTGGAAAAGTTTTTTCTACATGATATCTCTATGTACACGGAATTTTCCAGAATGTCCAGCCCACAAACTAAAGTCTAAAACCAAAAATCGGGCATGAACGGTGTACACAGGCCGTTTTTGGCAGTAAAAATGAGCGATAAAATACCAAGAAATGTGATGCAGAGAGTCCTGCCTATATTTACTAGAAGGGGAAAAGTTTTCTACATGATATCTCTAAGTACACGCAATTTTCCAGAATGTCCAGCCCGCAAACTAAAGTCTAAAACCAAAAATCGGGCATGAACGGTGTACACAAGCCGTTTTTGGCAGTAAAAATGAGAGATAAAAGAACAAGAAATGTGATGCAAAGAGTCCTGCCTATATTTACTAGAAGGGGAAAAGGTTTCTACATGATATCTCTATGTACACGCAATTTTCCAGAATGTCCAGCCCGCAAACTAAAGTCTAAAACCAAAAATCGGGCATGAACGGTGTACACAAGCCGTTTTTGGCAGTAAAAATGAGAGATAAAAGAACAAGAAATGTGATGCAAAGAGTCCTGCCTATATTTACTAGAAGGGGAAAAGGTTTCTACATGATATCTCTATGTTCACGCAATTTTCCAGAATGTCCAGCCCGCAAACTAAAGTCTAAAACCAAAAATCGGGCATGAACGGTGTACACAGGCCGTTTTTGGCAGTAAAAATGAGCGATAAAAGAACAAGAAATGTGATGCAGAGAGTCCTGCCTATATTTACTAGAAGGGGAAAAGTTTTCTACATGATATCTCTATGTACACGCAATTTTCCAGAATGTCCAGCCCGCAAACTAAAGTCTAAAACCAAAAATCGGGCATGAACGGTGTACGCATGCCGTTTTTGGCAGTAAAAATGAGCGATAAAATACAAGAAATGTGATGCAAAGAGTCCTGCCTATATTACTAGAAGTGTAAAAGTTTTTTCTACATGATATCTCTATGTACACGGAATTTTCCAGAATGTCCAGCCCGCAAACTAAAGTCTAAAACCAAAAATCGGGCATGAACGGTGTACACAAGCCGTTTTTGGCAGTAAAAATGAGAGATAAAAGAACAAGAAATGTGATGCAAAGAGTCCTGCCTATATTTACTAGAAGGGGAAAAGTTTTCTACATGATATCTCTATGTTCACGCAATTTTCCAGAATGTCCAGCCCGCAAACTAAAGTCTAAAACCAAAAATCGGGCATGAACGGTGTACACAAGCCGTTTTTGGCAGTAAAAATGAGAGATAAAAGAACAAGAAATGTGATGCAAAGAGTCCTGCCTATATTAACTAGAAGTGTAAAAGTTTTTTCTACATGATATCTCTATGTACACGGAATTTTCCAGAATGTCCAGCCCGCAAACTAAAGTCTAAAACCAAAAATCGGGCATGAACGGTGTACGCATGCCGTTTTTGGCAGTATAAATGAGCGATAAAAGAACAAGAAATGTGATGCAAAGAGTCCTGCCTATATTTACTAGAAGTGGAAAAGTTTTTTCTACATGATATCTCTATGTACACGGAATTTTCCAGAATGTCCAGCCCACAAACTAAAGTCTAAAACCAAAAATCGGGCATGAACGGTGTACACAGGCCGTTTTTGGCAGTAAAAATGAGCGATAAAATACCAAGAAATGTGATGCAGAGAGTCCTGCCTATATTTACTAGAAGGGGAAAAGTTTTCTACATGATATCTCTAAGTACACGCAATTTTCCAGAATGTCCAGCCCGCAAACTAAAGTCTAAAACCAAAAATCGGGCATGAACGGTGTACACAAGCCGTTTTTGGCAGTAAAAATGAGAGATAAAAGAACAAGAAATGTGATGCAAAGAGTCCTGCCTATATTTACTAGAAGGGGAAAAGGTTTCTACATGATATCTCTATGTTCACGCAATTTTCCAGAATGTCCAGCCCGCAAACTAAAGTCTAAAACCAAAAATCGGGCATGAACGGTGTACACAGGCCGTTTTTGGCAGTAAAAATGAGCGATAAAAGAACAAGAAATGTGATGCAGAGAGTCCTGCCTATATTTACTAGAAGGGGAAAAGTTTTCTACATGATATCTCTATGTACACGCAATTTTCCAGAATGTCCAGCCCGCAAACTAAAGTCTAAAACCAAAAATCGGGCATGAACGGTGTACACAAGCCGTTTTTGGCAGTAAAAATGAGAGATAAAAGAACAAGAAATGTGATGCAAAGAGTCCTGCCTATATTTACTAGAAGGGGAAAAGGTTTCTACATGATATCTCTATGTTCACGCAATTTTCCAGAATGTCCAGCCCGCAAACTAAAGTCTAAAACCAAAAATCGGGCATGAACGGTGTACACAGGCCGTTTTTGGCAGTAAAAATGAGCGATAAAAGAACAAGAAATGTGATGCAGAGAGTCCTGCCTATATTTACTAGAAGGGGAAAAGTTTTCTACATGATATCTCTATGTACACGCAATTTTCCAGAATGTCCAGCCCGCAAACTAAAGTCTAAAACCAAAAATCGGGCATGAACGGTGTACGCATGCCGTTTTTGGCAGTAAAAATGAGCGATAAAATACCAAGAAATGTGATGCAGAGAGTCCTGCCTATATTTACTAGAAGAGGAAAAGTTTTCTACATGATATCTCTACGTACACGCAATTTTCCAGAATGTCCAGCCCGCAAACTAAAGTCTAAAACCAAAAATCGGGCATGAACGGTGTACGCATGCCGTTTTTGGCAGTAAAAATGAGCGATAAAATACCAAGAAATGTGATGCAGAGAGTCCTGCCTATATTTACTAGAAGGGGAAAAGTTTTGTACATGATATCTCTATGTACACGCAATTTTAGAGAATGTCCAGCCCGCAAACTAAAGTCTAAAACCAAAAATCGAGCATGAACGGTGTACACATGCCGTTTTTGGCAGTAAAAATGAGCGATAAAAGAACAAGAAATGTGATGCAGAGAGTCCTGCCTATATTTACTAGAAGGGGAAAAGTTTTCTACATGATATCTCTATGTACACGCAATTTTCCAGAATGTCCAGCCCGCAAACTAAAGTCTAAAACCAAAAATCGGGCATGAACGGTGTACACATGCCGTTTTTGGCAGTAAAAATGAGCGATAAAAGAACAAGAAATGTGATGCAGAGAGTCCTGCCTATATTTACTAGAAGGGGAAAAGTTTTCTACATGATATCTCTATGTACACGCAATTTTCCAGAATGTCCAGCCCGCAAACTAAAGTCTAAAACCAAAAATCGGGCATGAACGGTGTACGCATGCCGTTTTTGGCAGTAAAAATGAGCGATAAAAGAACAAGAAATGTGATGCAAAGAGTCCTGCCTATATTTACTAGAAGTGGAAAAGTTTTTTCTACATGATATCTCTATGTACACGGAATTTTCCAGAATGTCCAGCCCACAAACTAAAGTCTAAAACCAAAAATCGGGCATGAACGGTGTACGCATGCCGTTTTTGGCAGTAAAAATGAGCGATAAAATACCAAGAAATGTGATGCAGAGAGTCCTGCCTATATTTACTAGAAGGGGAAAAGTTTTCTACATGATATCTCTATGTACACGCAATTTTCCAGAATGTCCAGCCCGCAAACTAAAGTCTAAAACCAAAAATCGGGCATGAACGGTGTACGCATGCCGTTTTTGGCAGTAAAAATGAGCGATAAAATACCAAGAAATGTGATGCAGAGAGTCCTGCCTATATTTACTAGAAGGGGAAAAGTTTTCTACATGATATCTCTACGTACACGCAATTTTCCAGAATGTCCAGCCCGCAAACTAAAGTCTAAAACCAAAAATCGGGCATGAACGGTGTACGCATGCCGTTTTTGGCAGTAAAAATGAGCGATAAAATACCAAGAAATGTGATGCAGAGAGTCCTGCCTATATTTACTAGAAGGGGAAAAGTTTTGTACATGATATCTCTATGTACACGCAATTTTAGAGAATGTCCAGCCCGCAAACTAAAGTCTAAAACCAAAAATCGGGCATGAATGGTGTACGCATGCCGTTTTTGGCAGTAAAAATGAGCGATAAAAGAACAAGAAATGTGATGCAAAGAGTCCTGCCTATATTTACTAGAAGTGGAAAAGTTTTTTCTGCATGATATCTCTATGTACACGGAATTTTCCAGAATGTCCAGCCCACAAACTAAAGTCTAAAACCAAAAATCGGGCATGAACGGTGTACACAGGCCGTTTTTGGCAGTAAAAATGAGCGATAAAAGAACAAGAAATGTGATGCAGAGAGTCCTGCCTATATTTACTAGAAGGGGAAAAGTTTTCTACATGATATCTCTATGTACACGCAATTTTCCAGATTGTCCAGCCCGCAAACTAAAGTCTAAAACCAAAAATCGGGCATGAACGGTGTACGCATGCCGTTTTTGGCAGTAAAAATGAGCGATAAAATACCAAGAAATGTGATGCAGAGAGTCCTGCCTATATTTACTAGAAGGGGAAAAGTTTTCTACATGATATCTCTACGTACACGCAATTTTCCAGAATGTCCAGCCCGCAAACTAAAGTCTAAAACCAAAAATCGGGCATGAACGGTGTACGCATGCCGTTTTTGGCAGTAAAAATGAGCGATAAAATACCAAGAAATGTGATGCAGAGAGTCCTGCCTATATTTACTAGAAGGGGAAAAGTTTTCTAGATGATATCTCTATGTACACGCAATTTTCCAGAATGTCCAGCCCGCAAACTAAAGTCTAAAACCAAAAATCGGGCATGAACGGTGTACACATGCCGTTTTTGGCAGTAAAAATGAGCGATAAAAGAACAAGAAATGTGATGCAGAGAGTCCTGCCTATATTTATTAGAAGGGGAAAAGTTTTCTACATGATATCTCTATGTACACGCAATTTTCCAGAATGTCCAGCTAACAAACTAAAGTCTAAAACCAAAAATCGGGCATGAACGGTGTACACATGCCGTTTTTGGCAGTAAAAATGAGCGATAAAAGAACAAGAAATGTGATGCAGAGAGTCCTGCCTATATTTACTAGAAGGGGAAAAGTTTTCTACATGATATCTTTAAGTACACGCAATTTTCCAGAATGTCCAGCGCGCAAACTAAAGTCTAAAACCAAAAATCGGGCATGAATGGTGTACGCATGCCGTTTTTGGCAGTAAAAATGAGCGATAAAAGAACAAGAAATGTGATGCAAAGAGTCCTGCCTATATTTACTAGAAGTGGAAAAGTTTTTTCTACATGATATCTCTATGTACACGGAATTTTCCAGAATGTCCAGCCCACAAACTAAAGTCTAAAACCAAAAATCGGGCATGAACGGTGTACACATGCCGTTTTTGGCAGTAAAAATGAGCGATAAAAGAACAAGAAATGTGATGCAGAGAGTCCTGCCTATATTTACTAGAAGGGGAAAAGTTTTCTACATGATATCTCTAAGTACACGCAATTTTCCAGAATGTCCAGCCCGCAAACTAAAGTCTAAAACCAAAAATCGGGCATGAATGGTGTACGCATGCCGTTTTTGGCAGTAAAAATGAGCGATAAAAGAACAAGAAATGTGATGCAAAGAGTCCTGCCTATATTTACTAGAAGTGGAAAAGTTTTTTCTACATGATATCTCTATGTACACGCAATTTTCCAGAATGTCCAGCCCGCAAACTAAAGTCTAAAACCAAAAATCGGGCATGAACGGTGTACACATGCCGTTTTGGCAGTAAAAATGAGCGATAAAAGAACAAGAAATGTGATGCAGAGAGTCCTGCCTATATTTATTAGAAGGGGAAAAGTTTTCTACATGATATCTCTATGTACACGCAATTTTCCAGAATGTCCAGCTAGCAAACTAAAGTCTAAAACCAAAAATCGGGCATGAACGGTGTACACATGCCGTTTTTGGCAGTAAAAATGAGCGATAAAAGAACAAGAAATGTGATGCAGAGAGTCCTGCCTATATTTACTAGAAGGGGAAAAGTTTTCTACATGATATCTCTAAGTACACGCAATTTTCCAGAATGTCCAGCCCGCAAACTAAAGTCTAAAACCAAAAATCGGGCATGAATGGTGTACGCATGCCGTTTTTGGCAGTAAAAATGAGCGATAAAAGAACAAGAAATGTGATGCAAAGAGTCCTGCCTATATTTACTAGAAGTGGAAAAGTTTTTTCTACATGATATCTCTATGTACACGGAATTTTCCAGAATGTAGAGCCCACAAACTAAAGTCTAAAACCAAAAATCGGGCATGAACGGTGTACACAGGCCGTTTTTGGCAGTAAAAATGAGCGATAAAAGAACAAGAAATGTGATGCAGAGAGTCCTGCCTATATTTACTAGAAGGGGAAAAGTTTTCTACATGATATCTCTATGTACACGCAATTTTCCAGAATGTCCAGCCCGCAAACTAAAGTCTAAAACCAAAAATCGGGCATGAACGGTGTACGCATGCCGTTTTTGGCAGTAATAATGAGCGATAAAATAACAAGAAATGTGATGCAGAGAGTCCTGCCTATATTTACTAGAAGGGGAAAGTCTTCTACATGATATCTCTATGTACACGCAATTTTAGAGAATGTCCAGCCCGCAAACTAAAGTCTAAAACCAAAAATCGGGCATGAACGGTGCACACATGCCGTTTTTGGCAGTAAGAATGAGCGATAAAAGAACAAGAAATGTGATGCAAAGAGTCCTGCCTATATTTACTAGAAGAGGAAAAGTTTTTTCTACATGATATCTCTATGTACACGGAATTTTTCAGAATGTCCAGCCCGCAAACTAAAGTCTAAAACCAAAAATCGGGCATGAACGGTGTACACATGCCGTTTTTGGCAGTAAAAATGAGTTTTGCCTGACCAGGAAATCGACCAGTAGTGCAGACCTCCTCAAGCACCAGTCGTTCGGGCAGAGAGAAGTGAAGAAAGGGAATCATGCAAAGGGAACATTCAAGGGGATATCTGCCTGTCAACATGTTAAAGAGACATTTATTAGCACATCATTCCCCTCGACATCAATCTCGTCCGAGATATCACTCGGAATTCCATCGGCATTTAATATGCATCCAATCCAATCCATATGCCATTCCAAATATTCAATTCGTAAATTAAAGTCGTCAATCAGAATCAAAACATTTTTTTTTACATTCCTGCATCATTTGCCCACATTAAATTTAGTTAATAATTATTCATATTTTAAATTTCACACAATCAACATCTCAAACATTGATCAATCCATAAAATAAAGTCGAGCTTTTTTTCCATTCGTCGTCAAAACAGTCATATAACATGGCTGACTTCCAAGCGGAGAAGAATGAAGAAGTCGAGAAGTCGAGAAGAGAGGGGCAACTTAAGGGGATGCAAGCAAGCAAGTAAGTAAAAGCTACCCTGAAAAGAAGGACTACTCTGAAAAGAAGCAAGGAAGCCATGCAAGCAGGGAAGGGACAGCAGACTTGACCAAGGCCTGCTGCCCCGTTGAGGGGACAGGGAGGGGAAAGGGGATTCTTCTGGCTTGGCCGCTGATGGCAGCGGCGTCCACTCGCTCGAAATGCCTCCTTTAAGACGGAGACGACATTAATTGGCAAACTACATAAGGCTGCATGCTATATCCAAACAGATAGAGAGACAGTGAGCGAGAGAGAGAGAGAATGAGCGAGAGAGTGAGAGAGAGCGTGCGCATGAGGTGTAACGCGCAGTGCTACAGTATGTTCGCAGAGAGAGAGAAACAGCTTCTAACGCTCTCACCTTCTCTCTCTCTATCTCTCTCTCTCTCTCTCTCTCTAAACCAACCAGGCTCCGGGAGCTTCGTCTGTCGCACTCTCCAATCCACCGCGCACGAGCTCGTCAGGGCGGAATTCGGACTGCGGAGCTCCTCACCAGAAGGCGACCCCAGCAGAAATCGTCATCAGCGAATCCTAGGAAGAAAAGACTTTAATAATTTATACAATTCGTTTATCGTTTAATTATATTAAAAAAAGATTTCGCAAACATTGCCTACTTATGGCCATAGAGAATGGGATCTTTTGCCCCTTGCCCTTCCAACTCCCTCCAATCCACCCACTCCTTCAACACACAGAACACAGCGTCGGAAATGCGAGGGAATGTGGGGCGAACGCCCCTAAAAGCCCTTGCCTATACCAGGTATTGGCCTGCCTTATCCCAATCAATGGGCGCCGTGTCCTTGGAGCTAAGCTCAACAATTCTCGGGCGGGCAAAGGCTACCAACCCTATGCATTCCGGCATTATCCAGTAAGGACTGCCTTTGGCAGTGTGGAGGTGCATGAGGGGACCAAGGGGAGAGGGTCGGGCAAAACACAAAGAAAGCCCATCTGGCTGGCTCTGGGGCAATAAGCAGGGAAAAATTGATAACAATTTTAAACCAATATACAAAAAGAAAAAAAACGCATCTTCTTGTAGTCGGCGAGAATCTGGCAGACGATTCGGACGAGCATCCCGTTCGAGCCGAACTGCAATACAGGAGTGATGATCATTGTGGAAGAGAATTACAAATGAATAGCTTCGTTGGCAAGGTTCTAATGAAAACTAAATCAATCAGATTGCAAAATGCCTAATTCTACCGAATCGTTATATGCATAAAACGAAAAAAAATATTTATGCTAACATATAAGCAATTGTATAAATGGAGGATCCTACCCTAAAAAGGTGGCGTGCTTGTCTCTGTCGTCGTCTTCCCCGCCCCTGCCCTCCCCTACCATTCCCCCTCTCTCTCCCTTCGCCGGGGCGGCTCGGCATCGAGAAGCGTTCCAGATACTCTGCAATTTCAAAGCTTTCAAATTGAATATACAAGCAAGAGTGAGAGAGAGAGAGAGAAACAGACAGAGACATAGATAGAGAGACAGTGAGCGAGAGAGAGAGAGAATGAGCGAGAGAGTGAGAGAGAGCGTGCGCATGAGGTGTAACACGCAGTGCTACAGTATGTTCGCAAAGAGAGAGAGAAACAGCTTCTAACGCTCTCACCTTCTCTCTCTCTCTCTCTCTCTCTCTCTCTCTCTAAACCAACCAGGCTCCGGGAGCTTCGTCTGTCGCACTCTCCAATCCACCGCGCACGAGCTCGTCAGGGCGGAATTCGGACTGCGGAGCTCCTCACGAGAAGGCGACCCCAGCAGAAATCGTCATCAGCGAATCCTAGGAAGAAAAGACTTTAATAATTTAAAAATTCGCTTCTCGTTAAATTATGTTAAAAAGATTTCGCAAACATTCCCTACTTATGACCATAGAGTATGGGCCCTTTTGCCCCTGCCCTTCCAACTCCCTCCAATCCACCCACTCCTTCCACACACAGAACACAGCGCCGGAAATGCGAGGGAATGTGGGGCGAACGCCCCTAAAAGCCCTTTCCTTTATCAGGGACCCCCTGTTTTATCCCAATGGGTATCCCAAAGGGCGCCGTATCCTTGGATAGTTCAACAATTCGCGGGCGAGATAGGGCTACCACCCCTATGCATTCCGGCATTATCCATTAAGGACTGCCTTTTGAGTGTGGAGGTGCATGAGGGGACTAAGGGGAGAGGGTCGGGCAAAAGACAAATTCAGCCCATCTGGCTGGCTCTGGGGCAATAAGCAGGGAAAATTGATAAAAACTTTTAACTAATAAACAAGAAGAAAAAAACGCATCTTCTTGTAGTTTGCGAGAGTCTGGAAGACGATTCGAGCCGAACTGCAATACAGAAGTGATGAACATTGCGGAAGAGAAAACAGCTTCTAACGCTCTCACCTTCTCTCTCTCTCTCTCTCTCTTTCTCTCTCTAAGCCAACCAGGCTCCGGGAGCTTCGTCTGTCGCACTCTCCAATCCACCACGCACGAGCTCGTCAGGGCGGAATTCGGACAGCGGAGCTCCCCACGAGAAGGCGACCCCGGCAGAAATCGTCATAAGCGAATCCTAGGAAGAAAAGACTTTAATCATTTATACAATTCGTTTATCGTTTAATTATATTTAAAAAAGATTTCGCAAACATTCCCTACTTATGGCCATAGAGAATGGGCCCTTTTGCCCCTTGCCCTTCCAACTCCCTCCAATCCACCCACTCCTTCCACACACAGAACACAGCGCCGGAAATGCGAGGGAATGTGGGGCTAACGCCCATAAAAGCCCTTGCCTATAACAGGTATTGGCCTGCCTTATCCCAATCAATGGGCGCCGTGTCCTTGGAGCTAAGCTCAACAATTCTCGGGCGGGCAAAGGCTACCAACCCTATGCATTCCGGCATTATCCAGTAAGGACTGCCTTTTGCAGTTTAAGGTGCATGAGGGGACCAAGGGGAGAGGGTCGAGCAAAAGACAAAGAAAGCCCATCTGGCTGGCTCTGGGGCAATAAGCAGGGAAAAATTGATAAAATTTTAAACCAATAAACAAAAAGAAAAAAACGCATCTTCTTGTAGTCGGCGAGAATCTGGCAGACGATTCGGACGAGCATCCCGTTCGAGCCGAACTGCAATACAGAAGTGATGATCATTGTGGAAGAGAATTACAAATGAATAGCTTCATTAGCAAGGTTCTAATGAATAACTAAATCAATCAGATTGCAAAATACCTAATTCTATCGAATCGTTATACGTATGAAACGAAAAAAAATTTTTGCTAACATATAACCAATAATTTAAGTGGAAGACACCTGACCCTAAAAAAGGCGGCTTGCTCGTCTCCGTCGTCGTCGTCCCCGCCCCTTCCCTTCCCCAACGCCTTCCCCCAACCCTTTCCCCTTTTTTTTTCATCTTCTTTGTCAACCCTTCCCCCTTTTCTCTCTCAGTCTGCCTTCTCTCTCTCCCCTTCTCTCCCTTCGCCGAGGTGGACCGGCATCGGGAGCGTTCCAGTTATTCTGCAATTTCAAAGGTTTCAAATTGAATATAAAATCTAAAACAATACTTATAACAGAAATAAACGAAAAAATATATGACTGGAATAAAATGTAAAGGAGTTTAAGTTACATAATACCGACCAACCTGCGATTTAGAGATATAAATAGAACAGAGAAAGGGTGAGAGAACGGAAGAGAGAGAAAGGAGAGAGAGAGAGAGAGAGAGAGAGAGAGAGAGAGAGAAA